>JAUIZM010000043.1:0-600000 GCA_030848705.1 Heracleum sosnowskyi | reverse complement strand
TGTCCTCCTTGAGCACTTCTTGAGACTTGAACAAATAAATGAACTTCTACCAAGATGTACTTAAAATCTTATTTAACAACAAA
The DNA here is from genome assembly GCA_030848705.1 of Heracleum sosnowskyi. NCBI lineage: Eukaryota > Viridiplantae > Streptophyta > Magnoliopsida > Apiales > Apiaceae > Heracleum > Heracleum sosnowskyi. The sequence continues at coordinate 599,917 of JAUIZM010000043.1, read as the reverse complement.
CAAAATGGTTACAAGAACATACTCTGGCTGTGACAGTATGTTCATACTTAATAATATTAAGCATTAAAAAATATCTAGTTAAGTTGTCTCATAGCTATCACCCATAATTCATAACAATCTCCCCCAATTTGTTTTTTATGGACAATAACAACAAATTTACAATTAATACATGCTGACAACTTAACTAACAAGATCAGAATTGACAAAAGATTTTCACTTAGCTTCAGATTTTCTTTTCTGTCTTGCTTCATCCTCTCTGTTGAGAGCTTCTTTCAGAATCTCCTTGAGTCCTTCCACCAATGCCTTCTCATCAGGAGAGATGGCATCATCTTCTATCTCATCAATGTACTTTTGGACTGCTTTGAAGAGACATACTCTAGCATCCTGAAGATCTATCCACAAATCTTGACCAAAGGCATAAGTTCTGAACTTCAATATGCCTTCAACAAGTTTAAATCTTCTTCCAGGATATGCATTCAGGGTTTTTCTCCTTGATTTATCCAGCTTTGAATCTTCACACTTTCTTCTTTGAAGAATGCCCTCAATCTCAAAAGAACACAACTGTTCTAATGGATGAATTGATCCAATTACCATGTAGAGCAAGTCTTTCAAGGCACTTGTTTTGAGCTTATGAAGACTTCTCACAGGGATCTCTTCCCTTATGAACTTGATCCTTAAAGGATCCTCAAGCATGCAGGATTGGTAATTAGGTCCTTCACTCTCCATTTTGTTTGCTTCTTTGCATTTATTCCAGAGTGAAGCTTCCACATCTTCAGTGGCATTTCTTCCTGCAGGATTTGAAGGTCCTTCTTGACCTGGTTGGGTTTGCACCTCTTCTTCATGAAAGTCCTCTTCATAATCAGCTATCTCTTCATAAGAATACTCCAACAAGTGAGCAATGTCAGCATCATCAAAATCTTCAAACATACCAAACTTCTGATAGAATTCCATATCCCTTTCATCATTGTACTTCAGAACATGTTCCATGACATTGTTGGGTACATTGGAGTAGCTCCACCATTCTGTCCAAGAAGAAGTAATCAATCCTTCTCCTGACCTTTGTTCTTACAATCACAAGGATGTCATTCACAGAAATTGACTCAACTTCCATGATGAAGTCCTTATAAACCTTTATTGACCTTGATGAATCCCACCAGAGAGTGTACATGCTTGCCTCCTGATTGGCATCTAACTCCACTTCAACACTTCTGATTTCTTTTGTAACGCCCCCAAATCCCGCACAAGGGAATTCGGTTCGTCACTACTTCAACCATCAATACCTGCTCATAATATATTCTACTATAACCACAAAAGTAACTCCACACATCTAACTCCACAGGTTATAGTCTTAGAACTTAACATACATTACCAAAAATATTACAACATCAGAGTACTTTCCAGAATCTTACTCCATCGTCTTCTTAAGGTTGATACATATCTCCCTAATATAATACATAATCATTTCTACAATGAGTTTGCTTTACATTAATAGCAAATCTGCCAGCTTAACTACAAAATCGTAGTCTTCCTCCCACTATACTTCATCAGTTGAAGGGCCTTTCCCTTTGTCTTAATAAGGTTGGTACGATCCACTCGCACCGTCTCCTCTTCTCCCTGTTTTATTAAATTAACAACATAGAAACATATAGCAAGAATGAGCCAAAGAATGCTCAGCAAGGTTATATCTCGAAGAATGTATTTATTTAAAACATTTGAACTACTATAAAACTCTGTTTTCAAAATATTCTACTACGGTAGCAGTGAGCCGACTTGCTCGGAACCTCACCCTAAGGACTAGCCGGCTCGCCCGGGCCGTCATCCATAGGTTGCTACCACAACTATGAACACATAGGTTCTCGGCATTATGCCTACTACTGTTTTCAAAATATTCTACTACGGTAGCAGTGAGCCGACTTGCTCGGAACCTCACCCTAAGGACTAGCCGGCTCGCCCGGGCCGTCATCCATAGGTTGCTACCACAACTATGAACACATAGGTTCTCGGCATTATGCCTACTACTGTTTTGGACTTTAGTTGGAGCATCGCCACGCATTCTGTGCTATAACAGGTGATCAGTCTGCTATAACCGTCTGGTTTTACTACGATAGCTGTGAGCCGACTGGCTCGGAACCTCACCCTAAGGACTAGCCGGCTTGCCCGGGCCGTCATCCATAGGTTACTACCGTAGAAGGGGAAGCCGACTTGTGCGAACCTTCTCCCTAATAATTGCTGGGCCGGGCGTTACTCCGGTCTCTTACGCAGCTCCAGTCCATAAAATAAGAGGTCGGAACTACTTACCGCCTTCCATCTCATCATCTTAGATGCCACGTATAATGCCACGTGCACCTCAATTTACTACTTTATAATAATAAAGAAATACATCCACCAACCATGAAATATCTACTTAAGTAATAATAGAGTTTTCCCCCTCGAAAGATTAGGGGAAAAGATATGAATAACATCTTTGATTATGGACTTTCAATAATCCAGACCAATACCTCAATTCAACTTCGTCTCTACTATTATCTTCCTACAACATCCAAGTAACAACCAACAATGATATATACGCCTTTCAATTGCACGAATAAAATTCAGTAATTTATCACATAGCTAGAATATTTGTAGTTCAAAATACCTCTACTCCGAACGATAGAGTAAGAGTTAGTATACTTGCCTGATGCTCGAGAAGTGATAGGGTTCGCGACGATGTCGGACAATCTAGACAAAGTCAAAGAAAACGCACGATTAATCCCCTGGATACTCCACTTGTAACTTAATGCTTAAACACGTAAGAGAATCACAATCATAGCACTTAATGGCTTAATCTAGCCTCGTACTAAGTCCATGTTACTCGTCAAATACTTATATCATAAGTTTGGTTTGAAATTCATCCTCAAATCCAAGTTATACTTAACCATTTACAACATTGGTTTCTAAGTCGTGTTCTTAGTGGTTTTCACTTGCGCAGCCTCGGCTAAAACATTTTTATAAAATCGAAAAATAATCTTTTTAATACAAATCTTTTTCGTGAGCCTTCCCAACTGTCTCTAGTATTATTCCTAAAAGTTTCACATTTTAATATGGCTTCTAAGTGGTCCAAATACAGCCTCAAAGTGACTGACCAGAGAGGGGTGGTTCCTCCGAACGACGTTTACTAAAACTCACTTTTCTCCTAAACCGTAAATCGTATAGACATGATATTTATACCAAAACAAACCTTAAAACAAGACCTACAGGATCATGGTCAGTTCTGCTCAAAAATATTCCAATACCAGTTCGTAATTCTTGCTCAAAACAACCTTAAATCAAATGGGCATTACGACGGCTATAATCGTAACGTTTTCCATTTCCAAAACATAACTAAATCAATACCAATTAATCCCAAACTCACCATCCACCTTATACACCCTCCACTCAGTAAAATCCTCCATGAATAATCAAAACAAATTCATAACCCATCCTCCAAACTCAACCAACAATTCATATAATTACTTAATCATGATCTTAACTTTACCTAAACATCAAAATCACTACAAAACTCATATAACAAAAAGGGGCAGAGGTTGTTATACCTTCTCCAAGCTTGCTTGCTGCCATATTCCTTATGTAAACTTAGATCCTTGCTTAATACAACCTTTGGAAGCCACAAACTCAATATCCAAAAACAAAACAAAATACAAGTTACTATTCATCGTTACTTTGTAAAATCCATATAAAATCGAAAAGCAAGAGTTTGGTTCTCAACTTTTTACCACACCTTCTAATCTTCATGGGCTTTCTTTTGAGTCCTACCTCATCACCAGGGGATGCTTGAAGCTCGACTTATTGGCTTTCTAAGGTGAGTGGTCGAAACTGGAAAAGACAGGACAGTTTCTGTTCTCCGACTTGGGGAAGCGATTTGACTAGGCTACACTCCTTTGTTGGCCATGAAATTTTGAACGAATGTTACCCATGGAGTGGAGAAGTTATGGTTAAAATTTGGTGATTTATGGATGGATAGAAGTGGAGATATGAATTTTTCTTCACTTGATGCTCCTGCTGGCAGAATGGAAGAGTTCTTCCTTTTTCTTTTCTTCTTTTCTTTTGTTTTGGATAATCATGCTTAAAATGCTGATTTTTGTTACAAAAATGGTGAGTCATCACATTGGTTTCTTCTCCTTCCAACACATGTCACACATGCACTGGTCCAGGTAAAGTGGCTTTACTGGTTCGCTTAATCGCTTAATCTCGTTATAAAGTATCAGCGGTTTCTAGAACCTTCGTTTCACTGTCTCAGTGGTTTTCGTTCTAAATTCTCAAATCAAATATAATAAAATTCCAAAATATTAAATCCTCAAATCCTTAATTTAATATCTCATTTCTTGAATATAATAATATATAATTCACTGCCCGGTCAAATACTACACCAAAAATAAAATTTGGAATTTCTGAATTCCGATCGTCTGTGCATTCACTTAATTGCTTCGTAGATCACTAATATGACTTCGGAACATCCACCCTACGTCCCATACATAGGTGGCATGAAAAATTTTCTTAACCCTCAAAATCACTATTCACTGATGCACTTAACCATAATAAGAAAAGTTTTAATTAATCCAAAAATTCGGGTTATTACAGTCTTCCCTCCTTAAAAGGATTCCGTCCCGGAATCAGCTTAGGAATAACTGGGGGTACTCCTCTCCCATTGAACTTTCTAACTCCCAGGTGGATTCTTCCACTTCCTGAATTTCCACAAACCTCTCACTAGCTTGGCAACCTCGCCACTTAGCACTTGCTCTTTTCCATCCATGGTTTCCACAGGTTGTTCTTTGTAAGTCAGACCAGGTTGTATATCTACCTGCTCGTATTCTAACATATGCCGGGCATCTATAGTATACTGACGTAGCATTGACACATGAACCCCGTTATGACCATTCTACAAGTTTGGGGGGGGGGGGGGGTAAGGCTATCCATCTCGTATTCTACTCTTAATGTCTTCTCACTACTTCCATCAGTTCTACTCTTCTCAACTCCTAAAAGTCCTATATTCTCATCCTTAGTACTACATCCAACTTTCCATTTAGGAACTCCATGAGAGCTCTCGCGTCACTTTCTCCTCTCTTCTTGACCCCCTCTACCCTAGTTCTAAGGTTTATAACCTATGGCTCTGATACCATCTGTAATGCCCCCAAATCCCGCACAAGGGAATTCGGTTCGTCACTACTTCAACCATCAATACCTGCTCATAATATATTCTACTATAACCACAAAAGTAACTCCACACATCTAACTCCACAGGTTATAGTCTTAGAACTTAACATACATTACCAAAAATATTACAACATCAGAGTACTTTCCAGAATCTTACTCCATCGTCTTCTTAAGGTTGATACATATCTCCCTAATATAATACATAATCATTTCTACAATGAGTTTGCTTTACATTAATAGCAAATCTGCCAGCTTAACTACAAAATCGTAGTCTTCCTCCCACTATACTTCATCAGTTGAAGGGCCTTTCCCTTTGTCTTAATAAGGTTGGTACGATCCACTCGCACCGTCTCCTCTTCTCCCTGTTTTATTAAATTAACATAGAAACATATAGCAAGAATGAGCCAAAGAATGCTCAGCAAGGTTATATCTCGAAGAATGTATTTATTTAAAACATTTGAACTACTATAAAACTCTGTTTTCAAAATATTCTACTACGGTAGCAGTGAGCCGACTTGCTCGGAACCTCACCCTAAGGACTAGCCGGCTCGCCCGGGCCGTCATCCATAGGTTGCTACCACAACTATGAACACATAGGTTCTCGGCATTATGCCTACTACTGTTTTCAAAATATTCTACTACGGTAGCAGTGAGCCGACTTGCTCGGAACCTCACCCTAAGGACTAGCCGGCTCGCCCGGGCCGTCATCCATAGGTTGCTACCACAACTATGAACACATAGGTTCTCGGCATTATGCCTACTACTGTTTTGGACTTTAGTTGGAGCATCGCCACGCATTCTGTGCTATAACAGGTGATCAGTCTGCTATAACCGTCTGGTTTTACTACGATAGCTGTGAGCCGACTGGCTCGGAACCTCACCCTAAGGACTAGCCGGCTTGCCCGGGCCGTCATCCATAGGTTACTACCGTAGAAGGGGAAGCCGACTTGTGCGAACCTTCTCCCTAATAATTGCTGGGCCGGGCGTTACTCCGGTCTCTTACGCAGCTCCAGTCCATAAAATAAGAGGTCGGAACTACTTACCGCCTTCCATCTCATCATCTTAGATGCCACGTATAATGCCACGTGCACCTCAATTTACTACTTTATAATAATAAAGAAATACATCCACCAACCATGAAATATCTACTTATGTAATAATAGAGTTTTCCCCCTCGAAAGATTAGGGGAAAAGATATGAATAACATCTTTGATTATGGACTTTCAATAATCCAGACCAATACCTCAAGTCAACTTCGTCTCTACTATTATCTTCCTACAACATCCAAGTAACAACCAACAATGATATATACGCCTTTCAATTGCACGAATAAAATTCAGTAATTTATCACATAGCTAGAATATTTGTAGTTCAAAATACCTCTACTCCGAACGATAGAGTAAGAGTTAGTATACTTGCCTGATGCTCGAGAAGTGATAGGGTTCGCGACGATGTCGGACAATCTAGACAAAGTCAAAGAAAACGCACGATTAATCCCCTGGATACTCCACTTGTAACTTAATGCTTAAACACGTAAGAGAATCACAATCATAGCACTTAATGGCTTAATCTAGCCTCGTACTAAGTCCATGTTACTCGTCAAATACTTATATCATAAGTTTGGTTTGAAATCCATCCTCAAATCCAAGTTATACTTAACCATTTACAACATTGGTTTCTAAGTCGTGTTCTTAGTGGTTTTCACTTGCGCAGCCTCGGCTAAAACATTTTTATAAAATCGAAAAATAATCTTTTTAATACAAATCTTTTTCGTGAGCCTTCCCAACTGTCTCTAGTATTATTCCTAAAAGTTTCACATTTTAATATGGCTTCTAAGTGGTCCAAATACAGCCTCAAAGTGACTGACCAGAGAGGGGTGGTTCCTCCGAACGACGTTTACTAAAACTCACTTTTCTCCTAAACCGTAAATCGTATAGACATGATCTTTATACCAAAACAAACCTTAAAACAAGACCTACAGGATCATGGTCAGTTCTGCTAAAAAATATTCCAATACCAGTTCGTAATTCTTGCTCAAAACAACCTTAAATCAAATGGGCATTACGACGGCTATAATCGTAACGTTTTCCATTTCCAAAACATAACTAAATCAATACCAATTAATCCCAAACTCACCATCCACCTTATACACCCTCCACTCAGTCAAATCCTCCATGAATAATCAAAACAAATTCATAACCCATCCTCCAAACTCAACCAACAATTCATATAATTACTTAATCATGATCTTAACTTTACCTAAACATCAAAATCACTACAAAACTCATATAACAAAAAGGGGCAGAGGTTGTTATACCTTCTCCAAGATTGCTTGCTGCCATATTCCTTATGTAAACTTAGATCCTTGCTTAATACAACCTTTGGAAGCCACAAACTCAATATCCAAAAACAAAACAAAATACAAGTTACTATTCATCGTTACTTTGTAAAATCCATATAAAATCGAAAAGCAAGAGTTTGGTTCTCAACTTTTTACCACACCTTCTAATCTTCATGGGCTTTCTTTTGAGTCCTACCTCATCACCAGGGGATGCTTGAAGCTCGACTTATTAGCTTTCTAAGGTGAGTGGTCGAAACTGGAAAAGACAGGACAGTTTCTGTTCTCCGACTTGGGGAAGCGATTTGACTAGGCTACACTCCTTTGTTGGCCATGAAATTTTGAACGAATGTTACCCATGGAGTGGAGAAGTTATGGTTAAAATTTGGTGATTTATGGATGGATAGAAGTGGAGATATGAATTTTTCTTCACTTGATGCTCCTGCTGGCAGAATGGAAGAGTTCTTCCTTTTTCTTTTCTTCTTTTCTTTTGTTTTGGATAATCATGCTTAAAATGCTGATTTTTGTTACAAAAATGGTGAGTCATCACATTGGTTTCTTCTCCTTCCAACACATGTCACACATGCACTGGTCCAGGTAAAGTGGCTTTACTGGTTCGCTTAATCGCTTAATCTCGTTATAAAGTATCAGCGGTTTCTAGAACCTTCGTTTCACTGTCTCAGTGGTTTTCGTTCTAAATTCTCAAATCAAATATAATAAAATTCCAAAATATTAAATCCTCAAATCCTTAATTTAATATCTCATTTCTTGAATATAATAATATATAATTCACTGCCCGGTCAAATACTACACCAAAAATAAAATTTGGAATTTCTGAATTCCGATCGTCTGTGCATTCACTTAATTGCTTCGTAGATCACTAATATGACTTCGGAACATCCACCCTACGTCCCATACATAGGTGGCATGAAAAATTTTCTTAACCCTCAAAATCACTATTAACTGATGCACTTAACCATAATAAGAAAAGTTTTAATTAATCCAAAAATTCGGGTTATTACAGTCTTCCCTCCTTAAAAGGATTCCGTCCCGGAATCAGCTTAGGAATAACTGGGGGTACTCCTCTCCCATTGCACTTTCTAACTCCCAGGTGGATTCTTCCACTTCCTGAATTTCCACAAACCTCTCACTAGCTTGGCAACCTCGCCACTTAGCACTTGCTCTTTTCCATCCATGGTTTCCACAGGTTGTTCTTTGTAAGTCAGACCAGGTTGTATATCTAGCTACCTGCTCGTATTCTAACATATGCCGGGCATCTATAGTATACTGACGTAGCATTGACACATGAACCCCGTTATGACCATTCTACAAGTTTGGGGGGGGGGGGGTAAGGCTATCCATCTCGTATTCTACTCTTAATGCCTTCTCACTACTTCCATCAGTTCTACTCTTCTCAACTCCTAAAAGTCCTATATTCTCATCCTTAGTACTACATCCAACTTTCCATTTAGGAACTCCATGAGAGCTCTCGCGTCACTTTCTCCTCTCTTCTTGACTCCCTCTACCCTAGTTCTAAGGTGTAACACCCCCAAATCCGGGGTCAGGGATTTGGTCGTCACGCGGAAATCCTCAATAACAAATCACCTATTAATCAATATTAAACCACCTGCAGTCATTTAATAACTGAATTACAACATTGAGACCCCAACCACCAAGCATCTTTTGGGTCATAGGGCTAGAAACAAGAACTAAAGTTCATACATTGCTCACTTCATTACATCCATTCAATTACATCACACTGTCTTACGAATCTTATACTAGTATAACCTTCTATGAGAAGTATACTAGCAACTAGCACTATTTGTACAAAGTAATATATATACTACACATCAATATACCTACATATAACCTACTCCAGCTATAGCCTTTCTGGATCGCATCATCTTCATAATGGCATACTGCCTGCTCCTTCCGAGCCATGCAGATAAGCCTCAACCGCCTACCTTTTTCTGAAAGGTTAGAATGTAAAACAAACAAGTATGAGCGAAGGAATTGCCCAGCAAGTTATTAATAGAGCTTAACAATAAAATCCAATATATATACAAGGGATTTTCAAAACCTAAATGATATTTACTATTACCATAGCAACATTTATAACCATGAAACTTCAATTAGGGGAAGTATGACATTTAAGAAAACCACAATGAACAAGTAAGTTCAGAATATCTTAAATACTCTTTATACTTATAGCAAGATAGTACGCCCGATAGTTTTACTAATCTTTAGGAAGCTTTTCACAATATGCAGTTCAATATACTGCTACGACAGTGCTTTTCCTCGTACATAAACCCGTACATAAACCAAGCCCAAAAAGGTTCCCTTTTTAGCATTTCACAAGTCTGAAAGTATATACATATAAATATATCATTTCCATCACAGCACCCTACAGTTCAACATACTGTATATCTTAAATACTTTTTCATCATATATACTCACATATCTACTTAGGTATCTCATACTGTTCAAAATACTATAGAATATCAGTAATGAACACCTTTTGTAAAGGAAGCAAGAATGAGCACTATAGCTCGACAATTAGATATAGCAGCTTAATTATATATGTGGGCTGATATCATAGCTGAAAGCTTTTAAAACCTCATTCATATATAGAATGATACATTGGATACTCTTTTCGTCAGAACATGCAATGTAGTTCAAATACTATACACGGAACATCATTGTTCAATTTCTGTCACATTATCGGTAACTCAGCACCTAGGCTTTCGTTACAATGTGCAGCACAATTCCAAGTGGAAGAAGGGATATACTGGAATACACGATACACGGTGATCAGCCGTTATATCGTAACTTTTCTACTAGTAGAAGGACGACTTCCTATTCGATTATCACCCTGGCCGCATACGGGCCACTGTGCTAAGAGATCACTACCTCAGCGCCTGTTTCATCACCGGGTAAGCCTTAGCACGCAAGAGGTCACTACCTCGGCGCCTGTTTCATCACCGGGTAAGCCTTGAAAATTTTGGCACTACCCCGGCACCTGTTTCATTGCCGTGTAAGCCCTTCCAGTTCCCATGATGAAAATATCAATGAAACGGAAATCAGAATTTAATCCTATTTCCCCCAAGTACAAATACTTGTCAAAAACTTTGTAACCGTTCAGAATTCCTTACTCCGGAGTATTTGAAAGGAGTAAGTCAAAGCGTGGGTTGACCTTAGTCAACGAGACTACCGATGATTACTACGCATTTTGAAATTATGACCAGGGAGTTTATTGAAATATCAGAGTTCAGCGAGTGTGAAACACTCTACTTGAATGGGGGAGCTATCCCCTAGTTATAAATATTTTAGAGGAACAGTGGAAATAAAACTCTGTCCTCGAATTCTTGAACTAGATTCCCAGTTTTCGATGAGTTAGAAATACTAACCAAATTTAATTATTTTTAGTTATCTCAAGATAATAGTTGGGGATCTAAATTTTAAAATACCCTTTCTGGGATCAGAAAGTTATATACTTGTATGAATATTAGAACCTTTAATCATATAGTAAGGTTCTATGATTTTAAATCATATTTGGAATATTTAATAAATACCCAAATAGTAATTATTACATTATTAATCGATATACAATCCCCTAAGTGAATATTAAAAAAAAATAATATTCACCTAGTTAAATAATCCTCAAATAATAAGTATTGACTTATTATTCCATAGAGAACACTTAAGTGAATATTCAAATAATATACACTTAATTAAATAATCTTCAAATAATAAATATTGAATTATTATTCAATAAAAAACACCTAAGTGAATATTAAAATAATATTCACTTAATTAAATAATCCTTAAATAATAGATATTGAATTATTCTTCAATATAAAACACTTAAGTGAATATTCAAATATAATATTCACTTAATTAAATAATAATAAACATTGAATTAATATTCAATATAGAACACTTAAGTGGATATTCAAAATAATATTCACTTAATAAAATAATATTCAAATAATAAATATTGAATTATTATTCAATATATTACTCAAGTGAATATTCAAAAATAATATTCACTTTAATCCAATAATATTCAAATAATATTTATTATAATATTATTCAAATATCTCACCTTAAATATCCAACTATATAAATATTGGAATATTTAATAATCTTTAGAATACACTGTCCCTGGAACCTTTCAGCTTTGGACAGTAGTTTAATTAAAATAATAATTGACTCCCGGTCTAGGTTTTAAAATCATCGCACAAGAACTCTATACTTAGAGTCTTTAACTATTAACTCTGGTTTATATCTAATACTTATCTAGCATATAAACCTTATATCTTACACCGCTTTTAAAAAGCAAAAACAGTTTGCAAGGTATTTCACAGTATAAAGCAGCATATATAGCAATACTGTAACATATATCACAACAGCAACATAATATGGTGCAGGGTTGGAAAACTTGCATGCACCTATCATATGCATACTATCAGAATATCATATTCAAATAATAACTTTCGAATGAGGTAATATTCAAATAACATTACCCGAATCATTTCCCAGTAATTAATACTTTCTGGGAATATAATAATGCTTAATAATAATATTCCTCAAGATGAATAGTACTCTGTCGCTGGAATCCCTCCGGGTTTCCACGACTATCTCTATAACATTTATCAATTTTATTCCAGATATTTTTATCCCAAAATACCAATTTATAACCATTGGAGTATCTTTGTTATCATTCCGGAACAAAGCGATTTTAAGAAAACATTTTGAAAATGATATTCATCTAATTAAACAAATTTAATTAAACGAATAAGACTTATCTAATCCGTAAATGCTTCCAGAAGTATTTACTAATTAAATAAACACTGGTTTATTGGTGATGTTGCCTTTAGGTTAATTATTGCGAAAATCTTTCTAAAAAGCTATGTCCGGGTTTTAGAAAATATACCTTACAAAATAACCCCGATACGCTGGCTAAGTTATAAACTCAATACATGCTCTACCCTCTTAGCCTTTATCATAACTGGTTCATATCAACATCCTCATAACATATAGTCCATACCCATAGTCCAAAAGATTTATATATACACAATATAAATCAAGACGTAGAATCATTAAAACATCAACGCCCATTGACAGTATTATAAGTCATGGGGTTTTGACAATTTGCATAAGCAGAATTTACTATCATTAGCAAGCCCATAATATAATGATTTTGAAAGTAAAGCAAGGGCTGGAAACTTAAAATCATGGATTTAACTTAATCCGCATATTTCATATATTTCAAAATATATATACTCTGAACGATAGAGTATGCATAAATAAACTTGCCTTCGGTCCTTCGCAGAAAACAGAAATTCGCGAATAAATCCTTCGCACCTCGTCCAAGCAGTTTAATGAAGGTAATTTACCTTTCTCCATATGACGCCTCGATCTTCCCTTTTTGATGAACGTCGCTCCAACTTGATTACGCCCTAATGGTACTGAAAGGGTTACGAGTACGTGTTAGTCCTACCTCGTTTCTCGAGTAGACACCACTCCGAATTATCACTAAGTCACCCAAAGTCAAACTATAAGTGTCCCCCCTATAGCTGACTACTCTAATACCACTTAATGCACATAACACACTTAGTAATAGAAACGACACGGAAAGAGTCCCCTTTTATACAATGAACATCTCCCGGTGCTAAACACATCATGACCATTTAATGGACTTAACCCATCTTAACATATAGATAATCCTCAAGACACATTTAATCCTCGAATTAGCACATAAATCCTCGAGACAACAATTATCCCTCGAAACAATTTATTTAACACACATACACATAAATAGTCAACACCCAAAACACTCCTTTAGACTCTTGAAATCAATAAGTTAAATAACTTTATTTGCAGGGGATTTCCAGAAAAATTCGGCATGAGGTATTCGTTTATCGGATTATCCACCTGTTTTCCAATTCCTCAATTTCACCTTATAAACCATATTAAAATAGAGCCGCCTCAACTTGCAGCAACATAAAAGTAAACAAATACAGAAAGTATCCGCCCAGACATGCGGCACCTCAACACATAAGAAAAGTATCCGCCCAGACATGCGGCACCTCAACACATAAGGAAAGTATACTAACAGTTTATCTTTACTATATATCGCATTTTGAAAACTATACACATAGTTTGCCACCAAGTACTTAACAAGGAGGACATCCCACAATTACTACGACTCGACCTATAGCATTTAGCACATAACATTTACCGCCACTATTCACGACAAGTAAACCGCATAGATTTCAATTATTACTTGACAATAATAATTAACAATTATCCCCTCTGAATAATTTACGACAACTATAATTTTCACCTCGCACTTTAAAACAAATTAAACCACCACCATATTCTCGAAATTCAATATAATCTAATTACGAGAATTAACATATTAAACTAGCAATTCAGTTTACTCAAAACCAACTAAAATTTATAACTACTTTATAAACTCTGCATCACATTATTAATACACTACAAGGACCTGCACAACCAAATAAATCGATTAATAATTACTAAAACGAACTATTAAACTATTCATTAACAAAATTCGAATTTTAACACTCATTTGGTCAAAAACGAATTCAAATCATCGATTAACACAAAAATATTCACAAAATGAATCTATAGTTATCATACTTTATTAAACGAAACAAACTTATAAACTACACAATTATTCGAACTACATCAGAAATCAATTTCAAATTTCTGCATAAATACTTATAAACATTCAAATCAAGAAAACAACTCTATCACACCACCATAATTCAAGAAAAACGAAGTTATAAGTAATGGGCGTGCGAATTTTTACCCACCCAACACCGATTCTGAGCTAACACTGAATAGAGCTTCGAGCTGCGGTGGTGATTGAGTTTCTCTGGCCGGAGAACGAGGTAGGGGCGGTGGCTGCGGCGGCTACCAGCCGGAGAAGACACCGGAAAGCGACGGCTGGACAGAACTGGACAGAACCTCGAAGAACAGAGGCGACGACCAGAGATGTTCTTGGCCGAAAAAGGAACTGGCGGTGTCGCGGCGCGGATGTGGCGGCGCGGGAAGATCTAAACAGAAACGGAGGTGGCTACTGCGCGGAGCAGGAGGAGGCCGCGCGTGAAGAAGGAAATCGGAGAGAAGGGGGTGGAGATGGCGGCGGGGAAGAAAACTGTACAGGGGATTCTTTCTTCATCCTTTTTCTTTTGTTTTTCTGTTTTTGTCCGTGTATGTGTGCGTGAGTCGTGTATGCCTGTGTATAATAGATTAGGATTAGGTAGAGAAGATAAGGATAACAACTCAACACTTTTATTGGCCCACTGACTACAATTTACGGTACTAATGCGATACTGAAAATAATTTTAACACATAATACCACCTCACATATCCACATAATATTATTTAAACATAAAATTACCTCTCACCAGGTATTTTTTTAAAATAATTATAGGACCTCTAAAATAATAGATATGATTTTTGCAAGATCTTCACATTTAAAAACAATAAGGCTTGTAAAATCATTTTAAAATATTTAAAGTCCAAAATAAATGGAACTTATATTTTTAAAAATTCTCTAAATACACAAAGATAATAACAGGGAAGATTTCAGGATTTTTACTCACTCCGAAGATTTTAAAAGAAAGTTAGAGTGGAATAAAAATAGTATTTTAAATCTCCAAATAATCAAAATTGAAATCTCCATTAAATAAATAAACGTTTTTTCACATAATCCAAAATACCTAAAATTATTCAGTAATTCAAAAGTGAAATCTTTACTAAATAATTCCACACCTCGAAATTAACCTTTGCCCAATAAACTATTGACTCGAGATATCTACCCGATCAATATGATTAAATAACAATAATGATAAAAAAAATTCCTCCTCATTTTAGGAAAACATTATTATATAAAAAAAAATAATAATAATGAAGTCATTCTTGAAAAATCCGGGTTATTACAGTCTACCCTCCTTAAAAGGATTCCGTCCACGGAATCAGCTAAGGCCACTACTGGATTCCTCAACTCTTTCATCATCAACACTTATTCTGCGAAACCAGAGATAGTGTCCATTCGTAAACAACTCTTCCAAATCTCAATTCAACTATAGGTTAACTATCTGACACAGTTAGCACTGGAGTCTTACAACCTGTCGTATTCTTTTCACACATACACCTTGACCAACTTTCCATTATCGTACTATCCTTGAGAGAGAGTTCATTGATTCCATTAAAATAACACTCTTGAGAGAGAGAACGAACTAATTCTATTGATGTCACTGATATTTTATTCGTCTTGGGATTCGCTCTTGCCATTGGCGATTTCGTTCGAATCTAATTTCGATCAGCAAATTTTGACTTGGCAGACCTGGTTGGCATCCCCTTAAAATTTATTAGAGATACCAAGTATCATGAAGCTTTGAAAAGATAGTTGTCCTATCAAGGCAAATGTCACACACTGGTGATCATAAGTTTATGAATTTTTGAAGTAAACCTTATTCGAGATAAGAGAATTTGCTGAGAGATCAGTATGATCATAAGAACTGATGTTGCGTGTCTCAATTAAGACATTACTAAAGGTAATTAGCCTTCTTGTATTTCACAACTTCACAAGTGATGGCGTCCCATCAGACTTCTATCACACAGACAGATCGTCCTTGTGGCCCCTATAAGTATAGGGTTGTTCGTCTCAGTAGAAGTTGAGAAGTATGAAAGCAATTCTAGGCCAAATTAATAATCATCGTCTTTCGACAATTATTTCTCAAATGTACACCCTGGATGAAAATTGAACAGATTCCAAGGTGCGATTTCCAAAGAAAAGAATAACCAGAAAGATACTGGTATTTAACAAGCAAGTGGTGCTGTATCACCATAGAATTATCCATTATTGAAGAAAAGTGGGAATTTAAATAACATCATTTGACAGGACTTCAGAAATCTGAAAGTAGGTATAATGACAACTTCTAGACAATTGAAACTGAATATGGTTTTAACACAAGTGTTATAAAATAACTTCGAAGAGGGAATATATTCCTTATCGAAATTCTCTCTTGGAGAGGTCAAAATAATTCATAGGTTGGGGAGGTAATCGAAATAATTTTACAAATGGGGAGGGTATTGCCAAGGTCTCCATGGATGCCTTTTATGTCGGCTCCTCTATCGGAACATCGTTCGATTCTAAAGCTTTCTTTCCCATGCACACTCTAAGGTGCTTGATAACTGACGTCATCGTCGACTCGTAATAGTCGCTAAGGATTCAACCATCGATATTTACAATCGCAAGGAGTTCTGTCCAACACGGCGCAAGCATCTCAAGCGAGCTTTCTATTCCATAAGAAGACTTTGATACCGGTGCCACCCACAGCAACGACGAATCCCCCCTGTCGAATAGGCTGTACCCCGAAACAGCGTTAGAAAGTACATGCTTAAATCCAGTCACCTTTGTAACCGTCTTTTGTACCAAACATTCCTTTTTCTTGTATCACTCCCATGTGGCACACAAGCTTAACACCTTTGGCATAACAGCCTTCTACATTAAGTCTTTCTCAGGCTTTCTCAGTCTATCTTGGTTCTTAAAATATATCTCACCTTTACCGACCATTCTTAACTTCACCATTTTTTTTTCTATGTAATCATTTGAAACAATCAGGGTCTATCCACCAACCCATTTATAATCTTACCTCAAGCTCTCATAAACTCAAGAAGATTTAACTACCCGCAACTTCGACTAATAATCTTTCACGGTGATCTTGTTTTGTTTCCCTTCCGGAATTTTAACAGTATGACTACTATCTTAGCACATCACTGCCACAATACCAGATGCCAACTTTCTATCCTTTATCACCATATTGAAATTTCCTATAGTTCGGGGAATACATCGTTGTTTCTATGAATCCCCTAAAATCATCTCAAATTTAGGTCTCGGGCGATCTATGCCCCTGCCAACCAATACTTGTCTCTAAGGATTCTTTAATAGACCTCCATCACCACAAGAAGTGAGGTCTATGTCATCATATTCCTCAACATGGAATTCCAATATTAACTAGATCATTGGTACTATATCCAATAGTCCAATCATGAACTCTACATGAGCTCTGACGTTCTTACATAACTATACACACTCCT
The DNA here is from genome assembly GCA_030848705.1 of Heracleum sosnowskyi. Taxonomy (NCBI): domain Eukaryota; kingdom Viridiplantae; phylum Streptophyta; class Magnoliopsida; order Apiales; family Apiaceae; genus Heracleum; species Heracleum sosnowskyi. The sequence continues at coordinate 582,249 of JAUIZM010000043.1, read as the reverse complement.
ACTCACTCTCGTTTCTAGTTTACTATAACCCTTGCTCTGATACCATTTCTGTAACACCCCCAAATCCGGGGTCAGGGATTTGGTCGTCACGCGGAAATCCTCAATAACAAATCACCTATTAATCAATATTAAACCACCTGTAGTCATTTAATAACTGAATTACAACATTGAGACCCCAACCACCAAGCATCTTTTGGGTCATAGGGCTAGAAACAAGAACTAAAGTTCATACATTTCTCACTTCATTACATCCATTCAATTACATCACACTATCTTACGAATCTTATACTAGTATAACCTTCTATGAGAAGTATACTAGCAACTAGCACTATTTGTACAAAGTAATATATATACTACACATCAATATACCTACATATAACCTACTCCAGCTATAGCCTTTCTGGATCGCATCATCTTCATAATGGCATACTGCCTGCTCCTTCCGAGCCATGCAGATAAGCCTCAACCGCCTACCTTTTTCTGAAAGGTTAGAATGTAAAACAAACAAGTATGAGCGAAGGAATTTCCCAGCAAGTTATTAATAGAGCTTAACAATAAAATCCAATATATATACAAGGGATTTTCAAAACCTAAATGATATTTACTATTACCATAGCAACATTTATAACCATGAAACTTCAATTAGGGGAAGTATGACATTTAAGAAAACCACAATGAACAAGTAAGTTCAGAATATCTTAAATACTCTTTATACTTATAGCAAGATAGTACGCCCGATAGTTTTACTAATCTTTAGGAAGCTTTTCACAATATGCAGTTCAATATACTGCTACGACAGTGCTTTTCCTCGTACATAAACCCGTACATAAACCAAGCCCAAAAAGGTTCCCTTTTTAGCATTTCACAAGTCTGAAAGTATATACATATAAATATATCATTTCCATCACAGCACCCTACAGTTCAACATACTGTATATCTTAAATACTTTTTCATCATATATACTCACATATCTACTTAGGTATCTCATACTGTTCAAAATACTATAGAATATCAGTAATGAACACCTTTTGTAAAGGAAGCAAGAATGAGCACTATAGCTCGACAATTAGATATAGCAGCTTAATTATATATGTGGGCTGATATCATAGCTGAAAGCTTTTAAAACCTCATTCATATATAGAATGATACATTGGATACTCTTTTCGTCAGAACATGCAATGTAGTTCAAATACTATACACGGAACATCATTGTTCAATTTCTGTCACATTATCGGTAACTCAGCACCTAGGCTTTCGTTACAATGTGCAGCACAATTCCAAGTGGAAGAAGGGATATACTGGAATACACGATACACGGTGATCAGCTGTTATATCGTAACTTTTCTACTAGTAGAAGGACGACTTCCTATTCGGTTATCACCCTGGCCGCATACGGGCCACTGTGCTAAGAGATCACTACCTCAGCGCCTGTTTCATCACCGGGTAAGCCTTAGCACGCAAGAGGTCACTACCTCGGCGCCTGTTTCATCACCGGGTAAGCCTTGAAAATTTTGGCACTACCCCGGCACCTGTTTCATTGCCGTGTAAGCCCTTCCAGTTCCCATGATGAAAATATCAATGAAACGGAAATCAGAATTTAATCCTATTTCCCCCAAGTACAAATACTTGTCAAAAACTTTGTAACCGTTCAGAATTCCTTACTCCGGAGTATTTGAAAGGAGTAAGTCAAAGCGTGGGTTGACCTTAGTCAACGAGACTACCGATGATTACTACGCATTTTGAAATTATGACCAGGGAGTTTATTGAAATATCAGAGTTCAGCGAGTGTGAAATACTCTACTTGAATGGGGGAGCTATCCCCTAGTTATAAATATTTTAGAGGAACAGTGGAAATAAAACTCTGTCCTCGAATTCTTGAACTAGATTCCCAGTTTTCGATGAGTTAGAAATACTAACCAAATTTAATTATTTTTAGTTATCTCAAGATAATAGTTGGGGATCTAAATTTTAAAATACCCTTTCTGGGATCAGAAAGTTATATACTTGTATGAATATTAGAACCTTTAATCATATAGTAAGGTTCTATGATTTTAAATCATATTTGGAATATTTAATAAATATCCAAATAGTAATTATTACATTATTAATCGATATACAATCCCCTAAGTGAATATTAAAAAAAAAAAAATATTCACCTAGTTAAATAATCCTCAAATAATAAGTATTGACTTATTATTCCATAGAGAACACTTAAGTGAATATTCAAATAATATACACTTAATTAAATAATCTTCAAATAATAAATATTGAATTATTATTCAATAAAAAACACCTAAGTGAATATTAAAATAATATTCACTTAATTAAATAATCCTTAAATAATAGATATTGAATTATTCTTCAATATAAAACACTTAAGTGAATATTCAAATATAATATTCACTTAATTAAATAATAATAAACATTGAATTAATATTCAATATAGAACACTTAAGTGGATATTCAAAATAATATTCACTTAATAAAATAATATTCAAATAATAAATATTGAATTATTATTCAATATATCACTCAAGTGAATATTCAAAAATAATATTCACTTTAATCCAATAATATTCAAATAATATTTATTATAATATTATTCAAATATCTCACCTTAAATATCCAACTATATAAATATTGGAATATTTAATAATCTTTAGAATACACTGTCCCTGGAACCTTTCAGCTTTGGACAGTAGTTTAATTAAAATAATAATTGACTCCCGGTCTAGGTTTTAAAATCATCGCACAAGAACTCTATACTTAGAGTCTTTAACTATTAACTCTGGTTTATATCTAATACTTATCTAGCATATAAACCTTATATCTTACACCGCTTTTAAAAAGCGAAAACAGTTTGCAAGGTATTTCACAGTATAAAGCAGCATATATAGCAATACTGTAACATATATCACAACAGCAACATAATATGGTGCAGGGTTGGAAAACTTGCATGCACCTATCATATGCATACTATCAGAATATCATATTCAAATAATAACTTTCGAATGAGGTAATATTCAAATAACATTACCCGAATCATTTCCCAGTAATTAATACTTTCTGGGAATATAATAATGCTTAATAATAATATTCCTCAAGATGAATAGTACTCTGTCGCTGGAATCCCTCCGGGTTTCCACGACTATCTCTATAACATTTATCAATTTTATTCCAGATATTTTTATCCCAAAATACCAATTTATAACCATTGGAGTATCTTTGTTATCATTCCGGAACAAAGCAATTTTAAGAAAACATTTTGAAAATGATATTCATCTAATTAAACAAATTTAATTAAACGAATAAGACTTATCTAATCCGTAAATGCTTCCAGAAGTATTTACTAATTAAATAAACACTGGTTTATTGGTGATGTTGCCTTTAGGTTAATTATTGCGAAAATCTTTCTAAAAAGCTATGTCCGGGTTTTAGAAAATATACCTTACAAAATAACCCCGATACGCTGGCTAAGTTATAAACTCAATACATGCTCTACCCTCTTAGCCTTTATCATAACTGGTTCATATCAACATCCTCATAACATATAGTCCATACCCATAGTCCAAAAGATTTATATATACACAATATAAATCAAGACGTAGAATCATTAAAACATCAACGCCCATTGACAGTATTATAAGTCATGGGGTTTTGACAATTTGCATAAGCAGAATTTACTATCATTAGCAAGCCCATAATATAATGATTTTGAAAGTAAAGCAAGGGCTGGAAACTTAAAATCATGGATTTAACTTAATCCGCATATTTCATATATTTCAAAATATATATACTCTGAACGATAGAGTATGCATAAATAAACTTGCCTTCGGTCCTTCGCAGAAAACAGAAATTCGCGAATAAATCCTTCGCACCTCGTCCAAGCAGTTTAATGAAGGTAATTTACCTTTCTCCATATGACGCCTCGATCTTCCCTTTTTGATGAACGTCGCTCCAACTTGATTACGCCCTAATGGTACTGAAAGGGTTACGAGTACGTGTTAGTCCTACCTCGTTTCTCGAGTAGACACCACTCCGAATTATCACTAAGTCACCCAAAGTCAAACTATAAGTGTCCCCCCTATAGCTGACTACTCTAATACCACTTAATGCACATAACACACTTAGTAATAGAAACGACACGGAAAGAGTCCCCTTTTATACAATGAACATCTCCCGGTGCTAAACACATCATGACCATTTAATGGACTTAACCCATCTTAACATATAGATAATCCTCAAGACACATTTAATCCTCGAATTAGCACATAAATCCTCGAGACAACAATTATCCCTCGAAACAATTTATTTAACACACATACACATAAATAGTCAACACCCAAAACACTCCTTTAGACTCTTGAAATCAATAAGTTAAATAACTTTATTTGCAGGGGATTTCCAGAAAAATTCGGCATGAGGTATTCGTTTATCGGATTATCCACCTGTTTTCCAATTCCTCAATTTCACCTTATAAACCATATTAAAATAGAGCCGCCTCAACTTGCAGCAACATAAAAGTAAACAAATACAGAAAGTATCCGCCCAGACATGCGGCACCTCAACACATAAGAAAAGTATCCGCCCAGACATGCGGCACCTCAACACATAAGGAAAGTATACTAACAGTTTATCTTTACTATATATCGCATTTTGAAAACTATACACATAGTTTGCCACCAAGTACTTAACAAGGAGGACATCCCACAATTACTACGACTCGACCTATAGCATTTAGCACATAACATTTACCGCCACTATTCACGACAAGTAAACCGCATAGATTTCAATTATTACTTGACAATAATAATTAACAATTATCCCCTCTGAATAATTTACGACAACTATAATTTTCACCTCGCACTTTAAAACAAATTAAACCACCACCATATTCTCGAAATTCAATATAATCTAATTACGAGAATTAACATATTAAACTAGCAATTCAGTTTACTCAAAACCAACTAAAATTTATAACTACTTTATAAACTCTGCATCACATTATTAATACACTACAAGGACCTGCACAACCAAATAAATCGATTAATAATTACTAAAACGAACTATTAAACTATTCATTAACAAAATTCGAATTTTAACACTCATTTGGTCAAAAACGAATTCAAATCATCGATTAACACAAAAATATTCACAAAATGAATCTATAGTTATCATACTTTATTAAACGAAACAAACTTATAAACTACACAATTATTCGAACTACATCAGAAATCAATTTCAAATTTCTGCATAAATACTTATAAACATTCAAATCAAGAAAACAACTCTATCACACCACCATAATTCAAGAAAAACGAAGTTATAAGTAATGGGCGTGCGAATTTTTACCCACCCAACACCGATTCTGAGCTAACACTGAATAGAGCTTCGAGCTGCGGTGGTGATTGAGTTTCTCTGGCCGGAGAACGAGGTAGGGGCGGTGGCTGCGGCGGCTACCAGCCGGAGAAGACACCGGAAAGCGACGGCTGGACAGAACTGGACAGAACCTCGAAGAACAGAGGCGACGACCAGAGATGTTCTTGGCCGAAAAAGGAACTGGCGGTGTCGCGGCGCGGATGTGGCGGCGCGGGAAGATCTAAACAGAAACGGAGGTGGCTACTGCGCGGAGCAGGAGGAGGCCGCGCGTGAAGAAGGAAATCGGAGAGAAGGGGGTGGAGATGGCGGCGGGGAAGAAAACTGTACAGGGGATTCTTTCTTCATCCTTTTTCTTTTGTTTTTCTGTTTTTGTCCGTGTATGTGTGCGTGAGTCGTGTATGCCTGTGTATAATAGATTAGGATTAGGTAGAGAAGATAAGGATAACAACTCAACACTTTTATTGGCCCACTGACTACAATTTACGGTACTAATGCGATACTGAAAATAATTTTAACACATAATACCACCTCACATATCCACATAATATTATTTAAACATAAAATTACCTCTCACCAGGTATTTTTTTAAAATAATTATAGGACCTCTAAAATAATAGATATGATTTTTGCAAGATCTTCACATTTAAAAACAATAAGGCTTGTAAAATCATTTTAAAATATTTAAAGTCCAAAATAAATGGAACTTATATTTTTAAAAATTCTCTAAATACACAAAGATAATAACAGGGAAGATTTCAGGATTTTTACTCACTCCGAAGATTTTAAAAGAAAGTTAGAGTGGAATAAAAATAGTATTTTAAATCTCCAAATAATCAAAATTGAAATCTCCATTAAATAAATAAACGTTTTTTCACATAATCCAAAATACCTAAAATTATTCAGTAATTCAAAAGTGAAATCTTTACTAAATAATTCCACACCTCGAAATTAACCTTTGCCCAATAAACTATTGACTCGAGATATCTACCCGATCAATATGATTAAATAAAAAAAATGATAAAAAAAATTCCTCCTCATTTTAGGAAAACATTATTATATAAAAAAAAATAATAATAATGAAGTCATTCTTGAAAAATCCGGGTTATTACATAAGGTTTATAACCTATGGCTCTGATACCATCTGTAACGCCCCCAAATCCCGCACAAGGGAATTCGGTTCGTCACTACTTCAACCATCAATACCTGCTCATAATATATTCTACTATAACCACAAAAGTAACTCCACACATCTAACTCCACAGGTTATAGTCTTAGAACTTAACATACATTACCAAAAATATTACAACATCAGAGTACTTTCCAGAATCTTACTCCATCGTCTTCTTAAGGTTGATACATATCTCCCTAATATAATACATAATCATTTCTACAATGAGTTTGCTTTACATTAATAGCAAATCTGCCAGCTTAACTACAAAATCGTAGTCTTCCTCCCACTATACTTCATCAGTTGAAGGGCCTTTCCCTTTGTCTTAATAAGGTTGGTACGATCCACTCGCACCGTCTCCTCTTCTCCCTGTTTTATTAAATTAACAACATAGAAACATATAGCAAGAATGAGCCAAAGAATGCTCAGCAAGGTTATATCTCGAAGAATGTATTTATTTAAAACATTTGAACTACTATAAAACTCTGTTTTCAAAATATTCTACTACGGTAGCAGTGAGCCGACTTGCTCGGAACCTCACCCTAAGGACTAGCCGGCTCGCCCGGGCCGTCATCCATAGGTTGCTACCACAACTATGAACACATAGGTTCTCGGAATTATGCCTACTACTGTTTTCAAAATATTCTACTACGGTAGCAGTGAGCCGACTTGCTCGGAACCTCACCCTAAGGACTAGCCGGCTCGCCCGGGCCGTCATCCATAGGTTGTTACCACAACTATGAACACATAGGTTCTCGGCATTATGCCTACTACTGTTTTGGACTTTAGTTGGAGCATCGCCACGCATTCTGTGCTATAACAGGTGATCAGTCTGCTATAACCGTCTGGTTTTACTACGATAGCTGTGAGCCGACTGGCTCGGAACCTCACCCTAAGGACTAGCCGGCTTGCCCGGGCCGTCATCCATAGGTTACTACCGTAGAAGGGGAAGCCGACTTGTGCGAACCTTCTCCCTAATAATTGCTGGGCCGGGCGTTACTCCGGTCTCTTACGCAGCTCCAGTCCATAAAATAAGAGGTCGGAACTACTTACCGCCTTCCATCTCATCATCTTAGATGCCACGTATAATGCCACGTGCACCTCAATTTACTACTTTATAATAATAAAGAAATACATCCACCAATCATGAAATATCTACTTAAGTAATAATAGAGTTTTCCCCCTCGAAAGATTAGGGGAAAAGATATGAATAACATCTTTGATTATGGACTTTCAATAATCCAGACCAATACCTCAAGTCAACTTCGTCTCTACTATTATCTTCCTACAACATCCAAGTAACAACCAACAATGATATATACGCCTTTCAATTGCACGAATAAAATTCAGTAATTTATCACATAGCTAGAATATTTGTAGTTCAAAATACCTCTACTCCGAACGATAGAGTAAGAGTTAGTATACTTGCCTGATGCTCGAGAAGTGATAGGGTTCGCGACGATGTCGGACAATCTAGACAAAGTCAAAGAAAACGCACGATTAATCCCCTGGATACTCCACTTGTAACTTAATGCTTAAACACGTAAGAGAATCACAATCATAGCACTTAATGGCTTAATCTAGCCTCGTACTAAGTCCATGTTACTCGTCAAATACTTATATCATAAGTTTGGTTTGAAATCCATCCTCAAATCCAAGTTATACTTAACCATTTACAACATTGGTTTCTAAGTCGTGTTCTTAGTGGTTTTCACTTGCGCATCCTCGGCTAAAACATTTTTATAAAATCGAAAAATAATCTTTTTAATACAAATCTTTTTCGTGAGCCTTCCCAACTGTCTCTAGTATTATTCCTAAAAGTTTCACATTTTAATATGGCTTCTAAGTGGTCCAAGACTCAAAACACATCTTTTTTAAAATAGATATTAATATTTGAATCAAGGTTTAAAGCCTATCCATTGATTCAAAATACTATACAGTTCAACATATTGTATATCGTAAATACCTTCTCAACATAAATACACGCATATCTATTTAGATATCTCATAATTGCAATCTTTTAAAACTTCATTCGTATACAGAATGATATATTTAAATCTTCTTTTCGTCAAATCATATCATACAGTTCAAATACTGTACACGGAACATCATTGTTCAATTATTGTCACATTATCGGTAACTTAGCACCTAGGCTTTCGTTACAATTCCAAGTGGAAGAAGGGGACATTCTGGAACACCCGATACACGGTGATCAGCCGCTGTATCGTAACATAACTTCTCTACTAGTAGAAGGACGATTTCATGTTCGGTTATCACCCTGGCCGCATTCGGACCCATTGTGCTATAAGGTCACTACATCGGCACCTGTTTCATTACCGTGTAAGCCTTTGCACGCAAGGTCACTACCTCGACGCCTGTTTCATCACCGGGTAAGCCTTGATAATTATGGTCACTACCCCGACACCTGTTTCATTGTCGTGTAAGACTTTTCACGCAAGGTCACTACCTCGACGCCTGTTTCATCACCGGGTAAGCCTTTCCAGTCCCATGATGAATCCTATCCTTTAAACTGGAACCGAACTTAATCGTTGTTCCCCGAGCGTAAACTAGCTCGTTGATAGGTATGAACTTATTACCATACTTACTTCCGGAAATGCTGAGGAAGTAATAATACAATGTGGGTTGACTATTGTCAACTGACCTCGATCCTCGAGTAAATCATTTCGCAATCACGACCTGGGAGTTTGGTAAAATACCTTTTTTAAGATCAGAAAATCTTTTAAATAATTATTGGAACCTTACGTAATATCTAAATAAGGTTCCTATGATTTTTAAATCATTTTTGGAATATTTAATAAATATTCAAATAATAAATATTGAATCGTTATTCAATATAATACCACTTAAGTGAATATCCAAAATAATATTCACTTACTTAAATAAATATTCAAATAATATTTATAATAATATTATTTAATATTTAACATTAAATATCCAATAATACATATATATTGGAATATTTAATCAACATATTTAAAACATAGCTGTCCCTGGACCCTCCAGTTTCTGACAGTATAATCAAGACAAAATAGTAATTTAACTCCCGGTCTAAAATTTTAAAAATCATCGTACAAGCGCTCTACTCTTAGAGCCTTTAAAACCTCGGATTTTATCTAATATACTCATAGCATATAAACCATAATGAGTTACGAAAGATTTAAGTCGATATATAAATCAGTTCGTAAATCCTTTAAAATAGATAACCAGTTTATATCACAATCACAACAGTTTTATCACAACAACATCTATATAAGATGTAGGGTTGGAAAGCTTGCATAATATCATATCATATGTGTTAGGAATATGTTGTTCTTGATGATAAACATAAAACACTTAGTAGAATTTGTGTAAAGTCATTTTGTAACTGTCAACGAAATAGCATGCTTTGCAGTGTTTCGTTGACAGGTAGCTCATCAACGAAATGAGTGTTGTAGCAATTGCATTGTACAATACTTCTCAGTATGATAGGCATTCTGTTATATGTTTTAGATAGGTTTTCTAAGTCATGTTGACTAAGTACTAGATAGGCAAAATAGGATGGTTAATTGTAAATATATTATGCCTTGTAATTTTGCCTAAGTGAAGACATGTCAACGGTATGAAGATTACTCTGTCAACGGTATGGAGTTTACTCATCAACGAAACGAGGGAAACACCATCAACGGAATGAAGAATAAAGCTATCAACGAAACACATCTCCATACTATCAACGAATCACTATTGCTTTATCAATAATTGATAAAGTGATAGTGACAGTTTACTGAATAGATCTAAAGGAGATATGGAAGCGTACTTTGCATTGGAAGCCATCAAAATGGTTACTGGAAATAAGGAAACATTCCAATTTCCAATAAGGCTCTTGGGAATGATTATAATATGCAAGAAGTCAAAAGCAAAGATTTCCAGGGACCATTGGACAAAGAGGATGAAAAGCAAACTACTGATGGTTACTGCTATTGTATTTTAGTTTAGCCAAATGTAGAGTTGTAAACTTGGGAATATATAACCAAGTGTAGCAGTTACTTTAAAGAGAAAGAAGAAAAACAAATAGTGTATTAGCTATCTTTGAGAGCACACTTCTCTACTATCTTGTAACTGAGCAGCTGTGTACATTTGTATCACAGATTATTTCCGCAATAAAAATCACTTCAGTTGGATCATCAAACAATCCAACTGAAATTATTAATCTGCTTGTGGTTTTTATTTTATAAGTTCAGTTTTAATTTGTAAGTTGTTTTTAGTTTTAAGAAATATCAAAATTGTATTCAACCCCCCCCCTTCTACAATTCTGTTAGGTCATTTGGGATTAACAATTGGTATCAGAGCAAGCTTCTAACATACAAGAAGTTTAAAGATCAAGACCAAGAACAGAAACCACGGTGAAGAAGGATGCAGGTGTGAAGATACCAGTTCTTGATAAGGACAATTACTTTCACTGGAAAGTAAAGATGCATTTACATCTCATGTCTATGGATGAGAGGTATGTAGACTGCATTGAGAAAGGTCCACACGTTCCCATGAAGGTTGCATCTAGAGTTGGTGTGCCAGATGATGCTCCTGATGTAGAAATTCCAAAACTTGTCTCAGAATGGACTATTGAAGATGTTGCAGAAATCCATAAAGACAAAAGAACCATGAACATTCTGTTTAATGGTTTGGAGCAAGAGATGTTTGATAATGTCATAAACTGTACAACTTCCAAAGAAGTATGGGACACTGTTAGAACTCTCTGTGAAGGAACTGAGCAAGTAAGGGAAAACAAAATGCAGCTCCTTATACAACAATATGAGCATTTTCATTTTAAAGCTGGTGAAACTCTAAATGACACGTTTAGTAGATTTCAAAAGCTTTTGAATGGATTGAAGTTGTATGGGAGGATCTATCAAACCAAGGATTCAAACCTTAAATTTCTTAGAGCTCTTCCAAAAGAATGGAAGCCTATGACTGTTTCTCTCAGAAACACTCAAGAGTACAAAGATTACACTCTTGAAAGGCTTTATGGAACCTTAAAGACATATGAGTTGGAAATGGAGCAAGATGAAGAAATCGAAAAGGTACAGAAGAAAGGTGGATCTATTGCATTGGTTGCATCTGAAAACCAACTGGAAGTTGACAACAAAGAAGCTGCAAAAGCCACAACTAGTCAAGCTAGTTGTAGAAGTGATGTTAGCAAAGGTAAAGGCAAGATGACAGAAGAAGAAGAATCAGAACCAATCAACTTGGATGACTTAGATGAGATTGATGAGCACATTGCTTTTCTGTCAAGAAAATTTTCTAAGTTCAAATTCAAGAGGAACTCAGAAGCAAGGCCACCAAGGAAAGATTTTCAACCAAGTAAAAACAATTGGATTGAAAAGTCTAAAGCCAAATGTTTCAATTGTGGAATACTTGGTCACTTTGCTGGGGACTGCAGAAAGCCCAGGGTTGAGAAGGGCAACAGGAATTTTGAGCCTGTTGATTATAAAAAGAAATACTTTGAACTTCTCAAGCAAAAAGAAAAGGCTTTCATGTCTCAGGAGTATGATTGGGCTGGTAATGGTGAAGATTCGGATGATGATATTGAGTATGTCAACTTGGCACTTATGGCTAACAATCATGAGCAGGAAGCAAGCTCCTCAAGCAACCAGGTAACAATTACTAATCTTTCTGAGCTTTCTAAAGAGGAATGCGATAGTGCAGTAAATGAAATGTCTACTGTGCTATATAATTTGCGTGTTACTCTTAAATCACTTACCAAAGAGAATTCAAGAATAAAAGAGACTAATCTACTCTTAAGTGATAGGAATGCAATGTTAGAAGCACAGCTCATTGAATTTGAGAAAATGAGGTGTGTTAGTAGGGATGCTAAGAAGGAACTTGAGAACGTGTTAAAAAGAGAAGAAATTCTTAAGACACAACTTGAAATAGAACAAAACGTGATTGCTAAATGGAAAGATGCCAGGAATGTTGCCAACAACATCATTAATGTTCAAGGTATGGAGTCTTTCTGTGAACAATCATGGAAAAAGAACAAAGAGAAGCTAGGGTATGTTGGTGAAACCTTAGAATCAAAATTTGAGTCAACAAACAACAATGATCATGTGTTGAAGGTTGATATGTCAACGGAATGCCCTGTTTCGTTGACAGATGAACCATCAACGGATCAAGATGTTTCGTTGACAGAGAAACAAAAAGAGAAACTCACTAGACTTAATGACAAGTATGGTCCTGTCACCAAGAACTTTGTTCAAGGTGAGTCTAGTAAATCTAAGAAAGTTGAGAAGCCTGTTGAGAGAGCTAATGTAGGTCACTTGTCTAATAAGCAATTAAAAGACAAAGAGGAAAAAGTTCAAGATGAGGCTAAGGGCAATAAAAAGAATAACAGGAATGGCAAAGTAGGGATTAACAAACACAACAATTACACACCTGATAAATATGCTCCTAGAAAGACATGTGTCAATTGTGGTAGTGTTAATCATTTATCTACTAACTGCAAATCTGTTAAGAAAACTGCCAATGTGAAAATGCCCAAGCCCACAATGAATGCTTCTATGCCTACAATGCCTGTTATGCCTAACATGTTTGCTCCATATGCACAGTTTCAGAATCCATATGCTAACATGTCATTTGTGCCCAATCCATACATGAATATGTTTAATGTGCCACAAATGCCATGGAATGTGAATAACATGTTTGTTCCTCCAACTATGCATGCTATGAATGAAAATATAAGCAACCTTCAGAAATTAACACCAAAGGTGAAAAATGATAAGAAAGGAAAAGCAAAGGCTAACAAAACAGGACCCAAGGAAACTTGGGTACCAAAATCAACTTGATTTGGTTTTATTGTGTGCAGGGAGACAAAAGGAATCTTTGGTACTTGGATAGTGGTTGTTCAAGACACATGACTGGTGATTCCACCCTGCTCACAGAGTTTCAGGAAAGAGCTGGCCCTTGTATTGCTTTTGGAGATGACAGCAAAGGCTACACTAAGGGATATGGCTTGATTTCAAAAGAGAATGTCATCATAGATGAGGTTGCATTGGTGGATGGTCTTAAGCACAATTTGCTTAGTATCAGCCAACTTTGTGACAAAGGATTTTTAGTTACCTTTTCTAGAGAAGCCTGTGTTGTTTCTAAGGTAGGAAACAACAATGTGGTCATGACTGGATTCAGAAGAGGGAATGTGTACATTGCTGATTTCAGTAGCACAAGTTCAGACACCATCACTTGTCTTTTCAGCAAGGCAAGCAAGGATGAAAGTTGGCTATGGCACAAGAAACTATCTCATCTGAATTTCAAAGTTATGAATGATTTGGTGAGGAAAGATCTTGCTAGAGGAATTCCTCAAGTGGAATTCTCCAAGGATGGTTTGTGTGATGCCTGTCAAAAAGGGAAACAAAAGAAGGCATCATTCAAAAGCAAGACAGAGTCATCAATTGTCCAACAGCTTGAGTTGCTTCATATGGATCTGTTTGGCCCTGTAAATGTCATGTCCATCTCAAAGAAGAAATACTGTCTTGTGATTGTTGATGATTTTTCTAGATTTACATGGACTTTCTTTTTGCACTCTAAAGATGAGGCAAGTGAAATCATTATCAATCACATCAAGATGGTAAGCAATCATCCTGTTTTCAAAGTAAGAAGGATTAGGAGTGACAATGGGACAGAATTCAAGAATTCAAGCATGAAGGTGTTCTGTGAAGAAAATGGTATTTTGCATGAGTTTTCAGCAGCAAGAACACCACAGCAAAATGGTGTAGTTGAAAGGAAAAACAGAACACTTATTGAAGCTGCTAGGACAATGCTAGATGAATCAAAGTTACCAACTTATTTTTGGGCTGAGGCAGTTAACACAGCTTGCTTCACTCAGAATATTTCTTTGATTAATCAAGCCAAGGGAATGACCCCTTATCAACTACTCAAAAGAAAGAAGCCACTATTGGATTTTCTTCATGTCTTTGGATGCAAGTGCTTTGTTCTGAGAAATCAAGCTGAGCATTTGGGGAAATTTGAAGCAAAGGCAGATGAAGCAATATTTGTTGAGTCTATAATCTCAGAATCAACATTGTTATGGAATCTGTACATGTTGTTTTTGATTATCTCAAAATTCAAGGTCTCTATGATGAAGGTTTCCATGAAAGTCTTTCTTTTGAGAATGAGGAAGGAGATCAAGTGAATCATGATAAGGCTACTGAGAAACAGCCTAGAGTTGTTGTATCTAGCACAGATGAAAGCAGCAGTGAAGATGAAATTGCTGCATTAAGATTGAAAAGGATAGCTGCTAGCAGACCAAATGGTCATTTCGTTGACAGTTATGATGGTGGATTCGTTGATAGTCAAAATGAGCGTTTCGTTGACAACCAAAATGGTCATACCGTTGACAGTCATGGAAATGCTTCTAGAAGTGATCAATTAGGGACAACAAACTCAGGGGGAGTTTCTCAAGGACAAATATCCAATCAAGGCAATCATGATCATGAAGCCACGTCTTCAAGAGCAAATCTACCTCCCTCAAGGAAATGGACTAAAGATCATCCCTTTGAACTTATTATAGGTGATGTTTCCTCAAAAGTCCAAACTAGAAGAGCAACTCAAGAAGAATGTCTATATAGCAGCTTTCTGTCTCAAGATGAGCCAAAGAAAGTTGAGGATGCACTTCTAGATCCGGATTGGGTTTTAGCCATGCAAGAAGAGCTAAACCAATTTGAGAGAAACAATGTTTGGAAGCTGGTGCCCAGGCCTAATGACAGGAGTGTTATAGGCACAAAATGGGTGTTCAGAAACAAGATGGATGAAAATGGCATAGTCACAAGGAACAAAGCTAGATTGGTTGCAAAAGGCTATTCACAGGAAGAGGGAATTGATTTTGATGAAACCTTTGCTCCTGTTGCTAGACTAGAAGCAATAAGGATTTTCCTAGCCTATGCAGCCCATGCCAATTT
Source organism: Heracleum sosnowskyi (assembly GCA_030848705.1). Classification (NCBI taxonomy): domain Eukaryota; kingdom Viridiplantae; phylum Streptophyta; class Magnoliopsida; order Apiales; family Apiaceae; genus Heracleum; species Heracleum sosnowskyi. The sequence continues at coordinate 566,757 of JAUIZM010000043.1, read as the reverse complement.
CAAAGTCTATCAAATGGATGTGAAGAGTGCTTTTCTAAATGGGGAATTGGAAGAGGAGGTGTATGTGATTCAACCTCCTGGTTTTGAAGATGATGATTTTCCAGACTATGTGTACTTCCTTCTCAAAGCACTCTATGGTTTGAAACAAGCACCTAGAGCCTGGTATGACACACTCTCACAGTTCCTCCTTGAGAATCATTTCACTAGAGGTACTGTAGATAAAACTCTTTTTCACAGGGTTGTAAATGGCTCTACTTTACTTGTTCAAATTTATGTAGATGACATAATCTTTGGGTCTACAGATGTGAAACTTTGTCAAAAGTTTGCCAAGCTTATGCAAAGTAAATATGAAATGAGCATGATGGGAGAATTAACTTACTTTCTTGGTCTTCAAGTAAAGCAAGTTAATGAAGGCATTTTCATTAGTCAAACAAAATATATTCATGATTTATTAAAGAAGTTTAACTTAATGGAATGCTCTCCTGCCAAAACTCCCATGCCTACTGCCACCAAACTTGAATTGAATACTAAGGAAAAATCTGTGGACATTTCAAGTTATAGAGGCATGGTAGGCTCACTTTTATATTTAACAGCTAGTAGACCTGATATTATGTTTGCTACATGTCTATGTGCTAGATTTCAGGCTGATCCTAGGGAATCCCATTTAGTTGCTATTAAAAGGATTTTCAGATATCTCAAAGGAACACCAAACCTTGGCATTTGGTATCCTAGAGAATCTGGTTTTGAACTAATTGGTTATTCAGATGCAGATTTTGCAGGATGTAAAATTGACAGGAAAAGTACAACTGGAACCTGTCAATTCCTAGGAAACAAGCTTGTGTCATGGTTCAGCAAGAAACAAAACTCAGTTTCCACCTCCACAGCTGAGGCTGAGTATATTGCAGCTGGAAGTTGTTGTGCACAGATTTTATGGATGAAAAATCAACTTCTTGATTATGGATTAAGAGTTGAGAAAATTCCTATTTTCTGTGATAACACTAGTGCCATTGCCATTACTGAGAATCCAGTGCAGCATTCAAGGACCAAGCACATTGACATCAAGTACCATTTCATTAGAGAACATGTTATGAATGGTACTGTGGAGTTACTTTTTGTTCCAAGTGAACAACAACTTGCAGACATCTTTACCAAGCCACTTGATGAATCAACATTCTCAAGATTAGTAAGTGAGCTAGGTATGCTAAATTTCTCTTAATTATTTTGAGATTCTTGCAAGTTAAAATGCAGCCAGGAATTTGCTAGGTTTTTCTGTGAATTAATTTTCTAAGAAAAAAGTGAAATTTTGTCTAAGTCAAAATTTACTATGTCAACGAAACGCACCATTTCGTTGATAGCCTTAGTACTTTTCTGGATGTTTCGTTGATAGTACCTTTTTTTTATCAACGAAACATAGCTTTATCAACGAAATAGATGGGACATTAAAACGCCTTTAATCTGATTCGTTGATATTGCGCCTTTAATCTGAACCGTTGAAATTGCACGTCTTTTACCACGATCTATAAATACACCCCTGTAAGTATAAATCATGGTAACTCTTTATCTGTAACGGTTATATTTTTTTTAAGCCAATCCAGTAATTTACAAGTATTATTGGACTTAGTTTTTGAGAATTTTTGGGGGAGTATTTAAGGAATTCTATTTTTCTTTAATTCTTTTCTACCTGTTCTCAAAAATTTCAAAGGGCTTTCTTTCTTCTTCTCTCTAACAAGCAATTCAGTTCGAAGCTTTTTCTCACTCAACAATGGCACCCATAGTCAAGCTTATGTCTGCTGGAGGGTTCATCTACGAGAAGAACAACTCCATCCCATTTGTGGTCAAGGAAAACCCGAACAGAATCTTTTTCAAAATGATGGATTTCATGAAGAATTGCAAGTTGAGCTATGCAATGTTTCACTCTATACCACTCTACAATGAGATAATTGAGGAAATTTGGACCTCATGTGAGTATAGTGGAACAAACTGCACACTCCAATTCACCATTCAAGGTAATGAGTATATAGTCAATTCTGATGTACTGCAAGCATGTCTTCATATTCCTGAAAATAATTGTAATGCTTTGCCTACATTCACTGAAATGGTTAACATGCTAAACTCTATAAACTACTCATTGCCTACTGATAACTTGGGTAAGATAATTAGGAGAGGTTTGGTTAGGGAATACAGTTACTTAGCTGATGCATTCATTAAAGTCTTTTCTGGAAAGATTAGTAATTTTGATGCATTAACTAATTCTATGTTAATTCTGCTTACCATGCTCCTTACTGATAGATATTACAACTTTAGCACCCAACTTATGTATGAAATTGGTGCTAAGTTGGGTGACAAAGCAAATAGGAAGAAAAATATCTATTATGCTAGGTTTCTGATGATGTTGGCTAACCATGTTAGTCCAGCACCATTAGTTATCACTAACCCTGTTTCCAGGTTTGAGTGCTTTGTGCAAGAGAAGAGGGTCTTGACAGATATACTGAGACTTAACCACAATGGTGATGTCCCAGTGGTGTATCTGCCCATCATTGAGGTAACTACATCTAACCCTATTAGTGTAATTGTTACTTCTATTGTTTCACCCACCCATGTTGCCATGGAGTCTGTAGCTGTGTCCCAACAGGCTCCTGCCCCAGCAACAAAATCTAAATCTAAGAAATCCTCAAATCCAACCTCAGGTGCTTCTCAAAAGGCACCTATTGCAAAAACTACTTCTCAACCAAAGGGGAGTGTTTCTGGAGTTGTGAGAGGTGAGGGAAGGGGTGAAAATCAAAGAAACCCCAAGGATAAGGAAGGAGAGGATAGAGTGTCCCAGCCTAGCCCTATCGTGTCTTCCCAACAAGGCACAATGAGTAACATGGATTTAAACATAAGTCTAGTTGCATCCTCCCAAAAGGATGTGATTATTGAAACAAGCTCTCCACCAAGAGCACAATCCAAGAGGGTAAGGGACACATCAAGCCCACAGTCTACATTTTCCCAATACCAAAGGAGAGTGAAGCAAAAATCCAAGGGTACATAGGGTGCACACACACTGGAAGCAACACTTCCAGTTTCTCAAACTCAGTTTGATGTAACCCCCATTATTACTCTGGGGTTACAGTCCCATTCTCTAAACATCAATCTTGAATTATCTCCACCAAATTCACCTACTCAATCTTTAGATGTGGACATGATCCATTCATCTATTCCTGATTCTCCAACTCTTATCTTGGAGAAGCCCCACTCTGAAGTTGATGGTCATCACTTATTAAGTGATTTGTTGGGCCAACAACCAATTTTTTCTGAAGTTGCAGGAGGATCTGTGGACCCCAATCTCAAATCAATCGCCACAGATTCTACTGTAATTTCACTTTCTCAAAATGCTTCATTGACTTCATCAACGAAACAGCCTATTTCGTTGACAAGTGTTTCTCCATCAACGGTATCCATACCGTTGACAGTTCAATCTACCATTTCGTTGATAGGCCATTCTACACCATTCTTTGAAAATCAAGTTGTTTCCACAACTAGTGTAGATGACCTGGTGGTAGTTGAGACACTGTTAGGATTGAGAGGGAGTGAAAATGAGAGGCTGGCTTGCAGCCAGGCAAAAGGAGAGAATGAGAGTGAGAGGCTGGCTATTTCTTCCAGCCAGGCAAAAGGAGAGATTGAGAGTACCACCTTAGTAGGTGAAGGTGAGGGTGTGAGAGGTGTGAGCCATGGGGAGCCCATGATGCAAGAACATAGTGGAGAGAGAGAAGGGACTACAGGAGCAGCAAGGATGGAAGCAGCCATTGCTAGTGAGTTAATGGGGGTCAGTGAGGGAGAAAGGGAACTTACTTTCCAAGAGCATTATCAACAAACTCTGGATAGTATTTCCCTGGATCCTGAGACCTTTACTCATCCTGTGTCAGCCTATCAAATTATGGCTCAACAGGGCAATGTGGAGGCAGAGAGGTCACTAAATCTAATTCATACAACTGCATCAATGCAAAGAGCAAAGGATGCTTTGACCAATCTATCTTCAGAAGCTGCAGCAGGTGGAGACTTTGATTTTTCTGATGATGAGGACAGCTTTGGTGACAATCTACAGGTGGCCACTACTACACATACTGGGACTTCTGTGGTGCCTCCTACACCAAACTGGCTTTCTCAGGATATGCATGGAAGATGTAACTTGGATGCTGCCATCTCAAGGCAGTATAATGAGGCATATCTAGCTCATGAGTCTGCAAATGCAAGGGACAAGAAATTCTACAAGGCCATCATGGATTCCCTTGAAATTCAGAGGCTACAGATGTTGCAGACAAGGATTGAAGCTACACAGATCAAAGATTCAATTAGCAACCTCAAGGATGCTAATGACAGGAGGCTAGATGAAAAGCTTCCTCCTCTCACTGTGTCCAAGATGAACAGGTTTTTCTCCAAGGAACCTGAAGTGTCATCATCTTTGAAGACTCTTTCCTCTAGAGTGGACAAAGTTGAGGCTACACTTTTTAAGATGCAAAAGGAACAGGAGAAGCAAACTCAGCTACTCACCCAGCTATTGGTAGCCCAAGGCCTCCCTATCATCTCCCTTGATGCTAACAAAAAGGGGGAGAAAGAGCTAGAGAGGGATATACAAGTCACAAAGGTTTTGGTCCCAGCCATTTCCTTACCAGATGAGCCACTAGCAATGGGGGAGCTAGGAAAGAAGAAAAAGGATGGTATTGATCTTATACAGGAAGCTTATATGAGGATGAGATTTGCAGAACAAATTAAAAATCAATGGTCCAACATAGAAACAAAGATCAAGCAAATTGCTGGAACTACAAAGAGCCTAGATCCATCAACGAATCAGCCATCAACGAATCAACCGTCAACGGAACAACCATCAACGAATGCCATGGTTGTAACGTCAACGGAATGGGAGCCACAATTCAAGAGTTCCTATGTCATGGAACCCCTTCAGCATGGAGCCTTTCAAGATTCAAGGCATGAGAAAGGACAAGCTTCATGTTTGAGGAATGTGGATGCAAGAGGGAAATCTCCATTATCTCCCATAAAACCCAAAGGCAAGAACATAGCAAGGATAGCTTATCCTCCACCAAGGCCAGATGAGTTCAAAGTCTTAGGGAAGCAGATCAAGGAGAGCAAAGAAAGCAATCATCCAAGCATAAGGAACAAGAGGGCACTCATCTACAGGGATAGCAAGGAAATCTACATTTGGGTTGGTCACCCAAATTTTGCTAAGGCCAAAGCTGAAGAAAGTGAAAGGGCAGCAATGCAAGCTCTTGCAGTTGCTCAATCACTTGAAGATGAAGAAGCCCTACAGGAGGAAAAGGCCAAGGATGAAGCTAAGGAAGCTGGAAAGAAGAAGAGAACAAGTCAGCCAAAGGCTAGAGCTAAGAGGAATCTGAACTTTGATGAAGATGATTCTCAAGAAACTGCTCAAGACTCTTCCACAACAAGTGCACATCAAATCCCTGGTGATCTACCTATTGAGGGAAAGTTGGCTTGTGATCCTGCACATCTTGTCAACTTTCATGATCATCCAATCATGCCAAAAGAGGAACCTTTTGAATTTGATGAAGCATACTTTCCAAAGTTCCTGTTAGAGAAGGACCAACCAATGAAGACAAAGAAGAGGTCTGTCAAAGCAAAGCCTGTTTTTGTGAGAAAGCCACAATCTCATAAACCCCCTGCAAATCCAGAGGACTGCATGTACATTGCTGACATCAGGGAAGAATCCAGTCTACATCTTGACTTAGACAACCTGGTGGAAGTAAGGGGAATTGCAGCTTCTCAAAAGTTGCCTGAAAGACTAGTATTCATATTCAAGGGTGGTAGAGAACAAGTGTGGCCTCTCTACAGAATTTTAGGAGAAGACTATCAAACACTACTCTCAGTGTTTAGATGCTTGAAAAAGGACTTTGGTTTCACCAAAACAGCCAAGTCTGAGGTGGTCTCCAAAATCTGTCAGTTAAAGGCTAGCTGGAACAAGCCTGAGGCTCTTCCCAGGATGCTTAGAGTTCCCTCAACAGGAAAGAAGATCCATCTTCAACCTTATTGGATGATGGAGTTTAAGGACAAGGACAATTGCAGAAGATTCTGCAGAATGGAAGACCAGCTGGCTAAGGCATCTAATCAAACTCTAAAGCTGATGCAATCCAAGCTTGGTGATCAAGATGAAGAGGAGAAAATCTTCTACAGAAGGCTACAGGTCCAGATTGAGGAAAACAACTCTAAGAGAGGGAAGAAGACTATGCCACAAAGGAGACACAGATGAATCATTTGCTCAAACTAGAGGAGCACTTTTGGGCATTAGTCTTGTAAGTCTTATATCTTGTCTATAAAATTTTGAAGCTTAATACATTTTCTACTTTTGTAATTTATGCTGTATCTGAGTGTTTTTGTTATCATCAAGTCTCTTGATTTATGGCTGTTATTCTATCAGTCATAAATTGGGGGAGATTGTTAGGAATATGTTGTTCTTGATGATAAACATAAAACACTTAGTAGAATTTGTGTAAAGTCATTTTGTAACTGTCAACGAAATAGCATGCTTTGCAGTGTTTCGTTGACAGGTAGCTCATCAACGAAATGAGTGTTGTAGCAATTGCATTGTACAATACTTCTCAGTATGATAGGCATTCTGTTATATGTTTTAGATAGGTTTTCTAAGTCATGTTGACTAAGTACTAGATAGGCAAAATAGGATGGTTAATTGTAAATATATTATGCCTTGTAATTTTGCCTAAGTGAAGACATGTCAACGGTATGAAGATTACTCTGTCAACGGTATGGAGTTTACTCATCAACGAAACGAGGGAAACACCATCAACGGAATGAAGAATAAATCTATCAACGAAACACATCTCCATACTATCAACGAATCACTATTGCTTTATCAATAATTGATAAAGTGATAGTGACAGTTTACTGAACAGATCTAAAGGAGATATGGAAGCGTACTTTGCATTGGAAGCCATCAAAATGGTTACTGGAAATAAGGAAACATTCCAATTTCCAATAAGGCTCTTGGGAATGATTATAATATGCAAGAAGTCAAAAGCAAAGATTTCCAGGGACCATTGGACAAAGAGGATGAAAAGCAAACTACTGATGGTTACTGCTATTGTATTTTAGTTTAGCCAAATGTAGAGTTGTAAACTTGGGAATATATAACCAAGTGTAGCAGTTACTTTAAAGAGAAAGAAGAAAAACAAATAGTGTATTAGCTATCTTTGAGAGCACACTTCTCTACTATCTTGTAACTGAGCAGCTGTGTACATTTGTATCACAGATTATTTCCGCAATAAAAATCACTTCAGTTGGATCATCAAACAATCCAACTGAAATTATTAATCTGCTTGTGGTTTTTATTTTATAAGTTCAGTTTTAATTTGTAAGTTGTTTTTAGTTTTAAGAAATATCAAAATTGTATTCAACCCCCCCCCCCTTCTACAATTCTGTTAGGTCATTTGGGATTAACAATATGCAATCATCAGTATATTGTAATTTGAAATACAGCATGGAATGAGAAAAATTGTCTTGAGTCCTTGGTTGTTAGGGGTTCGAGAAGTTGCCGGGAAATCTATAAACAAAGAAATACTCGATCAGTCACCTAGCGTAACCATTTAAAGTGCCATTAACTTAAGCACTAACGTTCTATTAACGAATATCAAATGTCTCGCTCTCGGTCACTTATAACCTCATGACATTTCTTAAACTCTTAAAGCAAAAGTTTGGTTGATAATCCATTCACAAAACCCAAGTACTTTACAATTACTAAACTCATAGTTTAAACTATCCCCTTAAGGGTATTTCACTTGCGCAACTTTGATTCTCGCATTTTTATAAAATCGAAAAATCATCTTCTTAACACAAACCTTCTCGGTTCCCTTCCTAACTGTCCATACTGGTATCCACATTAATTTCATGACCTATGTCCATTTTTAAGAGGCTTGATCATACGCTCAAAGTTCATATAGTGAACTACTTAGTTACTCGAAACCACTTACACTAAAACGAGTGTTTCTCCTAAACCGTATATCGAAATGATACGATTCTATCGCCAAAATAAACTACGAAACAAGACCTACATTAGCATGGTCAGTTCTTGACAGTAGATTAAGAGCCTCGAATACCACTGTCAAGGCAGTTAATAAACATTTCGTTATTACGACGGCTATACATCGAACGTTTCCATTTCACAACCAATCCAAACATCCAACCAAGACAATCCATACATCCATATATCATTTACAACTCTAGGACATTTCATACTAACTCAAGAACTCATCCCTCAATCAACCACAACTCATTCAACCAACCAAAATCATTAAAACATGCATGGATCTCTTATACGACATGTTTAACGAATTATACTACAAACTTAAGCATAAAACCCAATTAATATCAAGAGGGCAGAGGTGTTATACCTTCCTTGCTGCCTTAGAGACACTAAAAATAGCTTGTATACCCTTGCTTGATCCTTATACAACCTCAATAAGCTTTAATCTTCAAGAACACAAGTTAGCATTTTCGAATTCACTATTCATGCCTCAACTTTGATCCAATATTTGACCATGCTACACTTCTTGGATGGCCATGAAATTTTGAACGTATCTTGGGTATACATTGAGGGATATATGGTCCAAATTTGGAGATTTTAGGATGAGTATGTTTAGATATATGAATTTTTATTTGCTCCTTGCTCATGCTGGGCAGAATTTGGAAGAAAATGGGGGAGATGAATACTTGATTTCTTTTCTTTCTTTTTGTCCAAATAATGCTAATTAGATGCATCCATTTTGTGTGGTCCTAATGGTGTTTTGTCATCCCATGCCACATGTCATCCATTGGGTGGTTTTGGGAAAAAATGGTGACAAGGTGGTGATGTGTTCGAATCTTGTGGTGGAAAGGTTGTGTGGCTCATAACAATTGCCAACAATGCTCTCACGTGGCTTATTAACCACCACATATTCCGTGCACTCGTTTTTATTCTACTTTCTCGAGTCCTTGATCTCGTTTTCAAATTCCGATTGCAAACTTAGTCATCATTTAACTCCACAGAGCTTTCTCTGAAATTTCAAATCGTTCGGAGTCCGGAAATTTTAACTATCTATTTGGGATCGTTTTTTATCGCTTAAATCATCTTAATTCCAGAATTACTTATTCCCAAATTCCAACGAGTCCCACATACGATCTTATATGATACTTCTCCTTTGGTTAGGGTTTAATCCATAATTCGTCATGCTTTTGCTTCGTTGCTAATCTTGTTATAAGTTCGAGTGATTCCGAAAGCGTTTCGTTGCACTAATGTTATGGGATATCCTCTTGATCTTTTATTGCCTTGGCTTAATATTTGATCATGGATCTTCTCGCTCTCTTAATTCTCATAAGGATCAATTTAATACCTCCTCGATTGTCCGATGAATAGTGGACAAAAATTAAAGTTGAAATCTTCTGATTCTGATTGCGTTTGCATTCACTTACTCTCCTTATATATCAATAATATAAATTCGAAACATTCATTCCATGTCTCGCATATATAGTGGTCTGAAAATTTTCTTAGCCAGCAAAATTCACTATTCATCAACATTTTTAACTAAGTCCAAAATTTGGGGTTATTACAGTCTCCCCTTCTTAAAAGGATTCCGTCCCGGAATCTAAGAAAATAGCTGAGGTTACTTCTCCAATATAGTAATCTCCAGTTCCCAGGTTGACTCTTCAACCCTCTGGTTTCATTACAACACTTACTCATTCCGGTCTATGATATCTACCGGACGCTCTATATAAGCCAATTCTGGTTGTACTCTTATACACCCATTTTCTATCAACATCCGACTATTCTTGCAATCGGCGGTACAACGCTTACCATAACTTCGGTTGTCTGACATGTTTCTTTCGGCCAGTTCGTCGGTCTGCGGATCCTAAGTAGTGCTCGCAGTCAATCTCGTCGCCAAATACGTTTGGACAACTCCTCCCGAATCTGGAGTTTATGAAGGGTTTCGAGCACATAAACGCAACGGGAAACGTAAAAATAAATCAAAATTTGAAACCCCTCCGCAGGATCCATGCGAAAAACAAAAGATTTAATTCGGAGATTAGTGTTTTACCTTAAAACGCTTTAACAATTCATCAATGGAATATTAATGGAGATCCAAAGCTTGTTCAATCACCACGTATCCCGCTCTCGCGATCTACGCTCTACGGTATCCACACGAACGCTTTTCTTGAATGATTGATGTGTACTAGCACCCGAAAACTGCTTCTTTCTCTCTCTCTTTTATTGCTCTCATAAGCGACTAGGGTTTTAATATAAAAACGTTTTTTCACCATTAAAATCAGCCCTCTTTGAGAGTTTATATAGAGAGAAAATAAGTTTTCTAATTATAATCCAATTATAATAAAATACTAATCTGAAATTCCAATTTATTATTTAATTAAGTCACACTTAATTAATTAATAATTAATTTCAGAACTAGTTTAAGTAATTCCATTTTCTATTTAAATAATTAATCAATTCATACTTAATTAATATTATAAATAGAATAAATTACTTATTTAAATTTAAATTCATAATTTAAATTATTTCTCCTTCAAGCGTTCTTTGTGTGTGACCCTGTAGGTTATTATTATGTTGGTAACAATTTTAATAACTAATTAAAATTGTAAACAATGAGCGGCATCTAGTAATACATCATTGCCACCCAAATAATAATAATTAAATCGGTGATTCGATTAAGCCTTTCATGAATAATGTTCCATATAATATAATCTCTTTAACCTTAATATTATAGATTAAACTCGAGGCATGTAATGTGTCATCCTCTTCATAATTTAATCTTAGTTTTCTTGATCGATGAGTAGACTAATAAATCAAATCAACATTTGAGCACGGCCGTGCATTTCTTAGTCTCACTCAAACAATAGGCCAATAATATCGCTCCTAAAATTAGGAGGGTTAAATCCCATCTAGATCATTCATATTTCTCATACGATTCATAATATACCCAATGTCCACTTTTATCATCGCCCAGTCAAAGGTAACTTTTAATGTAATCAAAGTATATTAATTCTCGTATAAAAATATAATGATTTCAGGTCTAAGGATCATTACACCATTATCACAGTGAGAATTACTTATGACACTATTAACATGTGTAATCTCACGGCGGGTCAATCCAGTGTCATGTACTCTTACATGCACCTATGTTTTGACTTTAGTATCATCATACCTATGACCAATGAGATGTGGTCATCAGTCAACAAACATACTAGTCTCTGTGCATTATTATTGTCCTTAAATAATAACACTCGACTAGGGATATTTAGGAATAAAGATACTATTCATATAATCTCATTTTTAAGTCACATACTTAAAGATATCGAATACGTATCATAATTCCAAGGACATTTATTATGCTAACATTTATAACGCAGTAAATAAAGACATAATAAACTAATAATAATAATCAATAAAACATAATTTATAATAATAAAATGTTTTATTTAAAACATAAAAGTATTGTCTCTAGAGCACTAATACTAACAGTTTAATCATTGGTTCTTATCTGACATGATGGTGACGGGAACTTCATGTCACCCAACTATTTCTTTCGTAACTCTTCGGTTAAAGGTGTCTTGCTGATAATAAAATATGAGTAGACTCATTTAATCCATCAATTATAACTCAATTTACGTCATAGTTCGACTTGATTCTTGTTGATCCTATCACAAAATCCATTAAAAGAACTAACATTCCTAATCAGGAATCTCCACAGGTTGTGATAGTCAACTAGGTCTTTGTTCTACCTTCATTTTCTGACATATCCAATATTTGTTTACCAATTGATAATATCCTTTGTTATCTATATGGCCAACAATAACATTTCCTTAAATTTCTTTACTCTCGGTGTAGCTGTCTCTCTATGACAGATCTTTATTCCTTGATTTGTTCTGGCTCAATCAGGACTTTTAAATAACCCTTGTTGTACTCTTAACTTCAAACTTCATCCTTTCAGTTCCTCTTACTAGTTATTCCGAAAAATTTAGCGTCCTTAATCTCTTGAACATTAGGAACCTGAACTCGGTAAAAATACCTCAAGATTCCCTTATCATTTTTCTCAGTCTTCAATTTTTTCCCCAACATTGACTTTATACCTTCACTCGTCAATCGTTCTTGACATAACTTGATTTCCTACAGCAATCCTGGTTGCATTGCAACCTCAAATAGTCTCTTAATACCATTTCCGGTTATCTTAACCTCAATTTCCATTTTCTCAAATCCTTGGATTAACTTTATCCAACGATGTTATCATCTTAAGTCTCTCTTTCCTACTAAGGGCATCGGCCACCACATTGGCCTTCCCTGGGTGGTAAGGAATCCCACAGTCATAATCCTTGATTAGCTTTAGCTATCTTTTATGTTCTCATGTTAAGTTCTTCCTGGGAAAGTGTATCTAATGCTCTTATGATTTGTATAAATCTCGCACTTCTTTCCATACAAGTAGTGCCTCCAAATCTTTAAAGAGAAAACTATCACTGCCAATTCTAAGTCATGCGTTGGGTATCTAAATTCATATTCCTTTAATTGTCTGGATGCATACGCAATTACCGTTCCGTGCTGCATAAGCACACACCCTAATCCTTTATGTGATGCGTCGCTATAGATCACAAAATCTCCCTTCCCGTCTGGCAGTACCAGCACAGGGCAGTGACTAGTCTCTTCTTTAATTCCTGGAAACTTTTCTCATATTTCTCGGTCCATTCAACTCTTCAGTCTTTCGAGTAAGTCGGGTCAGTGGGGCTGCTATTTTATCAAAATCTTGTACACATCTCCGGTAGTATCCGGCTAAACCCACAAATTTACTCACCTCGGTTGGTGTGGTTGGTCTTTCCCAGTTTGAAACGGCTCCTATCTTAGCAGGGTCAACCAGTACTCCTTTACTGCCGACCACATGTCCTAAAAACTGTACTTCCCTTAGCCAAAACTCGCACTTTGAGAACTTGTCATATAACTTTTCTCTCATCAGTGCTTCTAACACTATCCTCAAACGTTCTACATGTTCTTCCTCGGTCTTTGAGGTAAACCAAAATATTGTCGATGTCACTATGACACACTTATCCAAATACTTCTTGAAAACTCGATTCATCAAGTCCATGGAAGCTGCAAGGGCATTCGTCAGCCCAAACGACATTACTAAGAACTCGTAGTGTCCATACCTGGTGCGAAACGCAGTCTTGGGTACGTCCTCAGGTTTAATATTCAACTGGTGGTATCCAGTTCTCAATCAATCTTCGAGAATTTAAATGCATCATATAGCCGATCGATCCAATCACCGATCCCTGGCAGGGGTATTCATTCTTAATAGTTAGCCTATTTAGCTCTCGATAATCTATACACAGCCTCATGCTGCCGTCCTTTTTCTTCACCAATTACACTGGTGCATCCCACAGTGACACACTTGGTCTTATCATTCCTTTCTCTAACAATTCCTACCATTGAGCGGCTAATTCCTTCATCTTGACTGGAGCTAGTCAGTACGACCTTCGAAACTGGCGTCGTTCTTGGAGCTAATTCTATAACAAACTTTATTTCTCTATCGGGTGGTAACCCCGGAAGATCTTCTGGAAATACATCCTTCAATTCGTTGACAACAGGGATATTACGTATACTAGGTACTTTCCATTTCGTATCTATCACATAGGCTAAATAAGTTTCATATCCTTGGAGGTCAAACGTTCCCTCGTCCGATAATCTGAATTCTTACTTTCTTTCTCAATCTGTTCGCGTTTCATACTCTATTTTCTTTATGCCCATTTCTTTCTCGTCCACTTTGCTTCCATTTCTATCACAGTCATTTCATTAACCAAGGTAACATAATCAGTCATTTCAAACACTTCGTTATTCTGAATTCGCATCATGCGAAACAAACCTTAGCGATTTCCGTAATCTCAATTCATAATTTGTCGTACTCATTTATCTTAGCTCTCAGCTTCAACACTCTCTTTCTCCAAATACTAAGGAAAATACTTGCATGGTACCAAGAAATATTTCAACAACAGAATGTTTTATATATATATAAAAAACTTTGTAAAAATTCTCGCTGAGAGGGCGACCTGGTTAGGTCTCAATCAAATTTTCGTTTGAAAATTTTCTCATCATACTTCGCTGCATACAAAATGCATAGTGAATTCACTTATATAAATTTGACCAAAATTTGAACTTAGTGATACAATAACTAGTCCACTTCAAGAATCATTAGCAATTAGCCGAACAAAACTGGCTAGTTCAACTGGTTTGAAACGTAATATCTAGCCAGGACAATAAACTAGATCTTTATCATAGTGTTTAAAATCTCAACTAGTTTGAACGATTAACTAGTCATTCTTAATAGCATATATAACTAGACATTTTCAATCTGCTAGCATAAAATCTTAACATCTAGACATTGAAAGAAAGAAAACAAAATTTTGGCTACTCGGATGCGCACTCAGACCCCAAAGGTAAGAGGAGAAGAAGAATTGAAATGTAATGACCATATCGGTTGTTGGTCGCATTCTATATTTTATTAATGAAATGCAAGAAGGGTTACCTCGACATAAACCCTTTTAGGGTAACTCGGGTTATGAAAAGAAAAAAAAATCATTGAACGGCGTACCAGCAAGTAGATAGCAAAATGGGTCAATTATTACCCATAAGTTCTCACATCACCTTCTACAAGGATGATCCTATCTTTCTGCCTTTATGGCTTATGGTACTAACCAACGGTACCTCAAAATCGTACAAGTTCATAAATAGGTCGGGAGTTCGAAACATATTCGTCATTCCCCGATAGTCGTCCAGAGATTGGGCCTCATACGGCCGCATCAAAACATTCTCAAAAGATGAAGGTCGATTAACGTATATGTACTTTCTTAACACTAGTCGTATCGAATGAATCCAACCCCAGGTCACCATAGGTCTCATTCCTCGTAGGTCATGAGATTGTGGCATTGCTCGTTGCAACCATACGTGTCTTTATCAGAATCACGCTATCCATTCTTCATATTTTTGATTTCTGAGTTGAGCCATAATGGCCTATCGTACGAAACATACTCGCGATGCAATTTAGCACGTTCGTCTCACGATAACGTTCTGGTACTACATGTACGCAAAAGTCTTCTTCTTTAGGTAATGAAATACCCATCGACGGAAAAGACACCAACTCTAGTGGAATCGTTGTTCTCAAGGCTTGGACTTCATACACAAGATAATGCCTTAACTAGTCCACAAAATTTAGTACTTCTGATCGCGTAAAGGACTGTAAATGTCTTAATCTTCACATGTGCTGCCTTCTCGTGGGCAAACTACGATGAACTACAAACACTTAGGTTCTTACTAAGTCAAGTTATCCATTGGTATTGGCCATTCCGACCTTACCTCAACTACAACTGAGACTCTGCTCCGCGTCTTATCTTAATGTCCTTAATAATCCGTGTACAATTCTAGACGTTCGTCTCATCATTATGATGGTCTCCAACGATCCTATTGATCCTCCAATAAGTCTTCTACTAAACTCTTTAACCTTGACATCCTCAATGACACTACCTCCGATAGTCCACTTAACGAACTCTATATGAGTCCTCACATTATTCGCTTACTTAGATATAACTCTTAATACTCTCATGTCCAAGTCTATAACTTATTGCTCTGATACCATTTCTGTAACACCCCCAGATCCGGGGTCATGAATCTGGGTTGTCACGCTCCGTCAATCATACAATACCTGTATCACTTACCATATTCTAATAATACAACTCCAAAGACCCCAATCACTTACGCACACACACAAAAGTTATAGTCTTGGAAATGAGCAACAATAAGTAACACTTGTTATTACAAACCAAATGTACTATCCAAGATCTCATCTATTATTTACAACCTCTACCTGAAGTTAAAATAATAGACCTCGCAATTCTATACAAGGTTCAATAATGCAAACCTACTCGAAAACAATTCTCACTAATTCAATCTGCAACTGTTCTGCTAACTTCGACAGTATCCATCCTGCTGAACTAACTCAAGGGTGGTCACTCCATTCCCTTGCTCTCATAATACAGGGTGAATCGGCAATGTTTTCTTCATGCTGAAAGTTTTAATAAAGCAAGAATGAGCTAATAGCGCTCAACATGAAATCTATCCCAGTTTAAATCTTTAAACCTTTAAGGGAGATAATCCATATAGGATCAAAGTTTTAACACTACTAGGGTTTGTCCCCAAAATAGTATCCCATTCAAAATACTGTATGACTTATAATCATACTCAAATACTTTTCGTAAATCATTTAGAAATCCTTGGTATCGATATAATGAACCAAGACTCAAAACATATCTTTTTAAAATAGATATTAATATTGGAATCAAGGCTTATAGCCTATCCATTGATTCAAAATACTATACAGTTCAACATACTATATATCGTAAATACCTTCTCAACATATATACACACATATCTATTTAGATATCTCATAATTGCAATCTTTTAAAACTTCATTCGTATACAGAATGATATATTTAAATCTTCTTTTCGTCAAATCATATCATACAGTTCAAATACTGTACACGGAATATCATTGTTCAATTATTGTCACATTATCGGTAACTCAGCACCTAGGCTTTCGTTACAATGTGCAGCACAATTCCAAGTGGAAGAAGGGGACATTCTGGAACACCCGATACACGGTGATCAGCCGCTGTATCGTAACATAACTTCTCTACTAGTAGAAGGACGATTTCATGTTCGGTTATCACCCTGGCCGCATTCGGGCCCATTGTGCTATAAGGTCACTACATCGGCACCTGTTTCATTACCGTGTAAGCCTTTGCACGCAAGGTCACTACCTCGGTGCCTGTTTCATCACCGGGTAAGCCTTGATAATTATGGTCACTACCCCGGCACCTGTTTCATTACCGTGTAAGCCTTTTCACGCAAGATCACTACCTCGGCGCCTGTTTCATCACCGGGTAAGCCTTTCCAGTCCCATAATGAATCCTATCCTTTAAACTGGAACCGAACTTAATCGTTGTTCCCCGAGCGTAAACTAGCTCGTTAATAGGTATGAACTTATTACCATACTTACTTCCGGAAATGTTGAGGAAGTAATAATACAATGTGGGTTGACTATTGTCAACTGACCTCGATCCTCGAGTAAATCATTTCGCAATCACGACCCGGGAGTTTGGTAAAATACCTTTTTAAGATCAGAAAATCTGTTAAATAATTATTGGAACCTTACGTAATATCTAAATAAGGTTCCTATGATTTTTAAATCTTTTTTGGAATATTTAATAAATATTCAAATAATAAATATTGAATCGTTATTCAATATAATACCACTTAAGTGAATATCCAAAATAATATTCACTTACTTAAATAAATATTCAAATAATATTTATAATAATATTATTTAATATTTAACATTAAATATCCAATAATACATATATATTGGAATATTTAATCAACATATTTAAAACATAGCTGTGCCTGGACCCTCCAGTTTCTGACAGTATAATCAAGACAAAATAGTAATTTAACTCCCGGTCTAATATTTTAAAAATCATCGTACAAGCGCTCTACTCTTAGAGCCTTTAAAACCTCGGATTTTATCTAATATACTCATAGCATATAAACCATAATGAGTTACGAAAGATTTAAGTCGATATATAAATCAGTTCGTAAATCCTTTAAAATAGATAACCAGTTTATATCACAATCACAACAGTTTTATCACAACAGCATCTATATAAGATGTAGGGTTGGAAAGCTTGCATAATATCATATCATATGCAATCATCAGTATATTGTAATTTGAAATACAACATGGAATGAGAAAACTTGCCTTGAGTCCTTGGTTGTTAGGGGTTCGAGAAGTTGCCGGGAAATCTATAAACAAAGAAATACTCGATCAGTCCCCTAGCGTAACCATTTAAAGTGCCATTAACTTAAGCACTAACGTTCTATTAACGAACATCAAATGTCTCTTTCTTGGTCACTTATAACCTCATGACATTTCTTAAACTCTTAAGTCAAAAGTTTGGTTGATAATCCATTCACAAAACACAAGTACTTTACCATTACTAAACTCATGGTTTAAACTAAGTACTAGTATGGTTTAAACTAAGTACTAGTATGGATACTAAGTACTTTACCTCATGGTTTACCATTCACAAAAATCATCTTCTTAACACGAAACCTTCTCGGTTCCCTTCCTAACTGTCCATACTAGTATCCACATTAATTTCATGACCTCTATGTTCATTTTTAAGAGGCTTGATCATACGCTCAAAGTTCATATAGTGAACTACTTAGTTACTCGAAACCACTTTCACTAAAACGAGTGTTTCTCCTAAACCGTAAATCGAAACGATACGATTCTTTCGCCAAAACAAACTACGACACAAGACCTACATTAGCATGGTCAGTGCTTGACAGTAGATTTAGAGCCTCGAATACCACTGTCAAGGCAGTTAATAAACATTTTGTCATTACGACGGCTATACATCGAACGTTTCCATTTCACAACCAATCCAAACATCCAACCAAGACAATCCATACATCCATATAACATTTAAAACTCTAGGACATTTCATACTAACTCAAGAACTCATCCCTCAATCAACCACAACTCATTCAACCAACTAAAATCATTAAAACATGCATGGATCTCTTATACGACATGTTTAACGAATTATACTACAAACTTAAGCATAAAACCCAATTAATATCAAGAGGGCAGAGGTGTTATACCTTCCTTGCTGCCTTAGAGACACTAAAAATAGCTTGTATACCCTTGCTTGATCCTTATAAAACCTCAATAAGCTTTAATCTTCAAGAACACAAGTTAGCATTTTCAAATTCACTATTCATGCCTCAACTTTGATCCAATATTTGACCATGCTACACTTCTTGGATGGCCATGAAATTTTTAACGTATCTTGGGTATACATTGGGGGATATATGGTCCAAATTTGGAGATTTTAGGATGAGTATATTTATATTTATGAATTTTTCTTTGCTCCTTGGTCATGCTGGGCAGAATTTGGAAGAAAATGGGGGAGATGAATACTTGATTTCTTTTCTTTCTTTTTGTCCAAATAATGCTAATTAGATGCATCCATTTTGTGTGGTCCTAATGGTGTTTTTTCATCCCATGCCATATGTCATCCATTGGGTGGTTTTGGGCAAAAATGGTGACAAGGTGGTGATGTGTTCGAATCTTGTGGTGGAAAGGTTGTGTGGCTCATAACAAGCCAACAATGCTCTCACGTGGCTTATTAACCACCACCTCTTCCGTGCACTCGTTTTTATTCTACTTTCTCGAGTCCTTGATCTCGTTTTCAAATTCCAATTGCAAACTTAGTCATCATTTAACTCCACAAAACTTTCTCTGAAATTTCAAATCGTTCGGAGTCCGAAAATTTTAACTATCCATTTGGGATCGTTTTTTATCGCTTAATTCATCTTAATTCCAGAATTACTTATTCCCAAATTCGAACGAGTCCCACATATGATGTTATATGATACTTCTCCTTTGGTTAGGGTTTAATCCATAATTCGTCATGTTTTTGCTTCGTTGCTAATCTTGTTATAAGTTCGAGCGATTCCGAAAATGTTTCGTTGCATTAATGCTAGGGGATATCCTCTTGATCTTTTATTGCCTTGGCTTAATATTTGATCATGGATCTTCTCGCTCTCTTAATTCTCATAAGGATCAATTTAATACCTCCTCGATTGTCCGATGAATAGTGGACAAAAATTAAAGTTGAAATCTTCTGATTCTGATTGCGTTTGCATTCACTTATTCTCCTTATATATCAATAATATAACTTCGAAACATTCATTCCATGTCTCGCATATATAGTGGTCTGAAAATTTTCTTAGCCAGCAAAATTCACTATTCATCAACATTTACTATTCATCAAAATTTTTAACTAAGTCCAAAATTTGGGGTTATTACAACATCTCAGGATATTTGCCTCCAAAGCTTCAATTATTTCAGACTCCTCTTCTTCTGTAACTCCAACATTTTTCTTTTCTTGCACATGAGCTTCTTCTTTATTTTCCTCTTGAGATTTAGTTCCAACATTCTCAGAAGTACTTCCACTAGCATTTCATGCTACTCCAGTTCCTCCACTTCCATCCAACTCATAATCACCATCAAAAGGAACATCAAAGGAACAGCTTTCACCTAGATCAGCTCTTTTGGAGTTTGCTTTGGAGATCATCTTCTTTACTGTAGAGCTCAGTTCCTTGTCTCTTTTTACCAGCAAATCATAGATTGCATTGATAGCTAGAGCTCTATCCTTGTTAGCTTTAGAGTTGAGAATCATGTCTAGCACCTTTAGTATTGCCTTTGATTCCATTGTAGAAGTGCCTCCTAGACTCATGTATGAACATCTCCTTTTACCATCCTTTGTGGTAGTTTCATAGTAGACACATAATGGATTGGTGTAGACTTTTGGAAGTTTCTCTGAGATTAAGCTCAGCATTTGCAAATGCAGAATCTCATTGAAGGATGTATGGTTTGCCTTGATTTTGTTCTTCATCATAGTTAACACCTTAGCTGGAAGGCTCTGCAACAGTTGCATAGTGATAAACATAGATATTCCATTGTTCAAGTACACATCAATAGCCAATTCCATATGTCAACTGGGCGGTACTCCGGAAGATCGTTAGAATCTACAGGCTTAAACCCAATTACTATTATAACCGTTTTCATACCAAACATTTCCTTTCTTGTATCAATCCCGGATGCTACATAAGCTTAACACTTGTGGCATAATAGCCTTTTTATTTAAGTCTTTCCCAGACTTTCTTAGTCCGTCTTGATTCTTTAAATATATCTCGTTTTGGTGCACTCGTGTTACAATGACACCTTGCGTAGTACGTACATACAAAAAATCTTGCTCGAGGTAAAAAAATGCCTCAGTACCATAGTAAACACCTTCCTTGGTGGAATCACTGATCGTGGGGAGTTAAACCCCATTTCTTCGTCATATCTCTTGTTGAATCATAACGATTCTAAACTCTCGTATCGACACTTATTTGACCTCTGAAGGTTCGTCCAGTCCTATTGTACGACCTCAAGTAACATACCACATCTTTATCAATCAACACGTTCTCTACAAGGTTCTTTCCTTGACCCACTATGGGGTCTTCCTCTAGATCCTCCTATGGATATTCCTGTATCGGGTCTCCGTCCATTTCAAGGAACGCATCATCAACTGCCTACTCGAAGGCCTCAGGTTCTGGTATCTCAGAATCCCATCAATCTATAACTCATACGAATCGAGGTGACTAACCATGAAGTCCTAAGTACGGTTTCCCAGAAGAGGTCCCCTCTCGGGCTTCATCTTAAACAGTCAGGGTCATGTCCTCTAACTCGACTACGAACTCAATTTGAGCTCTAGTTTTTCTTATCATTATTAAGGGTATTGTAGGACTCGATCTCCTATCGTTTCTGAGGACGGTAACCTAACGCTCTGATACCATTTCTGTAATAGCCCCAAATCCGGGGTCAGGGATTTAGAGTAGTCACGATCCACTTACTTCTTGCCTTTCCTGCTTTACTCACAATAGACACAATTCATCTGCTTATGACCCCACAATGTATATATCTCTCACACACGCACACAAGTTAGAGTCTCAGAAATGACACAAATACCACAATTGCGGAATAAATAATCTTTATTACAATACCCAAATGTCTTTTGAATTTGCTACTGATACAACTCCTAAGTAATGGTACATTACCAACTTAGCCTTGTAATACTCACCACCCTCTCATACCATTCATATATATACATAAGATGAATACCAAAAGCTCCAGCTTGATCTGACTGGTTCACACTACTTCCAGGATCACTGCTAGAAACTGCTCATGAGAATGCCTTGCGCTTACCACTCGCTTGAGGGATGTGCGCCGAATCCTTGGTATCCTGCTTCGCTGCTATATAATATTTATAGAACAATAGCAAGAGTGAGCGATAGCTCAGCAAGGTAATAAAAGTATGGCATAATCCTGCCTTTAACTCAACCCAGAATAAAGCGGGTATAAGACAATAATTTGTCAAAATATCTCGATACTGAAATTATTTCCTTATCGGAATGTATTCCAAAAACAGTACCATTGTTGTATTTCAAATATCAAGTTCATAATATTTCTGCAAACTTTTACTATATTATGAACAAAGTTCTAGTATAATATAAAAGATGAGGTTTCAAAGTAAACCAATATAACCTTTCCAAAAAAATTATCTGCTATGTAAGCAGAATATCAACATATAACTTAAAAGATGAAGTTATAAGGTGATTCAGTATAAACAACTCCCTTACCATAACTCATGTTATGTAAGGTATCCACAGAGTCATATGATATAAAAGATGAAGTTACGAGGAAAATTTCATATAACGTTCCGTAACCCAAAATCCACTTATGCATATATAATATGAGTAAGGTTTTATCAGAGTCATAACTCATAAAATAAAAGATGAAGTTGCAAGGATTTATTGTAACTTCATTTTTGAACATTTTTCAACCCCCTGCCAACATGATCGGTAAACCTTTCAATACATGTTGCAGAATTATCCATAACTGGATGATGAACTAATACTGGAGCATTGTCGCGCAGAAGCCACAACCTTTACGATGATCAGTCGTACGTTGTGCATCTCACCATTTGTTTCTCTACATGTAGAAGGAAGAACCGACGGATTTACTTGTCCACCGCCCGACGGATTTACTTGTCCACCGCCCTCTGGAACCACCCGGCCAACGGTTGGGCCATTGATGGACCGGCGCCACTCAGCCACTTACTCGGCTCCTAGTTCGAATAAAATCCATGACTCTGAAACGTAAAGTTCGTCCTCCTTTCCCCAAGTATATTACTCGTTGATAGGACTCCACAAAGTAGTCGTATCTAATTGGAAAGGAAAATTTACCAATATTTCCCAAGCTATTGCTTGTTAATGGATATCGACTTGTTCCATCAATTTACTCCTCGATCGTTGAGGTAGTAACACAACATTTGACTTGCAGCAATTAAATTGCTCAAAGAAAATATCTGTCCCCTGATAGTTTTGAGTTGAGAGTTTAAAATTAGTAGCAGTCACTTAAATCAGGTTTCCCATATTCTGGATAGTTGAGCGAGTATTTCAATCCTCTTCAAAAAGATAGATTCAAATGGAAAACCGTGTTTTGAGAACCTCTCCTTGATTTAAAATAGTTAATAATACAGCTTAGAATATCCTTCATAAATGTTGAAGGTCAAGAATAACTTTAAATAATACAACTCAATTTAAAAATGTGTTAAAAGTATTTAATAAATAATCAAATAATATTTATTAAATAAATAAACTTTAAATGAATATTCAAAAATAATATTCATTAAATAAATAGTGATTAAATGAATATTCAAAATAATAATCATTAAATAAATAAACCTTGAATGAATATTTAAAATAATATTCATTAAATAAATAATGATTAAATGAATATTCAAAATAATATTCATTAAATAAATAATCATTAAATGAATATTCAAAATGATATTCATTAAATAAATAATGATTAAATGAATATTCAAAAATAATATTCATTAAATAAATAATCATCGAATAACAGTTACCCGATATCTTTATCGGAAAAATAATCTTTAACATATACAGAAAATATAACTACTTCCGGCCTAAAGAATAAAAATCATACGCCTTTTACCTAGGACATTTATAAAAAAAACTGGCTTCTAACTAATATCCAATATCTAGCTTAGAATCCCATAATCAAATCATAACCTCGAGTATCACTATATATAGCCGTTCGAAGACAAGCATGCGATTTATATATCGCAATGTACTTGGGAATAAAACATGCATACCTCGCATTTGCATATCATATATGAAAGCAGTTTATTATCACAACAACAGTAAGCATAGGTTTCGAAAACTTGCCTGATGCTCGAGAAGTGGTAGGGGTTCGCGACGATGTCGGACAATCTAGACAAAGTCAAAGAAAACGTACGATTAATCCCCTAAATAATCCACTTATAACTTAATGCTTAAATACGTAAGCGAATCACAATCATAGCACTTAATGGCTTAATATAGCCTCGTACTAGGTCCATGCTACTCGTCAAATACTTAAGTCGTAAGTTTGGTTCGAAATCGATCCTCAAATTCAAGTTATACTTAACCATTTATAACATTGGTTTCTAAGTCGGGTTCTTAGTGGTTTTCACTTGCGCAACCTCTGCTGTCGCATTTTTATAAAATCGAAAAATAATCTTTTGGACTCAAAACCTTCGCACACCTCTTTCCAACTGACCTTAGCACTTTACCACGAAATCTCATATTTTATAATCACTTGTAAGGGTCTCAAACATAGTCATGAAGTTGATGTGCTAATGCAATTTCATTTCTCGAACAACTTTTACTAAAACGACCATAACCCATAAACCGTAAACTCTTTTGACATGATTCTTGCGGAAAAACAAACTAGACAACAATATCTACACAATCATATGCAGTTCTTACTCTTTAGACACAATTATGGTCTCGGGTGGCTACTGTCAAGGCAGTACAAAAAAATGGGCATTACGACGGCTCTAAATTGAGCATTTCCATTTTACGAACACTCCAAACCAATCACTACGACATACCATACATCCTTAACACCAACGAACAACCATCATACACCTCTAATATCAGTGGCGAGGCTCAAATCCAACACCCATCATTTTACACATTAAACAAAGCCAAATAATCACTAAATCACTTAATCATGATCTTAACTTTACATGATCCTCAAAACCACTTCAAAACTCATATAAAACTCAAAGGTGGGTCAGGGTTTTACCTTCTTGGAAGCTCTAGCAACACTACCAAGTGTTTACAAACACTTAACAAGCCTTAGATAGTCCTCATATAGTTTAAACCTTAAGAACAAAACAAGAAAACAATTTAGCAATCTCGGAGTTACTATTCAGCCCCAGCTTTGAGCATGGATTTGACTAAGATATACTACTTGGATTGCCATGATATTTTTAAAAAACCTTACCCATGGAGTGGAGAAGCTACGGTAAAAATTTGGTGATTTATGGATGAATGGAATTGGAGATATGAATTTTTCTTTGAGTTGTGCTCTTGTTTGGCAGATGGGAGAGTTTTTGCTCATCTTACTTTTGTTTTGTTTTTCAACTTGGATGCATCTTTTCTTTTGTGTTGTTAACCACCCATTGGTCCACTTGTTGCTCTCTCATTAGTCCAAGTGTTGGCCTCTCATCAAACAACTCCATTTTTGCCAATGTTGCAAATACACCATTAGCTTTTTGGTTGACTTTCATGCATGACACATTGGTTTTTCTTCTTCCACCAATTGGATCGTCTTTGTGTCCTTTTAATAAAATCAATACGTTACAGCTTATATGGTGCATTTTATTACTCCACTGTGGCACAATCCCTTAAATCAATATTAACTCCAACATCCCTTATCTATTCCCTCTTTATTCCTTGTTCTTAGAAAATGTTCTCGCGTTTCTTCGAATATTCTCAATCTCTTTTTATAGAGTTCCTTAACTCTTGGTTAGCTTCCTTTTTGTTTAAATCCTTGAATCCACTTGATATAATTCTCTTGATGATCATGTAGGATATTTAATCTTGTCATAATTTCAATCCTTAATCCATGATTCGTTTGCTTAATCGCTTAATCTCGTTATAAAGTATCAGCGGTTTTCGTTCTAAATTCTCAAATCAAATATAATAAAATTCCAAAATATTAAATCCTCCAATCCTCAAATTTAATATCTCATTTATTGATTATAATGATATATAATTCACTGCCCGGTCAAATACTATACCAAAATAAAATTTGGAATTTCTGAATTCTGATCGTCTTTGCATACACTTATTTACTCCGTAGATCACTAATATGACTTCGGAATATCCACACTACGTCTCGTACATAGGTGGCATGAAATTTTTTTCTTAATCCTCAAAATCACTATTCATCCACCAAATTCACTATTCACTAATGCACTTAATCGTAATAAGAAAAGTTTTAATTTTACCGAAAATTCGGGTTATTACAGACTGCAGGGTGGTTGACAGTGGTTTTGACCCTCTTAGCTCTCTTCTTCTTAGGCTCAAGAGGAACCACTGTGGGTTCTGTTTGACTACCTTCCTTATTTGATGCACTAGGTGCAGGAACTCCCTCTTGACTCTCAGTACTACCACCGACATCAGATTCTAGGGGTCTTTTTCTGGTTTTTTGCAAGGCTTGTCTCTGAACTTTGGGAAGTCTAGAGAACCTAGGCTGAGTGTATGGAGTAGAATGGGGGTTAGCTGAATTTGTGTCTAATCCAGCCTCATCCTCAAGAGTGTAGGTGGCATAACCAGAAGGCAATGGAAAACCAAGGTTAGGCACTTGGTCAACCATGTGTTTGGTGAAGCATAGTGGAATATGTGCATTTAAATTCAGTGAAGTGAGAGTTGTGTGTGTATTTCTTTTCAAAACACTGCACACCTCCAAACGAGGGGCATTTTCATCAAACTCACACAAAGAATTAATACACAAAATTAGAAAGCGAGGATAGATGTTTACCTTCTTACCTATGGCAGCCTTGAGGTGTGCCATGAGTAGCTTTCCAACATCCACTTTGTACCCATGAACAAGAGAGTGAGTGAGCTTCTTGATGTAGGTGGGAATCCCATTCCAGCCGGTGGTCTTGGTAGAGAACACCTTCACCATTGCATCAAACACCATGCTCCACTCCTTTCTTAGATACTTCCTGTCCATTTCACCAGAAGGGTACCACTTTGTTGTTCCCTCTTCAAGAATGGGTCCAGAATACCCAATTTTCAAGAAGAGCTTCTTCAGGGTCTCATCGTTAGCAAGCTCGGTGTAGGTCTTTCCTGGTTCTAGCACAATTCCCAAAGCTGCATTGATGCCCTTGATAGTGAGAATGTAGTTGTGCTCCTTGATTTTGAATTGAATGGTTGTGTTGTCACCATATCCTTGAACAACAGCAGATTCCCAGAAGTTTTCTATCATGTCTAGGTCAAGAATAGGGGTTGAGGTAATCACATACCCAAGATAAGACTTATTCATGAAGGAAACAAGCCCTTTGAAACCTTCACCAGCATCATTTGGAGAGATGATGCCAGCAAAGTTAGTTTGCGAAATTGATTGTTTGTGGGCCATTTTGCTAGTTGAGAGAAGAAAGAAGGTACGAAGATGAATTGTTTGGAAAGAGGAGAAAAGAGTGTTGTGACCACTTTTTGGGAGCATTTGTATAACTGAAGAATATGGAGGGAAGTTCAAGCGTTCAACTAAAAGAGTGGAAAAGTAAAATCGTATCTTAACCCAGTAAGCAATCACGTGGGTTACTGGCTTAATTCTCTCTCCTCGTGGAGGATGATTGTACAATTTTAACGGTCCACTACTCTTGACAGTAACATGTGCGCTTGAAACAACCGTGTCAGTAACTTTGGTGTGATGACAGTAGGTTTTGCTTGACAGAAACATTTTGCGCAAAACTTACTGTCATCGTTAAGAGTTTTAATGACAGCATCTTTTACAATTCTTGACAGTAAGTTGTTTACTGCTGTCGAGAGACTAACTGTCAGGGCATACCTGTGACAGTCACTTTTCTTGATGACAGCAACCATTGCGGGAAAACAATAACTGTCAAGACTTTGCATTGGAACTGTTTTATTAAACTGCTTAACTGAAGAGACACCAAATGAACATATGCAATATTGATTACAGATTCATTATACATGCACATTAATTCAAGCAATTAACCAACATGGACACATAGCAAACAATAAGGAACTTTCAGAAGGTAATTTGACAAATTTTATTAATAAAAAGAGGGTTAAACTTCTACAATTGAAAGATACAATTATTCATCAAATGTTTTCTTAATCAATTCTAGAAAGTTTGCCCTAGCTTCTTCTTCTGTGGTTCCTTCCTCTTTAAGGAGTGCTTGATATTCCTTCTCTTGTTCTTGCCACTTAGCCTCTTCATCGGCTTTGGCAGCAAGTTCTTTCTCCTTTCCTCATCAAGGAGGTCCTCTATTTCATCAAACAGAGCTTCAACTTCTTCCTTATAGGGAGAATCACAGCTAGTCTTTGGCCTGTATTCGATTCCTACTTTGTTTTCCATTTTACCTTTTTCTGAATGATTCACTAATATGGCCTAAGTTTCATTTTATAGGCATACTTAGGTAAAAGGGAGGTAAATGGTCAACAGTTTAGAATACCCATACAACTACCACAGATTGCAATTAAGTGATGTCTACCACTAATCCAACAATCAAAGCAAAAATGACCAATCAATGAAATTCTTTGACCAATTTCAATCAAGAAAAACCATGCAAGTTAATGACATACAACGTCTAACTATCAAGTTTAAGACTGGTACAAAGTTCAATTTATCACAGTCAAAGCAACCATGTTGTCCAAAACAGATAGAGACTTAAGTAGACAGTAACTTCTCATGACAGCAACTTTTTAAAGGTTACTGTCACAAGCTTCATTTGAATAATAAAATGTAAAAGCTAGTAAGTCAACATACCAGATTTAGCATTCCCAATTCACTTACCAACTTGTTAAAGGTTGCTTCATCCAGTGGTTTTGTGAAGATGTCTGTAAGTTGCTTTTCTGTTAGGACATAAATCAACTTCATAGTTCCTCTTTCAACATGCTCTCTTATGAAATGATGTCTAATGTCAATGTGCTTTGTCCTTGAGTGTTGAATAGGTCTGAGATGGCTATGGTACTAGTGTTGTCACAGTAGACAGGGATATTATTTAACACTAGACCATAATCCAAAAGTTGATTCTTCATCCACAGAATTTGTGCACAGTAACTTCCAGCTGCAATGTATTCAGCTTCTGCAGTAGATGTGGAAACTGAATGCTGTTTCTTACTAAACCATGACACCAATCTTCCACCAAGAAATTGACAGCTTCCTGTTGTACTCTTTATGTCAATCCTATACCCAGCATAGTCTGAATCAGAGTACCCCACTAGCTCAAATCCAGTATTTTTAGGATACTAAAGACCTAGATTAGGAGTTCCTTTGAGATATCTAAAAATTCTCTTGATGGCTACCAAGTGTGACTCTTTTGGATCAGATTGAAATCTTGCACAGAGACATGTAGCAAACATTATGTCAGGTCTGCTAGAAGTTAGGTAGAGAAGAGATCAAACCATGCCTCTGTAAGCACTAGAGTCCACTTTCTTCCCATTGGAGTCTAGATCCAAACTAGTTGATGTAGAGATAGGAGTCTTGGCAGGTGATGAATCTTCTAGGTTAAACTTCTTGAGAAGTTCCTTGACATACTTTGCTTGACAAATGAAGATTCCATCATCTTTCTGAAGAACTTGTAAACCAAAGAAGAATGACAGTTCTCCCATCATGCTCATCTCATACTTATTTCTCATTAGAGATGAAAACTTCTCACACAGCTTCTTATTTGATGAACCAAAGATGATATCATCAACATAGATTTGAACCAAAATGATGTCTTTGCCATGATGTTTGTAGAATAGAGTCTTATCTACTACACCTCTTGTAAACTGGTTCTCCAATAGAAAGGCGGGGAGGGTATCATACCAGGCTCTTGGAGCTTGTTTCAATCCATAAAGTGCCTTGAACAGTTTGTACACAAAATCATACATTTCAGCATCTTCAAAACCTGGTGGCTGTTCAACATACACTTCTTCCTCCAACTCTCCATTTAGAAAAGCACTTTTGACATCCATTTGGAACACCTTGAAGTTACAGTGTGCAGCAAAGGCTAGGAAAATCCTGATAGCCTCAAGTATGGCAACAGGTGCAAATGTCTCATCATAGTCTATACCTTCCTGTTGACAGTAACCTTTAGCTACTAGCCTTGCCTTATTCCTTGTCACATTTCCATTTTCATACAATTTGTTTCTGAATACCCACTTTATCTCAATAACTGATTTTCCCTTTGGTCTTGGAACCAATTTCCATACATTGTTTCTTTTAAACTGGTTGAGTTCCTCTTGCATAGCAATCACCCAATCAGAATCCAACAATTCTTCATCAATTGTTTTTGGCTCCACTTGAGACAGGAAGCAGGAAAACATGTTGTCAGCAGAAATATTGTTCCTGGTTCTTACCCCAGAAGAAGGATCTCCAATGATTAGGTCATTTGTGTGATCCCTGTTCCACCTTGTGGTTCTAGTTAAGCTTCTTATTTGGTCTGAAATAGTAGCCTCAGTTTGGGGAACTGAGTCTACACCAGGGTAATTGTCTCCACCATTTTCTTCAATATCTCCAGAGTCACCATCATTTTGAGGATTCCCTGATATAGTCTGTGACTGAGCCGGAGTTTGATTAGCATTATTTTCAATGACAACACCTTTCTCAAGATCAATAGTTTGATTAAATGTGGGTTCTTCATCAACAATTTATTCTTCCTCCAAGTATCCTTGATTCTCAAACCTAAGAATCTGCATTTGACCATCCTCATGTAGTCCTGGAAACTTAGTTTCATCAAATGTGACATTTACACTTTCATCTAGGATCATGTGTTCCAAGAGATAGACTCTGTAAGCAGTCCTTTCTAAAGCATAACCCATGAAGATACCTTCATAAGTTTTGGTGTCAAATTTCCCTTTCTTTTCATGGTTGTCTTTCATCATGAAGCACTTGCTACCAAACACATGAAAATACTTGACAGTAGGTTTCTTCTTATTTAGCAAATAGTAAGGAGTGTTCCCATGAGTCTTGTTAATCAAGGTTTTGTTCTGTGTATAACAGGCTGTGTTGATAGCTTCTGCCCAGAAGTATGTAGGTAACTTTGCATCATGTAGCATAGTCCTGGCAGCTTCAATGAGAGTTCTGTTCTTCCTCTCTACGGAAGGAATTTACGGATGAGCGGAAGCGTGATATAACATTTATTCCGTAAAAACCATGTATCGCACATATAGAAAAACATATAAAATCTAGAGCGAAGGGAATCGTAACCATACCTTGAGAATCGAAGCTTTAAAATCGATGGTTGCAAGCAGTTGCTCCTCAGAGTGTGAAGCACTCTACCAGTATCCACCAAGAATTTTCCTTCGATGAATTCTTCAAAAACTCTAAGACTTTTAGAGAGAAAGAGAGAGAGAGAGAGAGAGAGAGAGAGAGAGAGAGAGAGAGAGAGAGAGAGATGGAGGCTAGCTCCTTTTCTAGGTTTTTCACAAAAACTAAGATATGCCTTAGAATGAACTATCTCATTCTATTTATAGGGCTTTCCAAGGGTTTTAATAATATATATATATATATATATATATATATATATATTAACCCCACATTTCTAAAATGCTTTAATAATGATTAAAACTATTTTAATCATTATTTCTTTTTCTAAACTATTTAGAAAATAATTCTTCCTCTCTCATAATTTAAATCTTTTCATCAAAGAAAATATTCTTTTTATGGTGTGACCCTGTAGGTTCAATATTAAGCCGGTAGTAGAAATAAATAATAATAAACTTTTTATTTATTATTTATATGAATTCTAATAATTCATTAAATATAATTAACCGATTAATTATATTTATTCTACATCGTGAGTGATGCTTCTCAACATATCGTGACTATCCGGATAATATGAATTCACTGCTTAGAATACCAAGAACCTGTCAGTGACTAGTTTCAGTACAATCAATTCCTTCTACCCTACAATATCCTGATTAAATACAAGGCATGGATCTCGTGTCAGGCCTTATTAAATTTAATCATATGATATCTTATTCATAATGCTAAGTTCATATTAATGCAAATTAGAAACTCCTTTCTAATTTCATACACTCTGGCCAGAGATTCCAGAACTCGCATACTAAGAATAACATAGGATATTCTCTTCCTATACTGGAAGGGGTAGATCCTCTATTGACGTTAACTATCTCCATACACAAATCCGTATGCCCAGAATAGACCTAATGGATGTCCTTGAGACTAAGGACTAATCCAAAGCATAGTTCATTATATACAAGATAACTCTAACGATCTCAAGTCTAAGGACACTTGTACACCTATCACTCAGTGAATAACTATTGACACGTGAGTAAACTCCATTAGCTGTTCAACTTATCGAGTCATGTTCAGTAAACTTATTCCCTAACAAGCACCTACATACTAGCTATAGTGTCACCACACAAATGCCTATGAGAACAGACATCCTCCTGACGGGAGCAAGCATAGTATGTACCAATCTTTTCGGATTCACCAACTTCTGATTAGTTATCCTCTTATCAGGAAAAAGTTTAAGTCTAGAGTTATCATCTTCTAGATCTCACTATTATAATCTCATTATAATTCTAGAAGCTTTACTCTAAACTATGGAACATCTTATTTAAAACACTTTAAATAGATAAAGCCCGTAATAAAAACAAAACAAGTCTTTTATTAACATTAATGAAATCAAATAAGAATACAAGAAAGTTCTTCCTAACTCATCATACATGATTGGATTTAAGAAAAACACTTTCAATCTCCCACTTGAACTAAAGCCAATCACACTGGTATCTAATACCCATCTTCTCTTTATGACGATCAAAGTGAATCTGAGACAATGTCTTTGTGAGTGGGTCTGCTACGTTGTTATGTGTGTCAACTCTCTCAATTTTCCTATAAGAAGTATGACATCCACATACAACACAAGAAATGTTACCACGCTCCCTCTAACCTTCTTGTAGACACGTGGTTCATCTATGTTTTTGATAAAATCAAACTCTTTGATTGTCTCATCAAAACGGATGTTCCATCTACGAGAAGCTTGCCTTAAGCCATATATGGTTTGTAGCAGCTTACACACTAGGTGTTCATTCCCTTTGGAAACAAAACCCTCTGGCTATGTCATATACACTTCCTCTTCAAGTTTCCCATTAAGAAAGGCTGTTTTCACGTCCATTTGCCAGATCTCATAGTCGTAGTAAGCAGCAACCGCAAGCAAAATCCGAAATTGATTTTAACAGGGCTACAGGCGAAAAAGTTTCATCAAAGTCAATCCCTTGCCTTTTTCTGAATCCTTTTGCCACGAGCCTGGCCTTATAGGTCTCCACCTGGCCATCTACTCCAATCTTTCTCTTGTATACCCGTTTGCACCCAATAGGATTCACATTCTTGGGTGCTTCAACCAAAGTCCATACTTGGTTGGTATACATAGAATCCATTTCGGATTTCATGGCACTCTGCCATTTCTCTGAGTCAACGCTACTCATAGCCTCATTATAGGTCGTAGGGTCGTCATCATCAATGATTGATAACTCATTGTCCTTCTCAATGACAAGGCCATAATACCTCTCAGGTTGGCGAGACACTCTCTCTGACCTACGAATGGGCTGTTCCACAGAAGGTTGTTCAGTCTGAACAGGTGTTTCCTCTTGAACCGTAGTAGTTTGTGCTTCTTGAACTTCATTAAGTTCTATTTTGCTCCCACTGTTCCCTTCAAGGATAAACTGTTTTTCCAAGAAGGTAGCATGTCTGGAGACAAATACCCTATGATCGGTGTAAAAGTAATACCCTAAAGTCTCTTTAGGATATCCTACAAACTTACATTTTACGGATCGAGATTCCAGCTTATCAGGGTCAACTTTCTTGACATAAGCTGGACATCCCCAAATCTTAACGTGTTTAAGACTCGGTTTCCTTTCTTTCCATATCTCATATGGAGTTTGAGGAACAGATTTGGAAGGCACCTTATTCAGTAAATATGCTGAGGTTTCCAATGCATAACCCCAAAGGAATACTGGAAGATCTATTGTTAGATATAATTGCTGATGTTTATTTATCAGTGTTTAAAGTACCAGGAAACTATCAGAGTTTAGCTGGAGGACTTATCAGAGTTTAGCTGGAGGACCAGTCAGAGTTTGTTAAAGTCTGATGGTCAGAGTTTGCTTAGCTGTTGGTGAAGTCAATGAAGATTCTAGAAGCGATATTCTTTGAAGATGGAAAGAAGCAAAGAGATATCGAGATAGCTAAGGAAACGGAACAGAAGACAGAAGCAATTCTTAATTGATTCTGATTGTATAGCTAATTTATAGGAATATCAATTAATGATTGTATGTAGTTGTGTACTATATAAACACAAATAAGTTAACCCTAAAAGGGAAGCGAATACGTGAATTATCATTCTTGTAACCTAGAAGCTCTCTGTGATATTTTACATCACTGAGAGAGGAGTTATTTAATTCCATACAGTTTATTGTTATAAACAGTGTTCTTATTATTATTATTAAACGTATACTTGATTATATATATTGTGTATTCGGCCTAACAATTGGTATCAGAGCCAAGGCTGTTAAATATATACAGTTTTTGATCTAAACACAAGTATAATCATGGCTGAAGAAATCCAGGCAGGTTCTAATACTCAGAAGATTCAACCAACTTCTGTAAGTCAATATGAGACAATCAGGGTTCCAATTCTCAGACCAACAGAATATCCAATATGGAAGGTGAAGATAACCATGTTTCTGGAAGCCACAGATCCAGAATACCTTGATAGAATCAATGATGGTCCTCATATGCCAACTAAACTGTCTCCTGTGATTACTGGTCAAGAACAAAAGACTGTTCCAAAAGAAAAGAAAGAAATAAATTTCTTGAAGAAGAACTTATTAACATGCAACAAGTTCAAAAGGAAAGAGATGATGCTGTTTATGTTGAACAGGAGTTGCTCAAGAAATTTAGGCAACTAGAATCTGATTTGGAAAAAGAAAGGAAGGTAATTAAAACCTGGACAAACTCTGGTAAGGACACACATCAAGTTTTTCAAACAGATACAGTTGGGTTAGGTTACTGTGAGGAAGATGAACTTAGGTTTAAAGATAAAGTTAAAGTTAGAACTCATATTACACCTATGAAATTTGTTCCTGAATCCAGTAAGCAAAACTCAGTACTTGAAAAAGAAGCTGTTATGATAGAACCAGTAAAAACATGTGTTAAACAGTTTAATGTTGGTTTAATGACAGAAAAACAGTTCAAGCATAAGATCAAAGAGGTAAAGTCTGTTGAGAAACAAAAAGTGTCTAGGAAGAACAAGAATGGAAAAGTAGGCATTAATAAAAGCAATAATCATTTGCCTATTGTTAGATATAATTGCTAATGTTTGTTTATCAGTGTTTAAGCAACAGGTACTAATCAGAGTTTATCAGAAGCCGGTCAGAGTTTAGTTAAACTCTGATAGGGTAAAGAGTTTAAAGGAAGCCGGTCAGAGTTTATTTAAAGTCTGACAAGGTGATAGTTGAATTAGCTGTCGGTGCAGAATTGAAGATTCTAGAAGCAATACATTCTGAAGATGGAAAGAAGCAGAATATATTGATACAGCTAAGGAAACAGAATAGAAGATAAGAAGCAATCCTTAATTGATATAGTTTGTATAGCTAATTTGTAGGAATATCAATTAGAGAAGGATTGTATGTAGCTGTGTACTATATAAACACAGATAGGTTATCCCTAGAAGGGACACGCGAATATTGAAAGATTATTCTTGTAACCTAGAAGCTCTTTGTGATTCATTAACGTCATAAAGAGAGAAGCTGTTAATATAATTACAGTTTATTGATTCATAAACAGTGTTCTTGATTATTGTTATTCTCATATATATTTGATTATATTGTGTATTCGGCCTAACAATTGGTATCAGAGCCAAGGCTGTTTAATATATACAGTTCTACGATTCAAACACAGTAATAATCATGTCTGAAGAAAATCAAGCTGCTCCCAAGGTTGAACAGGTTAAACCTAATTCTGTGAGTCGATATGAAACCATCAGAGTTCCAATACTCAGGCCGGTGGAATATCCAATTTGGAAGGTGAAGATGACCATGTTTCTGGAGGCTACAGATCCAGAATATCTTGATCGAATCTACAATGGTCCTCATAAGCCAACCAAATTATCTCATGTTATTGGTGATGAACAGCAGAAACTGATTCCAAAGGAAAAGAAAGATTATACTCCTGAGGATATCTCATCTCTTGCAAAAGATGCAAAGGTTAGACATCTTCTCCATAGTGCTTTGGATAATGTCATGTCCAACAGGGTTATTGGATGCAAAACTGCAAAGGAGATCTGGGATGCTTTGGAAGTCAGGTGCCAAGGAACCACTGCTATCAAGAAGAACAGGAAGACAATACTCACACAGGAGTATGAGCACTTTGATTCGAGAGCCAATGAAACCTTGACTGAGACTTATGACAGATTCTGCAAATTGATGAATGATCTGTCTCTTGTTGATAAAGAGTATGATCTTGAAGAATCAAATCTCAAATTTCTGTTATCTCTACCTGAAAGATGGGATTTGAAAACAACAACAATAAGAGACAATTATGAACTTGCTGATACTGAACTTGATGAGATTTATGGGTTATTGAAAACTCATGAATTGGAGATAGAACAAAGAAACAGACGGTCAAGCAAGAAATCAAGATCTGTTGCTCTCAAAGTCGAGGAGAAGCCCATTGAAAAGAAAATCTCAAGGAAGAAAGCCAAAGGAAAAGCATTGGTTGTAAACTCTGACAGTGAGTCATCAAACTCTGATGACGACTCAAACACTGATGATGAAGCTTCTGACTCTGAGGATGATGAAGAGGAGTTGATGCAAATGGCTGCCTTGATGGTGAAGACATTTAAAAAGATGGGATTCAAGAACTTCAAGAAGGGTAAAAGATTCTCAAGGAAAGATTCAAATTTTGAGAAGAAAAATTTCAGAAAGTCTGATGGAAGGAATACCAAGTCTGGAAAGAAGGACAAATCTGAGATTCAGTGCTACAAGTGCAAGGAGATGGGTCACTATGCTCCAGAGTGCAAGAAAGGAAAAACTGAGAAAGCACTCATCTCTAAAGGCAAAGACTGGGCAGATACTTCAGACTCTGATGATGGAGAAAATTATGCTCTTATGGCAACTGTCAAAGATGAAGCTGAATCATCAGAAAATAAGGTACCCCTAACTACTTATGCTTATGATACTGATAATATTTCTGAACTGAGAATTTATCTTAAGAACATACATGTTAGTTATAGGGATCAAACTTTGGAAAATGAGAGAATTAAATCTGAGAATCTTAGCCTGAAAGAAAGAAGCAAGTTTCTTGAAAGAGAACTTGAAAATATGAAGCAGATTCAAAAAGAAAGAGATGATGCTGTTTATGTTGAACAGGAATTGCTTAAAAAGTATAGGCAATTAGAATCTGATTTAGAAAAGGAAAGGAACATAATTAAAACTTGGACTAATTCTGGTAGAGATACACACCAAGTGTTCCAGACAGATGCTGTAGGTTTAGGTTACAGTGAGGAAGATGAACTTAGGTTTCAGGATAAAATTAAGTTTAGAGCTTTCACAAGTTCATATTCAACTCCTGTAACATTTGTTCCTGAGTCTAACAAGCTAAAATCTGTAATTGTGAAAGAAGCTGTTTTAGAGCCAGTAGAAGTTTGTGTTGAACAAATGGATATTGAATCTAAAATAGAGAAGCCTGTTGAGCAAGAAGCTGTTAAAGAACCAATTAGAGTCTGTGAGAAATAGGTTAATGTTGGTTTAATGACAGGTAAACAGTTCAAACATAAGCTCAAAGAGGTAAAGTCTGCCATGAAACCAAAAGGGTCCAAGAAGAATAGGAATGGCAAGATTGGCATAAATAATAGAAATAATTAATTGCCTAATGCTGGTGCTTCTAGAAAAACATGTTATAGTTGTGGTAGTTCTAATCATCTTGCTAGATTTTGCAATAAGAACAAACATATTAATTCTTTACCTTCTACTTCAGAAGTGAAGAATGATTATGTTAGGGTAAGACCACAGACTTTATGCACACATTGTGGGAGCACTTGGCATTCTATTTATACTTGTAAGAGTTATCATGCCATTTATCATAATTATTATGAGCTAAAACCCAACCTGAAATGGGTTAGAGCAAACTCTGCTAGTGTAAAGTCTGACACTGTTAGCTTAAACTCTGATAATAAGCATTCCGCTGCAAAAGCTAACTCTGTTAAGAAAGACAAGGGATCCAAGCAAGTCTGGATCCTTAAAACTAACACTTAGTGTTTGTTTGTGATTGCAGGGTATCAAGGAGAGCACACTTATCTTGGACAGTGGATGCTCAGGACATATGACTGGAAATAAAGCCCTGCTATCAGACTTTGAGGAGAAGGCCGGCCCAAAAGTTTCCTATGGAGATGGCAACATAGGACACACGCTGGGATATGGCAATATAAATCTTGGAAGTGTCATCATTACTAATGTAGCTCTAGTCTCAGGACTCAAGCATAATCTGTTATCTGTGAGTCAAATCTGTGACAGAGGAAACCATGTAGATTTTCACAGTGAATATTGTGAAGTCATCAGTAAATCTACTGGAAAAGTTGTTCTAGTTGGACACAGGCACAACAACATCTATGAAGCAAGTTTGGTAACAAACTCTGATGGTAAAACAATGTGTCTAACTGCAAGGAGATCAAATGAAGAGAGTTGGAATTGGCATAAGAAGCTCTCTCATCTCAATTTGAACAACATCAATGAGCTAATAAGAAAGGATCTTGTAAGAGGACTCCCAAAATCAATACTCAGTCTAGATGGCCTATGTGATTCTTGTCAAAAGGCCAAGCAAAGGAAGTCATCTTTCAAGAGCAAATCTGAATCTTCAGTAGTGGAGCCTTATCATCTTCTACATGTTGATCTCTTTGGACCAGTGAATATAATGTCTATGGGCAGAAAGAAATATGCTCTAGTAATTGTTGATGAATATACTAGATATACATGGGTGTATTTCTTATCAAAGAAGGATGAAACTGCTAAAACCTTGATGGATCATGTAAATCAACTGGACAAAGGATCACAGCACAAAGTCAAAATTTTAAGGATTGATAATGGAACTGAATTCAGAAACTCAATCATGGAAGCTTTCTGCAAAGAAAGAGGAGTTAAACAAGAATTTTCTGCACCTGGAACTCCACAGCAAAATGGTGTAGTTGAAAGAAAGAACAGAACTTTAATTGAAGCTGCTAGAACTATGTTTGATGAAGCAAAATTGCCAACATATTTCTGGGCAGAAGCTGTTCAAACTGCTTGTTTTACTCAAAATGCTACACTGATCAACAAGCATGGGAAAACACCATATGAGATGGTGAAAAACAAGAAGCCAAATTTGAAATACTTTCATATATTTGGATGTAAATGCTTTGTGTTGAAGACTCATCCTGAACAGTTGACAAAGTTCGAGCTAAAAGCTGATGAAGGAATCTTTGTTGGTTATCCATTGTCAACAAAAGCATTCAGAGTCTACAATCTGAGAACTAAAGTGATCATGGAATCCATTCATGTGTCATTTGATGACAAGAAAATAACTGGACTTGAAGACAAGAATGAATATGATCAACTACGTTTTGATAATGAAGAATTGTTCTCTGATGATGTAAACTCTGATGAAGCAGGGTTGACAAACTCTGACGAAGCATACTCTGAACCTCTACTGGTAAATACTGGAGAAACTGGAAATTCTCAAATTGAACAAAATAGAGAACCAGTTGAGGGGGAGCGTGAAGAAGCTCAACAAGACACAGCAAATGAGTCAGTTGAGGAAACTGATTCAAACTCTGACAGTTCAAACTCTGAGCCATCCAATTCAGGGGGAGCCTCAGATGCTACAGAAAGTCAACATATGAATCAGGAGAGCATGGATCAAGGGGGAGGATCCAATAATGATGCAAGAAACCACTTACCAACAGCAAGAAAGTGGACACAGGCACACACACCTGATCTCATAATTGGAGATCCTGATGCTGGCGTGAGAACTAGAAGTGCATCAACCAATGAGTGTTTGTATCATGCTTTCTTGTCTCAAACAGAACCAAAGAAAGTGGAGGAAGCTCTTCAAGATGCAAATTGGATTACAGCAATGCAAGAAGAGTTAAATGAATTTGAAAGGAATGAAGTTTGGACACTTGTACCTAGACCAAAGAATAGATCAATTGTAGGTACAAAGTGGGTTTTCAGAAACAAGACTGACAGTGATGGAGTAATCACAAGGAACAAGGCTAGACTTGTGGCAAAAGGCTATTCTCAACAGGAAGGAATTGACTATGATGAAACCTTTGCTCCAGTTTCAAGATTGGAGGCAATAAGGATTTTTCTGGCCTATGCTGCACACAAAAAGTTTAAAGTCTTTCAGATGGATGTGAAGAGTGCTTTTCTCAATGGGAAGCTTGAAGAAGAAGTATTTGTTGAACAACCACCAGGATTTGTAGATCCCAAGCATCCAGATTATGTCTACAGGCTTGACAAGGCATTATATGGACTAAAGCAAGCACCAAGAGCATGGTATGAAACTCTTGCTCAATTTCTTTTAGAAAGTGGGTTCACAAGAGGTACAATTGATAAAACCTTGTTTTATTACAATACTGGTGATGATTTGCTTTTAGTTCAAATCTATGTAGATGATATTATCTTTGGATCTACTAATGACAAACTCTGTAAGAAGTTTGCAAAGCTTATGCAATCCAGGTACCAAATGAGCATGATGGGAGAGCTTAGTTACTTTCTAGGCTTACAGGTCAAGCAGACAGATGATGGTATTTTTATCAATCAAGCAAAATATACCAGAAATCTTCTCAAGAAATTTGGTTTGATTGATTGTTCATCTGCTACAACTCCCATGGCTACAGCAACAAAACTAGACAAAGACACAGGAGCCTCAGTAGATATGACAAACTACAGAGGGATGATAGGGTCTTTACTGTATCTTACAGCAAGTAGACCTGACATCATGTATGCAACATGTCTTTGTGCAAGATTTCAAGCAGATCCAAGAGAGCCTCATCTCACAGCTGTGAAGAGGATTTTCAAATATCTCAAAGGAACCATAACTCTTGGTTTGTGGTATCCTAGAGAATCAGAGTTTAAGTTACTTGGTTACTCTGATGCAGACTTTGCAGGCTGTAAGATAGACAGGAAAAGCACAAGTGGAAGCTGTCAATTTTTAGGTGACAGATTAGTTTCTTGGTACAGCAAGAAACAGAAATCAATTTCAACATCCACAGCTGAAGCAGAGTATATAGCTGCTGGTAGCTGCTGTGCTCAGATTTTATGGATGAAGAATCAATTGCTGGACTATGGGTTAAGTTACTCTAAAATACCTATTTTTTGTGATAACCAAAGTGCTATTGCTATGACAGGTAATCCAGTACAGCATTCCATGACCAAGCACATCAGTATCAGATATCATTTTATCAGGGAACATGTGGAAGAAGGAGATATTGAGCTTCATTTTGTGTCTACAGACCAACAACTTGCAGATATCTTCACCAAACCTTTGAGTGAAGCTACTTTTACAAGATTGGTAAATGAACTTGGAATGATCTCTGGTTACGACTAGAGATACGGGTTAGACTCAAAAACTATACATGTTTACATACTATTTATGCTCAATTTCTTGCATGTGTTAACTGTTATGTGAACCAGCATGTTAAACTCTGATGATATACTCTGATGTTAAACTCTGTCAGTAAACTCTGTTAGTCATAAAATGTCAGTGATACTCTGAATATTACAGTCTAATGCTATTCTCTGATTGTAATTTTGTCTGAAACATATGGACCAATGAAGAAATTTGTATGGAACATAATTCTCAGTAAGTAACTGTGAATCCTTAAGAGTTGTATAGATTCTGCTCTCAAATATGTGCAGTAAGCTAACACAGCATGATACTGTCTCTATATTTATACCATCTCTTAGTTTATTGATCCTATACACTGAGTCTGTATTAGCTGTTTGCATTTCCTCTCATAAATTAATTGTATTGTCTGATGGAAAGTCTAAACTCTGATTATTTAATATAAATAATTCACCCTCAAATTAAAAGATGCCAAACAGAGCACAAATTCCTTTGAGATCATGTTGTGCCTAGGAAGATCCAGGAACTTATTGTATGAAATAAGGGCTAAAATCCTTGATTTTTGGTGACTAGTGCCAACCACTGATTACTGGAAAAAAAATAAATAAATAAATAAATAAATAAAAATATATATAAATAAAGGGGGTGACAAATAAAAGACATATCCAAATGAAAGGATATCAGTAATACAGAGTTTAGATACAAAAATCAGATTTTAAGTTATACATGAGAGTTTAGGCAACCAGTTTTTACTGATTTATTTTGTGGATTTTATGCACTTTGAGATGATCTAAATATTTGATTTCGGTAAACTCTGCTAATGCACACACAATTATTCACACCTGTACAGTTTGAGAAAAGAGTTTATTAACAAAGAAGGACAAATGGTAAACACTGATGTTTTGTGTGAAATATGCCGAGGTCATTTTGTTTTAATCTCTGATGGTTAAAATAATTTCTTTGTTTCAGACATATTATAATTTTGAGTTTAGAAATTTGTTTTTCAAAAGAGTATCTATTTTGAATTTAACAGAGAAAAGAAAAAGTGTGTTTGACTGATAAGGAGTATTTGTGATAAGTCCTGATGGTGATTAGTAGTGCAAATGAGTATGGTGTTTAAAGTGATGACTGTAGTTCTGAAAATTCATATATGTTTAACATTCATCATAACATTCATACAGCAATGTAAAGAAAAACAAAACATTTTTTTTCATTAATTGATTCAAATCTTCTTTACATTCAGACAATTACATACTCTTATCTAGCTAATCTTTCTCGTAAATACTAATCCTTATGGTTACAAATGAGATGATCTATTTAACCAGGATAAGTATTTGAATGCTATAAGCAGAAGAGCTAGAGCCAGAAGCTATTGTGCTCTATTTCTTCTGATGATAGCTACCCAGTTGTTCATCTGGTCATTATACCATCTGGGATCTCCAAGGCTTGACGACCTCCTGATGATGCATCATCGTCATCGTCCTTTCGACTTCTCTTTCTGCTTTGCAGCTTGCAGGATTCCAAGTAGGGTGTCTCCTCAGTACCCGTCAAGTAGCTCTGCTGAAAGATCATCAAACAGGTCTCCGCAGTGTCATCATCTGCGAGCATGGGCACATCATATGGCCCAGGACGAATGATGTGGACATACGGATTAGAGATAGGCCCTTCAGCTATCTCATCATCAGCGATGAGACCTTCGTCATTAAGAAAAGACAAAGCAAGAAACTCGTCTATAAGATAATTTGCTGCCTGGGGCCAGTTCAAATTCAGGAATGATTCTACATCTAAGAATTCAAAAGTTCCTGCCATTTGATGTGTGGTAATTTTGAAGTATGAGTTGCCTGTTGTTACATGTTTCAGCTTTTATAGCGTAACCCAGGGCAACTGAAAGGTTTTGCGTGAATCGAAGCGATGGGAACAGTAAAGTGAGGAGTTCCAAGACAGTCATTATTCTTCTGACTGTTGAGCTCCTTCGTACTTCGTTACAGTCATTATTCTTCTGACTGTTGAGTTCCTTCGTATTTACTAATTGTGTTTCTGAGATATTAAAATTGATAATTTTATTATTATTGATTTTTTTTAAAGTGGATATTTTGAGTGAAATGCCAGGTGTCTCCACGTCTGCGCGTGGGTATTGGAAGTTGCGCGTGGGTATGCACGTTTGAACCCACTCACACACGTTTCAAGGACGGATGTTGTGTGTAGTAATCTTTACAGTTATTATTTAAATACACTACACATAAACGGTTCAAATCTTTTGCACACCTCATTTTTTCACACACATTGTCTCAAACACTTTTACTGCATACACTATCAATTTATTCTCTGATTTCATTCTTAATTCTCACTAATGGCTACAACAGCGTTTACTGCTTCTGACTTAGAATTTGTTCCAAACAATTATTCTGCTCCTGTAGCAAATGAGAACGCACCGGAGGCGTTTCATTTGATTCAGAGTTTCTTGTTAAACTCTGATATTGGTACTGCTCT
Source organism: Heracleum sosnowskyi (assembly GCA_030848705.1). NCBI lineage: Eukaryota > Viridiplantae > Streptophyta > Magnoliopsida > Apiales > Apiaceae > Heracleum > Heracleum sosnowskyi. Next base: position 522,832 of record JAUIZM010000043.1, on the reverse strand, counting down.
TACCGCACCATCGAAGCTGTCTGCAACACAAATTAAAGCTTTCTGGCAGACAGGTGCTTATGATAATGGAGGAGAGAATGGATCTCCATCTATCATTTTTCAATTTCAAGGAGAAGACTATACTGTAACTCCCAGAACTGTTCGTGATGCTTTGGATCTTGAAGATTACAATTCGTTCACAGTTGCTGTTGGAGATTCTGAGTTAGTCAGAATGATGCGAGAGATTGGATACTCTGGACCACTGACAAAGATTGGTCAATTGAAGCGACCGCTCTTGAGAAAGGAATGGAGTTTCTTTTTCGACTGCATAACAAGGGCGTTCGGGAAAAAGTGCACAAACTGGGATGCAATTCCCACTGATAGTCTACAGATCGGGTATTCTCTTCTTTATGGCAGTAATTTTGATATTGCTAGATTAGTTTTGCATAATATTGGTGAGAAGATGCTAGAGAATAGAAATGTAGTTTATTTCTCTAGGTTTTGTCAGTTAATATTCAGTCTATGCTGCCCTGATGTTGAAATTTTAGATGAGGATGTTATTTTCTCATTTAAATTGCACAAACGTATTTTCTCTGATCTTATCAACAAGGACAACAAGAAAAGAGAAGTTGGTCCTTTAATGTTGCCTGCATCAGTGCAACAATTTCTCAACACCTCACAACAACAACAGCCTGAAGCTGGGCCTTCTGTATCTCAACCACAGAGGTCAAAGAGATCTAAAATTAGAGCTGTTAAGTCTGTGTTGAAAAACACTGAAGCTGAAGCATCAAATGTTGATGCTGTGCCTCAGAGAAAAAGAATGAAGAAACGACGCGCCCATAGGACAAAGTCTGTTGCTGCTGATTCTGTTGCAGACTCAGAGACTGAAACTGATGAAGAGACTCTTCATCAGAGAAAGAGAAGATTGATAGCAGCACAGCTATTTGGTGCTGAAACTGTCTCTGCCAAGGTTGTTGAAAATGTTGATAATCTTGAGATTCAAGAAGAAGAAGCTGTTTTTGAAGACAGAATGTTTCAGGACAATGAAGCTCCTGAAATTGTTATTCAAGAGGAGATTATTTCTATGGACAAAGTAAACAATGAAGCTCCTATGATTGAATTGGAGACAGAAGCTCCTACATCAAAAGCTGATGATGTAGTTGAGGAAACTGCTGCATGCTCTGACAGCAGAATTGTCGATCATGAAGATACTGTAATGGAAGCTGATCAAGCTACTACTGAAATAGTAGAACCTATAGCTTCTCACACAGAAATCATTTCTCTTGATTTTGAGAAAGGTGAGGAAGTTGATCAGATTAGAGTTGATCCAGCTACAGAAGCTGTTGCTGTACATGCTGATGCAACAGAGAATGATCAAGAAGAATTTGTCTTACTTGAAGCTTTGCAACAATCAGTTGTTGAGATTGTTCAGAGAGAAGCAGAGGTTATTGCTAAAGCAAACTCTGATGTTCCTGACACTGTGGCTGAACAAGTACCTGATGCAACTGCACAGTTAAATGATGAAGTCACTGCTGAAAATGTGCTTGAAGATATTCCCAGAGAGGATGACAATGCTGAAGCTAGTCCTGCTCATTCTAACTCTGATATTCAAGTGGAAGTTTCTGATCTTCATGCAAATTCTACTGAAGACAGAGAAGTTCAAAGGGCTGCTTCTGAACATTTTCAGAATATGTATTATAATACATGGGCTGATGCAGATTGTGTTTTTCCAGCACAAAGGGCTGCAGATTTTCTTTCTGATTCTGTCAAGAAGATTTCCAATCCTGAAATACTTACCAGCTTAAAGGCAACTGTTGTTCAAGTCAAATCTCTTAATAATAGATTTGATGAGAATCATCAAATGCTTACACATCTAAGGAATGAAGTGAGTATGAGGGATATTACTCAAAAGTCTGACAGAACTTACTATTATACCATGTTAAAGCAGCAAGCCAAGGACTCTGAAGAAATCAAGAAGAGGCTTGGGAAAGTTGAGGAAAATCAGCATGCTATGTCTGCTCAACTCAATTCCATTTCTACTGCTATTGAATTGCTGACATCAGTACTACTTTCTGATGATGTCAAAAAGGGGGAGAGTATACCTAAAGACAAATGCAAAGATACTCAAACTCTGAGACGGAGGGATGATTCTACTGATGGGGGAAGCAGAGAAAATGAAAGAAGGATTTCTGCTCAAAGGCAAAGAAGAGTAATAAACTCTGGTGGCCAATCTACTTCAGGACTCAACAAGAGTTTAGCTGTTTCAGCTAATCCTAATCTATCTACTGATGAAGAGATTGCTGCTAGGATATTCATTAAAGAGCATGGAAAGGAAGTTACTATTGAAGATATCCAGGCTGAAGAACAGATGCTTGCTGAAGAACACAAGAAAAATCTTGAAGCTGGAATCTACAAGAAACAGGAAATCAAGGCTCCTAGGAAGGAAGAAGTTGGTATTTCTATCAAGGAAAATACACAACAGAGTATACAAGATACAAGGAGACCTGTGAGACCTGTGATTAGAAACTCTGATAAGGGTAAAGGTAAACTGGTTGAAGATGAACAGTTACCTGAAAAAGAATATTCAACCTCTGACATTGCTCAAGTTGAAACAAGATTAGCTAAATCAACCTCTGACGCTGCTCAAGTTGATGATATTGTGAAGGATATGCCAGCCTCTGACAAGGCTCAAGCTGTGCAAACTCAGCTAACACCTCAACTCCAAGGTACTTTTAGAAGACCTGTATTATCTGAAACTCTGACACTTCAACCTGTGGACTTTTCTCAAACCAGGACTGTACTTGGAAAAGAATCTTTTGATAAGTCTGGTTTAGGTTCACATAGGGAGAAGAGAATAAACAACAGACCTGGAGATCAATCAACACTGGCAGTATCTGGTACCATTACTCAAGAAAGTCTTGATATGCTAGACTCTGTTCAGATGATATTTCACAAGGGATTGAAGAAAGAGTTTTTGTTGTACTTTATGAATGATGGAAGAGTTTACAGAGTTGCAGAGTCTGATATAGATCTCAAATCTTATCAAGAATTGGAGTATGTTCTGTACTTGTTAAAAGTCAAAAACAGAAAAACTCACAATGCTGCTTCATTTATCAGACAAAAGATGCAAAGATCAAAGGTGATGCTTGGAGGAGGAGTTTCGAGTGTATACATTCCTAAGTATAGAGATGCTTATGGAAATGTTATAGAAATGAAAAGAAACAGTGCAAGACTAAGGACTGATCTTGGAGTTAAAGTCTTAGAATTCAATTTGGAGTCTGATAAAGCGTATTTTATCAAGCTAGGGAATGAGATGAGGAAGAATTCCATCTATTCTCTTAGAGCTGCTATCTACCAGACTGGAGAAAGTGATCCAGAACTCAAAGAATTGAAGGAAATCATGGTGGAAGAGCTTGAAAAGGCTGAAAGAAGACTTCTAATTGATTATCTCAGGACAGTGCCTGATATTCAAGAAATCAAATAAAGTCTGACTGTAAGTTTTTAATATTTTCTATTCTAAGTAAAATTTAAACTCTGTTTTTAAATTAAACTCTGTTATATGTTAAACATTGCATTTGTTATATGTTTTCACATCATCAATTATATGTTTAACTTGTACATTTTATTATGAACAAGTTGGGGGAGATTGTTAGATATAATTGCTAATGTTTGTTTATCAGTGTTTAAGCAACAGGTACTAATCAGAGTTTATCAGAAGCCGGTCAGAGTTTAGTTAAACTCTGATAGGGTAAAGAGTTTAAAGGAAGCCGGTCAGAGTTTATTTAAAGTCTGACAAGGTGATAGTTGAATTAGCTGTCGGTGCAGAATTGAAGATTCTAGAAGCAATACATTCTGAAGATGGAAAGAAGCAGAATATATTGATACAGCTAAGGAAACAGAATAGAAGATAAGAAGCAATCCTTAATTGATATAGTTTGTATAGCTAATTTGTAGGAATATCAATTAGAGAAGGATTGTATGTAGCTGTGTACTATATAAACACAGATAGGTTATCCCTAGAAGGGACACGCGAATATTGAAAGATTATTCTTGTAACCTAGAAGCTCTTTGTGATTCATTAACGTCATAAAGAGAGAAGCTGTTAATATAATTACAGTTTATTGATTCATAAACAGTGTTCTTGATTATTGTTATTCTAAAATATATTTGATTATATTGTGTATTCGGCCTAACAATTGCTCACTATTACTGATACTCCTAGAAAAACATGTCATAATTGTGGTAGTGCTAACCATCTTGCAAGCTTCTGCAGGAAGAACAAAGATATTAATTCTTTACCCTCCAAGTCTGGAGTAAAGAATGATTATGTTAGGGTTAGACCACAGACTTTATGCACTCACTGTGGAAGTACTTGGCATTCTATCTATACTTGCAAGAATTATCATGCTATTTATCACAACTATTATGAGTTGAAGCCCAACTTGAAATGGGTTAAGGTTGATTCTGCAAGTGTAAATTCTGATAGTGTAAACTCTGATACTGTTAGCTTTAACTCTGTTGATAAGAATTCCGCTGCAAAATCTAACTCTCCGTAAATGTTTGTGATTGCAGGGCATAAGGGAAAGCACCCTAGTCTTGGACAGTGGATGTTCAGGACATATGACTGGAAATAAAGCCCTGCTATCAGACTATGAGGAGAAAGCTGGCCCAAAAGTTTCCTATGGAGATGGCAACATAGGACGTACTATGGGATATGGCAATATCAATCTTGGAAGTGTTGATAAGTGGATTTCATATCCACTTGGATCGTCCTAAATTGGCTTAAATTGATCGTTTGTTCTCAAGTGTGTGGTGTTTGTGATGTGTTTTGTGTTAGTATTTGCAGAGATGATTTGTCAGCAGAGAAGTGGAGTTCTTGTGGTTTGCAGTGGTTTTTTGAGCATTTCTGTGAAAGCCATGCAGTTGCGGGAGTTGTATCCTGAGATCTAGAAGTTAGAATTGGACGATTTAACAGTCCACGCGAAGATAAAGGAATTCTGGACAGTAATCAGGTGCACCTGCGCTCCTCAAATGCTGTAGAATGCAATTATGAGTCAGAAAAGGGAAAGTTGCCAAAAGACCAGTCAGCCCTGCAGCCTATATAAACTATTGGTGGACGAATTTTGAGATATACATTGTCATATATACATACATATTCATCCACCGGTGAGGAGAACAAGAAGACGGCTGATTACGAAGATCTAGATTTCATCTTTTCTTTGTATTCTTCTAATTAGTCGATACTTTGGATTCTCGTTTGTTCTTTCTTAAACCCTAGCACTTTTATTCAGTAATCTAGACTTATTATTATCATGTTTTCATCAGAACCCACGATGATGAACGGTTCGATTATGAACTAATCGTCGTCGTGGGATTCTAACGGATTTATTTATGGATTTTAGTAGTTAATTGTTTTAAAGATGTGTGTGTGATGGCTAATTGATATCCTAGTTTGGTTATGCTTATTCTTCTTGGATGCGTAGCTAACATCTAAGTTGTTTGTTAATCTCTATTGATTGCGAAAGTGGATATAGAGGTTTAGAACTTGTCATGCTAGCATAGGTTTATGTATGTTTGTCATGCATGATTCGTAGGTGATTTTAACCATCCTACCTGCCCTATGTAATCTGAATGGATAACTTGCTCATTAAACCGTTATGTTTTCAAATCTTATAGACATATAGGGTCTAAGCATAATTGGTGTCTGCTCAACTTCTATCTCTTTTGTGGATGTTTGAGTGGTTTGGTATGCGTATACTGAAAGGTAGCGTATACTGATTTCGTGTTATCCGATTAGTTATCACAACTGTCACATGCATTGATTAAAGACAAAAGACTCTGAATGAAGTATTTAATGAAGTTAGGATCCCATGTTTTATTCTCATAAGTAAATCAACAGCAATCTTTAGTTTAATTATAGTCTTGATAATTTGTTAGTTAATTTAGTTAATCAAAACACAACTTTGATACTTGTCTTAGAATTGAACGATAACCATACATTGTTGCATAAGTGCATAGCTATAATAACCAAAGCAGTCTTTGTGGGAACGAACTCTACTTATTCTTATATTACTTGTGACCGCGTATACTTGCGTGATATTGTGTGAACAAGTTTTTGGCGCCGCTGCCGGGGACTCGGTGTTATTTATATAGTTTATGTGTTTGTCATCAGTGGTCGTTAAAGTTCACTGACTCGGATTATTTTTTCATCAATTTGACTTTGTTTGGTGAGTTTCAGGTACTCTATTGAGCGTGTATGCGAACACGTTCTCAATCTCGGAAAGAAGAACTTGAATTGACTCTAGTTATGGGAGAACCAGCAGCAACATAAACGAAGGCTTTGAAGGACTATTCTCAGCCGAAGATCAATGACATTCAATCTAGCATTGTCAGGCCGGCTATTGCAGCTAATACTTTTGAAATCAAGCCTGGCATGATTCAGATGGTGCAGAATAATGTTCAGTTTGGGGGTGCTCCGACGGAAGATCCTAATATGCATATTAGGGATTTCATCGAGATATGCGACACCTTCAAGTTCAACGGTGTGTCGGAAGATGCTGTGAAGCTGAGACTTTTCCCATTTTCTCTGAGGGATAAGGCTAAGGGCTGGTTGCATTCTCTACCAGCAGGTTCTATTACTACATGTGAGGATCTTGCTCAGAAATTTCTCACTAAATTCTTCCCAATGGCTAAAACAGCTGCAATAAGGAATGCTCTTACTCAGTTTGCACAACATTCTGGAGAAACTTTATGTGAAGCTTGGGAGCGTTACAAGGAGATGCTTAGGAAGTGTCCTCATCATGGGATGCCTAATTGGATGGTGATCAACTGTTTCTATAATGGTCTGGGAGGTCAATCTCAACCAATGCTTGATGCGGTATCAGGTGGAGCTCTGTGGGCTAAGAGCTATGATGAAGCCTATGAACTTATAGAGATGATGGCTGCTAATGAATATCAGAATCCAACTCAGAGGTTATTATAAGGAAAGGTAGCAGGAGTTCTGGAAGTGGATGCAGCTACGGCAATAGCAGCGCAGTTAAAGGCTTTGTCCATGAAGGTGGATTCTCTGACGAACTATGGAGTTCATCAGGTGGCTAGTGTTTGTGAGCTATGTGCAGGTGCTCATGACACGACTCAATGTGCCATATCGAATGAATCGGCACAGTTTGTGAGCAATTTTCAGAGGCCACAGCAGCCAGTGCCTAATGCTTATCATCCCAACAACAGAAATCATCCTAACTTCAGTTGGAGCAACAATCAAGGTGGTCAGAATCAACCACAACAGCCATATCAGCAGTATGGAGCTAGGCCATATAATCCTTCCGAACAACAGCAGCAGTATGCTCCAAGGCAACCGTATCAACCACCAGGTTTTCAACAACAGTCTCAAGGCAATGCTGGTCAGTCATCTAATGAAAAATCTGAATTGGAGGAATTGAGGCTAATGTGCAAGAGTCAAGCTGTTTCTATCAAGACTCTGGAGAATCAAATCGGACAGATTGCCAATGCCTTGTTGAATAGACCACAGGGAACTCTCCCTAGTGATACAGAAGCTAATCCTGGCAAGAGAGAGGTCAAGGAACATGTAAAAGCAGTTACTTTGCGATCTGGAAAGGTTACGGGTGACCAGAACTCAGAAAAAAAGCAAAACGAAAAAATTTCTAAATTTCCAGCAGAAAGTGGGCGCGCCCGCGCCCTACCAAGCGCGCCCGCGCCTGAGGTTCTGTCAGAAGGTGAAGAAAAAGTGGAAAAAGCCAGTTTGGGGGAAAACGAAGCGGAAAAGCGTGACCTTTCTACTGAGAAACCTATTCCTAAGCAAACTACAGAGAGCAAGGAAGTCTATCCTCCTCCGCCATTCCCTAAACGTCTTCAGAAGCAGAAGTTGGACAAGCAGTTTGCTAAGTTTCTGGAGGTTTTCAAGAAGTTGCATATCAATATACCTTTTGCGGAAGCTTTAGAACAAATGCCGAGCTACGCAAAGTTCATGAAGGGTATTCTATCTCGGAAGTTGAAAATCGAAGACTTGGAGACCGTTGCTTTAACTGAAGAATGTAGTGCTATTCTACAGCAGAAGTTACCTCCAAAACTCAAGGATCCAGGGAGTTTCACCATACCGTGCACAATCATCAATCTATCTTTCAACAAGTGCTTGTGTGACTTGGGAGCTAGTATTAATCTGATGCCGTTGTCTGTCTTCATGCAACTTGGGCTGCCAGAGCCTAAACCTACAAACATGTCTTTGCAGCTGGCTGATCGGTCGATCACATATCCAAGGGGTATTGTGGAGGATGTTTTGGTTAAAGTGGATAAGCTCATTTTCCCTGCTGATTTTGTTATTCTGGACTTTGAGGAAGACAAGAAGATTCCTATTATCTTGGGAAGACCGTTCTTAGCTACAGGCCGAACTTTGATAGATGTGTAGAAAGGAGAGCTTACAATGAGGGTTCAAAATCAGAAGGTCACTTTTAACGTGTTCAAGGCAATGAAATTTCCAACTGAGGAAGAAGAGTGCTTTAAATTGGAGATGGTCGTTTCTGTCGTCAATACAGAGATTGAACAATTCCTTAAGTCAGATACATTGGAAAAGGTCTTGATAGGGGATTCTGATATCGAAGACGAAGAAAGAGCAGAGCAACTTCAGTTGTTGAATGCACCTCTGTGGAAAAGAAAAATTGATGCGCCATTCGAATCTCTTGGATTAGCAGAGCTGAACAATTCTCAGGAGCGACTTAAACCATCTATGGAAGAAGCTCCTACACTTGAACTCCAACCACTGCAGGATCAATTGAGGTATGGTAAAGTCTACGAGAGCAACATGCCATATAAGGAGAAGGTTAAGGACTGGCATGAAAGAGGGGTGGTGAAACATTCATTTGTGCCTGGTCAGCTAGTTTTGCGTTTCAAGTCTCGCTTCAGATTTTTTCCAGGAAAGCGTAAGTCGAGGTGGTCGATGCCTATCACGGTTAATTCAGCATTTCCGCATGATGCAGTAGAGATTTTCCATAAGTTTCCGGACGAAGCGTTCAAGGTTAATGGTCAGTGGCTGAAGCATGACGTTGGTAATACGATGAACCGTGAGTCGACGTTCACCGTTCTTGCGACTGGATGAAAAAGGATTCACGTCAAGCTATTGACGTAAAACAAGCGCTTCGTGGGAGGCAACCCACGCGAATATGTAGTATTAGTATTAGTATTATGTTTATAAAAAAAAAATTTGGAAAATTTTTTCATGAACAGTAGAAGAGCGCGCCCGCGCCTGGATGAGCGCGCCCGCGCCTGGATGAGCGCGCCCGCGCAGGGTTACTGTCTAACTCAAGTCGAGGTTGAGGTGTCTTTATGTGGTTTCTTGTGTCTAGAGTTCATTTTGTTTATAAACTTGTGGTTGTTTTGGTGAAGAGTAAGATATGGTCTTGATTTAGTTTGGGAGTATATTGATTAGCATTGCACACACGCACGTTTCTGTGTTTGTATGGTTAGTATAAGGGGATTTGGTCAAACTCTGTTTGAAAGATTGCATTCTTTGAGATGTTGGCTTGTTGATTGGTTATGGTTAGTTTGAGGGGATCACTTGCATTAGCATATTAGTTGCATTCATGCATTGCATTATAGTTAGTAGAGTTTGTTTATGCTTGAGGACAAGCATCGGTTTAAGTTTGGGGGTGTGATAAGTGGATTTCATATCCACTTGGATCGTCCTAAATTGGCTTAAATTGATCGTTTGTTCTCAAGTGTGTGGTGTTTGTGATGTGTTTTGTGTTAGTATTTGCAGAGATGATTTGTCAGCAGAGAAGTGGAGTTCTTGTGGTTTGCAGTGGTGTTTTGAGCATTTCTGTGAAAGCCATGCAGTTGCGGGAGTTGTATCTTGAGATCTAGAAGTCAAAATTGGACGATTTAATAGTCCACGCGAAGATAAAGGAATTCTGGACAGTAATCAGGCGCGCCCGCGCCCTTATAGGCGCGCCCGCGCTCCTCAAATGCTGTAGAATGCAATTCTGAGTCAGAAAAGGGAAAGTTGCCAAAAGACCAGTCAGCCCTGCAGCCTATATAAACTATTGGTGGACGAATTTTGAGATATACATTGTCATATATACATACATATTCATCCACCGGTGAGGAGAACAAGAAGACGGCTGATTACGAAGATCTAGATTTCATCTTTTCTTTGTATTCTTCTAATTAGGCGATACTTTGGATTCTAATGGATTCTAGAACCCACGATGATGAACGGTTCGATTATGAACTAATCGTCGTCGTGGGATTCTAATGGATTTATTTATGGATTTTAGTAGTTAATTGTTTTAAAGATGTGTGTGTGATGGCTAATTGATATCCTAGTTTGGTTATGCTTATTCTTCTTGGATGCGTAGCTAACATCTAAGTTGTTTGTTACTCTCTATTGATTGTGAAAATGGATATAGAGGTTTAGAACTTGCCATGCTAGCATAGGTTTATGTATGTTTGTCATGCATGATTCGTAGGTGATTTTAACCATCTTACCTGCCCTATGTAATCTGAATGGATAACTTGCTCATTAAACCGTTATGTTTTCAAATCTTATAGACATATAGGGTCTAAGCATAATTGGTGTCTGCTCAACTTCTATCTCTTTTGTGGATGTTTGAGTGGATTGGTATGCGTATACTGAAAGGTAGCGTGTACTGATTTCGTGTTATCCGATTAGTTATCACAACTGTCACATGCATTGATTAAAGACAAAAGACTCTGAATGAAGTATTTAATGAAGTTAGGATCCCATGTTTTATTCTCATAAGTAAATCAACAACAATCTTTAGTTTAATTATAGTCTTGATAATTTGTTAGTTAATTTAGTTAATCAAAACACAACTTTGATACTTGTCTTAGCATTGAACGATAGCCATACATTGTTGCATAAGTGCATAGCTATAATAACCAAAGCAGTCTCTGTGGGAACGAACTCTACTTATTCTTATATTACTTGTGACCGCGTATACTTGCGTGATATTGTGTGAACAAGTGTCATCATCACAAATGTAGCTCTAGTCCCAGGACTCAAGCATGACTTGCTTTCAGTGAGTCAAATCTGTGACAGAGGTTATCATGTAGATTTTCAACCTGAATACTGTGAGGTTATCAGCAAATCTACAGGGAAAGTTGTTCTATTTGGACACAGACGGAATAATATTTATGAAGCAAGTTTGGTAACAAACTCTGAAGGAAAAGCTGTGTGTCTGTCTGCAAAAATGTCAAATGAAGAGAGCTGGAAATGGCATAAAAAGCTCTCTCATCTAAATCTGAACAACATCAATGAGCTAATTCGAAAAGATCTAGTAAGGGGACTTCCAAAGTCTATACTCAGCTTAGATGGTCTATGTGATTCTTGTCAAAAGGCCAAGCAAAGGAAGTCATCTTTCAAGAGTAAGTCTGAATCTTCATTTATGGATCCTTATCATCTTCTTCAAGTTGATCTATTTGGTCCAGTGAATGTAATGTCTCTTGGCAGAAAGAAATATGCTCTAGTCATTGTTGATGAATACACTAGGTATACCTGGGTGTATTTCTTAGCAAAGAAGTATGAAACTGCCTTAACTCTGATGGAACATGTGAAGCTACTGGACAAAGGATCACAGCATAAAGTGAAAATTATCAGGAGTGATAATGGTACTGAATTCAGAAATGCAACAATGGAAGAATTTTGCAAAGAAAGAGGAGTGAAGCAAGAATTTTCTGTACCATGGACTCCACAGCAGAATGGTGTAGTTGAAAGAAAGAACAGAACCTTAATCGAAGCTGCCAGAACAATGCTTGATGAAGCAAAATTGCCAACTTATTTCTGGGCAGAAGCTGTTCAAACTGCTTGTTTTACTCAAAATGCAACACTGATCAATAGGCATGGGAAAATACCATATGAGATGGTGAAGAAAGAGAAACAAAACTTGAAATATTTTCATATTTTCGGGTGCAAATGCTTTGTGTTGAAAACTCATCCTGAACAGTTGACAAAGTTTGACTTAAAAGCTGATGAAGGAATTTTTGTTGGATACCCACTGTCAACTAAAGCATTCAGAGTCTACAATCTGAGAACTAAAGTGATCATGGAATCTATACATGTGTCATTTGATGACAATAAAATAACTGGAATAGAAGATGTAGAATAAAGACACAGGTGCTTCAGTAGAAATGACAAACTACAGAGGAATGATAGGGTCTCTTCTTTATCTGACTGCAAGTAGACCAGACATCATGTATGCAACTTGTCTTTGTGCAAGGTTTCAAGCAGATCCCAGAGAGCCTCATCTAACAGCTGTGAAGAGAATTTTCAAATATCTCAAAGGAACCATAACCTTGGGTTTGTGGTATCCTAGAGAATCAGAGTTTAAGTTAATTGGTTACTCTGATGCAGACTTTGCAGGTTGTAAGATTGACAGAAAGAGCACAAGTGGAAGCTGTCAATTTCTAGGTGACAGATTAGTTTCATGGTACAGCAAGAAACATAAATCAATTTCCACATCCACAGCAGAAGCAGAGTATATTGCAGCTGGTAGCTGTTGTGCACAGATTCTGTGGATGAAGAATCAATTGATGGATTATGGGTTAAGGTACTCTAAAATACCTATTTTCTGTGATAATCAAAGTGCTATTGCTATGACAGGTAACCCAGTACAGCATTCCATGACCAAGCACATCAGTATAAGGTATCACTTTATCAGGGAACATGTGGAGGAAGGAGATATTGAGCTTCATTTTGTGTCTACAGAACAACAGCTTGCAGATATCTTCACCAAGCCTTTGAGTGAAGCTACATTTACAAGACTGGTAAATGAACTAGGAATGGTCTCTGTTTTTGACTAGAGATACTGGTTAGACTCAAAATTCACTCTTCTATGATATATTGCTCATATTTTTCTGCATATGTTAACTGTAATGCATATAATGTTGATAAACTCTGGTAGCATACTCTGATGGGTAAACTCTGATGTTATACTCTGATTGTGATATTGTCTGAAACATATAAACCGATGAAGAAAATTGTATGAAGCCTGATTGTCAGTAAGTAATCATGAATCCTTTTGAGTTATATATGATCTGCTCTCAAATATGTGCAGAAATTTAACACAGCATGATACTGTCTCTATTTTCATAGCATCTCTTAGTTTATTGATCCTATATACTGAGTCTGTATTAGATGTTTGCATTTTCTCTCATAAATAATATACATTAAATGATGTAAGTCTAAACTCTGATAATTAGTTGCTGTTAATTCACCCCTAAGCAAAAGATGCTAAACATGCACAAATTCCTTTGAGATCATGTTGTGCCTAGGAAGACCCATGAACTTATTGTATGAAATAAGGGCTAAAATTTTAAAAATTTTGGTGACTAGTGCCAACCACTGATTACTGGAAAAGCTATTAAAAAAAAAATTGGGGTGAAAACAAATAAATTCATATATAAGTACAGAGTTTAGATGAAATCAGAATATGTTTAACATATGAGAGTTTGGGCAATCAGTTTTTACTGATTTAATTTGTGGATTTTATGCACTTTAAGATGCTCTCAATATTTATATTCAATAAACTCTGCTATTCACACACAAATATTCACAACTGTGCATTTTGAGAAAAGAGATTATTAATAAAGGAGGAGAATTGATAAAAATTGATGAATTGTGTACTCTACGCCGAGGTAATTTATTTTTTAATCTCTTATGATTAAAATAAATAAATGTGTTTCAGACATTTCATAATTATTGAGGAACATTATTTTTGGAAAATAGAGAGTATGATTGATAACGGTTTGTTGAGTTTTTGAAAATGAAGAAAGGTGTCTAGAAAATAGCAGTAATTAGTGCCCTTTTACTGCGCATGCGTGTTGGAAACAACCACGATTTACTGCTGTCAGTTAATGCATGTGTGCCAACTGTCCTACTCACACATTATTCGAGTAAGCCTGCTGTGTGTTTTAATGATTAAAACTCTTCAGTTTTAATTCATATTTAATCATTATACACATAACGTTCAAATCTTTTACAGACTTACTCTATTCACATCACAGTTTCACATACACATATTCACAAACACTTTTCTGCATCATTTTCTCAAACACTTTCTCTAAGCATAAACTCTGATTTCTTTCAAAGGTTTCTAATGGCAACTACCATGTTTCAGTCTTTTGGTCTCGAATTTGTTCCTAACAACTATGCAGCACCACTATCTACTGAGAACGTCCCAGAGGTGTTTCATCTATTTCAGAACTTTCTTGCTCAATCAGATATTGGGCATGCACTGGTGGCACCAACAAGGTTATCTGGTACTCAAATCAAAGCCTTCTGGGAAACAGGCGTCTATGATGATGGAGGTGAATCAGGCACTCCTTCAATTATCTTTGAATTTGCTGAACAAGAGTATGTGGTCACTCCAACCACTGTTAGAGATGCTCTTGGGTGTGAAGATTTCAATGCGCTCACCATTTCTGTTGGTGATTCTGAACTTCAGCGTATGATGAGAGAGATTGGTTATTCTGGGTCTTTGGCAAGAACTGGCAACCTGAAGCGACCGTTCTTGAGGAAGGAGTGGAGTTTCTTCTTCGATTGTATTACAAGGGCGCTCGGAAAGAAGTGTACCAATTGGGATGCAATTCCAATCGACAGTCTGCAAATTGGGTATTCTCTTCTCTATGGTGCTCATTTTGACTTTGCTAGACTTGTTTTGAATAACATAGGTGAAAAGATGACAGAGAATAGGAATGTTGTTTATTTTGCTCGTTTCTGTTAATTAATCTTTTCCATGTGTGTTGATGGGGTAGAGATAGCTGAGGAGGATGTCATTCCCTCATTTAGATTACATAAGAGAATATTCTCTGATCTCACAAACAAGGATGTTAAGAAAGGGAATGTTGGTGAATTGATGCTTCCTGCTTCAGTCCAACAGTTTTTAAACCCTCTACCACAACCACAAGCACAACCAGAACCTGACCAGCCGTTAAACACTGAACCTCTTCCATCTACATCTCAAAACCCAAAGGCTGGGGGTAGAACAAAGCATAGGGCTTTTAAGGCTACTAAATCTCTAAATACTGATGATGTACCAGTATCTATTGGTTCTTCAAGGAGGAAGAAGAGGGCAAATAGACCTGTTTCTGATGCAAATATGCCTTCTGATGAAACTGAATCTGCTAATGCTAAGAAAAGGAAGCTTGTTGCTGCTTACCTATTTGATGGATTGATTCCTGGTTCTACACCTATTGAAGCTCCTGAGGTTGTGATTGAAGATCATTCTATAAATACTACTGTGCCTGAAGAAGCCAGAGTAAACACTGATGATAATGTTGCTTTTACTGATGATTTTCTTGAACCTATATTGGAGATGGATATTGAATAAGAAGTCGAAGCACATCCCTCTGCTACTCTAGAAGAGTATGGTAGTATTAATGAAACAGAGGATGTGGCAGCTGATCAACCTACAGTCATAATAGATGAGTCTCTAGCTACTCATACAGAGGTTCTCTCTGTCAATCACCAGGTACTTGAAAAAGGTGAAGAGGTTGATCAGACAGCAAAGGCTGTAACTGCAGAAACTGTTCTTGAAGAAACTGCAGAGAATAATCTTGAAGCAACTGCAGAGAATAATCTTGAAGCAACTGCACAGATTGCTGTTGAAACTACTGCTGTTGATGCTGAAAATGAAGTAAATACTCAAGACAATATAAACTCTGAGAAGCTCGCAAATGCTGATGTTCCAGAAACATTTGCTGAGAATATTCCTTATTCCTCAAATGTTGAATCTTCTACAAAGTCTGATGATCAAGCTGATTCATCTTCTCAAAGACTTTCTGCTCAACCAAATCCAAAGGATATTCAGCATGCCACTGAACTTCACTTTCAGAATATGTGTAACAACCCCAAATTTTGGACTTAGTTAAATATTTTTGATGAATAGTAAATTCCACTGATGAATAGTAAAATTTCCGAGGAAAAGTTTTTCAGACCACCCTATGTAGAGGACATGGTATGAATGTTTCGAAGTTATATATTTGATGTAGAGGAAGAATAAGTGAATGTAAACGCGATCAGAATCGGGAGATTCCAACTTTAAATTTTGATCACTATTCACTTGACAGTTAATGACGGATTGATTTGATCGTCTTGAGAAAGTGTGTAGGATGAGAAATCCATGATCATACCTTAAACCAAGGTGAGAAACCTAAGATTATATATTAGGCAAAGGCAATGGAAGGGTAAAAGGGAAGTACCCTAGCTTTGGTACAGAGAAACGTCTTTAGAACCACTGGAAACTATCGCGAAACAAAAGCGTGATGAATTATGGATTTAACCCTAACCAAAGGAGGAGTATTTTATGAGATCATCAAATGCAATATATAAAAGAATTTAGAATACAAAAGATGACACAAGCATGATGTAGGGAGATGACATAAGCATGATGAAGTGATGACAAGGTGATGAATCACCACCTTGTCACCACTTTCACCACAACCACAAGCTCTTTTAAGCCTTGTCATTGGTGACAAAACTACTCCATGGCCACACAAACAATTCAGCAAAGTATTTAGTATGATTAAAACAAAAGAAAAGAAAAGAAAACAAGACAAAAACAAGAGAAAACAAGAAGCATTTTTTGTTCATCAACCATTCGGCTCTTTTTCTTCATCTAGTCCTTAAAATTTTTGCTCCCACTTCCACTCCACCAAAAATCATGTTCTTGGGCTCTAAATCACCCTCATCCAATATCCATGGTAGATCTTCAATCTTAGCCCCATCCAAGATTGATAGCTTAGTCAAAAATGGATTCAAAGATGAGCATGAATAGTGTTTTGGAATAGTAACTTATGGATTCTTGAATTGTTCTTGAAGATTGAGGTTGGTTAATGATGATTAAGGATCAAGCATGGATATATAAGCTCTTGTTAGTATTTACCAAGCATCAAGGAAGGTATAAAGATTTTTTTTCCTTTTATGTATATGCTTTGATCTTGAGTTTTGTTGGATGATTGTTAGTATTATGTTGATTTAAGACATGTAAGCATGATTTGAAGCTATTATGTGATGGATTTATGGATTTGATTTGGATTGGGTATGAACCCTTGTTTTGGAAGTTAATGTTTAGATCTAAGATGGTTATTGCTTGATTGGTGGTTGGTTATAGTTATGGTGTTATAAGGAGGTGTTTTAAACACGAGTTTCGCGATATAGCGCCGTTACCATGTCGAATTTTCTTTAAGATGTTTATGCAGTTTGTACAGAAATGTTCGAACCTTGTTAAGTGTCTTAACTGATCATGATCATGAAGGTCTTGTCTTTTAGTTTGTTTACGCGAAAGAATCGTATCGTTTTGAATTACGGTTTAGGAGAAACGCCCGTTTTAGTAAAAGCGGTTTCGCGTAACTAAGCGATTCACTGTATGAACTTTACGATTGTGATCAAGCCCTTTAAAAATGGAATTGGGTCAAGATATTGATAAGGATATTAGTATGGACAGTTAGGAAAAGAACCTAGAAGGTTTCGTGATAAAAAGATAATTTTTCGATTTTATAAAAATACGCGAACGAAAGTTGCGCGAGTGAAATACCCCTAAGGGGATGACTTAAAACAAGGAAATGGTAAAGGATAAATACTTGGGATTCGTGAATAGGTTTTCACCCAAGCTTTTGACTTAGAAGTTTACGGAATGTTACGAGGTTATAGATGACCAAGAGCGAGTCGATTGATGTTCGTTAATAGAACGTTAAGTGCTTAAGTTAAATGCACTTTACATGATTAAGCCAGGAGACTGATCGGGTATTTCTTGTTTATAGATTTCCCGGCAAGTTCTCAAACCCGTAACGACCAAGGACCCGAGGCAAGTTTTCTCATTCCATGCTGTAATTTAAAGTAAAATATTCTGATAATATGCATATGATAGATGCATGCTTTCAAAATGTAATATATGCATACGTTATTATGCCTGCTTTCAAACCTCACATCATATATAGATGTGATGGTATTAAAAATAATGAAATGTGATGTATGCATATGATAGATGCATGCAAGTTTTCCAACCCTGCACCATATTATGTTGCTGTTGTGATTTATGTTACAGTATTGCTATATATGCTGCTTATGCTGTGATATAACGTATAAACTGTTTTCGCTTTAGAAAAGCGGTATACAATATAAGGTTTATATGCTAGATAAGTACTAGATATAAACCAGAGTTATAGTTAAAGACTCTAAGTATAGAGTTCTTGTGCGGTGATTTTAAAACCTAGACCGGGAGTCAATTATTATTTTAATTAAATTACTGTCCAAAGCTGGAAGGTTCCAGGGACAGTGTAATCTAAAGATTATTAAATATTCCAATATTTATATAGTTGGATATTTAAGGTGAGATATTTGAATAATATTATAATAAATATTATTTGAATATTATTGGGTCAAGTGAATATTATTCTTGAATATTCACTTGAGTGTTATATTGAATAATAATTCAATATTTATTATTCGAATATTATTTTATTCAAGTGAATATTATTTTGAATATTCACTTAAGGGATTTTATATTGAATAATAATTCAATATTTATTATTTGAATATTATTTAATTAAGTGAATATTATTTTTGAATATTCACTTAAGTGTTTTATATTGAATAATAATTCAATATCTATTGTTAAGGTTATTTAATTAAGTGAATATTATTTTTAAATATTCACTTAGGTGTTTAATATTGAATAATAATTCAATATTTATTATCTGAATATTATTTAATTAAGTGAATATTATTTTTAAATATTCACTTAAGTGTTTTAGATTGAATAATAATTCAAAATTTATTATTTGAATATTATTAATTAAGTGAATATTATTTGAATATTCACTTAAGTGTTTTATGTGGAATAATAAGTTAATACTTATTATTTGAGGATTTTATAACTAGGTGAATATTATTTTAAATATTCACTTAGGGGATTATATATTGTATAATAATTTAAAATTTATTATTTGGGTATTTATTAAATATTCCAAATATGATTTAAAATCATAGAACCTTATTATATGATTAAAGGTTCTAATATTCATACAAGTATATAACTTTCTGATTCCAGAAAGGGTATTTTAAAATTGAGATTCCCAACTATTATCTTGAGATAACTAAAAATAATTAAATGTGGTTAGTATTTCTAACTCATCGAAAACTGGGAATCTAGTTCAAGGATTCGAGGACAGAGTTTTATTTCCACTGTTCCTCTAAGAATACTTATAACTAGGGGATGGATCCCCCACTCAAGTAGAGTGTTTCACACTCGCTGAACTCTGATATTTCAATAAACTCCATGGTCATAATTTCAAAATGCGTAGTAATCATCGGTAGTCTGGTTGACTAAGGTCGACACACACTTTGACTTACTCCTTTCAATTACTCTGGAGTAAGGAATTCTGAACGGTTACAAAGTTTTTGACAAATAATTGTACTTGGGGAAAACAGGATTAACTTCCATTTCCCGTGACGTTGATTTTCATCTGGGGACTGGAATTAACTCGTGCTCGGCAATGAAACAGGTGCCAGTATAGTACGAAGTCATGCTCGGCAATGAAACAGGTGCCAGTATAGTATGACTCCATGTTCGGCAATGAAATAGGTGCCAGTATAGCATGAAGGGCCCAAATGCGGCCAGGGTGATAACCGAATAGGAAGTCGTCCTTCTACTAGTAGAAAAAGAAAAGTTACGATACAACGGCTGATCACCGTGTATCGGGTGTTCCAGTATATTCCTTTCCCTCCAATCGGAGTTGAGCTGCATATTGTAACAAAAGCCTAGGCGCTGAGTTACTGATAATGTGACAGTGATGAGTAATGATGTTCCTCATACAGTAGTCGTACTGTATGGTATGTTTTGACGAAAAGAGAAATAAATATATCATTCTATATACGAATGAGGTTTTCTTTAAAGGTTTCCTTTATGATATAAGCTTACATATATGATTAAGCTGCTATATCTGGTTGTCGAGCTATAATGCTCATTTTTGCTTCTTTTATAGAAGGTGTTCATTACTGGTATTCTACAGTATTTTGAACAGTATGAGATATCTATGTAGATATGGGAGTATATATGTTGTAAAAGACATTTAAGTTATACAGTATGTCGAACTGTATAGTATTTTGAATCTGTGGATTAGGTTTTAAGCCTTGATCCCATTATTGGATATCTATTTTAAAAGATATGTTTTGAATCTTGGTTCAGTATATTGATACCAAGAATTTCTAAAGGATTTAAGAAAAGTATTTGAGTATGATTATAAATCATACGGTATGCTGAACGATACACTATTTTGGGGATAACCCTAGTAGTTTTAAACATGGATCCTATATGGATTATCTACCTGAAAGGTTTAAAGATTTAAACTGGGATAGATTTCTTGCTGAGCGTTATTAGCTCATTCTTGCTTTATTATTACTTTCAGCATGAAGAAAACATTGCCGATTCACCTCGTGTACGAGAGCAAGGGGATGGAGTGACCACCCCTGAGTTAGTCCAACAGGATGGATACTGCCGGTGTGAACAGAATAGTTGTAGACTGTAATAGTGAGAATTATTTTGAATAGGTTTGTAGTGTTAAACCTTGTATAGAATTGTGAGGTCTATTATTGTAACTTCAGGTAGAGGTTGTAAATAATAGATGAGATCCTGGATAGTACATTTGGTTTGTAATAACAAGTGTTATTTATTGTTGCTCATTTCCAAGGCTATAACTTGTGTGTGTGTGCGTAAGTGATTGGGGTCTTTTGGAGTTATATTATTAGAATGTTGTAAATAATACAGGTATTGTATAATTGATGGAGCGTGACAACCCAGATCCCTGACCCCGGGTCTGGGGGTGTTACAGAAATGGTATCAGAGCGTTAAGTTATAAACTTGGAAATGAGAGTGTTAAGAGTTATAAGTGAGAGAATGATGTGAGGACTCATATAGAGTTCGTTAAGTGGACTACCAGAGGTAGTGCCCTTGAGGATGATAAGACTAAAGAGTTTAGTTGGGAACTTATCGGAGGACCGATAGGACCGTTAAAGATCATCGGAATGATGAGAGGAATGTTTAGAATTGTACCCGGTTTATCAAGGGGATTAAGTTAAGACGCGGAGAAAAGTCTCGGTCGCAGTTGAGGTAAGGTCGGAATGGCCAATACCAAGGGATAACTTGACTTAGTAAGAACCTAAGTGTTTGTAGTTCATCGTAGTTTGCCACAAGAAGGCAGCACGTGAGAAGATTAAGACGTTTACAGTCCTTTACGCGATCCGAATTACTAAATTGCGTGGACTAGTTAAGGCATTATCTTGCGTGTGAGGTTTAAACCTTGGGAACAACGATTCCACCAGAGTTGGTGTCTTTTCCATCAATGGGTATTTTGTTACCTAAGAG
This sequence comes from Heracleum sosnowskyi, assembly GCA_030848705.1. Taxonomy (NCBI): domain Eukaryota; kingdom Viridiplantae; phylum Streptophyta; class Magnoliopsida; order Apiales; family Apiaceae; genus Heracleum; species Heracleum sosnowskyi. Next base: position 501,461 of record JAUIZM010000043.1, on the reverse strand, counting down.
GAAAACTTTTGCGTACATATAGTACCAGAACGTTATCGTGAGACGAACGTGTTAAATCGCATCGCGAGTATATTTCGTACGATAGGCCATGATGGCACAACTCGGAAATCAAAGATATGAAGAATCGATAGCGTGATTCTAATAAAGACACGTATGGTTGCGACAAGCAATGCGACAATCTCAGGACCTACGAGGGATGAGACCTATGGTGGCCTGGGGTTGGATTCGTTCGATACGACTAGTGTTAAGAAATTACATATACGTTAATCGACCTCCATCTTTTGAGGATGTGTTGATGCGGCCGTAGGAGGCCCAATCGCTGGACGATTATCGGGGAATGGCGAATATGTTCGAACTCCCGACCTGTCTAAGGACTTGTACGATTTTGAGGTACCGTTGGTTAGTACCCTAAGCCATGAAGGCAGAAAGATAAGATCATCCTTGTACGGGTGATGCTAGAAATTATGATGACCATTGATTTTTTGGTATCTACTTTCTGGTACACTACTCAATCTAAAACTGTTCATGCCCGTGTTACCTTGAATAGTTCATGTCAGGTAACCTTTCGAGTTCCTACTTCAAACTTGGGATGCAACCAACACTTGCTATAGTTATTTTATTTTCTCCTCTCATTACCTTGAGGTTTAAATACGCGGATTAACTTACCATTACTCATCAGAGCACTTTGTTCGTGCCCTAGGAAGACCGAAAGAGGGAACCATTATTCATCTATCCTTCTAGGTCTATATTTTATTCTTTATTCTTTCAATTATCTAAGGAATGTTCAAATAATGCTTCCTTAATTATTTGACGAATATTCTTTAACGATTATTTTGATATTCGATTCTTTTCATACTTGGACTCCTCAGTTGAGTTCATAAATATGTAGCTATGTGTTTAAAACATAGATGATATATATTTCAGAGACTACTCGAGAATTCTTCTCTCTATTTAAGATGAGATTTGTACATCTGACGTTGAAATCGTAGAAAGGATATCAATTTGATATTGATATTCTGAATTCAATTCTATTGGAGAATTTGGCAAAGTTTATGTACGGTGACACCGTTGGGTGGACCGTTTCACTAATGAGAAATGTTGATGGGAGGTTATTGATTGTTCCGATACCGAGAACCATCTATTCAGACCCTATGTTCTATTCAAGGGGTATAATTACCTTGTTTGTCCCAAACTAAATTATCCTTCTTTTTCAATTCATTATCCGAGTAGTCAAAATTTTGTTTTCTTTCTTTCTTTCTTCGACTAAGATGTCGAGATTTTGTGCTATCAAATTGAAACTGGCTAATTGTATGTGCCATTGCGATTTACTAGTTAATTGTTCTAACTAGTTGAAATTTTAATGATATGATGAAAATCTAGCGAATCATCCTAGCTAGATGCTGCATCCCAAACTAATCAAACTAGCAAATTTTGTTCAGCTAGTTGTTAACGTTTGTTGAAATGAACTAGTTATTGTATCACTAAGTTCAACTTTCGGTCGAATTTATATAAGTGAATTCACGATGCATTTGTATGCAGTGAAGTATGGTGGGAATATTTTCAAACGATAATTTGATTGAGACCTAACCAGGTCGCCCCCTCAGCGAGAATTTTTACAAAGTTTTTGTTTATATATATAAAGCATTCAGTTGCTTGAAAGTATTTTTGGTACCATGCAAGTATTTTCCTTAATATCTGGAAAAAGAGAACGTTGAAGCTGAGAGCTAAAACAAATGAGTCCAATAAGTTATGAATCGAAGTTTACGAAAATTGCCAAGGTTTGTTTCGCATGATGCGAATTCCGAATAACGAAACGTTTGAAACGACTGATTATGTTACCTTGGTTAAAGAAACGACCGTGACAAATATGAAACGGGAAGTACCTAGTGTACAGAATATCCCTGTCGTCAGCGAATTCGAGGATGCATTTCCAGAAGATCTTCCGGGGTTACCACTCGGCAGAAAAATAGAGTTGCTACAGAATTAGCTCCGAGAACGGCGCCGGTATCGAAGGCCCCGTACCGACTAACTCCCGTCGAGATGAAGAAATTAGTCGCTCAACTGTAGGAATTGTTAGGGAAAGGAATGATAAGACCAATTACGTCACCGCGGGATGCGCCAGTGTTAATTGGTGAAGAAAAAGGACGGCAGCATGAGGCTGTGCATAAATTATCGAAAGCTGAATAGGCTAACTGTTAAGAATGAATACCCCTGCCAAGGATCGATGATTTGATCGATCAGTTGCACGATGCATTTAAATTCTCGAAGATTGATTTGAGAACTGGATTCCACCAGTTGGATGTTAAACCTGAGAACGTACCCAAGACTGCGTTCGCACCAAGAATGGACACTACGAGTTTTAGTAATGTCGTTTGGGCTGACGAATGCCCTTGCAGCCTTCACGGGCGTGCTGAATGGACTTTTCAAGAAGTATTTGGATAAATGTGTCATAGTGACATCGACAATGTTTTAGTTTACCTCAAAGACCGAGGAAGAAAATGCAGAACATTTGAGGATAGTGTCAGAAGCACTGAGGAGAGAAAAAGTTATATGCCAAGTTCTCAAAGTGCGATTTTTGGCTAAAGGAAGTACAATTTTAGGACATGTGGTCAACAGTAAAGGAGTACTGGTTGTCCCTGCTAAGTAAAAGCTGTTTCAAACTGGGAAGGACCAACTACACCAACCGAGGTGAGTAATTTTGTGGATTTAGCCGGATATTACCGGAGATGTGTACAAGATTTTGCTATAATAGCAACACCACTAACCAGACTTACTCGAAAGACTGAAAAGTTGAATGGATCGAGAAATGTGAGAAAAGTTTCCGGGAATGAAAGAAGAGACTAGTCACTGTCCTGTGCTGGTACTGCCAGACGGGAAGGGAGATTGCATCATCTATAGCGACGCATAGCATAAAGGATTAGAGTGTGTGCTTATGCAGCACGGGGAGGAAATTGTGTATGAATCCAGACAGTTAAAGGAATATGAATTTAGATGCCCTACGCTTGACTTAGAATTGGCAGCGATAGTTTTCGCTTTAAAAGTTTTGGAGGCACTACTTGTATAGAAAGAAGTGCGAGAATTACTCAATCATAAGAGCATTAGATACGCTTTCCCAGAAAGAACTTAACATGAGAACAGAAGAGATAGCTAAAGCTAATTAAGGATTATGATGGTGGGATTCTTTACCACCCAGGGAAGGCCGATGTGGTGGCCAGTGCCTTAGTAGGAAAAAGAGACCTAAGATGATAACATCGTCGGATAAGTCAATCGAAGGATTTGAGAAAATGGAAATTGAGGTTAAGATAACCGGAAACGGTATTAAGAGACTATTTGAGGTTGCACTGCAACCGGAATTGCTGTAGGAAATCAAGTTATGTCAAGAACGAATGACAAGTAAAGGTAAGGAAAGTTAAAGGTAATGTTATAAGTGGCCGGATAAATAAAAAGGATTTATCGACTGGCAAATGAATATTGGATATGTCAGAAAATGAAGTCAGAACAAGGACCTAGTTGACTATCACAGTTAGTAGAGATTCCTGATTAGGAATGTAATTTTAATATAATGGATTATGTGATAGGATCAACAAGTACCGAGTTGGACTATGACGTCAATTGAGCTATAATTGATGAATCAAATGGGTCTACTCATATGTTGTTTTAGTAAAAGATCTTAAATCGAAAAATTGCGATATAGATAATTGGGTGACGTGGAGTTCCAGTCACCATCGTGTCAGATAAGGACCAATGTTTGAACTCTCGATTCGGGAGGAGTTTTCCAAACATGTTTGGCAACGAGTTTGAGTGCAAGCACTACGTAGGATCCGCAGACCGACGGACCGACCAAAAGAAACCTTTCAGAGAACCGAAGTTATGGTAAGCGTTGTACCGCCGACTGCAAGAGTAGTCGGATGTTGATAGAAAATGGGTGTATAAGAATACAACCAGAATTGGCTTATATAAAGCATCCGGTAGATAATACAGACCGGAATGAGTAAATGTTGTAATGAACCAGTGGGTTGAGGAGTCAACCTGGAAACTGGGGATTCTATATTGAAAGAGTGACCTCGGCTGTTTTCTTAGATTCTGGGACGGAATCCTTTTAAGTAGGGGAGACTGTAACAACCCCAAATTTTGGACTTAGTTAAAAATTTTTGATGAATAGTAAATTCCACTGATGAATAGTAAAATTCCTGAGGAAAAGTTTTTCAGACCACCCTATGTAGAGGACATGGTATGAATGTTTCGAAGTTATATATTTGATGTAGAGGAAGAATAAGTGAATGTAAACGCGATCAGAATCGGGAGATTCCAACTTTAAATTTTGATCACTATTCACTTGACAGTTAATGACGGATTGATTTGATCGTCTTGAGAAAGTGTGTAGGATGAGAAATCCATGATCATACCTTAAACCAAGGTGAGAAACCTAAGATTATATATTAGGCAAAGGCAATGGAAGGGTAAAAGGGAAGTACCCTAGCTTTGGTACAGAGAAACGTCTTTAGAACCACTGGAAACTATCGCGAAACAAAAGCGTGATGAATTATGGATTTAACCCTAACCAAAGGAGGAGTATTTTATGAGATCATCAAATGCAATATATAAAAGAATTTAGAATACAAAAGATGACACAAGCATGATGTAGGGTGTTAGATATAATTGCTAATGTTTGTTTATCAGTGTTTAAGCAACAGGTACTGACAAGAGTTTATCAGAAGCCTATCAGAGTTTAGTTAAACTCTGATATGGTGAAGAGTTTAAAGGAAGCCTGTCAGAGTTTATTTAAAGTCTGACAAGGTGAAAGTTGAATTAGCTGTCGGTGCAGAATTGAAGATTCTAGAAGCAATATATTCAGAAGATGGAAAGATGCAGAATATATTGATACAGCTAAGGAAACAGAATGGAAGATAAGAAGCAATCCTTAATTGATAAGTTTTGTATAGCTAACTTGTAGGAATATCAATTAGAGAAGGATTGTATGTAGCTGTGTACTATATAAACACAGATAGGTTATCCCTAGAAGGGATGCGATCATTGAGATATTATTCTTGTAACCTAGAAGCTCTTTATGATTCATTAACATCATAAAGAGAGAAGCTGTTAATAAGATTACAGTTTTATTGATTCAAAAACAGTGTTATTAATTATTGTTATTCTCATACATACTTGATTATATTGTGTATTCGGCCTAACAATTGGTATCAGAGCTAAGGCTGTTTAATATATACAGTTTTACGATTCAAACACAGTAATAATCATGTCTGAAGAAAATCAAAATCAAGTTCCTCCTGCGGCTGAACAGATTAAGCCAAATTCTGTGAGTCGATATGAAACTATCAGGGTTCCAATTCTCAGGCCAATAGAGTATCCGATATGGAAGGTGAAGATGACCATGTTTCTGGAGGCTACAGATCCAGAATATCTTGACAGAATCAATAATGGTCCTCATAAGCCAACTAAATTATCTCCTGCTATTGGTGATAAAGAACAGACACTGATTCCAAAGGAAAAGAAAGATTATACTCCTGAGGACATCTCATCAATTGCAAAGGATGCAAAGGTTAGACATCTACTCCACAGTGCTTTAGATAATGTTATGTCTAACAGAGTAATTGGCTGCAAAACGGCAAAGGAAATCTGGGATGCTTTGGAAGTAAGGTGTCAAGGAACCACTGCTATAAAGAAGAACAGGAAGACAATACTCACACAGGAGTATGAGCACTTTGATTCAAGATCTAATGAAACCTTGACTGAGACTTATGACAGGTTTTGTAAATTACTGAATGATCTGTCTCTGGTTGACAAAGAATATAATCTTGAAGAGTCAAATCTCAAGTTTCTCTTATCTCTACCTGAAAAATGGGATTTGAAGACGACCTCAATCAGAGATAATTATGATCTTGAAGATACAGATCTTGATGAGATTTATGGCTTGTTAAAGACTCATGAACTTGAGATAGATCAAAGGAACAGAAGATCAAGCAAGAAGTCAAAATCTGTTGCTCTCAAAGTTGAGGAGAAGCCCATTGAAAAGAAGGAATCATCAAAGAAGAAAGCCAAGGGAAAGGCTTTAGTCATTAAATCTGAAAGTGAGTCATCAAACTCTGATGTTGACTCAAACTCTGATGAAGCTTCTGACTCTGAGGATGATGAAGAACAGTTGATGCATATGGCGGCATTGATGGTTAAGACCTTCAAGAAAATGGGATTCAAGAACTTCAAGAAAGGAAAGAGATTCACAAGGAGAGATTCAAATTCTGAAAAGAAGAATTTCAGAAAGTCTGATGGAAAGGATATCAAGTCTGGAAAGAAAGACAAATCTGAGATCCAGTGCTACAAGTGCAAAGAGATGGGTCACTATGCTCCAGAGTGCAAGAAAGGAAAAACTGGAAAAGCACTCGTCTCTAAAGGCAAAGACTGGGCAGATACTTCAGATTCTGATGATGGAGAAAATTATGCTCTTATGGCAACTGTCAAAGATGAGACTGAATCATCAGAAAATAAGGTACCTCTAACTACTTATGCTTATGATACTGATAATATTTCTGAATTAAGAATTTATCTTAAGAACATACATGTTAGTTATAGAGATCAGACTTTAGAGAATGAAAGGATTAAAACTGAGAGTCTTAATCTTAAAGAAAGAAACAAGTTTCTTGAAAGAGAACTTGAGAATATGAAGCTGATTCAAAAAGAAAGAGATGATGCTGTTTATGTTGAACAGGAGTTGCTTAAAAGGTATAGGCAACTGGAATCTGATTTAGAGAAGGAAAGAAAAATAATCAAAACTTGGACTAATTCTGGCAGAGATACACATCAAGTTTTCCAAACAGATGCTGTAGGTTTAGGATACAGTGAGGAAGATGAACTTAGGTTTCAAGATAAAATTAAGGTTAGAGCTTTCACAAGTTCATATTCAACTCCTGTAACATTTGTTCCTGAATCTGGAAAGTTAAAATCTGTAGTTGTGAAAGAAGCTGTTATAGAGCCAGTTGAAACTTGTGTTGAACAAATGGATACTGAATCTAAAACAGAGAAGCCTGTTGAGCTAGAAGCTGTTAAAGAACCAATTAGAGTCTGTGAGAAACAGGTTAATGTTGGTTTAATGACAGGAAAACAGTTTAAACATAAGCTCAAAGAGGTTAAGTCTGCCATGAAACCTAAAGGGTCCAAGAGAAATAGGAATGGAAAAATAGGCATAAATAGTAGAAATAATCATTTGCCTAATGCTGGTGCTTCAAGGAAAACATGTTACAGTTGTGGTAGTTCTAATCATCTTGCTAGATTTTGCACTAAGAACAAGCATATTAATTCTTTACCTTCTACTTCAGAAGTAAAGAATGATTATGTTAGAGTAAGACCACAGACCTTATGCAAACATTGTGGGAGCACTTGGCATTCTATTTACACATGTAAGAGTTATCATGCAATTTATCATAATTATTATGAGCTAAAACCCAACTTGAAATGGGTTAGAGCAAACTCTGCTAGTGTAAAATCTGACAATGTTAGTTTAAACTCTGAGAAAGCAGATTCCGCTACAAAAGCTAACACTGTTAAGAAAGGCAAAGGATCCAAGCAAGTCTGGATCCTTAAAACTAACACTTAGTGTTTGTTTGTGATTGCAGGGTATAATAGAGAGCACACTTATCTTGGACAGTGGATGCTCAGGACATATGACTGGAAATAAAGCCCTGCTATCAGACTTTGTGGAGAAGGATGGCCCAAAAGTTTCCTATGGAGATGGCAACGTAGGACATACTCTGGGATATGGCAATATTAATCTTGGAGGTGTCATCATCACAAATGTAGCTCTAGTCTCAGGACTCAAGCATAATCTGTTATCTGTGAGTCAAATCTGTGACAGAGGAAACCATGTAGATTTTCATAGTGAATACTGTGAAGTTATCAGTAAATCTACTGGAAAAGTTGTTCTAGTTGGACACAGGCGCAACAATATTTATGAAGCAAGTTTGGTAACAAACTCTGATGGAAAAACAGTGTGTCTGACTGCAAAAATGTCAAATGAAGAGAGTTGGAATTGGCATAAGAAGCTCTCTCATCTCAATTTGAACAACATCAATGAGCTGATAAGAAAGGATCTTGTAAGAGGACTCCCAAAATCAATACTCAGTCTAGATGGCCTATGTGATTCTTGTCAAAAGGCCAAACAAAGGAAGTCATCTTTCAAGAGCAAATCTGAATCTTCAGTAGTGGAACCTTATCATCTTCTACATGTTGATCTCTTTGGACCAGTGAATATAATGTCAATGGGCAGAAAGAAATATGCTCTAGTAATTGTTGATGAATATACTAGATATACATGGGTGTATTTCTTGTCAAAGAAGGATGAAACTGCTCAAATTCTCATGGATCATGTAAATCTACTGGACAAAGGATCACAGCACAAAGTCAAAATAATAAGGAGTGATAATGGAACTGAATTCAGAAACTCAATCGTGGAAGCTTTCTGCAAGGAAAGAGGAGTGAAACAAGAATTTTCTGCACCTGGCACTCCACAGCAAAATGGTGTAGTTGAAAGAAAGAACAGAACTTTAATTGAAGCAGCCAGAACTATGCTTGAAGAAGCAAAATTACCAACTTATTTCTGGGCAGAAGCTGTTCAAACTGCTTGTTTTACTCAAAATGCAACACTGATCAACAAGCATGGGAAAACACCATATGAGATGGTGAAAAATAAGAAGCCAAATTTGAAATATTTTCATATATTTGGATGCAAATGCTTTGTGTTGAAGACTCATCCTGAACAGTTGACAAAGTTCGAGTTAAAAGCTGATGAAGGAATCTTTGTTGGTTACCCATTGTCAACAAAAGCATTCAGAGTTTACAATCTAAGAACTAAGGTGATCATGGAATCCATACATGTGTCATTTGATGACAAGAAAATAATTGGACTTGAAGACAAGAATGGATATGATCAACTATGTTTTGAAAATGAAGATCTATTCACTGATGACATAAACTCTGATGAAGCAGGGTTGACAAACTCTGACGAAGCATACTCTGAACCTCTACTGGTAAATACTGGAGAAACTGAAAATTCTCAAATTGAACAAAATAGAGAACCAGTTGAGGGGGAGCGTGAAGAAGCTCAACATGACACAGCAAGTGAGTCAGTTGAGGAAACTGATTCAAACTCTGACAATTCAAACTCTGAGCCATCAAATTCAGAAGGAGCCTCAGAGAATGTAGAAAGTCAACATATGAATCAGGAGAGCATGGATCAAGGGGGAGGATTCAATAATGATGCAAGAAACCACTTACCAACAGCAAGAAAGTGGACACAGGCACACACACCTGATCTCATAATTGGAGATCCTGATGCTGGTGTGAGAACTAGAAGTGCAACAAATAATGAGTGTCTGTATCATGCTTTCTTGTCTCAAACAGAACCAAAGAAAGTGGAGGAAGCTCTTCAAGATGCTAATTGGATTACAGCAATGCAAGAAGAGTTAAATGAATTTGAAAGAAATGAAGTCTGGACACTTGTACCTAGACCAAAGAACAGATCAATAGTAGGTACAAAATGGGTTTTCAGAAACAAGACTGACAGTGAAGGTGTGATAACAAGGAACAAGGCTAGACTTGTGGCTAAAGGTTATTCACAACAGGAAGGAATTGATTATGATGAAACCTTTGCTCCAGTTGCAAGATTGGAGGCCATAAGGATTTTTCTGGCATATGCTGCACACAAGAAGTTTAAAGTCTTTCAGATGGATGTAAAAAGTGCTTTTCTTAATGGCAAGCTTGAAGAAGAGGTATTTGTTGAACAACCACCAGGATTTGTAGATCCCAAGCATCCAGATTATGTCTACAGGCTTGACAAGGCATTATATGGACTAAAGCAAGCACCAAGAGCATGGTATGAAACTCTTGCTCAATTTCTTTTAGAAAGTGGGTTCACAAGAGGTACAATTGATAAAACATTGTTTTACTTCAATTCTGGTGATGACTTGCTGTTAGTTCAAATTTATGTAGATGATATTATTTTTGGATCTACTAATGACAAACTTTGTAAGAAGTTTGCAAAGCTTATGCAATCCAGGTATCAAATGAGCATGATGGGAGAGCTTAGTTATTTTCTAGGCTTACAGGTCAAGCAAACAGATGATGGGATCTTCATCAATCAAGCAAAATATACCAGAAATCTTCTCAAGAAATTTGGTATGCTTGATAGTTCATCTGCTACAACTCCCATGGCTACTGCAACAAAGCTAGACAAAGACACAGGAGCCTCAGTAGATATGGCAAACTACAGAGGAATGATAGGGTCTTTACTGTATCTTACAGCAAGTAGACCTGATATCATGTATGCAACATGTCTTTGTGCAAGATTTCAAGCAGATCCCAGAGAGCCTCATCTAACAGCTGTAAAAAGGATTTTCAAATATCTCAAAGGCACCATAACCTTGGGTTTGTGGTATCCTAGAGAATCAGAGTTTAAGCTAATTGGTTACTCTGATGCAGATTTTGCAGGCTGTAAGATAGACAGAAAAAGTACAAGTGGAAGCTGTCAATTTTTAGGTGACAGATTAGTTTCTTGGTATAGCAAGAAACAGAAGTCAATCTCAACATCCACAGCTGAAGCAGAGTATATAGCAGCTGGTAGCTGTTGTGCACAGATTTTATGGATGAAGAATCAATTGCTGGATTATGGGTTAAGGTACTCTAAAATACCTATTTTCTGTGATAACCAAAGTGCTATTGCTATGACAGGAAATCCAGTACAGCACTCCATGACCAAGCACATCAGCATAAGATATCATTTTATCAGAGAACATGTGGAAGAAGGGAATATTGAGCTTCATTTTGTGTCTACAGACCAACAACTTGCAGATATCTTCACCAAACCCTTGAGTGAAGCTACTTTTACAAGATTGGTAAATGAACTTGGAATGATCTCTGGTTCTGACTAGAGATACGGGTTAGACTCAAAATTTATACATGTTTAATTTTTGTTTTTGTTGCTCATGATTCCTTGCATATGTTAACTGTTATGTGTACCAGTGTCATAAACTCTGTTGGTCAAACTCTGATGTTAAATTCTGTTAGTCATAAACTGTTGGTCATACTTTGAATGTTACAGATTAATGCTATTCTCTGATTGTAAGTTTGTCTGGAACATATGGACCAATGAAGAAATTTGTATGAAGCATAATTCTCAGTAAGTAACTGTGAATCCTTAAGAGTTGTATAGATTCTGATCTCAAAAATGTGCAGTAAGCTATCACAGCATGATACTGTCTCTATATTTATAGCATCTCTTAGTTTATTGATCCTATACACTGAGTCTGTATTAGCTGTTTGCATTTTCTCTCATAAGTTAATTATATTCACTGATGAAAAGTCTAAACTCTGATTATTAATTACAAATAATTTACCCTCAAATTCAAAAGATGCCAAACAGAGCACAAATTCCTTTGAGATCATGTTGTGCCTAGGAAGATCCAGGAACTTATTGTATGAAATAAGGGCTAAAATCTTTGATTTTTGGTGACTAGTGCCAACCACTGATTACTGGAAAAATAAAAAAAAAAATAAAAAAAAATAAAAAATAATAAAAAAATAATAAAAAAATAATAATAAAAAATAAAGGGGGTGAAAAATAAAAGACATATCCAAATGAAAGGATATCAGTAATACAGAGTTTAGATATAAAATCAGATTTTATGTTATACATGAGAGTTTAGGCAACCAGTTTTTACTACTTTAGATTGTGGATTTTATGCACTTTGAGATGGTCTAAATACTGATTTCGGTAAACTCTGCTACTACACACACATATTTTCACAACTGTACAGATTGAGAAAAGAGTTTATTGACAAAGAAGGACAAATGGTAAACACTGATGTTTTGTGTGAAATATGCCGAGGTTACTTTGTTTTTATCTCTGATGGTTAAAATAATTTCTTTGTTTCAGACAGTTTATGATTTTGGGTTTAGTCATTTGTTTTTCGAAAAAGTGTGATTGAACAGAGAAAAGAAAGAGTTTGTTTGAAAAGAAAGAGTTTGTTTGATGATTCCTGATAGTGATTAGTCATGCTGCTGAGTATGTTAGTTTATTGTTCAAAGTGATATCTTTTCTTTCACTTTACAATTACTATGCAATATTGAAAATACTGGAATGTAAAGCAACAAAAATGAGTCTTTTTCATTAATTGATTCAAACTCTGTTTACATTCAGTCAATTACATACTCATGCCTAGCTAATCTTTCTGGTTACAAAATAAAAGATCTATTTAACCAGGATAAGTATTTGAATGCTATCAGATATTGAAGCAGAAGAGCTAGAGCCAGAAGCTATTGTGCTCTATTACTTCTGATGATAGCTACCTAGTTGTTCATCTGGTCATTATACCATCTGGGATTGCTTGACAACATCCTGAAGATGAATCATCATCATCATCTTCTCGGATTCTTTTTCTGCTTTGTAGCTTGCAGGATTCCAAGAAGAGTGACTCTTCAGTACCCGTCAGGAAACTCTGTTCAAAGAGCATCATGCAAACCACCATGGCTTGATTGTCTGCCAGGATGGGCATATCAAAAGGACCGGGACGGATGATGTGAACATATGGATTAGAGATTGGTCCTTCAGCAATCTCATCATCTGCTATAAGACCGTCGTCGTTCAGAAAAGAAAGAACAAGAAATTCATCAATGATGTAATTTGCTTGTTGGGGCCAGTTTAAATTCAAGAATTCTTCAACATCCATAAACTCAAAAGTTCCTGCCATTTTGGTGTATAGTAAGTTTAAGATATGAAGCCTGTTGTTAACATGCTTTGGTTTTTAAAGCATTCAAACAGGGTACCTGAAAGGTTTTTTCCTTGAATCGAAGCGCTTGGGATAGTAAGGTGCGGAGTTTCAAGACAGTCATAATTACTATGACTGTTGAGTTTCTTTGTATTTTATTATTAAAATTGATAATTTTATTATTATTGATTTTTTTTTCTTTTAAGCGGGTATTTTGAGTGTTTTTAAGTGATGCCAGGTGTATCCACGTCTGCACGTGTGTATTTTGAGGTTGTTAGATACAACTGTCAGCGTATGCACGCTTGACATCTGTCCCACTAACATATCTTTACAGTTATTATTTAAATCCACTACATACACACGATACAATCTTTTTCGCACCTCGTCTTTTCATAATCTCTTACTCACACACAAACACTCAAACACTTTCTAAGCTTAATTCTTCAAATCTTATACTCTCATTATTTTCATTATTCGATTCTAATGGCAACTACAGCGTTTAGTGCTTCTGATTTAGAATTTGTTCCCAACAATTATTCTGCTCCTGTAGCAAATGAGAACGCACCGGAGGCGTTTCATTTGATTCAGAGGTTCTTGTTAAACTCTGATATCGGTACTGCTCTTACCGAACCGTCGAAGCTGTCTGCAACACAAATTAAAGCTTTTTGGCAGACAGGTGTTTATGATGATGGAGGAGAAAATGGGACTCCTTCTATCATTTTTCAATATCAAGACAATGACTGTACTGTAACTCCCAGGACTGTTCGTGATGCTTTGGGTCTTGAAGATTTCAATTCGTTCTCAGTTATTGGAGATTCTGAGTTATTCAGAATGATGCGAGAAATAGGCTATTCTGGACCACTGACAAAGATTGGTCAGTTGAAGCGACCGCTCTTGAGAAAGGAATGGAGTTTCTTTTTCGACTGCATAACAAGAGCGTTTGGGAAAAAGTGCACAAACTGGGATGCCATTCCCACTGATAGTCTACAGATCGGGTATTCTCTTCTTTACGGCAGTAATTTTGATATTGCTAGATTAGTTTTACATAATATTGGTGAGAAAATGCTAGAGAATAGGAATGTCGTTTATTTCTCTAGATTTTGTCAGTTAATATTTAATCTATGCTGCCCTGAAGTTGAGATTTTAGATGAGGATGTTATTTTGTCATTTAAATTGCACAAAAGAATTTTCTCTGACCTTGTCAACAAGGACAACAAGAAAGGAGAAGTTGGTCCTTTACTGTTACCTGCATCAGTACAACAATTTCTTGATAACTTCCAACAACAACAAGTCTCAACTGCTGAAGCTGGACCTTCTGTGTCTCAACCACAGAGGTCAAAAAGATCTAAACCTCGAGCAGTTAAGTCTGGTTTGCAACACAATGAAGCTGAGGCATCAAATATTGATGTTGTGCCTCAGATAAAAAGAATGAAGAAAAAGAGAGCTCAAAGAGCAAAGTCTGTTGCTGCTGATTCTGTTACAGAATCAGAGACTGAAGCTGATGAAGAAAATCCTCATCAGAGAAAGAGAAGACAAGTTGCTGAATATCTTTTTGCTGATATTATTGCCAATATGGACAAAGTACCTGAGGAAACTGAAGCTCCTACATCAGCGAATGAGGAGATTGTGGCTACAACTGTTCATACAAGTACTCCTGAAAATGTTGTTGAGGAGGATATTCCAACTGCTGAAGATGCTGCATATCCTGAAGCTATTCAAATGGATTTTGATAGAGAAGCTCCTACATCAAAACCTGATGATGTAGTTGAGGAAGCTGCTGCTCATTTTGACAGTAGAATTGTTGATCATGAAGACAATGAACTGGAAGCTGATCAAGCTACTACTGAATTAGTAGAACCTTTTGCTTCTCACACATAAATCATTTCTCTTGATTTTGAGAAAGGTGAGGAAGTAGATCAGATTAGAGTTGATCCAGTTACAGAAGCTGTTGCTGTACAAGTTGATGCAACAGATAATGATCATGAGGATATTGTTTTACTTGAAGCTTTGCAACAATCAGTTGTTGAGATTGTTCAGAGAGAAGCAGAGGTTACTGCACCAGTAAACTCTGAAGTTCCTCAAACTGTAGCAGAACAAGTACCTGAAGCAACTGCACAGTTAAATGTTGAAGTCACTGCTGAAAATGTTCCTGAAGATAGTAACAGAGAGGATGACAATGCTGACGCTAGTCCTGCTAATTCAAACTCTGATATTCCAGTGGAAGTTTCTGATCTTCAAGCAAATTCTACTGAAGAGAGAGAAGTTCAAAGGGCTGCTTCTGAGCATTTTCAGAATTTGTACTATAATAACTGGACAGCTGCAGATTGTATTTTTACTGCACAGAGAGCTGCTGATTTTACTAAAGATTCTGTCAAGAAAATTTCAAATCCTGATGTTCTTACAAGCTTACAGGCAACTGTTGTTCAAGTTAAATCTCTCAATAATAGATTTGATGAGAATCAACAAATGCTCAATAATCTACGGAATGAAGTAAGTCTGAGGGATCTTACTTTAAAAGCTGACAGAACTTACTACTATGGACAGTTCAAGCAGCAAGCCAGGGATTCTGAAGAAATCAAGAAGAGGCTTGGGACAGTTGAGGACAATCAGAATGCGATGTCTGCTCAACTAACTTCTATTTCTACTGCACTTGAATTGCTGACATCAGTACTACTTTCTGATGATGTCAAAAAGGGGGAGAGTATACCAAAAGACAAATGCAAAGATACTCAAACTCTGAGAAGGAAGGATGATTCAACTGATGGGGGAAGCAAAGGAAATGAAAGAAGGATTTCTGCTCAAAGGCAAAGAAGAGTAATAAACTCTGGTGGTCAATCTACTTCAAAACAGAACAAGAGTTTAGTTGTTTCAGCTAATCCATCTACTGATGAAGAGATTGCTGCTAAGATCTTTATTAAAGAGCATGGAAAGGAAGTTACTATTGAAGATATCCAGGCTGAAGAGCAAATGCTTGCTGAAGAACACAAGAAAAATCTTGAAGCTGGAATCTACAAGAAAAAGGAAATCAAGGCTCCTAGGAAGAAAGAAGTTGGTATTTCTATCAAAGAGAATACACAACAGAGTTTACAATATACAAGGAGACCTGTGATTAGAAATTCTGATAAGGGTAAAGGCAAAATGATTGAAGAGCCTAACCTGAAGAAGAAAGATATTTCAACCTCTGACATTGCTCAAGTTGAAACAAGATTAGCAAAATCAACCTCTGACGCTGCTCAAGTTGATGATACTATTGAAGTTAAGCCAACCACTGACAATGCTCAAGTTGTGCAAACTCAGCTAGCTCCACAACTCAAAGGTTTCTTAAGACCTGTACTCTCTGAAGCTCTGACACTTCAACCTGTGGATTTTTCACAAACCAGGACTGTACTTGGAAAAGAATTTTCTGATAAATCTGGTTTAGGTTCACATAGGGAGAAGAGAATAAATAACAGATCTCAAGACAATATTTCACTGGCAGGATCTAGTATTGGGGATACACAAGAAAATCTTGATAAGTTAGAATCTGTCCAGTTGATCTTTCACAAAGTCTTGGAGAAGCAGTTTCTGTTATACTTCATGAATGATGGAAGTGTTTATAGAGTTGGAGAATCTGATGTCAATCTTAAATCATGGGAAGAACTTGAATATGTTCTTTATCTGTTGAAAGTTAAGAACAGACACACCCATAATGTTGCTCAGATCTTAAGAGAAAAGATGGTAAGATCTAAAACTATGCTTGGAGGAGGAGAAGTCTCAAGTATTTATATTCCAAAGTATAGAGATCATGCTGGGAAGTTGGTGGAGATGAAGAGGAATAGTGCAAGATTTAAAACTGCACTTGGAATAAAAGTCTTAGAATTCAATTTGGAGTCAGATGAAGCTCAGTACATTCGGTTAGGGAATGACATGAAGAAGAACAGTATCTATTCTCTGAGGGCTGCCATATATCAAACTGGTGAAGAAGATCCAGAGTATAAGGAGTTGAAAGAGGTTATGATAACTGAACTTGAGAATGCTGAGAGAAGACTGTTGATTGATTATCTCAGGACTGTACCTGATGTTCAAGAAGTCAAGTAAAGTCTGACTGTAAGTTTTTAATATTTTCTATTTTAAGTTAAATTTAAACTCTGTTTTAAATTAAACTCTGTTATATGTTAAACACTGCATTTGTTAAAAGGTTTTGACATCATCAATTATATGTTTAACTTGTACATTTTATTATGAACAAGTTGGGGGAGATTGTTAGATATAATTGCTAATGTTTGTTTATCAGTGTTTAAGCAACAGGTACTGACAAGAGTTTATCAGAAGCCTATCAGAGTTTAGTTAAACTCTGATATGGTGAAGAGTTTAAAGGAAGCCTGTCAGAGTTTATTTAAAGTCTGACAAGGTGAAAGTTGAATTAGCTGTCGGTGCAGAATTGAAGATTCTAGAAGCAATATATTCAGAAGATGGAAAGATGCAGAATATATTGATACAGCTAAGGAAACAGAATGGAAGATAAGAAGCAATCCTTAATTGATAAGTTTTGTATAGCTAACTTGTAGGAATATCAATTAGAGAAGGATTGTATGTAGCTGTGTACTATATAAACACAGATAGGTTATCCCTAGAAGGGATGCGATCATTGAGATATTATTCTTGTAACCTAGAAGCTCTTTATGATTCATTAACATCATAAAGAGAGAAGCTGTTAATAAGATTACAGTTTTATTGATTCAAAAACAGTGTTATTAATTATTGTTATTCTCATACATACTTGATTATATTGTGTATTCGGCCTAACATAGGGAGATGACATAAGCATGATGAAGTGATGACAAGGTGATGAATCACCACCTTGTCACCACTTTCACCACAACCACAAGCTCTTTTAAGCCTTGTCATTGGTGACAAAACTACTCCATGGCCACACAAACAATTCAGCAAAGTATTTAGTATGATTAAAACAAAAGAAAAGAAAAGAAAACAAGACAAAAACAAGAGAAAACAAGAAGCATTTTTTGTTCATCAACCATTCGGCTCTTTTTCTTCATCTAGTCCTTAAAATTTTTGCTCCCACTTCCACTCCACCAAAAATCATGTTCTTGGGCTCTAAATCACCCTCATCCAATATCCATGGTAGATCTTCAATCTTAGCCCCATCCAAGATTGATAGCTTAGTCAAAAATGGATTCAAAGATGAGCATGAATAGTGTTTTGGAATAGTAACTTATGGATTCTTGAATTGTTCTTGAAGATTGAGGTTGGTTAATGATGATTAAGGATCAAGCATGGATATATAAGCTCTTGTTAGTCTTTACCAAGCATCAAGGAAGGTATAAAGATTTTTTTTCCTTTTATGTATATGCTTTGATCTTGAGTTTTGTTGGATGATTGTTAGTATTATGTTGATTTAAGACATGTAAGCATGATTTGAAGCTATTATGTGATGGATTTATGGATTTGATTTGGATTGGGTATGAACCCTTGTTTTGGCAGTTAATGTTTAGATCTAAGATGGTTATTGCTTGATTGGTGGTTGGTTATAGTTATGGTGTTATAAGGAGGTGTTTTAAACACGAGTTTCGCGATATAGCGCCGTTACCATGTCGAATTTTCTTTAAGATGTTTATGCAGTTTGTACAGAAATGTTCGAACCTTGTTAAGTGTCTTAACTGATCATGATCATGAAGGTCTTGTCTTGTAGTTTGTTTACGCGAAAGAATCGTATCGTTTTGAATTACGGTTTAGGAGAAACGCCCGTTTTAGTAAAAGCGGTTTCGCGTAACTAAGCGATTCACTGTATGAACTTTACGATTGTGATCAAGCCCTTTAAAAATGGAATTGGGTCAAGATATTGATAAGGATATTAGTATGGACAGTTAGGAAAAGAAACTAGAAGGTTTCGTGATAAAAAGATAATTTTTCGATTTTATAAAAATACGCGAACGAAAGTTGCGCGAGTGAAATACCCCTAAGGGGATGACTTAAAACAAGGAAATGGTAAAGGATAAATACTTGGGATTCGTGAATAGGTTTTCACCCAAGCTTTTGACTTAGAAGTTTACGGAATGTTACGAGGTTATAGATGACCAAGAGCGAGTCGATTGATGTTCGTTAATAGAACGTTAAGTGCTTAAGTTAAATGCACTTTACATGATTAAGCCAGGAGACTGATCGGGTATTTCTTGTTTATAGATTTCCCGGCAAGTTCTCAAACCCGTAACGACCAAGGACCCGAGGCAAGTTTTCTCATTCCATGCTGTAATTTAAAGTAAAATATTCTGATAATATGCATATGATAGATGCATGCTTTCAAAATGTAATATATGCATACGTTATTATGCCTGCTTTCAAACCTCACATCATATATAGATGTGATGGTATTAAAAATAATGAAATGTGATGTATGCATATGATAGATGCATGCAAGTTTTCCAACCCTGCACCATATTATGTTGCTGTTGTGATTTATGTTACAGTATTGCTATATATGCTGCTTATGCTGTGATATAACGTATAAACTGTTTTCGCTTTAGAAAAGCGGTATACAATATAAGGTTTATATGCTAGATAAGTACTAGATATAAACCAGAGTTATAGTTAAAGACTCTAAGTATAGAGTTCTTGTGCGGTGATTTTAAAACCTAGACCGGGAGTCAATTATTATTTTAATTAAATTACTGTCCAAAGCTGGAAGGTTCCAGGGACAGTGTAATCTAAAGATTATTAAATATTCCAATATTTATATAGTTGGATATTTAAGGTGAGATATTTGAATAATATTATAATAAATATTATTTGAATATTATTGGGTCAAGTGAATATTATTCTTGAATATTCACTTGAGTGTTATATTGAATAATAATTCAATATTTATTATTCGAATATTATTTTATTCAAGTGAATATTATTTTGAATATTCACTTAAGGGATTTTATATTGAATAATAATTCAATATTTATTATTTGAATATTATTTAATTAAGTGAATATTATTTTTGAATATTCACTTAAGTGTTTTATATTGAATAATAATTCAATATCTATTGTTAAGGTTATTTAATTAAGTGAATATTATTTTTAAATATTCACTTAGGTGTTTAATATTGAATAATAATTCAATATTTATTATCTGAATATTATTTAATTAAGTGAATATTATTTTTAAATATTCACTTAAGTGTTTTAGATTGAATAATAATTCAAAATTTATTATTTGAATATTATTAATTAAGTGAATATTATTTGAATATCCACTTAAGTGTTTTATGTGGAATAATAAGTTAATACTTATTATTTGAGGATTTTATAACTAGGTGAATATTATTTTAAATATTCACTTAGGGGATTATATATTGTATAATAATTTAAAATTTATTATTTGGGTATTTATTAAATATTCCAAATATGATTTAAAATCATAGAACCTTATTATATGATTAAAGGTTCTAATATTCATACAAGTATATAACTTTCTGATTCCAGAAAGGGTATTTTAAAATTGAGATTCCCAACTATTATCTTGAGATAACTAAAAATAATTAAATGTGGTTAGTATTTCTAACTCATCGAAAACTGGGAATCTAGTTCAAGGATTCGAGGACAGAGTTTTATTTCCACTGTTCCTCTAAGAATACTTATAACTAGGGGATGGATCCCCCACTCAAGTAGAGTGTTTCACACTCGCTGAACTCTGATATTTCAATAAACTCCATGGTCATAATTTCAAAATGCGTAGTAATCATCGGTAGTCTGGTTGACTAAGGTCGACACACACTTTGACTTACTCCTTTCAATTACTCTGGAGTAAGGAATTCTGAACGGTTACAAAGTTTTTGACAAATAATTGTACTTGGGGAAAACAGGATTAACTTCCATTTCCCGTGACGTTGATTTTCATCTGGGGACTGGAATTAACTCGTGCTCGGCAATGAAACAGGTGCCAGTATAGTACGAAGTCATGCTCGGCAATGAAACAGGTGCCAGTATAGTATGACTCCATGTTCGGCAATGAAATAGGTGCCAGTATAGCATGAAGGGCCCAAATGCGGCCAGGGTGATAACCGAATAGGAAGTCGTCCTTCTACTAGTAGAAAAAGAAAAGTTACGATACAACGGCTGATCACCGTGTATCGGGTGTTCCAGTATATTCCTTTCCCTCCAATCGGAGTTGAGCTGCACATTGTAACAAAAGCCTAGGCGCTGAGTTACTGATAATGTGACACTGATGAGTAATGATGTTCCTCATACAGTAGTCGTACTGTATGGTATGTTTTGACGAAAAGAGAAATAAATATATCATTCTATATACGAATGAGGTTTTCTTTAAAGGTTTCCTTTATGATATAAGCTTACATATATGATTAAGCTGCTATATCTGGTTGTCGAGCTATAATGCTCATTTTTGCTTCTTTTATAGAAGGTGTTCATTACTGGTATTCTACAGTATTTTGAACAGTATGAGATATCTATGTAGATATGGGAGTATATATGTTGTAAAAGACATTTAAGTTATACAGTATGTCGAACTGTATAGTATTTTGAATCTGTGGATAAGGTTTTAAGCCTTGATCCCATTATTGGATATCTATTTTAAAAGATATGTTTTGAATCTTGGTTCAGTATATTGATACCAAGAATTTCTAAAGGATTTAAGAAAAGTATTTGAGTATGATTATAAATCATACGGTATGTTGAACGATACACTATTTTGGGGATAACCCTAGTAGTTTTAAACATGGATCCTATATGGATTATCTACCTGAAAGGTTTAAAGATTTAAACTGGGATAGATTTCTTGCTGAGCGTTATTAGCTCATTCTTGCTTTATTATTACTTTCAGCATGAAGAAAACATTGCCGATTCACCTCGTGTACGAGATCAAGGGGATGGAGTGACCACCCCTGAGTTAGTCCAACAGGATGGATACTGCCGGTGTGAACAGAATAGTTGTAGACTGTAATAGTGAGAATTATTTTGAATAGGTTTGTAGTGTTCAACCTTGTATAGAATTGTGAGGTCTATTATTGTAACTTCAGGTAGAGGTTGTAAATAATAGATGAGATCCTGGATAGTACATTTGGTTTGTAATAACAAGTGTTATTTATTGTTGCTCATTTCCAAGGCTATAACTTGTGTGTGTGTGCGTAAGTGATTGGGGTCTTTTGGAGTTATATTATTAGAATGTTGTAAATAATACAGGTATTGTATAATTGATGGAGCGTGACAACCCAGATCCCTGACCCCGGGTCTGGGGGTGTTACAATATGTATTTTTCCCAGTGGTCAAACAAGGATTGCATATTTACTGATCAAAGGGCTGCTGACTTTGTAACAAAATCTGCTGAGTCCATTGCAAATCCTGAGCTTCTTACACATCTCAAGGCAACTATTTTTCAAGTCAAGTCTCTTCATAATCGTTTTGATGAAACTCAGAAGTCAGTTACTGGGTTGAGAAATGATGTTGTTGCTAGAGATATGTCTCTAAAGCAAGATAAATCTATGCTGCTTACTCTGGTCAAAGATCAAGAAGTTCTCAAGAACAGACTGACTAAAGTTGAAGACAATCAGACTTTAATGTCTGATAAACTGGATTCTATTGCTGCTTCACTGGAATTGCTCACATCAGTGTTGCTTCAAGATGATGTCAAAAAGGGGGAGAGAGTACTTAAAGACAAATGCAAAAAGTCTCAAACTCGGAGTAGACAGGATGATTCTACTGATGGTGGGGCAAAGGGAAAAGATTTCAAATCTAAATCTACTCTACAGCAAGGAAAGCTAAGATCAAACTTTGATGCTACAAACTCTGAGAGGATAAACACTGGTGCTCAATCTTCAAGAGCTAGAAGCTTATTGCTTACTTCTCATCCAGTTACTGATGAAGAGATTGCTGCTCAGCTGTTTCTAGAAGAACATGGTGCTGATGCAACCATAGAAGATATCCAAGTTGAAGAATTAATGCTAGCTAAAGAGCATGAGCAGAATATAAAGTCTGGGAAAGTAAAGAAAGTTGTAAAGGTTTCAAGGCCTAAAGAAAGAGGAATAATTATTAAAGAGAATGTAAACTATCAACAGAGTTTACAACAAGCAAAGAAGGCTGAAGAAACAAGAACTGATAAGGGTAAAGGGAAGCTACTTGAAGAACCAGTACAGAAGAAAATTCAAACAACCTCTGACAATGCTCAAGTTGTTCAAACATTGAAAGCTCAAACAACCTCTGACAATGCTCAAGTTGTTCAATCATTGGAAGCTGTGACAACCTCTGATCCTACTCAAGTTGTACAGACTCAGCTATCTTCACAACTCCAAAGGACTTTTGCTAAACCAATCACTGTTCAACATTCTTTGATTCCAGCAAATGTAAATATTCTCCAAAGCAGAACTATCATGGGAAAGGAATCAAGAGATAAATCTGGATTGGGATCTCATAGAGAAAAGAGAATAAATAATAGTCATGTGGATCAAACTTCATTAGCTGAACTAGGTGTTGGTGTGACTCAAGAAAATCTTGATGCTTTAGAGTCGGTTCAGTTAATTTATCATAAAGGATTGAAGAAGGATTTTCTGTTATACTTCAAGGCTGATGGCAGAGTATACAGAGTTGGTGAAGCAGACATTGGGTTAAAAATGAAAGAAGAATTGGAGTATGTACTGTATATACTGAAGATCAAAAATCAAAGAACTCATCAAGCAGCTGAGGTGTTAAGAAGCAGGATGATGAAAGCTAGAATTCTTTGTGGCTTAAAGACTGCTACTTCTTACATACCAAAGTACAGAGACTACAATGGAAAGCTTGTTGAGATGCAAAGGAACAGTGCTAGACTCAGAACAGATCTTGGTATAAAAGTGTTGGAATTTAATCTGGAATCAGATAAATCCTTCATAATAAAGCTAGGAAATGATATGAGGAAAAACAGCATCTATGCTCTAAGGGCTGCTATCTACCAAACTGGAGAAAGTGATCCATAGTTAAGGGAATTGAAAAAGATAATGATAGCTGAGCTAGAGAGAGCTGAGAGAAGGCTACTTATGGACTACATTAGGATTGTACCTGATATTGAAGAAATCAAGTAAATGGAGTCTGTAAGTTTTTAAAGTTTTCTGTTCTAAGTTTAAGATAAACTCTGTGATTTTATAAACACTGCATTTGTTATATATGTTTTGACATCATCAATTATCTGTTAACTTGTACATTTTAGTATGAACAAGTTGGGGGAGATTGTTAGATATAATTGCTGATGTTTATTTATCAGTGTTTAAAGTACCAGGAAACTATCAGAGTTTAGCTGGAGGACTTATCAGAGTTTAGCTGGAGGACCAGTCAGAGTTTGTTAAAGTCTGATGGTCAGAGTTTGCTTAGCTGTTGGTGAAGTCAATGAAGATTCTAGAAGCGATATTCTTTGAAGATGGAAAGAAGCAAAGAGATATCGAGATAGCTAAGGAAACGGAACAGAAGACAGAAGCAATTCTTAATTGATTCTGATTGTATAGCTAATTTATGGGAATATCAATTAATGATTGTATGTAGCTGTGTACTATATAAACACAGATAGGTTAACCCTAAAAGGGAAGCGAATACGTGAATTATCATTCTTGTAACCTAGCAGCTCTCTGTGATATTTTACATCACTGAGAGAGGAGTTATTTAATTCCATACAGTTTATTGTTATAAACAGTGTTCTTATTATTATTATTAAACGTATACTTGATTATATATATTGTGTATTCGGCCTAACATAGCTCATCATGGATCGAACCATGTCTAACAAAGTTTGATTTCTCCTTTCAGATACCCCATTCAACTGTGGAGTATATGGAGGAGTCCACTGAGAGACTGTACCATTTTCTTTGAGATAATCTAGAAACTCACCATTCAAGTATTCACCACCTCGATCTGATCGAAGGGTTTTAATACTATGTTTGGTTTGTTTCTCCACTTCATACTTGTATTCTTTGAAACTTTCAAAGGCTTCAGACTTGTGTTTCATCAAATACACATATCCGAATCTAGATCGATCATCTGTGAAAGTAATGAAGTACGAAAATCCACCCATGGCATACGTAGACATCGGTCCACATACATCTGTGTGTACCAGTCCTAGCAAATCTACAGCCCTCTCTCCGTGTCCACTAAATGGAGATTTGGTCATTTTACCCAATAGAAAAGACTCGCATGTAGGATATGATTCAAAATCAAAGGGTTCAAGTACCCTTCAATGTACGAAGTCTATTTTCACTAATATGACCAAGTCTGTAGTGCCACAAATAGGTGAGATTTTCATCATCCCTTTTCCTTTTATTAGTACGTTCAATTTGTAGTAAATTATGCTCTACGTCACATACATACAGACCATTATTTAAAATACCACTACCATAAAGAACATTATCTCTAAGAATTGAACATTTATTATTCTGAATAACAAACAAAAATCCAGCCAAGTCTAACATGGGAATAGAAATAATATTCCTCACAATCGAGGGAACAAAATAACAATTATTTAAAACAATAGTCTTGCCCGTAGGCATATGTAAATCAAATGATCCTACAGCTGTAGCAGCAACTCTTGCTCCATTTCCCATCCGTAGAATCACCTCCTCTTCCTCAAGAGTCCTACTTCTCCTTAGTCCCTGCAACGAATTGCAAATGTGAGAACCACAGGCGGTATCTAATACCCAAGTAGCAATTTGATTTAATGACATATTCACTTCAATCATGAACATACCTGAATCAGAAGCGGCAGTCTCACTACCCTTCTTCTTCTTTGTTAAATATAATTGCTGACGTTTGTTCATCAGTGTTTAAGTACCAGGTATTAATCAGAGTTTATCGGAAGCCAGTCAGAGTTTACCAAAGTCTGACGAGGTTAAGAGTTTACCTTAGCTGTCGGTGTAAATATAAAGATTCTAGAAGCAATATATCTTGAAGATGGATAGAAGCAAGATATATTGAGACAGATAAGGAAACGGGACAGAAGACAAAAGCAATCCTAATTTGATATAATCTGTATAGCTGATTTGTAGGAATATCAATTAGAGATTGATTATGTAACTGTGTATTATATAAACACAGATAGGTTAACCCTAAAAGGGATGCGAATACTTGATATATTATTCTTGTAACCTAGCAGCTCTCTGTGATTCTTTAACATCACTGAGAGAAGAGTTATTTATATAATTCAGTTTGTTGATTCACAAACAGTGTTCTTAATTGTTATTCTAATTCATATATTGATTATATATTGTGTATTCGGCCTAACAATTGGTATCAGAGCCAAGGCTGATTAATATATACAGTTTTACGATTCAAACACAAGTATAATCATGGCTGAAAGCAATCAAACAGGTTCTAATACTGAAAAGGTTCAACCAATCTCTGTGAGCAGATATGAGTCAATCAGGGTTCCAATTCTTAGACCAGCAGAATATCCTATATGGAAGGTGAAGATGACTATGTTTCTGGAAGCCACAGATCCAGAATATCTTGACAGAATTAATGATGGTCCTCACAAACCTACCAAACTATCTATGGTTGTTGCTGGTGAAGAACAAAAGACTATTCCAAAGGAGAAGAAAGATTTGACTCCTGAAGACATCTCATCAATTGCAAAGGATGCAAAGGTTAGACATCTTCTTCACAGTGCTCTAGATAATGTTATGTCTAATAGGGTTATTGGCTGCAAAACTGCCAAAGAGATTTGGGATGCTCTGGAAGTCAGATGTCAAGGAACAAGTGCTATAAAGAAGAACATAAAAACTATACTCACACAAGAGTATGAGCACTTTGACTCAAGATCTGGTGAAACTTTGACTGAGACATATGACAGGTTTTGCAAACTATTGAATGATCTATCTCTTGTGGACAAAGAATATGATCTTGAAGAATCAAATCTCAAGTTTCTTCTATCTCTTCCTGAAAGATGGGATTTGAAGGCAACCACAATAAGAGATAATTATGATCTTGCTGATACAGAAATTGATGAAATCTATGGGTTGCTCAAAACTCATGAACTTGAGATAGAGCAAAGAAACAGAAGATCAAGTAAAAAGACAAAATCTGTTGCTCTTAAAGTTGAAGAAAAGTCTGTTAAGAAGGAATCATCAAGAAAGAAAGCAAAAGGAAAGGCTTTAGTCATTAAATCTGACAGTGAGTCATCAAACTCTGATGATGGCTCAAATACTGATGATGAAGCTTCTGATTCTGAGGATGATGAAGAAGAGATGATGAAGATGGCTGTTTTAATGGTGAAAACTTTCAAGAAGATGGGCTTCAACAAGAACTTCAAGAAAGGGAAGAGATTTTCAAGAAAAGATTCAAACTCTGAGAGGAAGAATTTCAGAAAGTCTGATGCAAGGGATACCAAGTCTGGAAAGAAAGACAAGTCTGAGATCCAGTGCTACAAGTGTAAAGAGATGGGTCATTATGCTCCAGAGTGCAAGAAAGGAATGTTAGATATAATTGCTAATGTTTGTTTATCAGTGTTTAAGCAACAGGTACTGATCAGAGTTTATCAGAAGCCGATCAGAGTTTAGTTAAACTCTGATAGGGTGAAGAGTTTAAAGGAAGCCGGTCAGAGTTTATTTAAAGTCTGACAAGGTGAATGTTGAATTAGCTGTCGGTGCAGAATTGAAGATTCTAGAAGCAAAATATTCTGAAGATGGAAAGAAGCAGAATATATTGATACAGCTAAGGAAACAGGATAGAAGATAAGAAGCAATCCTTAATTGATATGAATTGTATAGCTAACTTATAGGAATATCAATTAGAGACGGATTGTATGTAGCTGTGTACTATATAAACACAGATAGGTTATCCCTAGAAGGGACGCGAATATTGAAAGATTATTCTTGTAACCTAGAAGCTCTTTATGATTCATTAACATCATAAAGAGAGAAGCTGTTAATAAGATTACAGTTTTATTGATTCATAAACAGTGTTATTAATTATTGTTATTCTCATACATACTTGATTATATTGTGTATTCGGCCTAACAATTGGTATCAGAGCTTAGGCTGTTTAATATATACAGTTTTACGATTCAAACACAGTAATAATCATGTCTGAAGAAAATCAAAATCAAGTTCCTCCTGCGGCTGAACAGGTTAAGCCAAATTCTGTGAGTCGATATGAAACAATCAGGGTTCCAATTCTCAGGCCAATAGAGTATCCGATATGGAAGGTGAAGATGACCATGTTTCTGGAGGCTACAGATCCAGAATATCTTGACAGAATCAATAATGGTCCTCATAAGCCAACTAAATTATCTCCTGCTGTTGGTGATAAAGAACAGACACTGATTCCAAAGGAAAAGAAAGATTATACTCCTGAAGACATCTCATCAATTGCAAAGGATGCAAAGGTTAGACATCTACTCCACAGTGCTTTAGATAATGTTATGTCTAACAGAGTAATTGGCTGCAAAACGGCAAAGGAAATCTGGGATGCTTTGGAAGTCAGGTGTCAAGGAACCACTGCTATAAAGAAGAACAGGAAGACAATACTCACACAGGAGTATGAGCACTTTGATTCAAGATCTAATGAAACCTTGACTGAGACTTATGACAGGTTTTGTAAACTACTGAATGATCTGTCTCTGGTTGACAAAGAATATAATCTTGAAGAGTCAAATCTCAAGTTTCTGTTATCTCTACCTGAAAAATGGGATCTGAAGACGACCTCAATCAGAGATAATTATGATCTTGAAGATACAGATCTTGATGAGATTTATGGCTTGTTAAAGACTCATGAACTTGAGATAGATCAAAGGAACAGAAGATCAAGCAAGAAGTCAAAATCTGTTGCTCTCAAAGTTGAGGAGAAGCCCATTGAAAAGAAGGAATCATCAAAGAAGAAAGCCCAGGGAAAGGCTTTAGTCATTAAATCTGAAAGTGAGTCATCAAACTCTGATGATGACTCAAACTCTGATGAAGCTTCTGACTCTGAGGATGATGAAGAACAGTTGATGCAAATGGCTGCATTGATGGTGAAGACCTTCAAGAAGATGGGATTCAAGAACTTCAAGAAAGGAAAGAGATTCTCAAGGAGAGATTCAAATTCTGAGAAGAAGAATTTCAGAAAGTCTGATGGAAAGGATACCAAGTCTGGAAAGAAGGACAAATCTGAGATCCAGTGCTACAAGTGCAAAGAGATGGGTCACTATGCTCCAGAGTGCAAGAAAGGAAAAACTGGAAAAGCACTCGTCTCTAAAGGCAAAGACTGGGCAGATACTTCAGATTCTGATGATGGAGAAAATTATGCTCTTATGGCAACTGTCAAAGATGAGACTGAATCATCAGAAAATAAGGTACCCCTAACTACTTATGCGTATGATACTGATAATATTTCTGAATTAAGAATTTATCTTAAGAACATACATGTTAGTTATAGGGATCAGACTTTAGAAAATGAAAGGATTAAATCTGAGAATCTTAGTCTTAAAGAAAGAAACAAGTTTCTTGAAAAAGAACTTGAAAATATGAAGCAGATTCAAAATGAAAGAGATGATGCTGTTTATGTTGAACAGGAGTTGCTTAAAAAGTATAGGCAACTAGAATCTGATTTAGAGAAGGAAAGAAAAATAATTAAAACTTGGACTAATTCTGGCAGAGATACACATCAAGTTTTTCAAACAGATGCTGTAGGTTTAGGATACAGTGAGGAAGATGAACTTAGGTTTCAAGATAAAATTAAGGTTAGAGCTTTTACAAGTTCATATTCAACTCCTGTAACATTTGTTCCTGAATCTGGAAAATTAAAATCTGTAGTTGTGAAAGAAACTGTTATGGAGCCAATTGATACTTGTGTTGAACAAGTAGATACTGAATCTAAAACAGAGAAGCCTGTTGAGATAGAAGCTGTTAGAGAACCAATTAGAGTCTGTGAGAAACAGGTCAATGTTGGTTTAATGACAGAAAAACAGTTTAAACATAAGCTCAAAGAGGTTAAGTCTGCCATGAAACCTAAAGGGTCCAAGAGAAATAGGAATGGAAAAATAGGCATAAATAATAGAAATAATCATTTGCCTAATGCTGGTGCTTTAAGGAAAACATGTTACAGTTGTGGTAGTTCTAATCATCTTGCTAGATTTTGCACTAAGAACAAGCATATTAATTCTTTACCTTCTACTTCAGAAGTAAAGAATGATTATGTTAGAGTAAGACCACAGACCTTATGTAAACATTGTGGGAGCACTTGGCATTCTATTTACACATGTAAGAGTTATCATGAAATTTATCATAATTATTATGAGCTAAAACCCAACTTGAAATGGGTTAGAGCAAACTCTGCTAGTGTAAAATCTGACAATGTTAGTTTAAACTCTGAGAAAGCTGATTCCGCTGCAAAAGCTAACACTGTTAAGAAAGGCAAAGGATCCAAGCAGGTCTGGATCCTTAAAACTAACACTTAGTGTTTGTTTGTGATTGCAGGGCATAATAGAGAGCACACTTATCTTGGACAGTGGATGCTCAGGACATATGACTGGAAATAAAGCCCTGCTATCAGACTTTGTGGAGAAGGAAGGCCCAAAAGTTTCCTATGGAGATGGCAACGTAGGACATACTCTGGGATATGGCAACATTAATCTTGGAGGTGTCATCATCACAAATGTAGCTCTAGTCTCAGGACTCAAGCACAATCTGTTATCTGTGAGTCAAATCTGTGACAGAGGAAACCATGTAGATTTTCATAGTGAATACTGTGAAGTTATCAGTAAATCTACTGGAAAAGTTGTTCTAGTTGGACACAGGCGCAACAATATTTATGAAGCAAGTTTGGTAACAAACTCTGATGGAAAAACAGTGTGTCTGACTGCAAGAATGTCAAATGAAGAGAGTTGGAATTGGCATAAGAAGCTCTCTCATCTCAATTTGAACAACATCAATGAGCTGATAAGAAAGGATCTTGTAAGAGGACTCCCAAAATCAACACTCAGTCTAAATGGCCTATGTGATTCCTGTCAAAAGGCCAAACAAAGGAAGTCATCTTTCAAGAGCAAATCTGAATCTTCAGTAGTGGAACCTTATCATCTTCTACATGTTGATCTTTTTGGACCAGTGAATATAATGTCAATGGGCAGAAAGAAATATGCTCTAGTAATTGTTGATGAATATACTAGATATACTTGGGTGTATTTCTTATCAAAGAAGGATGAAACTGCTCAAACATTGATGGATCATGTAAATCTACTGGACAAAGGATCACAGCACAAAGTTAAAATTATAAGGAGTGATAATGGAACTGAATTCAGAAACTCAATCATGGAAGCTTTCTGCAAGGAAAGAGGAGTGAAACAAGAATTTTCTGCACCTGGCACTCCACAGCAAAATGGTGTAGTTGAAAGAAAGAACAGAACTTTAATTGAAGCAGCCAGAACTATGCTTGAAGAAGCAAAATTACCAACTTATTTCTGGGCAGAAGCTGTTCAAACTGCTTGTTTTACTCAAAATGCTACACTGATCAACAAGCATGGGAAAACACCATATGAGATGGTGAATAATAAGAAGCCAAATTTGAAATACTTTCATATATTTGGATGCAAATGCTTTGTGTTGAAGACTCATCCTGAACAGTTGACAAAGTTCGAGTTAAAAGCTGATGAAGGAATTTTTGTTGGCTATCCACTGTCAACAAAAGCATTCAGAGTTTACAATCTAAGAACTAAAGTGATCATGGAATCCATACATGTGTCATTTGATGACAAGAAAATAATTGGACTTGAAGACAAGGATGGATATGATCAACTACGTTTTGAAAACGAAGATCTATTCTCTGATGATATAAACTCTGATGAAGCAGGGTTGACAAACTCTGACGAAGCATACTCTGAACCTCTACTGGTAAATACTGGAGAAACTGAAAATTCTCAAATTGAACAAAATAGAGAACCAGTTGAGGGGGAGCGTGAAGAAGCTCAACATGACACAGCAAGTGAGTCAGTTGAGGAAACTGATTCAAACTCTGACAATTCAAACTCTGAGTCATCAAATTCAGGGGGAGCCTCAGAGAATGTAGAAAGTCAACATATGAATCAGGAGAGCATGGATCAAGGGGGAGAATTCAACAATAATGATGCAAGAAACCACTTACCATCAGCAAGAAAGTGGACACAGGCACACACACCTGATCTCATAATTGGAGATCCTGATGCTGGTGTAAGAACCAGAAGTGCAACAAATAATGAGTGTCTGTATCATGCTTTCTTGTCTCAAACAGAACCAAAGAAAGTGGAGGAAGCTCTTCAAGATGCTAATTGGATTACAGCAATGCAAGAAGAGTTAAATGAATTTGAAAGAAATGAAGTCTGGACACTTGTACCTAGACCAAAGAACAGATCAATTGTAGGTACAAAGTGGGTTTTCAGAAACAAGACTGACAGTGATGGTGTGATTACAAGGAACAAGGCTAGACTTGTGGCAAAAGGTTATTCACAACAGGAAGGAATTGACTATGATGAAACCTTTGCTCCAGTTGCAAGATTGGAGGCCATAAGGATTTTTCTGGCCTATGCTGCACACAAGAAGTTTAAAGTCTTTCAGATGGATGTGAAAAGTGCTTTTCTCAATGGGAAGCTTGAAGAAGAGGTATTTGTTGAACAACCACCAGGATTTGTAGATCCCAAGCATCCAGATTATGTCTACAGGCTTGACAAGGCATTATATGGACTAAAGCAAGCACCAAGAGCATGGTATGAAACTCTTGCTCAATTTCTTTTAGAAAGTGGGTTCACAAGAGGTACAATTGATAAAACTTTGTTTTATTTCAATTCTGGTGATGATTTGCTGTTAGTTCAAATTTATGTAGATGATATTATTTTTGGATCTACTAATGACAAACTTTGTAAGAAGTTTGCAAAGCTTATGCAATCCAGGTATCAAATGAGCATGATGGGAGAGCTTAGTTATTTTCTAGGCTTACAGGTCAAGCAAACAGATGATGGTATTTTCATAAATCAAGCAAAATATACTAGAAATCTTCTCAAGAAATTTGGTATGCTTGATAGTTCATCTGCTACAACTCCCATGGCTACTGCAACAAAGTTAGACAAAGACACAGGAGCCTCAGTAGATATGACAAACTACAGAGGAATGATAGGGTCTTTACTGTATCTTACAGCAAGTAGACCTGATATCATGTATGCAACATGTCTTTGTGCAAGATTTCAAGCAGATCCTAGAGAGCCTCATCTAACAGCTGTAAAAAGGATTTTCAAATATCTCAAAGGCACCATAACCTTGGGTTTGTGGTATCCTAGAGAATCAGAGTTTAAGTTGATTGGGTACTCTGATGCAGATTTTGCAGGCTGTAAGATAGACAGGAAAAGTACAAGTGGAAGCTGTCAATTTTTAGGTGACAGATTAGTTTCTTGGTATAGCAAGAAACAGAAGTCGATTTCCACATCCACAGCTGAAGCAGAGTATATAGCAGCTGGTAGCTGTTGTGCACAGATTTTATGGATGAAGAATCAACTGCTGGATTATGGGTTAAGGTACTCTAAAATACCTATTTTCTGTGATAACCAAAGTGCTATTGCTATGACAGGTAATCCAGTACAGCATTCCATGACCAAGCACATCAGCATAAGATATCATTTTATCAGAGAACATGTGGAAGAAGGGAATATTGAGCTTCATTTTGTGTCTACAGACCAACAACTTGCAGATATCTTCACAAAACCCTTGAGTGAAGCTACTTTTACAAGATTGGTAAATGAACTTGGAATGATCTCTGGTTCTGACTAGAGATACGGGTTAGACTCAAAATTTATACATGTTTAATTTTTGTTGCTCATGATTCTTTGCATATGTTAACTGTTATGAGTACCAGTGTGATAAACTCTGTTGGTTAAACTCTGATGTTAGATTCTGTTAGTCATAAACTGTTGGTCATACTTTGAATGTTACAGATTAATGCTATTCTCTGATTGTAATTTTGTCTGGAACATAAGGACCAATGAAGAAATTTGTATGAAACATAATTCTCAGTAAGTAACTGTGAATCCTTAAGAGTTGTATAGATTCTGATCTCAAAAATGTGCAGTAAGCTAACACAGCATGATACTGTCTCAATATTTATAGCATCTCTTAGTTTATTGATCCTATACACTGAGTCTGTATTAGCTGTTTGCATTTTCTCTCATAAGTTAATTATATTTACTGATGAAAAGTCTAAACTCTGATTATTAATTACAAATAA
Source organism: Heracleum sosnowskyi (assembly GCA_030848705.1). NCBI lineage: Eukaryota > Viridiplantae > Streptophyta > Magnoliopsida > Apiales > Apiaceae > Heracleum > Heracleum sosnowskyi. The sequence goes on along the minus strand of JAUIZM010000043.1, from coordinate 467,515 downwards.
TTCACCCTCAAACTCAAAAGATGCCAATCAGAGCACAAATTCCTTTGAGATCATGTTGTGCCTAGGAAGATCCAGGAACTTATTGTATGAAATAAGGGCTAAAATCTTTGATTTTTGGTGACTAGTGCCAACCACTGATTACTGGAAAAATAAAAAAAAATAAAAAAAATAAAAAAAATAAAAAAAATAAAAATAAATTAAGGGGGTGAAAAATAAAAGACATATCCAAATGAAAGGATATCAGTAATACAGAGTTTAGATATAAAATCAGATTTTATGTTATACATGAGAGTTTAGGCAACCAGTTTTTACTACTTTAGATTGTGGATTTTATGCACTTTGAGATGGTCTAAATACTGATTTCGGTAAACTCTGCTACTACACACACATATTTTCACAACTGTACAGATTGAGAAAAGAGTTTATTGACAAAGAAGGACAAATGGTAAACACTGATGTTTTGTGTGAAATACGCCGAGGTTACTTTGTTTTAATCTCTGATGGTTAAAATAATTTCCTTGTTTCAGACAGTTTATGATTTTGGGTTTAGTCATTTGTTTTTCGAAAAAGTATGATTGAACAGAGAAAAGGAAGAGTTTGTTTGATAAGTACTGATAGTGATCAGTAGTACTGATGAGTATGTTAATTTATTGTTTTAAGTGATATCATGTCTTTCACTTTACAATTACTATGAAACATTGGAAATACTGATATGTAATGCAAGGAAAAGATCTTTTTCATTAATTGATTCAAACTCTGTTTACATTCAGTCAATTACATACTCATACTTAGCTACTCTTTCTGGTAAATACTAATTTCTATGGTTACAAAAGTGAAGATCTATTTAACCAGGATAAGTATTTGAATGCTATCCAACATCGAAGCAGAAGAGCTAGAGCCAGAAGCTATTGTGCTCTACTACTTCTGATGATAGCTACCCAGTTGTTCATCTGGTCATTATACCATTTGGGATAGCTTGAAATCCTCCTAATGATGAATCATCATCATCATCTTCTCGGGATCTTTTTCTGCTTTGCAGCTTGCAGGATTGTAAGAAGAGGTTTTCTTTTGAACCCGACAAGAAACTCAGTTGAAAAAGCATCAAGCAGATCTCCATGGCATCTTCATCTGCAAGGATTGGTGCATCATATGGTCCTGGACGGAAGATGTATACATGAGGGTTGGAGAAAGGCCCTTCGGCTATTTCATCGTCTACGATAAGGCCTTCTTCATTCAAGAATGAGAAAACAAGAAATTCATCGATAAGATAGTTTTCTTGTTGTTGCCAGTTCATGTTCAAAAACTCTTCCACATCCAGGAATTCGAAAGTTCCAGCCATTTTGGTGTATAGTAAGTTTAAGATATGAAGCCTGTTGTTACATTGCTTTGGTATTTAAAGCATTCAAACAGGGTAACTGAAAGGTTTTTCTTGGAGATTGAAAGGTTTTTGAAGCTTTTGGAAACAGTAACGTGCGAAGTTCCAAGACAGTCATTATTATACTGACTGTTGAGTTGCTTTGTATTTTGTTATTGTATTTCTGAGAGATTAAAATTGATAATTTTATTATTATTGATTTTTATTAAAATGGATATTTTGAGCGTTTTATGTGTTGCCAGGTGTCTAAATGTTTGCACGATTGCACGTGCGTATTGGATACAACTGTCAGCGTATGCACGTTTGACATCTGTCCCACTCACACACGTTTCAAGGACGCTTGCTGTGTATCGTGATCTTTACAGTTATTATTTTAATACACTACACATAAACGGTTCAATCTTTTACGAACCTTAACTCTTCATACGCTTTTTCACAAACACCTTTCTACACATAACCTTTGTTAAGCTTTCGCATCAATTCAGAATTTTCTAATGGCAACCACAGCTTTTGTTTCGTCTGGATTAGAGTTCGTTCCAAACAACTATACTGCACCACTAAACACTGCAAACGCACCAGAGGCATTTCATCTGATTCAAGAGTTTCTTGCTCAGTCAGCGATTGGGCGTGCTTTGGTAGAACCTGAAAAACTTTCTGGTTCACAGATAAAGGCGTTCTGGGAAACAGGAATGTATGATGATGGTGGTGAGACAGGCAACCCATCGATTATTTTTGAATATGAAGATAAAGAGTATGTAATAACTGCTGGAACCATTCGCGCTGCAATGGGATTTCCTGAATTTTCTTCGTATACAATTGGAATGGGTGATGAGGATTTGATAAGAATGATGCAAGAGATTGGGTATTCTGGACCCTTGTCGAAGATTGGACAGCTCAAACGACCATTCTTACGGAAGGAGTGGAGCTTCTTCTTTGATTGCATCACAAGGACTTTCAGCAAGAAATGCACAAACTGGGATGCTATTCCCACAGACAGTCTGCAAATCGGGTATTCTCTTTTATTCGATAATCATTTTGATTTTGCACGACTTGTTTTGAATAATCTAGGAGATAAAATGACAGAGAATAGAGGAGTAGTCTATTTCTCTAGATTCTGTCAGACTTTGTTCTCTTACTGTGTTGAAGGAGTAGAAGTAGGTGAAGAAGATGTTTCTTGTTTTAAATTACATAAGAGAATATTTTCTGATCTTATTAATAAAGATGTTAAGAAAGGGGTTGTTGGAGACTTGTTGCTACCTCAATCTGTGCAACAGTTTTTAAATGCTCAAGTCAATCCACCAACACAAGCTTCTTCTCAACCTGAGCCTCTACAACAAGAACTGCCTCCTTCAACTTCTGTTAAACCTAAAAGGGGTGGTAGGACTAAGACTGTTGGTACTAAACCTGCTAGGGTTGCTAAGTCAAATGCTGAAGCTGGGGTATCAAGAACTGAAGAGATGCCTCAGAGAAAAAGAATGAAGAAAAAGAGAGCTCAAAGAGCAAAGTCTGTTGCTGCTGATTCTGTTGAAGAATCAGAAACTGAAACTGATGAAGAAAATCCTCATCAGAGAAAGAGAAGACAAGTTGCTGATTATCTTTTTGCTGATATCATTGCCAATATGGACAAAGTTCCTGAGGAAACTGAAGCTCCTGAAGTTTTTGTTCAGGAGGAAGCTGCAAATCCAGAAGCTGTCAATCAAGATAGGCTAAATACTGATGATATTCAGATGGATTTTGATAGAGAAGCTCCTACATCAAATGCTAATGATGTAGTTGAGGAAGCTGCTGCTCATTCTGACAGCAGAATTTTTGATCATGAAGAACATGCAATGGATGCTGATCAAGCTACTACTGAGATAGTAGAGACTGTAGCTTCTCATACTGAAATTATTTCTCTTGATTTTGAGAAAGGAGAAGAAGTTGATCAGACTTTAGCTGATCATCCTACAGAAGTTGTTGCTGTACCTGCTGATGCAACAGAGAATGTTCCTGTAGCAGCAGAGTTTGTTGCAAACTCTGAGGATGCTCTTGTTCTTGAAGCTCTACAACAATCAGTTGTTGAGATTGTTCAGAGAGAAGCAGAGGTAATTGCTAAAGCAAACTCTGATATTCCTGAAACTGTTGCAGAGAAAGTCAATGATGAAGCTGCACAGTTAGAACATGAAATCACTGCTGAACATGTTCCTGAAGAGATTCCAAGAGAGGATGACAATGTTAATGCTAGTCCTGCTCATTCACCTTCACATATATCTGACATTCAAGCCAACTCTGATGAAGAAAGAGAGTTCAATCGGGCTACTGAAGAACGTTTTCAAGAGATGTACTTCAACAACTGGACAGCAGCAGATTGTATCTTTACTTCACAAAGGGCTGCTGATTTAACTGCTAACTCTGTTAAAGAGATTACAAATCCTGAACTTCTCAGTCATCTCAAAGCAACTGTTGTTCAAATCAAATCATTAAACAATCGTTTTGATGCTTCTGATAAGGTGATTGAAGGGTTAAGGAATGATATAGCTACAAGAGAGCTTACGCAGCAAAGGGACAAATCTCTATACATCTCTTTGTGTAAAGAGCAAAAGACTTTTAATTCTAGATTGTTGAAAGTTGAGGAGAATCAGACTGCTATGTCTGCTCAACTAACTTCAATTTCTAATGCTCTGGAATTGCTGACATCAGTACTACTTTCTGATGATGTCAAAAAGGGGGAGAGTGTACCAAGTGACAAATGCAAAGACACTCAAACTCTGAGACGGAGGGATGATGGTAATGATGGTGGAAGCAAGGGAGGTGAATCTGAAAAGAGTTTAGGCTTAAGACCACCAAGATCAAGATCAAACTCTGAGAGAAGATCAAACTCTGGTAAGGAAAAAGTAATTTCTGCCAGTGGTTCAAGGCTCAAAAGTTTGATAAACACTGATAAGCCTAGTACTGATGAGGAAGTTGCTGCTAAAGTATTTATAGCAGAACATGGAAAAGATGTTACAATTGAAGATATCCAAGCTGAAGAGCAAATGCTTGCTGAAGAACACAGGAAGAATCTTGAAGCTGGGATATACAAAAAGAAAGAAATCAAGGCTCCTAAGAAGAAAGAAACTGGAATTATCATTAAAGAAAATACTCAACAGAGTATACAATACACCAGGAGGCCTGTGATTAGAAATACTGATAAGGGTAAAGGCAAAATGATTGAAGAGCCTAACCTGAAAAAGAAAGATATTTCAACCTCTGACATTGCTCAAGTTGAAACAAGATTAGCTAAATCAACCTCTGACGCTGCTCAAGTTGATGATATTATTGAAGTTAAGACAACCTCTGACAAGGCTCAAGTTGTGCAAACTCAGCTAGCTCCACAACTCCAAGGTACTTTTAGAAGACCTGTACTATCTGAAGCTCTGATACTTCAACCTGTGGATTTTTCTCAAACCAGGACTGTACTTGGAAAAGAAACTTTTGATAAAGCTGGTTTAGGTTCACATAGGGAGAAGAGAATAAACAACAGATCTGGAGATCAATCATCATTGGCAGTATCTGGCACTATTACTCAAGAGAATCTTGATATGCTAGACTCTGTTCAGTTGATATTTCACAAGGGTTTGAAGAAAGATTTTCTGTTGTATTTTATGAATGATGGAAGAGTTTACAGAGTTGCAGAGTCTGATATAGATCTTAAGTCTTATCAAGAATTGGAGTATGTTCTGTACCTGCTTAAAGTCAAAAACAGAAACACTCACAATGCTGCTACATTTATCAGACAAAAGATGCAAAGATCTAAGGTGATGCTTGGAGGAGGAGTTTCAAAGGTATACATTCCTAAGTATAGAGATGCTTATGGAAATGTTATAGAAATGAAGAGAAACAGTGCAAGACTAAGGACTGATCTGGGAGTTAAAGTCTTAGAATTCAATCTAGAATCTGATAAAGCACATTTTATTAGGCTAGGGAATGAGATGAGGAAGAATTCCATCTATTCTCTGAGAGCTGCTATTTATCAGACTGGAGAATCTGATCCAGAACTCAAGGAACTGAAAGAAATCATGGTTGAAGAGCTGGAAAAGGCTGAAAGAAGACTTCTAATTGATTATCTCAGGACAGTGCCTGATATTCAAGAAATCAAATAAAGTCTGACTGTAAGTTTTTAATATTTTCTATTCTAAGTCAAATTTAAACTCTGTTTTAAATTAAACTCTGTTATATGTTAAACACTGCATTTGTTAAAAGGTTTTGACATCATCAATTATATGTTTAACTTGTACATTTTATTATGAACAAGTTGGGGGAGATTGTTAGATATAATTGCTAATGTTTGTTTATCAGTGTTTAAGCAACAGGTACTGATCAGAGTTTATCAGAAGCCGATCAGAGTTTAGTTAAACTCTGATAGGGTGAAGAGTTTAAAGGAAGCCGGTCAGAGTTTATTTAAAGTCTGACAAGGTGAATGTTGAATTAGCTGTCGGTGCAGAATTGAAGATTCTAGAAGCAAAATATTCTGAAGATGGAAAGAAGCAGAATATATTGATACAGCTAAGGAAACAGGATAGAAGATAAGAAGCAATCCTTAATTGATATGAATTGTATAGCTAACTTATAGGAATATCAATTAGAGACGGATTGTATGTAGCTGTGTACTATATAAACACAGATAGGTTATCCCTAGAAGGGACGCGAATATTGAAAGATTATTCTTGTAACCTAGAAGCTCTTTATGATTCATTAACATCATAAAGAGAGAAGCTGTTAATAAGATTACAGTTTTATTGATTCATAAACAGTGTTATTAATTATTGTTATTCTCATACATACTTGATTATATTGTGTATTCGGCCTAACAAGGAAAATCCGAGAAAGCACTCATCACTAAAGGCAAGGACTGGGCAGACACTTCAGACTCAGATGAGGGAGTCAATTATGCTCTCATGGCAACTGCTAAAGATGAAGCTGAGTCATCTGAAAACAAGGTACCCCTAACTACTTATGCTTATGATACTGATAATATATCTGAGTTAAGAATATATCTTAAAAGCATACATGTTAGTTATAGGGATCAGACTTTAGAGAATGAAAGAATCAAATCTGAGAATCTAGGCCTTAAAGAGAGGAATAAATTTCTTGAAGAGAAACTTGTTAACATGCAACAAGTTCAAAAGGAAAGAGATGATGCTGTTTATGTTGAACAGGAATTGCTTAAAAGATATAGGCAAATAGAATCTGAGTTGGAAAAAGAGAGAAAAGTGATTAAAACCTGGACTAATTCTGGAAAAGACACACATCAGGTTTTTCAGACAGATACTGTAGGCTTAGGTTACTGTGAGGGAGATGAACTTAGGTTTAAAGATAAAGTTAAAGTTAAACCACAAATTAAACCTGTGCAATTTGTTCCTGAAAACAGTAAGCTAAAGTCTGTTGTTGAGATAGAAGCTGTTAAAGAACCAATAAAAATCTGTGATAAACAGGTCAATGTTGGTTTAATGACAGAGAAACAATTTAAACATAATCTCAAAGAAGTAAAGTCTGTCAACAAACAGAAAATGTTTAAGAAGAATAGGAATGGAAAAGTAGGCATTAATAAAAGAAATGATTATCTGCCTAATTCTGCTGCTCCTAGAAAAACATGTCATAATTGTGGTAGTACTAACCATCTTGCCAGGTTTTGCAATAAGAACAAAGATATTAACTCTTTACCCTCCAAAACAGGAGTAAAGAATGATTATGTTAGGGTTAGACCACAGACTTTATGCACACACTGTGGGAGCACTTGGAATTCCATTTACACTTGCAAGAGTTATCATGCCATTTATCATAATTATTATGAGTTAAAACCCAACTTGAAATGGGTTAGAACAAACTCTGCAAGTGTAAAATCTGACACTGTTAGCTTAAACTCTGTTAATAGTAATTCCGCTGCAAAAGCTAACAATGTTAAGAAAGCCAAAGGATCCAAGCAAGTCTGGATCCTTAAATCTAACTCTTTGTGAATGTTTGTGATTGCAGGGCATAAAGGAGAACATCCTTATCCTGGACAGCGGATGCTCAGGACATATGACTGGAAATAAAGCCCTGCTATCAGATTTTGAGGAGAAAGCTGGCCCAAAGGTTTCCTATGGAGATGGCAACATAGGATGTACTCTGGGATATGGCAATATCAATCTTGGTAGTGTCATCATTACAAATGTAGCTCTGGTCTCAGGACTCAAACATAATCTGTTGTCTGTTAGTCAAATCTGTGACAGAGGATACCATGTAGATTTTCATGCTAAACACTGTGAAGTAATCACAAATTCTACTGGGAAAGTTGTTCTAGTTGGACACAGGTGCAGTAATATCTATGAAGCAAGTTTGGTAACAAACTCTAAAGGAAAAACTGTGTGTCTATCTGCAAAAATGTCAAATGAAGAGAGTTGGAAATGGCATAAGAAGCTCTCTCATCTAAACTTGAACAACATCAATGAGCTAATATGAAAAGATCTTGTTAGGGGACTTCCAAAGTCAATACTCAGCTTAGATGGTCTGTGTGATTCTTGTCAGAAGGCCAAGCAAAGGAAGTCATCTTTCAAGAGTAAATCTGAATCCTCAATTGTGGAACCTTATCATCTTCTTCATATTGATCTTTTTGGTCCAGTAAATGTAATGTCATTAGGCAGAAAGAAGTATGCTCTAGTCATTGTTGATGAGTACACTAGGTATACATGGGTGTATTTCTTAGCAAAGAAGGATGAGACTGCCTTAACTCTGATGGATCATGTAAAATTACTGGACAAAGGATCACAGTTTAAAGTGAAAATCATAAGAAGTAATAATGGTACAGAATTCAAAAATTCTGTAATGGAAGCTTTCTGCAAGGAAAGAGGAGTGAAGCAAGAATTTTCTGCACCTGGAACTCCACAGCAAAATGGGGTTGTTGAAAGAAAGAACAGAACTCTAATTGAAGCTGCCAGAACAATGTTTGATGAAGCAAAATTGCCAACCTATTTCTGGGCAGAAGCTGTTCAAACTGCTTGTTTTACTCAAAATGCTACACTGATCAACAAGCATGGGAAAACACCATATGAGATGGTGAAAAATAAGAAGCCAAATTTGAAATACTTTCATATTTTTGGATGCAAGTGCTTTGTATTGAAAAGTCATCCTGAACAGTTGACCAAATTTGACTTAAAAGCTGATGAGGGAATTTTTGTTGGATACCCACTGTCAACTAAAGCATTCAGAGTTTACAATCTGAGGACTAAAGTGATCATGGAATCTATACATGTGTCATTTGATGACAAGAAAATAACAGGAATAGAAGATGAAGAATATCATGATCAACTTCGATTTGAAAATGAAGATCTAAACTCTGATGACATAAACTCTGATGAAGCAAATCCAACAAACTCTGACGAAGCATACTCTGATCCTCTACTGGTAAACACTGAAGAATTTTCTCTGACAGAACAAAATAGAGAACTAGTTGAGGGGGAGCGTGAAGAAACCTCAGAAACTTCTCAAAATGAAGACTCAAATTCTGAAGGAGAGTCAAATGAAGAATCAAATAGAAACTCTGAATCAAACTCTGAAAGTTCAAATACTGAACAGTCCAATTCAGGGGGAGCCTCAGAGAATGCAAATGGTCAAGAAGAAAATCAGGAGAGCATGGATCAAGGGGGAGGATCTAATAATGACAATAGAAGCCAATTACCAACAGCAAGAAGGTGGACACAAGCTCATACACCTGACTTGATAATTGGAGATCCAGAAGCTAGTGTGAGAACTAGAAGTGCTACAAATAATGAATGTCTGTATCATGCATTCTTATCTCAAACAGAACCCAAGAAAGTGGAAGAGGCTCTTCAAGATGCTAACTGGATAACAGCTATGCAAGAGGAGTTAAATGAATTTGAAAGGAATGAAGTCTGGACACTTGTACCAAGACCAAAGAACAGATCTATTGTAGGTACAAAGTGGGTTTTCAGAAACAAGACAGACAGTGATGGAGTAATTACAAGGAACAAGGCTAGACTTGTGACAAAAGGCTATTCACAGCAGGAAGGAATTGACTATGATGAAACCTTTGCTCCAGTTGCAAGACTGGAGGCAATAAGGATTTTTTTGGTCTATGCTGCTCACAAGAAATTTAAAGTTTTTCAGATGGATGTGAAAAGTGCTTTTCTCAATGGGAAACTTGAAGAAGAAGTGTTTGTTGAACAACCACCAGGGTTTGTAGATCCCAAACATCCAGATTATGTCTACAGGCTTGATAAGGCATTATATGGACTAAAGCAGGCACCAAGAGCATGGTATGAAACTCTGGCTCAATTTCTTTTAGAAAGTGGGTTCACTAGAGGTACAATTGACAAAACCTTGTTCTATTTTAATTCTGGTGATGACTTGCTGTTAGTTCAAATCTATGTGGATGACATAATTTTTGGGTCTACTAATGACAAACTTTGTAAGAAATTTGCCAAGCTTATGCAGTCAAGATATCAAATGAGCATGATGGGAGAGATTAGTTATTTTCTAGGCTTACAGGTCAAGCAAACAGATGATGGGATTTTTATCAATCAAGCAAAATATACCAGAAATCTTCTCAAGAAATTTGGTATGCTTGATAGTTCATCTGCTACAACTCCCATGGCTACTGCAACAAAGCTAGACAAAGACGCAGGAGCCTCAGTAGATATGACAAACTATAGAGGAATGATAGGGTCTCTTCTTTATCTCACAGAAAGTAGACCAGATATCATGTATACAACATGTCTTTGTGCAAGATTTCAAGCAGACCCCAGAGAGCCACATCTAACAGCTGTGAAGAGGATTTTCAAATATCTCAAAGGAACCATAACCCTTGGTTTGTGGTATCCTAGAGAATCAGAGTTTAAATTAATTGGTTACTCTGATGCAGACTTTGCAGGCTGTAAAATAGACAGAAAAAGCACAAGTGGAAGCTGTCAATTTTTAGGTGACAGATTAGTTTCTTGGTACAGCAAGAAACAGAAATCAATTTCCACATCCACAGCAGAAGCAGAGTATATAGCTGCTGGTAGCTGTTGTGCACAGATTTTATGGATGAAGAATCAATTGCTGGACTATGGATTAAGGTACTCTAAAATACCTATTTACTGTGATAATTAAAGTGCTATTGCTATGACAGGTAATCCAGTACAACACTCCATGACCAAGCACATCAGCATAAGGTATCATTTTATCAGGGAACATGTGGAAGAAGGAGATATTGAGCTTCATTTTGTGTCTACAGACCAACAACTTTCCGATATCTTCACCAAACCTTTGAGTGAAGCTACTTTTACAAGGCTGGTAAATGAACTTGGAATGATCTCTGGTTTTGACTAGAGATACTAGTTAGACTCAAAAAATATACTCAAAATCTATATTCTATGATTTGTTGCTCATATTCCTTTACATATGTTTACTGTCATGTGTTCCAGTTTGTTAAACTCTGTTCGTCATACTCTGTTAAACATACTCTGTCTAGTAAACTCTGTTTAGTAAACTCTGTCATTACGTGTTCGTCAAACTCTGTCAGTCATACTCTGTCGGTTAAACTCTGATGTTATACTCTGACTGTGATTTTTTGTCTGAAACACATTGACCGATGAAGAAAATTGTATGAAGCATGATTTTCAGTAAGTAATCATGAATCTTTCTAAGTATTATAAATTCTGATTACAAAATGTGCAAAAATTTTACACAGCATGATACTGTCTCTATATTTATAGCATCTCTTAGTTTATTGATCCTATATACTGAATCTGTATTAGCTGTTTGCATTTTCTTTCATAAATTAATTGTATTAACTGATGAAATGTCTAAACTCTGATTATTAGTTGCAAATATTTCACCCTCAAATCAAAAGATGCCAAAAAGAGCACAAATTCCTTTGAGATCATGTTGTGCCTAGGAAGATCCAGGAACTTATTGTATATAATAAGGGCTAAAATCTTTGATTTTTGGTGACTAGTGCCAACCACTGATTACTGGAAAAAAAAAAAATTAAAAAAAAGGGGTGAATAAAAGATATATTCAAATGAAAGGATATCAAATACAGAGTTTAGATAAAAATCAGACTTTATTTTATAAATGAGAGTTTGTGCAACCAGTTTTTACTGCTTTAGTTTGTGGATTTAATGCATTTTGAGATGGTCTAAATATTCATATTCAGTAAACTCTGCTAATTCACACACATACTTTCACACGTGTACATTTCTGTGAAAAGAGTTTGTTTACAAAGGAGGAAGATTGGTAAACACTGGTGCATTGTGTACTATACTCTGAGGTAATTTTATTTTAATCTCTGATGATTAAAATTAATTATTTGTTTCAGATAGTTAATAATTGGTAACAGTTTTTGAGAAGATATTTGTTTTGATATTTAAAACAAGTATGATTGGACAGTTGTTCAAGAATGTTTTAAACAGAGGAGAGAGGCTAATTGCCTAGAAAAGTGTAACATGCGGTAATTATTGCTGTTTTTACTGCGCATGCGCATTGGAAACTGTCAATTATTGCTGTCACAATCATTGCATGAGTGCCACGTGTCCCACTCACACAGTTAACGGAGTAAGACAGTTGTGTATTGATGATTAAAACTGTTCAGTTTTTAATTTTGAATTTCATATTTATACAATACACACACATACGTCTAAACCTTTCACATCTTACTCCAATTCACATCTATTGTCACACACACATATTCACAAACACTTTTCTACTCACAAACTCTTTCGAAGCTTTTGCATCAGTTTCTTTGATTTCTTTCAAATCTTACTAATGGCAACCACAGTTTTTGTTTCATCTGGGTTAGAATTTGTTCCAAATAACTATGCAGCACCACTAAACACTGCCAACGCGCCAGAAGCTTTTCATATGGTTCAAGACTTTCTTGCTCAGTCAGCGATTGGGCGTGCTTTAGTAGAACCAGCAAAACTTTCTGGTTCACAAATCAAGGCGTTCTGGGAGTCGGGGATGTATGATGATGGTGGTGAGACTGGGAACCCATCTATAATCTTTGAATATGAAGAAACAGAGTATGTGATTACTGCTGGAACTATTCGTGCTGCAATGGGGTTTCCTGAGTTTTCATCATATACTATTGGCATGGGTGATGAAGATTTGATAAGGATGATGCGAGAGATTGGGTATTCTGGACCCTTGAACAAGATTGGACAGTTAAAACGACCGTTCTTAAGGAAGGAGTGGAGCTTCTTCTTTGATTGCATCACAAGGACGTTTGGAAAGAAATGCACAAACTGGGATGCTATTCCCACAGACAGTCTGCAAATCGGGTATTCTATTTTATATGATAATCATTTTGATTTTTCACGACTTGTCTTGAATAATTTAGGAGAGAAAATGACAGAGAATAGAGGAGTAGTCTATTTTTCTAGATTCTGTCAGATTTTATTCTCTTACTGTGTTGAAGGAGTAGAAGTAATTGAAGAAGATGTTTCTTGTTTTAAATTACATAAAAGAATATTCTCTGATCTTATTAATAAAGATGTTAAGAAAGGGGTTGTTGGAGATTTGTTGTTACCTGCCTCTGTGCAACAGTTTATAGATGATCAAGTTAATCCACCTACCCAAGCACCTTCTCAATCCGAAACTCAACCTCCATTTGAATTTGTAAACTCTGAACCTATTCAATCCACATCTCAACAACCAAGGACTGGTGGTAGGACCAAACACAGAGCTTTCAAATCTTCAAAGTCTGTGAAGCCAGCTACTGAAGTTGGTGTGTCAAAAATCTCTATGCCACAGTCTGCTGGTCCATCAAAGAAGAAGAGGGCAAAAATGCCAAGGTCTGATGATGCAGAAGATTCTGCAATGATTCAACAAAGAAGAAGAAGAAGGCTGATAGCCAGTTATTTGTTTGATGAGGAAGAAGCTCCTGAAGTTGTTGCTGAGGAGCCTGTTGTTAATGCTGATGATGAGGTCAGGATTTTTGTAAATGCTGAAGCTCCTGAAGTTATTGTTCAGGAGGCTACTGAAAATGTTGAAGCAGCCTCTGTGCCTGACTTGGCAAATGCTGATAAAGAGGCTGATTTTGATCAAGATGTTTTATTTGCTGATCTTGAAATGGATAATGTTCTTGAAGCACACATCTCTGTAAACTCTGATAATGAAACAGAGTGTGTGGCAGCTGATCAACCCACCCAGATTATATATGTGTCAATTGCTACTCACACAGAAATTCTTTCTGTTAATAATACAATTCCAGAAAAGGGTGAGGAGGTTGACCAGGTAGTTGAAACTGCTCAGGAAGTTGAAGCTGCTCAGGAAATTGAAGCTGCTGTAGGAAAATCTGATGAAGCTATGGCAGAGACTACTGTACACACAGAAGATATTGTTGCAGAGTCTGTTCCTGTTGAAACAGAGGTTCCTGTTGTAAACTCTGATATTCCTGAAGCTGCACAGCTAAATGCTGAGATTACTGCAGACAATGCTAGTGAAGAAGCTGCAGAGCAGAATGCTAATGAAGCTAGAGTTCATTTTGATAATGCTGATCACACATCTGCAAACTCTGATCATGCAAACTCTGGGATCAATGCTGAACTTTCAGACTCTGATGAGTCTATACCTTTTCTAAGAGATCCAGAGTCTATCAAAGAAAATCAGAATGCCACTGAAGATCATTTCAGGGAAATGCATTATGCTAACTGGTCAGGAGCAGACTGCATTTTCTCTTCTCAAAGGGCTGCTGAGTTTGTTCATAAAACTGCTACAGAGATTGCTAATCCTGAGTTATTATCTCATTTTAAGGCTACTATTGTTCAAGTCAAGTCACTGCACAACCGCTTTGATGAGACTCACAAGGTTGTTCTTGGATTGAGTAATGATATTGCTCTTAAGGAGTTAGCATTAAGGAAGGATAGAGCTCAATTTTCATCTATGCAGAAGGATCAAGAGGAGATTAAGCAGAGGCTTACAAATGTTGAAAGCAATCAGGCTGCCATGTCTACTAAAATTGATTCGATTGCTGCATCACTTGAGTTGCTGACATCAGTTTTTATTCATGATGATGTCAAAAAGGGGGAGAAGATATCTAAAGACAAATGCAAAAGGACTCCAACTTTGAGACTGAGGGATGATTCACATGATGGTGGAAGCAGAGGTGCAGAGAAGAAAAGGTCAAACTCTGATAGACAGATAAAATCTGATAGGTTAAACTCTGGTAGTCAATCTTCTTCAAGACCTAAAAGTCTAGTGATTTCATCAAATCCAATTACTGATGAAGAGATTGCTGCTAAAATTTTCATGGAAGAACATGGTGGTGAAGCTACAATGGAAGATATAGATGCTGAGATGAAGCTTCTAGCTGAGGAACACCAGAAAAAGATTAAAGATGGTACTTATAAGAAGAAATCAGTAAAGGCTCCTAGAAAGAAAGAAGTTGGAATTTCTATCAAAGAAAATACTCAACAGAGTATACAATACACAAGGAGGCCTGTGATTGCAAATACTGATAAAGGAAAGGGTATACTGGTAGAAGAAGGACAGTTACCAAAGAAGAATTATTCAACCTCTGACGTTGCTCAAGTTGAATCAAGGATAAATAAATCAACCTCTGACGTTGCTCATGTTGATATTTCTACTAAAGTTGTGACAACCTCTGACAAGGCTCAAGTTGTCCAAACTCAGCTAGCTCCACAACTCAAAGGTTTCTTAAGACCTGTACTTTCTGAAACTCTGACGCTAGAACCTGTGAACTTTTCTCAAACCAGGACAGTACTTGGAAAAGAATCTTATGACAAGTCTGGTCTAGGTTCACACAGGGAGAAGAGAATAGATAACAGACCTTTAGATCAAACGTCACTGGCAGAAGCTGGTATTGGGGTATCTCAAGAGAGCCTTGATAAACTGGAATATGTTCAGATGGTCTATCACAGAGGATTGAAGAAAGAGGTTCTGTTATACTTTATGTCTGATGGAAGAGTATACAGAGTAGGAGAAGCTGATGTTCAATTGAAGCTATGGGAAGAGCTTGAGTATGTTTTATATCTTCTCAAAGTCAAAAATAAAAGTACTCATGATGCTGCTCTTGTCCTAAAAGACAGAATGATGAAGTCTAAAGTGCTTCTTGGAGGTGGTGTTTCTAGTGCATATATTCCTATGTACAGAGATGTTTATGGAAAGATTGTTGAAATGAAGAGGAATAGTGCTAGATTCAAAACAGCACTTGGAACAAAGGTTTTGGAATTCAACCTTGAGTCAGACCAAGCTTATTATATTCGGCTGGGGAATGAAATGAGGAAGAACAGCATTTATTCTCTGAGAGCTGCTATCTACCAGACTGGAGAAAGTGATCCAGAGCTCAAAGAATTGAAGGAAATCATGGTGGAAGAGCTTGAAAAGGCTGAAAGGAGGCTTCTCATCGATTATCTCAGGACAGTGCCTGATATAGAAGAGATTAAGTAAAGTCTGACTGTAAGTTTTTAAAGTTTTCTGTTCTAAGTTAAAATTAAACTCTGTTATATTTTAAACACTGCATTTGTTATATGTTTTGACATCATCAATTATCTTTTTAACTTGTACATTTTAGTATGAACAAGTTGGGGGAGATTGTTAAATATAATTGCTGACGTTTGCTCATCAGTGTTTAAGTACCAGGTATTAATCAAAATTTATCGGAAGCCAGTCAGAGTTTACCAAAGTCTGACGAGGTTAAGAGTTTACCTTAGCTGTCGGTGTAAATATAAAGATTCTAGAAGCAATATATCTTGAAGATGGAAAGAAGCAAGATATATTGAGACAGATAAGGAAACGGGACAGAAGACAGAAGCAATCCTAATTTGATATAATCTGTATAGCTTATTTGTAGGAATATCAATTAGAGATTGATTATGTAACTGTGTATTATATAAACACAGATAGGTTAACCCTAAAAGGGATGCGAATACTTGATATATTATTCTTGTAACCTAGCAGCTCTCTGTGATTCTTTAACATCACTGAGAGAAGAGTTATTTATATAATTCAGTTTGTTGATTCACAAACAGTTTTCTTAATTGTTATTTTAATTCATATATTGATTATATATTGTGTATTCGGCCTAACATTCTTCAATTCTGCAAGGTAAACCTTGCAGTTCCTCTTCCAGTGCCCCACCTTGTTACAGTGGAAGCAAACAGCTTTGCTTTTGGGGTCTTCAGCTTTTGGTGGAACCGGCCTTTTTTCACCTACTTTCTTCTTCTTGGGAGGGTTCTTCTTCCTTTTCTTAGGATTGGAACCTTCACCAATTAGAAGAACAGAACTCTTCTTAGAGGGAAAATTCGATTCCGCAGTCTTCAACATGTTGTGGAATTCAGCCAAGCTGACGTCCAACTTATTCATGTGAAAGTTCACAACAAACTGCGAAAACGAACCCGGAAGTGATTGTAAGACCAAGTCTTGACTCAGCTCCCCATCCATGTTGAAACCAAGTTGTCCAAGACGTTCAATCAAAGTGATCATCTTAAGTACATGGTCATTCACAGACGATCCCTCAGACATCCTACAACGGAACAGCTCCTTCGATATCTCATATCGAGCTGTCCTCCCTGCCACATCATACAACTCTTGTAGATGCGTTAGGATAGTGTGAGCATCCATATGCTCATACTGCTTCTGTAGCTCGATGTTCATGGAAGCTAGCATGATACATTGAGCAACATTTGCATCATCTATCCACTTACGATACACAACATGTTCATCATCATGTGCATCGTCAGCAGGTTCAACAGTCTTAGGTGAGTTAAGCACATATTCCAGCTTCTCAACCCTGAGAACAATTTTCAGGTTTCGAAGCCAGTCAGCAAAATTAGGACCAGTCAATTTGTGAGCATCCAGTATGCTCCGGAGTCATAGTGCAGAAGACATAATGTATATAGTAAATCTGTAAATGATAAACACATAATAACACTTAGCAAATATTCAATTTCATTTTAAAACAATATATGAATCGGGTCTTTATTCATAAGTGGCTCCCACTAGTTTATCTAATTTATACAACCCTTAAGTGAAAAATTAAGCATTCATAATGCTAGTGGGAATAGGGATCCTACATTCCATCACACAACCTCGGCTGTGGCACGAAACACCATGTGATGTTCAGTAGGTAGACAACTCTTGTCAATTACATCTCATGTTATTCCCTAATAAAACTTTAGCCTCTTGAATAATTGAGTCACGGCTGTAGCACGACAAACTCAATATTCTAAGTCAAGTCTAACCCAATCATTACATACAATTGAATCAGTCTCCAACAGCCCATGGCTGTAGCACGTAACGACCATTAGATTATAATTCATTGTACACATCTCTATGTAATAGACAAGTATTTCTTATTTCGAAATCAAAGCCGTCGGCTGTAGCACGAAACGACAATGATTCAAAAATAAGAACTACTTTCTACCATGTTGGAAGGCTATGACCGACACAAGCCCGTTGTGTCATTGGCCAATTACTACTTGATATTATTTAATTTTAGAGGGATTATATTATGTTACAATCATAATCATATTATAAAGAGATTCTTCTTTTTCTTGAAAAAAAATACAATTATGATATTTAAATGAAAAATTCCCAGTGTGTTGGAGGGGTCACAACGGTCCCGCTTAAAACCCAACGGCCTAGACAAAAATTTTCATTTTCTGTTAGGTCCTGATATGTTTGTAGAAGGGGGGTTGAATACAAACTGTACCGTTTTATCGAATTTGTCCGGTTCGTGATTTAACAATTCAAGAACAAATAAGTGCGGAATTAAATGAAACAAGATTCAAGTTAAATATAATTAATATTAAACTTGAAGGGTGTTGCACAAACAGTACAGATTACAAGGTTTGAATCTCAAACTATTTAAAACAAATCTAGAATAAATTCGACATGAATTTATCTATTTTTGTAATAAAAAGATCGAATAGTAAAAACTAGTTCAAGATCAAATTCTAGGGATTATAATCCGCTAGATTGTCAAAGCAATACAAGAGATACAATTCTTATGGATTAAATGTTTAAGAACAATCAAGAATTGAATTCCCTGCAGAAATTGAGCTCGGACAGTTTGAAGAAGACAGAGAGGAATGTAATGTTTTGTTGCTGCTGCTTCTTTCTTTTCTTTATGTGTTGTAATGATATGTCAACTGCCTTTCCTTTACTTATATATCAATTACTTTTCTTTTGTAAACCCACATGCGTTCCACTTTAAACAGAAGTGATTAACACTAGGAAGACAATCAGAAAAACAATCCATTTTGCTCTTGGAAGACAATCGGGAAGACTACCATTGTACTAGGAAGACATTCGGTAAGACAAGCAGTTTGCCTAGGAAGACAATCAGGAAGACTCACCTGAGAGTCTTCCTAGTTTAAAAACTAAGTCTTCCTAGTACAAAATCTAAGTCTTCCTAGTTCAAAAATATTCTAATTTAAATAATTAATTAAATAAATTATGTATTAAATTAATTCTTTGCAGAATTAAATTAATAAATAATATACTTAATAATATTAATTATTTATAAGAGAATAAATAGAATTAGTTGACTTCTCAATTAATTTCTTTTTATTCTAATTTAAATAATTAACTAAATAAATTATGTATTAAATTAATTCTTTACAGAATTAATTCAATAAATAATTTACTCAATAGTATTAATTATTTATAAGAGAATAATTAGAATTAATTGACTTCTCACTTAATTCCAGAATCACTTAAAACTTAGATAAAGAATAAACATATTAGTACGTTGACACTCAATGCACGGTCTGGTTCATGAGTGACTAACGACAATGTATGTTCTTTATCTATTTGACTTTAAGCAGTGATTCACTTCCTTTCCAATCAAGAACTCTGTAATCAGTACCTTTTACTGTCACTACTTGAAATCTCTGTCACTTTAATAAATCCACTGAGCTTGAATACTTCATTGAGGCTTGATCAATAAATTGAGCTTCTTTCAATGTAGAATCACTTCAAGTCTGTAGATGACTTTAATCTCCATTCTTTGACAGATATAATCTTCTGAGATTCCTGTGACATCTGAACTAATATTTACTTATTACATTCTTGTTTAAGTTGAGTAGAATCCTCGAATTACAAATAGGCTATAGCATATGCCTTTCAATCTCCCCCTATTTGTTTGTTAGAAAATAACAACCAAATACCTAGAGGATCACTCAACTAAAACCAAGAAAAAGATAAGACTCTTAAACCTAAGTAAATACTAGAAAGTTCTGGATCAAATATGACATTTCCAGATTTCACCAGTAAAGGTAAATACAAGACAGATGTTCCTCTAGACTGAACATATGATAACATTGAACCTGTCTTGATTTACCTAAGCTCTATACAGAACAGAGCTAATTACCTTTACTCCCCAGAAACTCCTCCTTTTCCTTTTATATCTTTTTCAGCTCCCCTTTCTACTAGCTTCAACAAAAGTCTCTAGAAACTTCTTCCCCTTAGAAATAGATAGAAACTTCTCCCCAAACTTCTGTAGAAACTAGTCTAGAAACTTCTCCCCCTTAGTTGAGGAATTCTCTACAGATTGAACTTTATGAGTATCTGAAGCCAGTAGGAGTTGAGATAGTTGATGGAGTTGATCTTGGGTAGTAACTTTGTCTTCAAGATTTCCTTGAGCAGTCCCAGCTGATTGTTGACAGAGGTGGAAGAAGAAGAACGTTCAACCACTTGTGCTTGCAAAATTTCTTTATCAGCCTGGGTTTAGAATTGATGTTCCTGTAGATCAGCTATGTGAGCTAACTACATTGCAGTGTATGTGTCTGTGTGTGCACTCACTTGAATTTCTCTTGTAAGTGTATCACTCATCTCACGTGCAAGTGTTTCACTCAGTGTTTGACTCTTATCACTCAACATTAGCTGTCTGTTTGCTCCTTTTTGATCAGTACCTGCATTGAAACTCACCCTAGCCTCTTCAAGAGAGGTCAGTGGTGGTGCAATGGGAGTTCGCAAATCCCGATCCTCAATCATGTCTATCAAATCACTTGGATTTGAAATCTGAATTGCTTCAGTGATAGACTGACCAAGTTGCCTTCCACTTTCTCCAGATAAATCTGCGAGTGGAAAATCCCTTAGGGAGCCAGAGATGTTCCCTCTGGGAGGGGAGAAAATGATTCTATTTGAGTTGGCAAAGAATCAGAATTTCCCTCAGATGCCTGTGAAGGCACTTCTACCGTAACTATGGTAGGCACTGTAACCAGTTGCAGGTGCTCTGCTTTCACTGTGTCCTGAGTTTCATCTAATGAAATTGTTTTCTCCCATTGTGAGTAATGAGAGTGTGCTTGACTCAGTACAAAGTGCCATGGCCCTATGGCGAATTTCAATAGATTCATCCTGTTGATAGAATGTCTCTAGATACAGTTCATTGGCCATTTCAAAGTCCATATCCTATTGAGAGGATACAGATGGGCTGACAGATGCCTCAGTATATGTTGAATTTCTTTAGAGGAGGCAGAGCTGTGGGATCACTCACTATTTCAATCAAAATACTTCTTTATTTAACATTTGATTTCTGTTTAGGCTGAGAGTTCAAGAAGGTTGTAGACTCATTGTTTGGCTCTAAGACCTGGGATAGAGATTGTGGATCTACATTCCCTTGGTCAACCCTAACAACCACTTGGGTTCAGCAACAGTAAAAGAAGTGGATTGAGAGATAGAAAGTAATACCTGATTTTGATTTGGCACTGAGTTTCCAGCTAAGCAAGAGCTAGATCAAAAATAATATATACAATATATTTATACAAATAACTAAGATATATAGAAAATAAAAGATAATAAATAATAAGCAATAAAAATATAATACAATAATAATAAAAAAATATTTACAGGAAACTATTTACATGCAACTAAAGAAATAAACTGAATTAAAATACAATGCATAAAGTATTTACATGAAGCTATTTACAGGCAACTAAAACTAGAAAATTTCAGAATATTATATAAGTGCATAAAACTAATATAAACTTGCAGAAATATTTAAACAACAATATTTACAATCTGAAAATAACTTAAATGATTCTAAATAAATATATTTTCAATAAAAATAAGTTTCTCCACTTAAGAAATATGAGAAAGATATTTTTAAAGCAAATAAATTATTCAGAATATTTAAATTAACAAGCTTTATACTTTAGAACAAGAATTGGCAAATTATATCATTCAATATCAGCAAAAGAAAATGATTTTGAAAGAACAAACATGACAGAGATATTTTTAATCACTAAGACTGTTTAACATATCCAATTTACCAACTAACTTGATAAATGTGGATTCATCAACAGATCTAGTGAATATATCTGCAGTCTGTTCTTCTGTGGGTACAAAGTGTAACTCCACAGTACCATTCATGACATGCTCTAGGATAAAATGATACCTGATGTCAATATGCTTGGTCTCTTGTGATTATGCCATCTTCATCTAGCTTGTTTCTGAATACCCATTTTGTACCAACTACTTTCTTGTACTTTGGCCTGGGTACCAGCTTCCAGACTTGCTGTTGTTCAAATTGATTGAGTTCATCTTGCATAGCAATCACCCAATCTGGATCAGTCAGTGCTTCCTCAATCTTCTTTGGTTTCATTTCAGAAAGAAACCCTAAATAATGATATTCATTTTGAGTAGCACTTCTAGTTATGACTCCAACACCTGGATCACCAATAATCAACTCAAAAGGATGAGCTCTATTCCAAACTGTTTGTCTTGGAAGATTTGATCTTGATGATTCGCCTTGTTTTACATTATGGTGTTGTGAATGACTAGATGACCCTTCATTTCCTCCCCCTGAGTTGTTGGCAGATTGTCTTGGTGATTCTTATCCAATGTTAATGGTATCTCCATTGTTACCAATGTTTCCACCACCATCACCATGATCATTATCATCATTGTTATTATCATCACCAGCAATAACTTCAGGTGGGGCTTCATCATCTGTTTCTGAGTCTGGCAAGTTATCAAACTTCAGCTTTTCAGATGAATCTTCTTTTTGGATATTAGGGAGGTTGGAGACATCAAATGTAACATTGATGTTCTTATTGACTGATAACATTTCTTGATTTCAAACAGGCCATATCCTCAATTATACCCTTGCTGTTATCTCCAAAGGTAAGCACTGGGCCAGCTTTCTCAACCACTTCTGATAGCAGGGCTCTATCTCCGGTCATATGCCTTGAACTGCCACTGTCAAGAATCCACATAACACGGTTTACCTGTATAACTCCCTGCACTACCAGATTGATTAGACCTTCTTCGGAGCCCAAAATTGATTGGGTCCGGCATACTTAAAGAATTGGCCTTTGTCAGGCAAAACAACATTTCTAACTTCAACTACTTCAACCTCTTTCACATAAGAGCGTTTCCATTTATAGCCAGCCTTAAAACATTTCTGATTAGGCTTGGGGATAAATGAATCCACTCTATTATTAGAAGGACTAGCAGTTTTAGCTTTAACATGCTTCTTACTATTAACATGTTGACGTGGAGCAGTCTTATCACTAGATACATGCTTACTATTAAAATAAGCATACATAACATTAAAAGCACAAGACATGCAATTACTCACACCACATGCTTTATGAGAAGAATAAGTAGCAGGCATGTTATTTTTACAGTTGTTTTGATCCAACTTATGGATATCTGATTTAGTCTTTTCAGTTGTAGCAACTTTGACTGGAATATCAGATATACACTTCTTGGACTGTTCAGCTTCCAAAGCCATATCTTCTTCACGAATCTCTTCAGCAATGATTATAGAGTTTTCATTCATAGGATCTGCTATGGATTCTTTACAGAAGGGTGTTTTAATACCCTTAAGTATATAAGGAACAACCTTTCCTTCTTCTCTGACTCTACAAGGTGTGTTAATACCAAGAAATCCAATAGCCTCATTATAATCATAACCTATACTGACATGATTACCAATAGCTTGTTGATTGAAAATTTCTTTAGCCGTTTTACAGGAGTTGTAATAGGCATTAGCTTTGGTCTTAAGCTCACTAATCTGATCTTTGAGAATGGTTTCTAGTTGTTGATACAATTTAACCCTTTTCTCAAGAACTGCTACTTGTTTAGTGAGTTCATCTTGATTATTATGCACTAGTTTTAAATCTTTTATTTCTTTTTCAAGATTAGTGTTTAAAAGATTTATTCTATCATTTTCAGTGCGTGCACAACTTATGGTGCCACCAAGATGAAAAATCATTTCAGCATCAGTGAACTTTACCTTAGACATGTCTGGTGAAGATAACATGGAATCAAAGAGTCTGCCTCCTTTTGCCACAAGTGCAAGATTTCCAACTTCTTCATCTTCACTGTCTGTATCATCCCAGCTCTTCCCTTGAGCAACATAAGCCTTCTCAATCTTATTCTTCTTGCTAGAATCAAATGAGTTCCTTGTCACTTGCCTTGGCTTATTACATTCAGTAGCAAAGTGACCCAACTCATTGCAATTGTAGCATCTGATTGAGCTTCTCTCCACAGTTCCAGTTTTGTAGCCACCCCTTGTGCCACTTGAAGATGACGAATCATCTCTCTGAAACCTGGGCCTGAACTTAAGATTGGGATTCCTCTTGAATCTAAACTTCCCAAACTTCCTGACTATCAAAGCCAAGTCACCATCTTCCAGCTGATCAAGTTCTTCTAAAGAATAGAAGTCACCACCAGATTGATCAATGGATGTTAATCCATATTCAGCATCAATAACATTCATGTTAGAACTGGAAGGTTGAACAGCTTTCACTTCCAGTTTCTGTGGGACTTCAGTATTCAATGTAGTAGAGGTACCAACAATTTTCCCAGTTCCATACAGCTCCCTCTGTTGAATCTGCTCCAGCTCATAGGTCTTCAGAACACCATACAATCTCTCCAAAGCAATCTCATTCATATCTCTTGCTTCTCTAATTGCAGATATTTTGTGCTCCAAATGAGGTGGAAGTGTAAGAAGGAACTTCTTGTTAATCTCCTTGTTGGTGTAGTGCTTCCCATTGAGATTCAGATCATTGATTAATTTGTTGTATCTCTCAAAAACCTGAGATATACCTTCACCAGGGTTTGATCTGAAATGCTCATATTGTGAAGTGAGAATTTCCAGCATATTCTCTCTAACCTCCTCTGTCCCCTCATTGATTATCTCTATGGTATCCCAAATGTGTTTGGCAGTATCACAATTTAGGACATGATTATGCATGATAGGATCAAGACAATCAATAAGGATCAGCTGTAGACAGGAATCCAAGGTAACATCCTCTTTTTCACCAGCAGTGTACTCCTTGGGATCTTTAGGGTACATTCTAGCAGCCCTAGTAACAATGTTACCCTCTTTTAGTTCTTCCTCAATAATCATAGGAAGTTTTGGTCCATTCTTCATCACATCAATGTATTTAGGATTTGCAACCTTAAGAAATAGGAGCATTTTCTTCTTCCACATTGGATAATGCTCCTTGCTGAACATTGGGATTTTCACTGTACCCACTTTCTGTGTAGTAGACATCTTTTGAGATTTTTAGAATAATAAAAATTTCAGAGTTGAAAAAATCTCAAAACAATTGGATCTTTGATTTGTATATCAATCAAAAGGCTCTGATGCCAATTGTTAGGTCCTGATATGTTTGTAGAAGGGGGGTTGAATACAAACTGTACCATTTTATCGAATTTGTCCGGTTCGTGATTTAACAATTCAAGAACAAATAAGTGCGGAATTAAATGAAACAAGATTCAAGTTAAATATAATTAATATTAAACTTGAAGGGTGTTGCACAAACAGTACAGATTACAAGGTTTGAATCTCAAACTATTTAAAACAAATCTAGAATAAATTCGACATGAATTTATCTATTTTTGTAATAAAAAGATCGAATAGTAAAAACTAGTTCAAGATCAAATTCTAGGGATTATAATCCGCTAGATTGTCAAAGCAATACAAGAGATACAATTCTTATGGATTAAATGTTTAAGAACAATCAAGAATTGAATTCCCTGCAGAAATTGAGATCGGACAGTTTGAAGAAGACAGAGAGGAATGTAATGTTTTGTTGCTGCTGCTTCTTTCTTTTCTTTATGTGTTGTAATGATATGTCAACTGCCTTTCCTTTACTTATATATCAATTACTTTTCTTTTGTAAACCCACGTGCGTTCCACTTTAAACAGAAGTGATTAACACTAGGAAGACAATCAGAAAAACAATCCATTTTGCTCTTGGAAGACAATTGGGAAGACTACCATTGTACTAGGAAGACATTCGGTAAGACAAGCAGTTTGCCTAGGAAGACAATCAGGAAGACTCACCTGAGAGTCTTCCTAGTTTAAAAACTAAGTCTTCCTAGTACAAAATCTAAGTCTTCCTAGTTCAAAAATATTCTAATTTAAATAATTAATTAAATAAATTATGTATTAAATTAATTCTTTGCAGAATTAAATTAATAAATAATATACTTAATAATATTAATTATTTATAAGAGAATAAATAGAATTAGTTGACTTCTCAATTAATTTCTTTTTATTCTAATTTAAATAATTAACTAAATAAATTATGTATTAAATTAATTCTTTACAGAATTAATTCAATAAATAATTTACTCAATAGTATTAATTATTTATAAGAGAATAATTAGAATTAATTGACTTCTCACTTAATTCCAGAATCACTTAAAACTTAGATAAAGAATAAACATATTAGTACGTTGACACTCAATGCACGGTCTGGTTCATGAGTGACTAACGACAATGTCTGTTCTTTATCTATTTGACTTTAAGCAGTGATTCACTTCCTTTCCAATCAAGAACTCTGTAATCAGTACCTTTTACTGTCACTACTTGAAATCTCTGTCACTTTAATAAATCCACTGAGCTTGAATACTTCATTGAGGCTTGATCAATAAATTGAGCTTCTTTCAATGTAGAATCACTTCAAGTCTGTAGATGACTTTAATCTCCATTCTTTGACAAATATAATCTTCTGAGATTCCTGTGACATCTGAACTAATATTTACTTATTACATTCTTGTTTAAGTTGAGTAGAATCCTCGAATTACAAATAGGCTATAGCATATGCCTTTCATTTTCAACATCAAAATAGTATTTCACTCTATGTTTCATAAACATAAGAATCTCATGGTTGTACTCATAATATTCTTGTTAAGGCAAGAAACGATTCATATTCTAGATTTCCTAGAGCACGCCTTATTTTGATTTAAGTTCACCTAAATCTATCATCGCATGGTAAACATAGGCATATATCTCATATATAAAAATAAATAAACAAGTAAGCATGCAAGTAATATCATGTCATACAATGATATTGTTGTGGAATAAAAAACGTGCTTTGTGAATTTAATGAGCTTCGAGCTTTAATGGCTGCACTCGTGTTTCCGGACTAAATTGGTCCTCACAAGATGCCTACGTATCTCAATTCGTTATTGAGAATCAAGCCAAGACGTAGTTCTGATTGTAGGATCAGGGACCTTATATAGGCGTCTGGAGCCTTGTATTTATGGTACGTTTAGGAGACTTAACGGATAAGTCTTCTTATTGATAACTGATAAGGATTGTATTGCTTGCAGGATAAGTCTTTTCCTTGTTGATAAAGACTGTGACTCGTTAATTGCATTTGATTGGGATTCCAGATCCTTCTTTGACTGATTTTCCATAATTCGGGCTCTTTTCATGAGCTGTATATTTACCCTATTCATTAATTACGAAATTAATGAATAATTAGGGTATCGGGCCTTAAATATCGGCCTTTCGTTTGACCAGTCAATTATATTTCTATAACTACTTTTCTGACCATATCATTTGCCCCTCAACTTCTGGGAAAATCTCCTTGGGGTTTTCGTAGAAGTTATAGCGTGTTTTTCCCCAAAATTTTCCATTTTAGGGCATTTTCGACCAGGAATTCGACCTGGAAACAGTATAAATTCGACCAGGATTTCGACCTGGAATCAGTATAAATTCGACCAGGATTTCGACCTGGAAGTAGTATAAATTCGACCAGGATTTCGACCTGGAATCAGTATAAATTCGACCAGGATTTCGACCTGGAATTCGAGCTCAAACAGGTGTGAGGTCGAAGCTATCGACCAGGATTTCTGGGTCTTTTTCGACCTCGCCTGTTCGACCTCGACTCAGTATGTTTTCGAGCAGGAACAGCTGTGAGGTCGAAGCTATCGACCTGGATTTCCAAGCCATTTTCGACCTCAAGTATTCGACCTCGTTCTCATACACCTTCGACCTGGAATTGTTGACTTCAATTCATAGGCTTTTTTCGACCTCGATTGGTCGACCAGGAATTGCATATGTTTTCGACCTCGGTTTTTGGGTCAAAATAGACTCAATTTCTGGGTCATTCTCGACCTCATTCTTTCGACCTCATTTTAGTGTGAGGTCGAATGATACGCACTCGATTAATAGTATATTTTCGATCTCATTCGTTCGATCTCGATTTCATGTCTCTTCGACCTCGTTTTTTTCTAGGTCAAAATGGACTTTATTCTTTGGGTCATTTTCGACCTCGATTTTTCGATCTCATTCCCTCGTTTTTCGACCTCGTTTTAGTGTGAGGTCGAGGGATGCGAACTCGTTTTATAGTGTATTTTCGAACTCAATCGTTCGATCTCGACCCAGGGTCTTTTCGACCTCATTTTGCCAACTTTTTGACTCGTTTTTGGTGCGAAGTCGATGGACACGACCTCAGTTTCGTGTGTATTTTTGACTAGGGTCATACGACCTCGATTTAGGGTTTTTTCGACCTCAAACCTTTAATTGTTTCGCTTTATTTGGAAGTGAGGTCGTTTGATGCGACCTCGTTTTCTCGTATACTTTCGACTTGGATCGTGCGACCTCGTTTTCTAATTTTCTGCCTCGGTTATATTCCAAGATTTTATTTTTGGGTTTTCATTCTTTTCTTGGGCCTCAACTAACCTAATTTTTGATTGGATTTAAGTTATTTCTGCCTTGGGCCTAATTGGGCTTTATTTGTTTGGGCTTCGAAATTGCCTGAGTTTTAATTTATTTGGGCCTTTGCCTTTGTAATCCATAAGTGGATTTATGGGCCTTACTGGCTATAGACGGTTGCTCTTCCTTAGCCGGTTGAGTTCCCGGTTATCTCGATTATAAAAGAGTGAGATTTCTCATTTCACTCTCACTTCTCACTTTCAACTTTCCAAAATTTCTCTCTAGTTATCATAGTTTTTCTCTCTTTTATTCCGTGGTAAGGCGATTCCCGGCGAGTTTTTCACGGTGGTGCCCTTGTTTTTCTGGGATAAATCTTCATCCCTTGAAGATTTCTGGGTTTTCATCTCCTTCATTTGAAGATTTCTGGGTTTTCATCTCCTTCGTTAGAAGATTTCTGGGTTTTCATCTCCTTCGTTAGAAGATTTCTGGGTTTCTTTGAAGTTTTTCTGGAAATTTCTTTTGAAGATTTGAAGATTTGAAGATGTCTGACAAAGCTGCCCAACGCCTTCAAAGGATGAACAAAGCTTCTAAGAGAGGTATCCAAATTCGTTCCCCTCATATGTCTCTTCAAGATATGATCTTAGAGCGTAGCGATGAATATCCTCATGTATCACACTTAGATTCCTTCGACTGTAGTAATAAGTTCCATGAAATTGACTTAATTAGGGACTATAACAAAATGTATAGAGTTAAGTCCCCCTATAGGTTAGTTCCGGCAGGCCCAGGGGACCGTTCTTGCCATTGGCGTCCTGATGCACTTTGCATATACAAGGATGCCATTGTTGCAGGACTCAGGTTTCCCTTTCATGAGTTCATTCCCAGGCTTTTGGCTGATGTTGGGATTAATCCTTGCCAACTTCCTCCAAACGCCTGGAGAATAATTATGTGTTTAATTGTTCTTTGTTTGAAGAACAAATTTCCTTTATCTGTAGCTTTGTTTAGGATAATCTTTCAATTTAAGAATAGTTCAGCCATTTCTTTGGGTTGGGTTTATATCAACCACCGTCCTTCCACTCCCCCCATATTTCACCCCAAATCCATTCCAGATAATAACCCAAAATGGAAAGAGGAGTTTATGTATTTAGTTTGGGAAGGAGGGGATTGGGGCACCCTTTTTCGTAGTTCCTTTAGTAGGGTTTCTGATGGTAGCCCTAGTAATATCATTCTGAATGATGAGGAGGCCCATGCGTATGCTGAACTTACAAAGGATAATTATGCCACTCTGGCTTGGGTGCTCCTGGATGAGTTCCAGCTTAAGTCCCTGGGACTTTCAAACGTTTCTGATAAGGGTAATTCTCACCTCAAATCTTTCTTTATTTATTTAAGATTAACTTATACGAACCGTTTCCTTCCTTGTATCTTTTGCAGCTGCGGTCTTTATTAACAAGACCAACGAGCCTGAAGAGGGGGAGACAGCTAGGATGAAAAGGGCACGTTTGGGAGGGAAGGATCCTCGTGCCTCTAGCGTTCCAGCTTTCATAAGGCCTCATGTGGACCTTACTGAAGATGCTGAAGGCCCTGCCTCGGGCAAGAGTGCAGTTTGGCGCCCCAACTGGGGTCTCAGGAAGAAGGACACTGTAGTGGGAGTGTCCAAGCATGCAGTGGAGTGGTCTTATCACTCTCTGACTCCTTGTGACTACAAGGATTTTGTTTCTAACTCCACCATCGAGGGGGTGGAGCATGCAGGATCCCAGGCCATGGCGGCTGTAAGTATTTTTCTCCTTCTTTTCTTTGTAGTCTTTAATCTATTTCAAGTTTTAAGTATTTGACTTGTAACTTGTTTGCAGATGAATGCCAACTGCCAAGGGGCTCTCTTTCAAGCCAAGTCTTGGCGCTCATCCTCTGAGGCCAACCAAGGCAAGTTTGAGAAGTCTCAGGAGGAATTGGCTTCTGCGAAGGCCACCTTGGCTAGGAAGGAGAAGGAGTTGGCTGACTCCCAGGCTGAGCTGGTGTCATTGAGGAAGGCCAAAGATTACTTTATCGACGAGTATCTCGACTCTGAGGAGTACGGGGACTTGATCGATAAGCATGATGGGCTCCTCTTCCCAGTTCAGTATACTAAGGGATGGGACGACGCTCTTTCTGCTGTCCTGGAGAAGATGCCTGGATCTCTCACCATATCTGATTTTCCTAGCCCTCACCTTCCTACTCCTTTGGAGATGGTTTTGGCTGGAGAGGAGGATATGGAGGAGGATGACAGGATCTTAGACCTGGATCATACTTCTCCACCTGGTCAGACTGTCAGGGCTGATGATGTTGCTATTCCCTCTGGAGAGGAAGAGGAGGATGAGGAGGCCACTGACAGGGCAGATTAGTTGTAGTTTTCTTTTGTAGTTTTTATTTATGGCCTTTCTTGGCTTGTATTCGTATTGGTGTACTTTTGGCCTACGGGCTTAACTTTTATTTAAGTTTTTATTTATATCTTGTGGCCATTCATGGCTTGCATTGTTTTTCTTGCTTTTTTGAATGTTTATGAACACTCATAGTAGATAAACTTTAAAACATGAAGATGCTGAATTCATTCATAACTTGAAGATGGGATCAACCCTTACATAGTATCCCAGTTTAAAACTTGGGTTGGTTTCATCAAACCTTATTTATAGCAGTGAATCCTTTCAGGAAACACCTTAAACATAGTAAATTTTCAGATTGGAGGCATGCCAAGTCCTTGGCACCTCATGCCCTTCAAGGGTTTCTAGCTTGTATGAGCCTCGACCAAATACATTCTTGACGCGATATGGTCCTTCCCAATTTGGGGCTAACTTGCCTTTTTGTCCAACTCCGGATGCCTCGATCTTTCGAAGAACTAAGTCTCCTTGACGAAAGAACCTTTCTTTAACCCTTAGGTTGTAGTAGAAAGATGCCTTATTTTGATGTTCAACTATCTTGGCGTTTGCCTCATCTCTAACTTCGTCAATTAGATCTAAAGCCAGCCTCAAGCCTTCTTCATTTTCTTCTGGTTCATAAGCCTCAACTCTTGGGGAGGTGTGAGTAATCTCCACCGGGACCACTGCCTCTGCTCCATATGCCAATAGAAACGGAGTTGCCCCGGTGGTGACTTTGCAAGTAGTACGATATGCCCAAAGTATGGGGAGCAATTCGTCTACCCAAGTGTTTCTGGAGCGTTCAACTCTTTTCTTCAGTCCATCTAGGATAATCCGATTTGCAACCTCAGCTTGCCCATTTGCTTGAGGATGGGCAACAGAAGTGAAGCGCAACTTGATATCATTCTCATCACAATACTTCTTGAATTCGTCATTGTTGAATTGAGTTCCATTGTCCGTAACCAGGACTCGTGGAATTCCATACCTGCATATCACATTTTCCCAGAAGAAGTGCATCACTTGCTTGGTGGTTATCTTGGCTAATGGCTTAGCCTCAATCCACTTGGTGAAGTAGTCGATTGCTACTATCAAGAACTTTCGTTGAGCACTTGCCATAGGAAATGGCCCGAGTATATCCATCCCCCACATAGCAAAAGGGATGGGAGAGTTAATGGACGTCATCATCTCAGGTGGTTGTCTAACCACTGGTGCATGTTTCTGGCATCGTTCACATTTCTTCACGTAACTTTTAGCATCAGCAAGCACGCTTGGCCAATAGAAACCTAGACGGGTGACTTTATGAGCAAGGGCTCTGCCCCCCAAGTGTTGCCCACAAATCCCTTCATGTACTTCCTTTAGGGCCAATTCTGCCTCTTGAGGTCTCAAACACTTTAAGTATGGAATAACAAAAGATTTCTTGTATAGTACCCTCAATTAGGGCATACCTTAGTGCTCTGACGTATAGCTTTCGTGCTTCTGAAGTGTCGTTGGGCAACCACCCAGTTTCCAGATGAGCTTTGATAGGATCAATCCAACAACTGGTAATACCAATAGGTGCTACCAACTTTCCGTTGATGCTTGGGGTCTTCAAGACTTGGAAGTATACACTCCCTGCATAGTTTTCAATTTCAGAAGAAGCAAACTTAGACAAGGCATCAGCCTTCACGTTTTCCTCTCTGGGAATGTGCTCCACATAGCATTCATCGAATTGAGTCATGATGGCCTTGACAAGTTTCAAGTACTTGGCCATGACTTCATCTCTAGCTTCAAACTCTCCATTTACTTGGGAGACCACTAGCCTCGAGTCTCCACATACTTTCAGAGTTTTGACTCTTAAGGCTCCAGCCAGCCCTAAGCCAGCTATCAGAGCTTCATACTCAGCCTCATTGTTTGTCGTTGGGAAGTCAAGTTTTAGTGCGTACTCTATTATGAATCCATCAGGACTTTGTAGAACTAAACCAGCTCCACTTGATTTTGTTTTTGATGCTCCATCAAAATAGAGCACCCAACATTCTTTGGACATCACTTCTTCACCTTTTATTATTACTTCCTGCCCCCCGACTTCTTGGTTGTCAATGGTGCATTCAACCATGAAGTCAGCAAGTGCCTGAGCTTTTATGGCCGTTCGAGGCTTATACTTGATGTCAAACTCGCCCAATTCAATAGCCCATTTGATCAGCCTTCCACTAACTTGAGGACTGTGCAAGATGTTTCTCAGAGGTTGATCAGTCAAGACCTCTATCTTGTGAGCCTGGAAGTAGGGGCGTAGATTTCTTGAGGCCATTATCAAGGCTAAGGCAAACTTCTCAATCATTGAGTAGTTTATTTCTGCCCCATGCAGAATCTTGCTCACATAGTAGATGGGTTTCTGAAACTTCAATTCTTCCTTTACCAAAACGGCTCCAAGAGCTGTGTTAGAAACTGCCAAGTACAAATAGAGAATTTCTCCTGGCTTGGGTTTTGCCAACAGTGGTGGCTCAGCCATGTATTTCTTCAGGGCTTCAAAGGCCTCTTGGCTTTCAGTCGTCCATTCAAAGTCTTTTACCTTCTTGAGTGCTTTGAAGAAAGGCAAGCATTTTTCTCCTGATTTGGAGATGAATCTTCCCAATGCTGCCACTCTTCCTGCTAGTTTTTGGACATCCTTGACAGTCTTGGGTGGTTCCATGTCTAGAATCGCTTTGATTTTGTCGGGGTTAGCCTCGATTCCTCTCTTGGAAACCATCAGGCCTAAGAACTTTCCCGAGCCCATGCCAAAGGCACATTTAGCTGGATTCAACATCATCTTGTGGTGCCTCGGCAATTCGAATGCCTCTCGGAGGTGCTTAATGTGATCGGCCTTATCGAGGCTTTTGACTAGCATGTCATCTACGTAGACCTCCATGGTTTTTCCAATTAGGTGCTCAAAGATTTTGTTCACCAATCTTTGATAGGTTGCTCCTGCATTCTTAAGTCCAAAAGCCATGACTAAGAAACAAAAGACACCGAAATCAGTGATGAATGATACCTTGGCGATATCATCTTTGTGCATCTTGATTTGATTATATCCACTGAAGCCATCCATGAAACTCAGCATCTCATGCCCAGCAGTGGCATCTATTAAAGCATCAATCCTCGGTAAGGAAAACAATCCTTAGGACATGCATCATTCAAGTCAGTGAAGTCGACGCACATTCTCCACTTCCCGTTAGCTTTTTTGACCATTACGGGGTTAGCTAACCATTCTGGGAATTGGATTTCCTCAATGAACCCAGCTTCCAAAAGCTTATTCACTTCTTCCTTAATGGCTTCAAGCCTTTCTGGAGCAAAATTTCTTTTCTTTTGCTTCACTGTCTTCCTTTCTGGATCCACATTCAATCTGTGAGATATCAATTGGGGATCAATCCCTGGCATGTCGGCCGCTGTCCAAGCAAAAACGTCACCGTTCTCTTGAAGAAAAGAGGTGAGTTTGCTTTTTAATGGCTCAGGTAGTAATGCTCCAATATAAGTTACCTTCTCCGGCTCTCCTGGGACTAAGGGAATTGGGACCAAGTCCTCGGCTGGTTTCCCTCTTCTGTCCTCATTGTCACTTGTATTCATATCTTCAATTGGGAGAACCTGCCCCCCGATTCCATCAGGCCTCAATGCGGCTACATAACAGCTTCTAGCCATTTTTTGGTCTCCCCGTTCTTCACCAATCCCATTCCTCGTTGGGAATTTGATTTTCAAATGATAAGATGAGGCAACAGCCGTAAACGCATGAAGACCAGTCCTTCCTAGGATTGCATTGTGGGTCGAAGTTGCTTTTATAACTATGAAGTTTAGCATTTGAGTAGATGTATTCATTCCTTGTCCCATGGTCATAGGAAGTTGGATAGTGCCTTCCACTTTTGACTCCACTCCATTGAACCCATAAATGGGCATATTCGTGGGCGTCAACTGAGAATCAGTGTAACCCATTTTTATAAAGGCATCGTGGAACAGGATATCCACTGAGGCTCCATTATCAACCAGGACTCTCTTTGTTTCGGAGTTGCCTATCACAGGTACTATAACGAGAGGATCGTCGTGGGGGAACTTCACCCCTTCTAAGTCAGAATCATCAAAACCTATTGACACTTCTGTTCTGGCACGCTTTGGTGCTTCTCCGACCACCGTCATTACTTCTCGGGCGTAAGCCTTTCTTGAGTTTCGGGAGGACCCAGCAGCAGTTGGTCCTCCGAATATCATGTTGATAACTGGCCCTCGGGGCTTGGGATTTCGATCTTGATCGTTATCCCTTTTGTCATAATCCTTTCTTTCATAATTTCCCCTTTGATTTCCTTGGTTTCCATCCTTGGTAAATTTGCTGAGTTTCCCTCTTCGTATCAGAAACTCAATCTCATCTTTCAGTTGCCTGCAATCGTCGGTGTTATGACCAACTTCTTTGTGGAACCGACAAAATTGATTTTGGTTCCGTTTGGACAAGTCGGCCCTCATTGGCTTTGGCCATTTGATATCTTCATCCTTAGCTATTTCCATTAGGATTTGACTTCTGGGAGTGTTCAATCTTGCATATTCCGTGAATTTTGGCCCAAAATTGTTCTTTTTTGGTGGAGAATCAGATCTCTTTGACGTTCTAGGAAACTTTTCCTTAACATCGTACTCTTGAGTTTCTTTTCTTTTCTTTGAATTCCCACTACCACCAGCAGGGGGTTCATACTTTCTCATGCTTTCTTCAGCCTTGATATACTTTCCGGCTCTGTCTTGGAGCTTCAGCATGCTCTCGGGTGGATGTTTAGCCAACGACCTTTTGAAATGGTCATCAGTGGTTCCTTGTTGCAGGGCTATCATAGCTACTTTGTCCTCTAAGTCCGGGACCTTCAAAGCCTCCCGGGTGAATCGATTGGTGTAGTCCCTTAGAGCTTCATTCTGTCCTTGTCGGATTGCCATGAGTGATGCAGAACTTTTCTCATGCACCCTTCCACTAATGAATTGATTGACGAAGGCCTTACTCAACTCTTTGAAGGATCCAATAGAATTGGGAGGCAATCGGCTGTACCAACGTTGCGCCATGCCTGCCAAGGTTTGGGGAAACGCCCTGCACTTGACCGCATCATTGGTTGGCTGCAACAGCAGTGCGTTGGAGAAAGTCCTTACATGATTTGCGGGATCTCCCGTTCCATCGTAAGCCTTGATGGTTGGCATCTTGAACTTTCTGGATATAGTGGCTTTCATAATGTCTTGAGTAAATGGTGGTGTAGGATCATCAGGATCTCCTAGGGGCAACAACACAGTAGGATCACCCCTTGGGGCTTCAGCCCTCTTGGTTCTCCTTGACGGTGGATCCAAATTAATAATCAGGACTCCTCCCGTTCCTTGGTTTTGTGTCCTTGCGGCTTCTTCTTCAGCCAGTATCTTCTTAAGCCTTGCAGTCTCGGCTTCATGGGCCGCTAATTTCTCCCTTGTAGTTTGGGGTCGTTCTCTATTGGTTTGAGAAGAACGTCTCCTTCTCGGGGCAACATCCCTCTCATCTCCTGTTGAGTAATTTTCATCCTCAGTGTAAGGCCCAGAGAAATCGTCTCGAAACATCTGACGAGTTTGGGTTTGACGGTTTTGGGGTTCCAGACCTTGGATGTAAGGGGGCACATATGCCTCATGGTAGATTGGATTAGTTCCACTACCACCCGCTGTGGGGCGAGGACGCATACCGTAGGTTGGCATGCCCAGAGTTTGAGTAGCATACTGGGGGAGATCAGTAGTGTGGAGTTGAAGGCTACGAGGTGCGTTCATGAGCAGCGGGGAGGTTGTAATTGGTTGCTGGTGAGTGGTTTCAGGTGGATTTTGTCCATGAATAACCATTTGTAGGGGATTCGTCCCTTCAGCAGTAATTGGGACTTCTTGTCCTTGAGTGTTGGTGGGGATATTCGTCCCTTCAGTGCCAGTAGTTGGCGGTGGTTGACTTCCATGAGTATCAGCCCCGGTGGTGATAGGAAGTTCTTCAGAAGCTGAAGTATCTCGAGTTGTTCTCCGTGTGTTTGCCATGGTTGATGTTGTTTTCCCACAGACGGCGCCAAATGTTGTGGAATAAAAAACGTGCTTTATGAATTTAATGAGCTTCGAGCTTTAATGGTTGCACT
The DNA here is from genome assembly GCA_030848705.1 of Heracleum sosnowskyi. Lineage (NCBI taxonomy): Eukaryota > Viridiplantae > Streptophyta > Magnoliopsida > Apiales > Apiaceae > Heracleum > Heracleum sosnowskyi. Next base: position 430,792 of record JAUIZM010000043.1, on the reverse strand, counting down.
CGTGTTTCCGGACTAAATTGGTCCTCACAAGATGCCTACATATCTCAATTCGTTATTGAGAATCAAGCCAAGACGTAGTTCTGATTGTAGGATCAGGGACCTTATATAGGCGTCTGGAGCCTTGTATTTATGGTACGTTTAGGAGACTTAACGGATAAGTCTTCTTATTGATAACTGATAAGGATTGTATTGCTTGCAGGATAAGTCTTTTCCTTGTTGATAAAGACTATGACTCGTTAATTGCCTTTGATTGGGATTCCAGATCCTTCTTTGACTGATTTTCCATAATTCGGGCTCTTTTCATGAGCTGTATATTTACCCTATTCATTAATTACGAAATTAATGAATAATTAGGGTATCGGGCCTTAAATATCGGCCTTTCGTTTGACAGTCAATTATATTTCTATAACTACTTTTCTGACCATATCAGATATAATGATGTATGGATTTATTATAGTATTTAAAAGCAATTAAAACAATTAGTACATGCTTTAAAACACTTCCGGGAATATAAACAGTTCCAAACTTTTATATAAAAAATATTTGACTACTCCATTAGATCCGTCTCGGAAAAACGAATCCAACGGTATATTGCACGCCCAAAACGGAGTTACCAAACTCCCAAAAATTCAAATTTAATGTGAACAGAAGGGTTGTAACGCATTACTGGAATGCGTTACAACAACTAAATGCTATTAATTGTGTAACGCATGACGCTCATGCGTTACATGCCCTGTAACGCATTCCCGGAATGCGCAACACCCTTTCCAGCGGTTGCGAGTCACGTACGCGCGCGGACAGTAGCATAATGACTATTCATTTTTTTTGTAACGGTTTTTAGCTTTTTAACACTTAAAAAAAACTGCCCTACCCATTAATATCATTTATTGTTATTATTTTTTTATTTTAATATTAATAAATTAATTAATAAATTAATAAAAAATCAAAATTATATGATTTCTGAAATCAAACAAAAACAAAAATTACCAAGTATCTATGGGGTCCTTGTGCAAATTTTAATTCATATATTTCAACATGCATAATTATTTTATGAATTTTAATTAAAACAATTTTAAAAAAATCATAACAAATAATCTACACATCACAAAATTATGAAAAAAATACCTAGATGATCCACAACACTTGTAGAACCCAGATCAATGGTCAAAATCTCATGCAAATAATATTTCGAATTAATTCATAATTAAATCTAAATATACTTGCAAAAATCATAATAAATCCATACATGCATAAACAAATCTGAATTTTTTTTATATGAATCTCTATATGCAAAACCTAGCTCTGATGTCATTGAAGGAATTTACGGATGAGCGGAAGCGTGATATAACATTTATTCCGTAAAAACCATGTATCGCACATATAGAAAAACATATAAAATCTAGAGCGAAGGGAATCGTAACCATACCTTGAGAATCGAAGCTTTAAAATCGATGGTTGAAAGTAGTTGCTCCTCAGAGTGTGAAGCACTCTACCGGTATCCACCAAGAATTTTCCTTCGATGAATTCTTCAAAAACTCTAAGACTTTGAGAGAGAGAGAGAGAGAGAGAGAGAGAGAGAGAGAGAGAGAGAGAGAGAGAGAGAGAGAGAGAGAGAGAGAGAGAGAGAGAGAGAGAGAGAGAGAGAGAGAGAGATGGAGGCTAGCTCATTTTCTAGGTTTTTCACAAAAACTAAGATATGCCTTATAATGAACTATCTCATTCTATTTATAGGGCTTTCCTAGGGTTTTAATAATATATCTTTATATATATATATATATATATATATATATATATATATATATATATATATATATATATTAACCCCACATTTCTAAAATTCTTTAATAATGATTAAAACTATTTTAATCATTATTTCTTTTTCTAAACTATTTAGAAAATAATTCTTCCTCTCTCATAATTTAAATCTTTTCATCAAAGAAAATATTCTTTTTATGGTGTGACCCTGTAGGTTCAATATTAAGCCGGTAGTAGAAATAAATAATAATAAAATTTTTATTTATTATTTATATGAATTCTAATAATTCATTAAATATAATTAACCGATTAATTATATTTATTCTACATCGTGAGTGATGCTTCTCAACATATCGCGACTATCCGGATAATATGAATTCACTGCTTAGAATACCAAGAACCTGTCAGTGACTAGTTTCAGTACAATCAATTCCTTCTACCTTACAATATCCCGATTAAATACAAGGCATGGATCTCGTGTCAGGCCTTATTAAATTTAATCATATGATATCTTATTCATAATGCTAAGTTCATATTAATGCAAAGTTCATATCCTTTCTAATTTCATACACTCTGGCCAGAGATTCCAGAACTCGCATACTAAGAATAACATAGGATATTCTCTTCCTATACTGGAAGGGGTAGATCCTCTATTGACGTTAATTATCTCCATACACAAATCTGTATGCCCGGAATAGACCTAATGGATGTCCTTGAGACTAAGGACTAATCCAAAGCATAGTTCATTATATACAAGATAACTCTAACGATCTCAAGTCTAAGGACACTTGTACAACTATCACTCAGTGAATAACTATTGACACGTGAGTAAACTCCATTAGCTGTTCAACTTATCGAGTCATGTTCAGTAAACTTATTCCCTAACAAGCACCTACATACTAGCTATAGTGTCACCACACAAATGCCTATGAGAACAGACATCCTCCTGACGGGAGCAAGCATAGTATGTACCAATCTTTGCGGATTCACCAACTTCCGATTAGTTATCCTATGATCAAGAACTGTTTAAGTCTAGAGTTATCATCTTCTAGATCTCACTATTATAATCTCATTATAATTCTAGAAGCTTTACTCTAAACTATGGAACATCTTATTTAAAACACTTTAAATAGATAAAGCCTGTAATAAAAACAAAACAAGTCTTTTATTAACATTAATGAAATCAAATAAGAATACAAGAAAGTTCTTCCTAACTCATCATACATGATTGGATTTAGGACAAACACTTTCATCTACAACTCCATTCTGCTGTGGTGTCCTTGCAGCAGAAAATTGTTGCACAATTCCTTCATCCTTGCAGAAATTACCAAGTGTGGCATTTCTGAACTCAGTACCATTGTCACTTATTAGAATTTGAACCTTGGCATTTGGAGTTCTGTCAAGAACTCTTAAGTGATCAATGATAATTTGAGCAGCTTCATCTTTTGATTCTAGATACTTCACCCAAGTATACCTAGAATGATCATCCACCATAACTAATGCATATCTCTTCTTGGCTTAGGATGGAACATTTACTGGTCCAAAGAGATCCATGTGAATTAGTTTGAGTGGTTCTATGTTGGCGTTGACTTGTTTTGACCTATGCACAGCTCTTCTCAATTTTCCCATTTGACAGTCCTCACACAGTCCTTCTTGACAGAATTCCTGTTGAGGTAGTCCTCTTACCAGTTCTTTCTTCATTAGCATATTCATTGTGTTGAAGTTTAGGTGAGAGAGTTTCCTGTGCCAAAGCATGTTGTCACCAACAGTAGCTTTATTGTAGAAACAGTAAATCTTGTCCTTCTTTGTTGAACTCAGATCAGCAACAAATAGGCTTCCTTTCCTTACCCCTTTCAGAGAGAGGCTTCCATCTTTCTTGTGATAGATATTGCACACCATCATGTCAAAATCAACCTTGAATCCTCTGTCACTGAATTGGCTGACACTGAGCAAGTTGTGCATCAATCCATCAACAAGAGCAATATCATTAATGACAACATTCCCAATTTCCAAACAACCATATCCCATTGTGTAACCTTTGTTGTTGTCTCCAAAGGTTATGATTGGGCCAACTTTCTCCACAAATTGTGATAGCAGGGCTTTATCACCAGTCATGTGTCTTGAGCAGCCACTGTCAATGATCCACATGACCTGCTTCTTTTTCTTGCCCTGCAAAACAAATTGTATTTAAGAGGCATATGGTACCCAATCCTTGTTGGGTCCTTCTAATTCGGTATCACACGAATATTCATCATTTTCAACTTTAACAATCACATCAGGAATCTTCTGTTGGACTCCTTTCTTCACCCACTTAGCTTTAGAATTAGACTTGGTCTTCTTCTTAGTGGATGTAGCCTTTTTACTGTTTCCAGTAGGCTCAGAAGTCTCAACAGTTTGCATATAGAGACATTGTTCAGTAGATGAAATAGGCAAGTTAAAACAAGTACTCATGTCAGTTATTTTACAAGGCATGCAGTCAGTGTTATTGCATACTACCATAGATCTATGCATAATGGGTGTTCTATTTAAGTTACCATCTATCTTGGTCACATTGTTCTTGACCTCTTTTGGTTTCTTACAAATATGAGTTAAGTGATGTGAAGAGCCACAGTTATTACATAGTTTTCTGGGAGCACTACGAACATTAGCATTGCCATTTCCTAACTTACCATTCATGTTCTTAGACTTGTAGGTAACTGTGTCAACATGATGTTCTGAAGTTGTTGTCGAGCTCTCCTTGACAGTACCTTTTACACCTTCTGTCTTGACAGTAGGTTTAGAGGTTGCTGTCTTCGAAGCTCTCTTGACAGTATCTGTGGAAGTTACTGTCTTGCCATTCCTGACAACATCTTTAGAACATTCTGTCTGATTGTCTGGGAAAGTTACTGTCTTGGGAATTGTGACAGTATCTTTTCCATCAACTGTTGTACTGTCAATACCTTCATCCTCATCATCAAGTTGTTGCTTGATGAGCATGGCTTCCTCATCAAACTCAAGTTCAGAAGGTTTAAAAATTGGTTTGTTGATCTTTTTCAGAACATGAGGTTTGACAGAAACATCAGTTGTACAATCCTGATTCACAATCTCCTTGCCAGGTCTTTTACCATACTCAAAACCTATCCCTACTTTTTGATCCTCTGTGTGTTTCTCATGATAATCCTGAAGTTGTTTAGAAGAGTTTCTATAGGCCTTGATCTTGAATTCATTTTCAGTAATTTCATTCCTTAGAAACTTTTCTATTTCTTTAGCACAAACTAATTCATTTTTAAGTTTAGGATTTTCCTGTGCTAGAGACTCTAACCGACTGGTCTTTAACAAAAGCATGTCATTCTCAGAGGTGAGTGTTTCATTTAGTTTAGTTAACCTAGCAATTTTTTCATTTGCTGCAGTTAAACTAGTAGGGACATTAAACATTTCAGCACTCAACTCCTAAACAGTTTGTTTGTATTCTTCTTTAGACATTTCAAGTAAAACAAGTGAGGGTACCTGACTTGAAGAACTAGAAGAGACCTCTTCAGATTTGGCCACGAGGGCTAGATTCACATATTCCTCTTCTTCTTCATCATCAGAATCATCCCAACATTTTTCCTCAGCCACATAGGTTTTTCCCTGTCCTTTCTTGAAGTGTCCACTTGACCCTTTGTCCATTCTTTGATTCTATTTTGGTCTTCTGCATTCAGTAGCAAAATGACCAAGCTCATTGCAGTTGTAACATCTAAACTTGGATTTGTCCACCATCCCTGTTTTGTAACCACCTTTAGTGGCACCACCTTCAACCTTGGAAGAATTCCCTCTGCTAAATCTTGATGTTTGACCTTGAGACTTAAATGGCTTGTTTATCTTGAATCTTATGTTTTTGAACTTCTTAGCCATGTAAGCCATAGTTGGATTGTCCATCTTTTCCATTTCTTCTAAGGAATAGAAGTCTTCATCTTCAACATAAGTTATTTGCAGCACCACTTTCTCATCATCATCAACAACCTCCTCAATCTTTAGGGTAGGTACTTGAGCAGGTTGGGTGATTTGAATTCCTTCACTAAGTTGAGTGATTCTTGGCACATGATACACAAGAGCACCAGACATATTTCCCATCTTTCCTCTTGATCCAGATTGTATAGCTCTTTTCTAGAAAAGTTCAAGCTCATATGACTTAAGCACACCATATAATGTTTCAAGGGAAACATTGTTTAGATTTCTTCCTTCTCTTATGGCTGTGATTCTGTGCTCTAGATGCTCAGGAAGTGTGAGTAAGAACTTAACATTTAACTCTTTCCTATCATAGTACTTGCCATGAATCTGTAGCTCAGTCAGCAGTTTACTGAACCTCTCAAACATTGTTGTTAGATCTTCTCCTGACTTTGCCATGAAAGCTTCATACTGTGAGATAAGAATTTGTCTTTGATTGTCTTTCACTTCTTCACTTCCTTCACATAGCAGCTCAATCTTATTCCACATATCCTTAGCTGATGAGCATCCAATGACATTCCCACACATGGCTTTGTCCAAAGTGAGAGCACCCAGTAGGATGAGTTGCAAGTAATCATCCAAGGCCACCTTCTCTTTTTCTGGCTCCAGAAACTCAGAAGGTGCTTTAGCAACCCAGTGTGCTGGAATAAGAACACCGTCCACAGTCGAGTCTTCAATCTCCTTCTGTGGAACAAAGAGACCATTTTGGAGGATACCCAAGTATAATGGATTCGCAGCTTTGATAAACAACAAGATCTTTCTTTTCCACACATTGTAATTCTCCTTATCAAAAGCTGGGATCTTTATGCTACTTGACTTCTGCAAACTTGTCATGATCTCAGATTTGTAGAACAATCTATTTGCTCTAATACCAGTTGTTGGTCCTTGACTATTGCAGAAGGGGGGTTGAATGCAATACTGATAAATCTCAATCTACGTTCCAACAACTTAAAACTAAGATTAAAGTTTATCAGCTTACGAATTGCAAATAAAAGTAGACACAAGAGATTTTCTCACAAAATAAATGTTTTATTTATTTTGCAATGGGTTGCTACAACCTCAAGAAAAATAGTTTTCTTGAGCTTCAATTTCTCGAGTTCTACTAAGAATGAATCGAGAGATAGTCTAAGTAACTACTCAACCTATCTTAATCATCACGGGTTTATGAAGTTGCTGTCATTTTCATGTGGCAGCTTCTTACAAATTGTCTACCCGTGAGTCTTACCTAAATTTCTATACAAACAAGTTTATCATTACTGAATAAAGCAATCTAGATATATTCTATTTTTAGCTAACACGATTCAGTAGATGTTGATTTGTCATACTCTTGAATTGGTGAGCTTTGTCATGTGATCTCTCAAGCTTCTGTCGTAGTCTTGCAGACCTGATGCAGTGTTGGGATACTGCATCACGCCTGTTTCTTGAACATCCAAACTGTCACATGTTTGACTGGGTAGATCCCCAATACAAAGATTATCCCTTCATGATAGTATCCTGAACCCTAAGATTGTTGTTACAAGAATACGCCTTTTTTGTGACAGTAAGAAGTCCCCGCAATAGATGCTGTCAGGAGTTCCAAGCTTGTTGTCAGGCTAACATAAAGTTGCTATCTGAGGGCTTCCGCCAATGTTGCTGTCAGAGTGGATATGTTGTCGTGACTTGCAACATGTTGTCTTCTTGTAACCTTACTGTCAATGCCATGACAGTAATATTTATTCTTGCTGTCCTCCTTGAGCACTTCTTGAGGCTTTAACAAATAAATGAACTTCTACCAAGATGTACTTAAAATCTTATTTAACAACAAACAAAATGGTTACAAGAACATACTCTGGCTGTGACAGTATGTTCATACTTAATAATATTAAGCATTAAAAAATATCTAGTTAAGTTGTCTCATAGCTATCACCCATAATTCCTAACACTCACAACTTTGACAGTTTGCGATATAGGTCTGTTTACTTTGAACTATGTCGTGAACTCTTAAAATCACCTATACAAAGATGTCTTAAAAGCTCACAATTCCAAACACAAATATGATTTAGAAAAATATACAGTAAAATAATGAAATATTTATAAATCATATCTCAGCTAATTTTCACTCCAATCAAATAGAGCATTTAAATACAGTGAAAATTTACTGCTGCAACAATTAACTAGCATAATTACTTAGAACTACTAAATGAAGGATTGAGCATTCCAATTTCACTCACTAGTCTGTTGAAGACAGCTTCATTTAGAGGTTTAGTAAATATGTCAGCTAATTGTTTCTCAGTTGGAACATAAGACACTGCTATAGTACCATTTGCAGCATGTTCCCTAATGAAATTGTACATTATCTCAATATGTTTTGTAGTAGAGTGATTAACAGGATTGACAACAATGGATATTGCACTAGTATTATCACACATTAGAGGAATGTTTTCCAACATTAGTCCATAGTCCATGAGTTGATTTTTAATCCAAAGCAATTGAGCACAACAACTTCCAACAGCAATATATTCAGCTTCAGCTATAGATGTTGATGTGGATTGTTGTTTCTTACTGAACCAGGATACTAACCTTTGGCCTAAGAATTGGCAGCTTCCTGAAGTGCTCTTTCTGTCAATTCCTCATCCAGCATAATCAGAATCAGTATAACCAACCAGGTTGAACCCTGTGCCCTTTGGATACCATAAACCAAGATTAGGAGTCCCCTTCAGATATTTGAAAATCCTTTTGATTGCTATCATGTGAGATTCCTTGGGATCAGATTGAAACCTTTCACATAAACATGTAGCAAACATTATGGCTGGCCTGCTAGCTGTGAGATAGAGTAATGATCCAACCATGCCTCTGTAAACCTTGATGTCAACTCTCTTTCTTCTTTTTTCTTCATCAAGCTTAATTGCAGTTGACATTGGAGTTTTTGCAGGGGATGAATCTTTTAAACCATATTTCTTCAAAAGATCTTTGACATACTTGGATTGATTTATGAAGATGTCATCATTCCTTTGATTTACTTGCAAACCTAAGAAGTAGGTTAACTCTCCCATCATACTCATCTCATACTTGCTTTGCATCAATTTGGAAAACCTTTGACATGGTTTTTCATTTGAAGAGCCAAAGATAATATCATCCACATAGATCTGAACTAGAATGATATCATTACCATGTTTCTTGAAGAATGGAGTTTTATAAATTATCCCTCTTGTGAATTGATGCTCGAGAAGAAATTGAGAAAGGGTTTCATACCATGCTCTAGGTGCCTGTTTGAGTCCATAGAGTGCCTTGAGCAATCTGTACACAAAATTTGGAAATTCTTCATTTTCAAAGCCAGGAGGTTGAGACACATATACTTCCTCATCAAGATCACCATTGAGAAAAGAACTTTTCACATTCATTTGATACACCTTGAAATCTGAATGAGCTATAAAATCCAAAAATATCCTGATGGCCTCCAGTCTAGCTACAGGTGCAAATTGTAGACATGTAGCAAACATGTCTACATCCATTTTGTTCATCCAGCCTTGCTTTGTTTCTCAAAACTACACCTTCTTCATCCATTTTGTTCCTGAATACCCATTTGGTTTCGATGACATTATTATCTTCAGGAGGTGGTACTAATTCCCAAACTTTGTTCTTCTCAAATTGATTCAATTCTTCCTGCATGGCAACAATCCAATCAGAATGCCTTAAAGCTTCTTCAATTACCTTTGGTTATTCCTGTGATAGAAAGCAGCTATAAAGACATGTATTCATTATAGCTCTCCTTGTTCTAACACCTTCACTAGGATCACCAATGATTTGTTCTCTAGTGTGGGCTCTGTCCCATTTTCTTGTATGACCCTGTTCATCTCTTTGGCTTGACTCAGAGTCATTTTGATCACCAGTATTGGAATTCTCTTCTTCTCCCCTGTGTTATTGTTTCCTTGCACAGGTGTTTGAGGGTTATCATCAAATTCACTTCTTTCATCATTTGGAACAGTTAGAACATGTGTCTCTTCTTCACTTTCAGAATCTTCAAGATATCCTTGATTTTCAAATCTTAATGGCACGCTGTCTTTTTCATTTGTTTCAAGTCCATGGAATTTTTTGTCATTAAAAGTAACTTCCATGCTCTCCATTACTTTGTGTTGCTCAGGTACAAACACTCTGTATGATGTCCTTTCCAGAGAGTATCCAATGAAGATACCTTCAAATGCCTTTGCATCAAATTTTCCAACATGCTCAGATGTATCTTTCATCACAAAACACTTGCTTCCAAATACATGAAGATGCTTGAAAGATGCTCTTTTTCCAGACATCAAGGAGTAAGAAGTTTTTCCAGACCTCTTATTGATTAATGTTCTATTTTGCACATAACGTTTTGTGTTAACAACATCAGCCCAAAAGCTAGTAGGTAGCTTTGCATCCAACAACATTGTTCTTGTAGCTTCAATGAGAGTTCTATCCTTTCTTTCTACCACTCCATTTTGCTGTGGAGTTCTAGGAGCTGAAAATTATTGAGAAATGCCTTTGACTTTACAGAATTCATACAATGTGGCATTTCTAAATTCAGTTGCATTGTCACTTCTCAAAGCAACTACAGAGGAACCAGTGTTTTGTGCTTCTCTATCAACTCTCTTGATATGCTCTATAATGACTTGAGGGGCTTCATCCTTGGAAAACAGAAATTCCACCCAAGTATATCTTGAGTAATCATCTACCATAACTAGAGCATATTTCTTCTTGGAAAGAGACATTACATTTACAGGGCCAAATAGGTCCATGTGAATTAACTGCAGAGGTTTTGAGTTTGAGTTGAGCAGTTTATTCTTGTGACTTGACATTTTGATCTTCCCTCTTTGACATGCTTCACAAGCTCCATCTTGAACAAATTCCAAAGCAGACATGTCTCTAATGAGTTCTCTCTTTTCTAGAGAATTCATTGCCTTGACATTTAAGTGAGACAGTTTCTTGTGCCAAAGCCAAAATTCTTCATTTGTGGCTTTTGTGTAGAAACAAAAAATTTCACCCTTGTTTGTAGCCTTCAAATTAGCCACAAACAAGCTTCCTTTCTTTACACCAGTTAAAACAACTTCACCGCTTTCTCTTTTGGAGATTAGACATTGATCTTCAACAAATTCAACTTTGAATCCTCTATTGGTGAATTGTCCAATACTCAAGAGATTGTGCTTTAGTCCTTCAACAAATGCTACATCTTCAATTATGACATTTCCAGCTTCAACATTGGCATAACCCATTGTATAACCAATGTTGTCATCTCCAAAGGTTACTGATGGGCCAGACTTTTCCTCAAATTGTGATAGCAGGGCTATATCACCAGTCATGTGACTTGAGCATCCACTGTCCAAGATCCATATGACTCTTTTATTCATGTTGCCCTGCATTCACAACATGACTAAGTTGTTTTTGGTACCCACACTTGGTAGGGTCCAGTTGATTTAGAAACATGTTTGTAATTGATTCTTCTGTCATGGCCAGCATTCTTCACAGTAGGGGACTTCACTGTTTTGGAAGCTTTAGAGTTGACACTCTTAGGCTCACATGAAGTCTTTACCCTAACAACTTTGATTGGGGATCCTGTCTTGTGAGTGTGCATATGTGTGTGTGATTCACATGAGTGTGCAAAGTCGAGTTTTTGCTTCAAAGATAAACAATTAGCAATCACAGTCACATATCATGTCATGCAGTTAGATTTACCACATAAAGAATCATGGATATCATTCATGCCAACAGAATGGTTACTTAGATTATCCACTTCATTGTTAACAGATTTGTTACACTTGTGAGTCAAATGATTAACATATGAGAATCTCTGACATTGTTTCCTATGAGCATTTGACACATAAGCATAATTGTTACTCTTGTTAACACCTACTTTTCCATTCATGTTTTGTTTCTTTTTCTTAACAACTTCCTTAGTAACCTTAGAATTCTTAGTAAGATTGTCTTTGGTTTTTTTATGAGTTTTAGATTTAGGGAAGATATGTCTTTAGCAGCTTCATCTTCTTCAAGTAACTGTTGTTTGATGACCATCAATTCTTCATCAAACTCCACAATACACTTTTTGAAGATAGGCTCTTTGACACTTGTCAAAACAGTGGGGGCATTTTTGTTTACACAAGATTCTTTTTCCTTGCCCTTAGCATTCTTCCTTCCCTTGTCATTTTCATAATCAAAACCAATTCCAACTTTAACGTTCTCGGTATGTTCCTCATGATAGGTTTGAACAATCTCAGCAGAGTTTCTATAGCTTCTTATTTTTAATTCATTTTCAGCAATTTGTTCCCTAAGGGCCTTTTCTATTTTTTCAGCACAAACTACCTTATTTTTAAGATACTCAACCTCATGTTTCAAGCCATCAAGATTCACAACCATTAACTCAAGTTCCTCATTCTTTTCTGTAAGTTCAATATTCTTAGCAGTTAGCCTATCAATTTCTTCACTAGCAACTAACATACTAGTATGAATATTAAACATCTATGTGCTCATATCTTCAACAGTTTGCTTATATTGAGAGGGAGACATTTCAAGAGAGGTAAGAATAGGTACCTGATTTGAAGATGAAGAATCATCATCATCAGAACAAGCCATCAAGGCAAAGTTTGCATACTCATGATCTTCTTCTTCATCTAAGTCATCCCAGCATTTTCCCTCTGTAATAAAAGCCTTGCCCTGCTGTTTCTTGAGTAGAGCTTTATACTTTGATTCAAGTTCCAAGTATGCTTTGTCCTTCTTGAGTTGTTTGGGCTTCTTGCATTCTGTAGCAAAGTGCCCAGGTTCATTACAGTTGTAGCATCTTATCTTTGATCTGTCCACACTTCCAGTTTTGTATCCAACCTTTGTAGCACCAACAGTTCATTTCCATTTGTTGAAATTGTTTGTTAGGTCCTGATAAGTTTGTAGAAGGGGGGTTGAATACAAACTATACCGTTTTATCGAATTTGTCCTTTGAATAATTTAACAATTAAGTACAAATTAATGTGGAATATAAATGAAACAAGATTCAAGTTAAATATTAACTATATTAAACTTGAAGGGTGTTGCAAATACAGTATGGATTACAAAGTATTTATCTCAAACTAATTAATACAAATTTAGAATAAATTCGACATGAACTTTTCTAATATTTGTAATAAAAAGATCGAATGCTAAAAGCAATGTTCGAGATAAATTCTAGGGATAAAAATCCGCTAGATAATCAAAGCAATACAAGTAATCAACTTCTAGTGGTTTGGATTTAACAATACAAACTAGAATTAATTGCTTGAGAAGAAACGAGATCAAATGCTTTTGTTCTGCTTTTTGAGAGAAACTGTCTGTGAGATATGATAATCAATGCTTTTCTTTTCTGTCCAGCCTCCGGTTGATATGCAATTAGATTAGCCTTGTATGACCTTTTAATTAAATCAATATGACCTAATTAATCAATCAACACAACTGTATGACCTGAGGAATTATGCTCGGTAGAACCATGCTTCATCAATAGAACCTGCAGAAGTGTCCGGTATGACCAAGCAAATTTCTGCCAACCTTTTTCGGTAGAACCTAGGAAAAGCAACCTGTATGACCTGAAAGGAGTCAGTAGAACCCGGGATCTTTACAGACCAGGTCATACCGAGTTTTTCAGAAGGTCATACAAGTTAATTAGAAAATACTTTTAATTTATTTAGTTAGATTAAATTAAAGATTAAATTAATTCTTTTATAGAATTAAGTTAATAAATAATTTATCCAACTAAATTAGTTAATCTAATAAATAAATTAATTCTTATAGAATTAAATTATTAATTAAATTAATTAAACATGAAAGGAATTTAATCTAAAAACCAAGTTTCCTCTATCTTCTGAAAATCACTGAATATAGATGATTTAATTCCACTGATTGATGTCGTCATTCGATGCACTGTCTGGTTCATGAATAACTGACTTCAATGAAAATTCTTCATCTTTAAAACATTTAAAGTTGTGGTCCATTGTCTGCTTTGACGGTTGATTAATCCTTGTAACTTGTATATTTGCTATCACAAATCTGAAACCTCTGTCACTTTAATAAATCCACTTCCTTGAAGACTTCATTGAGGCTTGAATAAATAATTGAACTTCTTTCAATGTAGTATTTCTTCAAATCAGAAGGATGACTTTAATCTGTATTCTTCTGACAGATATGATCTTCTGAGATTCCTGTGATTGTGACAATTGAATTATTACTTACTTATTACATACTTGTTTAAGTCCAGTTGTTTCCTCGAAATACAAATAGGCCTAAACATATGCCTTTCAATCTCCTCCTATTTGTTTGTTAGAGAATAACAATCAAATACCTAGAGGATAACTCAACTAATTTAAACAAGTAGAAGATATGACATTTAAAAGCTAAGTAAATAATAACACAAAGTTCTGGATTTCATTTAACATTATCCAGATTCAAACATTACAGGTAAATACAAGATAGATGTTCCTCTAGACTGAACATATGAATACATTTATCCTATCTTGAATCACTTAAGCTCTAAACATTTAATATTTACAAACAGAGCTTCTTCAAATTTCAGACTCAATCATCTCTCCTTCTTCAAGTGCTTCAAGAAAATCTTTGTCCAGAACATGATCAGATTCAGAAGTAATGCCACTAGGTCTGACAGGTTGAGCTGTGACTTTCTTCAGCCTATTCTTCATTTGATGATATCTCTTGATATTGGCAATGCAATAGTCTTGAATCAAATCAGCAACTTCTGTCTTTTCTTGTGTAGCAAACCCTGTTGTCCTCAACATGTTCTCCATATAGACAAGATGCTTGGCAGGATAATCTTTCAAAGAGATGGGATCCACACCACAAGTTTGAAGTGCCCTTCCTTTATAAAATTTAACTTCATATGGCACATCCACAACTTGAGGACTAGCTTTCATGGCAAAATCTCTAAGCTGATCATGCAACAGCTCACATAGAGGTGAAGACCTTTTAATCTTTGTCATGAAAACCCAAAGCTCAGAGAGAGTTCTACTTTCCAGAAGATTGAGAGAAACTATGAAAGTTCCCTCATTATGAGTGTAGATGTAGATCTTCAACTCCTCTCTGACTCTTTCATATCCAGTAGTAATTCTTGAAATCTCCGCATGAAGAGCTTTCATATAGATTGAGTTGTCTGGATTGACCTTTCTATACCTTTCCAACATGCTAAAAAACTTTCCATCATTTTCTGACCCTGTCGGATGTGAGAACATCTCTCTAGCTCTGTCCCATTCTTCTCCAAGCTTCAGCCTCACATATAACTTCCTGTCCTTGACCTTTATATCATGAAGCCGTTGATTTTCTTGATGTTCAGCTTTTTGGATAACTAGATGCTTTGAGATGATGTCAGATACTTTAGCATTCTCCTCCTCTCTTCTCTTCAGATCAGCTTTCTGTCTTAACAGCTCAGCTTCAAAGGCAGGATCCACTTCAGGTTCATCTTCCCAGTCAGCATAGTCAGCCTCTCCTTCAACCTCCACTTCACCAAAGATATCTTCAGGGGTTTCTTCAGATTCAATATTGTCAAAATCTCCCTGTTCACCTTGATAGTAGTCAGCATCAGAAAAAGTTAACTTCTGCTTCCCTTTGTCCTTTCCAGAACCAGAACCTCCAGCTTGATCTCCTCCCTGTTTCTCCAAATTCTCCCCCTTAGTTGAGGTATCTGTTAGATATAATTGCTGATGATTGTTTATCAGTGTTTAAGAAACAGGTACTCATCAGAGTTTATGCTTATCAAGAAGCCATTCAGAGTTTATTAAAGTCTGACGGGATGAGAGTTTGCTTAGTTGTCGGTGCTTACATGAAGATTCTAGAAGCGATATTCTTTGAAGATGGAAAGAAGCAAAGAGATATCGAGATGACTAAGGAGACAGAAAAGAAGACAGAATCAATCCTAATTGATAACTATTGTATAGCTAATTTATAGGAATATCAATTAGAGATTGATTCTATGTAGCTGTGTATTATATAAACACAGATAGGTTAACCCTAAAAGGGATGCATATACGTGAATAATCATTCTTGTAACCTAGAAGCTCTCTGTGATATTTTACATCACTGAGAGAGAAGTTTTAATTTCATTCAGTTCAGTTTATTGTTAATAAACTGTGTTCTTGATTTTTATTCTCATACATATTGATTATATATATTGTGTATTCGGCCTAACAATTGGTATCAAAGCCAAGGCTGATTAATTATACAGTTTTACGATTCAAACACAAGTATAATCATGGCTGAAAGCAATCAAACAGGTTCTAATACTGAAAAGGTTCAACCAATCTCTGTGAGAAGATATGGTCAATCAGGGTTCTAATTCTCAGACCAGTTGAATATCCAATATGGAAGGTGAAGATGACCATGTTTCTGGAAGCCACAGATCCAGAATACCTTGATAGAATCTACAATGGTCCTCATAAGCCTACTAAATTGTCTACTGTTGTTGCTGGCGAAGAGCAAAAGCTTATTCCAAAGGAGAAGAAAGATTTGACTCCTGAAGACATCTCGTCAATTGCAAAGGATGCAAAGGTTAGACATCTTCTTCACAGTGCTTTAGATAATGTTATGTCTAATAGGGTTATTGGCTGCAAAACTGCCAAAGAGATCTGGGATGCTCTGGAAGTCAGATGTCAAGGAACAAGTGCTATAAAGAAGAATAGAAAAACTATACTCACACAGGAGTATGAGCACTTTGATTCAAAATCTGGTGAAACTTTGACTGAGACATATGACAGGTTTTGCAAACTATTGAATGATTTATCTCTTGTGGACAAAGAATATGATCTTGAAGAATCCAATCTCAAGTTTCTTCTATCTCTTCCTGAAAGATGGGACTTGAAAGCAACCACAATAAGAGATAACTATGATCTTGCTTATACAGAAATTGATGAAATCTATGGGTTGCTCAAAACTCATGAACTTGAGATAGAGCAAAGAAACAGAAGATCAAGCAAGAAGTCAAAATCTGTTGCTCTTAAAGTTGAAGAGAAGCATCAAAAGAAAGAAACATCAAAGAGGAAAGCTAAGGGAAAAGCTTTGGTCATAAACTCTGAGAGTGAGTCATCAAACTCTGATGATGACTCAAACACTGAAGAAACATCTAATTCTGAGGATGATGAAAAAGAGTTGATGCAAATGGCTGCTTTGATGGTGAAGACTTTCAAGAAGATGGGTTTCAAGAACTTCAAGAAAGGGAAGAGATTTTCAAGAAAAGACTCAAACTATGAAAAGAAAAGTTTCAGAAAGTCCGATACAAGGGATACCAAGTCTGGAAAGAAGGACAAGTCTGAGATCCAGTGCTACAAGTGCAAAGAGATGGGTCACTATGCTCCTGAATGCAAGAAGGGTAGATCTGAAAAAGCACTCATCTCTACAGGAAGAGACTGGGCAGACACTTCAGACTCAGAAGAGGATGTAAATTATGCTCTCATGGCAACTGTCAAAGATGAATCTGAGTCATCTGAAAATAAGGTACCCCCAACAACTTATGCTTATGATACTGATAATATATATGAATTGAGAATTTATATTAAAAGCATACATGTTAGTTATAGAGATCAGACTTTGGAAAATGAGAGAATTAAGTCTGAGAATCTTAAGCTTAAAGAAAGAAATAAATTTCTTGAAGAAGAGCTTGTTAACATGAAACAAGTTCAAAAGGAGAGAGATGATGCTGTTTATGTTGAACAGGAATTGCTTAAAAGATATAGGCAAATAGAATCTGAGTTGAAAATGGAGAGGAAAGTAATTAAAACCTGGACTAATTCTGGAAAAGACACTCATCAAGTGTTTCAGACAGATACTGTAGGTTTAGGTTACTGTGAGGGAGATGAACTTAGGTTTAAAGATAAAGTTAAAGTTAGACCAAATTTTAAACCTATGGAATTTGTTCCAGAATCCAGTAAACTAAAATCTGTAGTTGTGAGAGAAGTTGTTATGAAATCAATTGAAACTTGTGATAAAAAGGTTAATGTTGGTTCAATAACAGAAAATCAGATTAAGTCAGAAGCTGTTAAAGAACCAGTAAAAATCTGTGATAAACAGGTCAATGTTGGTTTGATGACAGAAAAACAACTCAACCATAAGCTTAAAGAGATAAAGTCTGTCAACAAACAGAAAGTGTCCAAGAAAAATAGGAATGGAAAAGTAGGCATAAATAAACGAAATGATTATCTACCTAATTATGGTGCTCCTAGAAAAACATGTCATAGTTGTGGTAGTACTAACCATCTTGCCAGTTTTTGCAGGAAAAACAAAAATATGAATTCTTTACCCTCCAAGTCTGGAGTAAAGAATGATTATGTTAGGGTTAGACCACAGACTTTATGCACACACTGTGGGAGCACTTGGCATTCCATTTATACTTGCAAGAGTTATCATGCCATTTATCAAAATTATTATGAGTTAAAACCCAACTTGAAATGGGTTAGAACAAACTCTGCAAGTGTAAAATCTGACATAGTTAGCTTAAACTCTGTTGATAGTAATTCCGCTGCAAAAGCTAACAATGTTAAGAAAACCAAAGGATCCAAGCAAGTCTGGATCCTTAAATCTAACTCTTTGTGATTGTTTTTGATTGCAGGGCATAAGGGAAAGTACCCTAGTCTTGGACAGTGGATGTTCAGGACACATGACTGGAAATAAAGCCCTGCTATCAGACTATGAGGAGAAGGCTAGCCCAAAAGTTTCCTATGGAGATGGCAACATAGGACGTACTATGGGATATGGCAAGATCAATCTTGGAAGTGTCATCATCACAAATGTAGCTCATGTCCCAGGACTCAAGCATGACTTGTTATCTGTGACTCAAATCTGTGACAGAGGATACCATGTAGATTTTCAACCTGAATATTGTGAGGTTATCAGTAAATCTACAGGAAAAGTTGTTCTAGTTGGAAACAGACGGAATAATATCTATGAAGCAAGTTTGGTAACAAACTCTGAAGGAAAAGCTGTATGTCTGTCAGCAAGAATTTCAAATGAAGAGAGTTGGAAATGGCATAAGAAGCTCTCTCATCTAAACTTGAACAACATCAATGAGCTAATTCGAAAAGATCTTGTAAGGGGACTTCCAAAGTCAATACTCAGCTTAGATGGTCTATGTGATTCTTGTCAAAAAGCCAAGCAAAGGAAGTCATCTTTCAAGAGTAAATCTGAATCCTCAGTTGTGGATCCTTATCATCTCCTTCATGTTGATCTATTTGGTCCAGTAAATGTAATGTCACTGGGCAGAAAGAAGTATGCTCTAGTTATTATTGATGAGTACACTAGGTACACATGGGTGTATTTCTTAGCAAAGAAGGATGAAACTGCCTTAACTCTGATGGATCATATAAAGCTATTGGACAAAGGATCACAGTATAAAGTTAAAGTTATCAGGAGTGATAATGGTACTGAATTCAGAAATGCAATAATGGAAGAATTCTGTAAAGAAAGAGGGGTGAAACAAGAATTTTCTGCACCAGGGACTCCACAGCAGAATGGTGTAGTTGAAAGAAAGAACAAAACCTTAATTGAAGCTGCTAGAACAATGCTTGATGAAGCAAAATTGCCAACTTATTTCTGGGCAGAAGCTGTTCAAACTGCTTGTTTTACTCAAAATGCTACACTGATCAACAAGCATGGGAAAACACCATATGAGATGGTGAAAAATAAGAAGCCAAATTTGAAATATTTTCATATTTTTGGATGCAAGTGCTTTGTGTTGAAAAGTCATCCTGAACAGTTGACCAAATTTGACTTAAAAGCTGATGAAGGAATTTTTGTTGGATACCCACTGTCAACTAAAGCATTCAGAGTCTACAATCTGAGAACTAAAGTGATCATGGAATCTATACATGTGTCATTTGATGACAAGAAAATAACTGGAATAGAAGATGAAGAATATCATGATCAACTTCGATTTGAAAATGAAGATCTAAACTCTGATGACGTAAACTCTGATGAAGCAAATCCAACAAACTCTGACGAAGCATACTCTGATCCTCTACTGGTAAACACTGAAGAATTTTCTCTGACAGAACAAAATAGAGAACCAGTTGAGGGGGAACGTGAAGAAACTTCAGAAACTTCTCAAAGAAATGACTCAAATTCTGAAAGTGAGTCAAATGAAGAATCAAACAGAAACTCTGAGTCAAACTCTGAAATTTCAAATACTGAACAGTCCAATTCAGGGGGAGCCTCAGAGAATGAAAATGGTCAAGAAGAAAATCAGGAGAGCATGGATCAAGGGGGAGGATCTAATAATGATAATAGAAGCCAATTACCAACAGCAAGAAGGTGGACACAAGCTCATACACCTGACTTGATAATTGGAAATCCATAAGCTAGTGTGAGAACTAGAAGTGCTACAAATAATGAATGTCTGTATCATGCATTCTTATCTCAAACGGAGCCCAAGAAAGTTGAAGAAGCTCTTCAAGATGCTAACTGGATAACAGCAATGCAGGAGGAGTTAAATGAATTTGAGAGGAATGAAGTCTGGACACTTGTACCAAGACCAAAGAACAGATCTATTGTTGGTACAAAGTGGGTTTTCAGAAACAAAACAGACAGTGATAGAGTGATTACAAGGAATAAAGCTAGACTTGTGGCTAAAGGCTATTCACAGCAGGAAGGAATTGACTATGATGAACCCTTTGCTCCAGTTGCTAGATTGGAGGCAATAAGGATTTTTCTGGCCTATGTTGCTCACAAGAAGTTTAAAGTTTTTCAGATGGATGTGAAAAGTGCTTTTCTCAATGGGAAACTTGAAGAAGAAGTGTTTGTTGAACAACCACCAGGGTTTGTAGATCCCAAACATCCAGATTATGTCTACAGACTTGACAAGGCATTATATGGACTAAAGCAGGCACCTAGAGCATGGTATGAAACTCTGGCTCAATTTCTTTTAGAAAGTGGGTTCACTAGAGGTACAATTGACAAAACCTTGTTCTATTTTAATTCTGGTGATGATTTGCTGTTAGTTCAAATCTATGTGGATGACATAATTTTTGGGTCTACTAATGACAAACTCTGTAAGAAATTTGCCAAGCTTATGCAGTCAAGGTATCAAATGAGCATGATGGGAGAGCTTAGTTATTTTCTAGGCCTTCAAGTAAAGCAAACAGATGATGGGATTTTCATAAATCAAGCAAAATATACTAGAAATCTACTCAAGAAATTTGGTATGCTTGATAGTTCATCTGCCACAACTCCCATGGCTACTGCAATAAAGCTAGACAAAGACACAGGAGCCTCAGTAGATATGACTAACTATAGAGGGATGATAGGGTCTCTTCTTTATCTTACAGCAAGTAGACCAGATATCATGTATGCAACATGTCTTTGTGCAAGATTTCAAGCAGACCCCAGAGAGCCTCATCTAACAGCTGTAAAGAGAATTTTCAAGTATCTCAAAGGAACCATAACCCTTGGTTTGTGGTATCCTAGAGAATCAGAGTTTAAGTTAATTGGTTACTCTGATGCAGACTTTGCAGGCTGTAAGATAGACAGAAAAAGCACAAGTGGAAGCTGTCAATTTTTAGGTGGCAGACTAGTTTCTTGGTACAGCAAGAAACATAAATAAATTTCCACATCCACAGCAGAAGCAGAGTATATTGCTGCTGGTAGCTGTTGTGCACAGATTTTTGTGGATGAAGAATCAATTGCTGGACTATGGATTAAGGTACTCTAAAATACCTATTTTCTGTGATAATCAAAGTGCTATTGCAATGACAGGTAATCCAGTACAACACTCAATGACCAAGCACATCAGCATAAGGTATCATTTTATCAGGGAACATGCGGAAGAAGGAGATATTGAGCTTCATTTTGTGTCTACAGACCAACAGCTTGCAGATATCATCACCAAGCCTTTGAGTGAAGGTACCTATACAAGACTGGTAAATGAACTTGGAATGATCTCTGGTTTTGACTAGAGATACTGGTTAGACTCAAAATCCTTACTTCTGTTATTTCGTGCTCATATTTCTCTGCATATGTTAACTGTCATTCATACCAGTTAAGCATACTCTGAAAAACATACTCTGTCAGCATACTTTGTCTAGTAAACTCTGTTCAGTAAACTCTGTTGTTAAGTGTTCGTCATACTCTGTTACACAAACTCTGTTCGTCATACTCTGTTACACATACTCTGTCAGTCACACTCAGATGTTAAACTCTGATTGTGGTTTTTGTCTGAAACACAAGACTGATGAAGAAAATGTATGAAGCATGATTCTCAGTAAGTAATCATGAATCCTTTTGAGTGATATAAATTCTAATCTCAAAATGTTTTACACAGTATGATACTGTCTCTATATTTATAACATCTCTTAGTTTATTGATCCTATACACTGAGTCTGTATTAGCTGTTTGCACTTTCTCTCATAAATTAAGTATATTAATTGATGAGAAGTCTAAACTCTGATAATTAGTTGCAAATATTTCACCCTCAAATCAAAAGATGCAAAATAAGCACAAATTCCTTTGAGATCATGTTGTGCCTAGGAAGACCCAGGAACTTATTGTATCAAATAAGGGCTAAAATCTTTGATTTTTGGTGACTAGTGCCAACCACTGATTACTGGAAAAAAAAAAATTAAAAAAAAAAATCAAAGGGGGTGAAAATAATAAATTTAGAAGTACAGAGTTTAGATAATATCAGTTTTTGTATTATACATGAGAGTTTGAGCAACCAGTTTTTACTGACTTATTTTGTGGATTTTATGCACTTTGAGATGATCTAAATATTCATATTCAGTAAACTCTGCTAATTCACACACATATATTCACACCTGTACATTTTTTGTGAAAAGAGTTTATTTATAAAGGAGGAGGATTGGTAAACACTGATGGACTGTGTAATATACGCTGAGGTATATTATTTTTAATCTCTTTTGCTTAAAATAATTTTTTGTTTCAGACATTTCATAATTTGAGGAAAAACATTTGTTTTATTAAGAGGCGTGTATGGATGTCCAACAGTTTGAAAATTGATTTTAAAAGAGGAGAGAGGTTGTATGTTTTGATAACTGTGAAAGGCGGTAGTTATTGCAGTTTTTACTGCGCATGCGCATTGAAAACCCCTACTTACCGCTGTTAGTCATTGAATGTATGACACGTGTCAATTTACCACGGTTCTCAAGTGAGACAGTTGTGCGTTTTAATGATTAAAAACTCTTCAGTTTTTTATTTTAATTCTGATATTTATACACTATACACACAACTGATAAGTGGATTTTTAATCCACTTGGAACGCTTCATATCGGCTTAAATTGATGACTTGAACTAAAGTATGTGGTGTGTTTAATGTGTTTTCATTAAGTTTTGCAGAACCAAGAGTTGGAGGTTAATTTGATTAAAATTCGGATTTTCCGGGTAGGTTGCGCAGTCTTCACTGTTTTGGCCATATCTGGAGTTCTACAAGTCCGATTCTGACGATCTTACAGCTCACGGGAAGAGGACAACATTTTCTATAATTCCTGGACAGAAGGAACGGCGCGGCAGCGCCGTGTTTGTGCTTGTCTATGGCGCGGCAGCGCCGCATGAAAGCTGAGCAGAATTTGTCTGGCGCGGCAGCGCCGCTGTCCTATGTAATCCTGGCGCGGCAGCGCCGGTATGTCTGGCGAAAATTCCTGTTTTAAACCCGATTTGCTGATTTTTCGAGTGGGAAGTAAAATTATAATTCCATACGACTTATTTGCACCTGGAGGCCTATATAAAGAGAAGAAAACCCTAGAGAGGAGAGAGACATATACCATATTATATACGG
Organism: Heracleum sosnowskyi; assembly: GCA_030848705.1. NCBI lineage: Eukaryota > Viridiplantae > Streptophyta > Magnoliopsida > Apiales > Apiaceae > Heracleum > Heracleum sosnowskyi. Next base: position 407,328 of record JAUIZM010000043.1, on the reverse strand, counting down.
AGTTTTAAAGCACGAAGAAGGAGAAAGAAGATAGTTTCAAATTATTCTTGTATTCTTCTAGTTTGTGGATGCTTGGTTTGGGTGTATTCTTTAGAACCCTTGATATTTATAACAGTTATTATTCGTTTTCTTCTATCATGTTTACATTGGAACCCATGGTGACGATTAGTTTGATTATGAACTAATTCGTTGTCATGGGGTTTTAGCGGAGTTATTCATGAAGTTTATTAGTTGAATTTTCTCGATGCCTATAGTGTGATTGATGCGATATCCTATCATGGTTGATTTAATTCGTTATAGGAGAGTAGCTAACTCCTATAATTGTGTGTTAATTCTTATTGAAGTGAAAGTGGATTTAAGAGTTTAGAACTTGCCATGCTAGCATAGGTTTATGCGTGAGAATATCATTCGTAATTAGTGTCGTAACTCTAACCGTTTTATGACGACTATGTGATCAATTGAATGCTTGTACTTCAAACATTATGTTTTCAATCTTTATAGACATATAAGGACTAAACATAATTGGAAGACTAAGTGATTTCTATCTTAATTGTGGATATTATTTAGGATGGTACTTGTGCAACGAAAGTTGGCTTTTATCAGTTTTGTGTATTCGATCAGGTATTAACAAATCACATGAAAGGGCTAGAGAATTGAAGACTATAGATGGATTGTTTAATGAAGTTAAAATCCCATGTTTTAATCGCATAAGTAATTCGACATAATTCTTAGTTCAAGTAGTTGATAATTAGTTATAATTCTTAGATTAATTATAGTGATAACAAAAATCCACTTTGTTATTTGTTTTAGCATCGGATAATAATCATACATTGGTGAGTGAATTAACTAGACAATACAACGAGTCCCTGTAGGAACGAACCTTATTTGCTATCTATATTACTTGAGATCACGTGCACTTGCGTGTTGAGTTTGGTCGTAACAAGTTTTTGGCGCCGCTGCCGGGGACGCGGTTTTGTTTTGTTTAGTTTATGTATTTACCATCAGTGGTCATTAAAGTTCGGTGACTAAGACGTTCTCACCAAATTTCTTGTTGGTGAATCTCAGGTACTTATTGAGAGTGTATGCGTACACGAGCTCGAGCACGTAGAGAAGAATTAGCAAGAAGAGAAGAACTAGCACGAAGGAAACTTGACTTTGAGAACATCAGTGTAGAAAACAATCGTGAATCAAAAGAAGATATGACAGATCAGGCACAACCAGCGAAGGCTTTGAGTGAATTCTCTCAGCCAAAAGTGGAGGACATTCATACCAGCATTGTTCGTCCAGCTGTTGCGGCTAATAATTTCGAGCTTAAGCCAAACATCATTCAGATGATTCAGAATACAGTACAGTTTGGGGGTAGTCCTGCTGAAGATCCCAATGCTCATATTAGGGACTTTCTTGAGATCTGTGACACCTTCAAATTCAATGGAGTTACAGATGACGCAATAAGATTGAGGCTATTTCCCTTCTCTCTTAGGGATAAAGCCAAGAGTTGGTTACATTCTATGCCATCAGGCTCTATTACAACGTGGGCAGACTGCGCTCAAAAGTTCTTGACGAAGTATTTCTCCATGGCGAAGACAGCAGCTTACAGGAATTCTATTTCTCGGTTTGCTCAGCAACCCCAGGAATCTTTGGGGGAAGCTTGGGAAAGGTACAAGGAGATATTGGCACGTTGTCCTCATCATGGGATGCCGGATTGGATGATAATCAGCAATTTCTATAACGGGTTGGGAGCTCAGTCCAGGCCTATGTTAGATGCAGCATCTGGAGGTGCTCTATGGGCAAAAAGCTATGAGGATGCCTACAATCTTATCGAGATGATGGCGGCCAATGAGTTTCAGAATCCTACTCAACGCTTGCCACCTGCTAAAGTGGCTGGAGTTCTTGACTTGGATGCAGCTACTGCTATTGCTACTCAACTCAAAGCGTTGACAATGAAGGTAGATTCCCTTTCTAACCATGGGACTAACCAGGTTGCTATGGTGTGTGAATTGTGTGCAGGGGCTCATGACACAAATCTGTGTGCTATCTCAGCTGAATCTGCACAATTTGTTAGTAATTTTCAAAGATCTCAGCAACCAGTGCCTAATGCTTATCATCCCAACAATCGGAATCATCCTAATTTCAGTTGGAGCAAAAATCAGGGTGGTGTTCAGCAACCACAAAATCAGCAGTTCAATGCAAGGCCATATAATCAGAACTATCAACCACCACCTTATGCTCCAAGGCAACCATTCAATCCACCGGGATTTCAACCACCTCAAGGGACTTCATTGAATCAGTCTGAGAAGTCTGAATTGGAAGAGCTTCGAATGATGTACAAGAGTCAGGCGGTGTCATTGAAAACTTTAGAGAATCAAATTGGCCAACTTGCCAATGCATTGTTGAACCGTCAACCAGGAACGCTTCCGAGTGACACAGAGATGAATCCAGGCAAGAAAGATCACAAGGAACAGGTCCAGGCAGTAACCTTACGATCGGGAAAGATTCTACAGGGTCAGAACGAAGAAAATTCAACTGAAGAAAAAAATGATTTTTCGGGTCAGTTTGTATGGCGCGGCAGCGCCGCTTCCCAGTATAAAACTGGCGCGGCAGCGCCACAGCTTCTGGAAGGGAAAAATGATTTTTATACTGGGGTCGAATCTGGTCCTAAATTGCTACCTAATGCTACTCCCTCGACTCCTAAAACTGTTAGGACTGATAATTCTCAGAAGGAAGTAGAAGATAAGGTGTTTCCACCTCCTCCATATCCAAAGAGGCTACAGAAGCAGAATCTTGACACAAAATTCGCCAAATTTCTCGAGGTTTTCAAGAAGTTACACATCAACATACCTTTTGCAGAAGCTCTTGAACAGATGCCGAGCTATGCTAAGTTCATGAAGGGTATTCTATCTCGGAAGTTGAAACTCGAGGATTTGGACACTGTTGCTTTGACAGAGGAGTGTAGTGCAGTTCTACAGCAGAAATTGCCACCGAAGCTTAAAGATCCGGGAAGTTTTACCATACCTTGCACTATTGGCAATCAACTTTTCAGCAAATGCTTATGTGATTTGGGAGCTAGCATTAATCTAATGCCAATGTCTGTTTTTAAGCAACTTGGGTTGCCTGAGCCGAAACCAGTTAATATGACCTTACAATTGGCTGATCGGTCGATCACATATCCGAGGGGTATAGTGGAGGATGTCTTGGTAAAGGTGGATAAGCTAATTTTTCCTGCTGATTTTGTTATTCTTGACTTTGAGGAGGATAAGAAGATTCCTATCATCTTGGGAAGACCTTTTCTGGCTACTGGCCGAGCGTTGATCGATGTGCAGAAAGGAGAGCTCACAATGAGGGTGAGTAATCAAAAGGTCATCTTTAATGTGTTCAAGGCTATGAAATTTCCGACAGAGGAGGAAGAGTGTTTTAGCTTAAAGATGGTTGATACGGGTCAGAGAAAGGAGTTCGATCAGCTGTTGAGAAAATATTCGGACATGCACAAGTTTGAGCATCACATCAGTGATTCCATTGACAATTCTTCCATTCGAGATCTTTCGAATGTCAAGCTTGGAAAACTTCCACCACATTTGAAGTATGTCCTTCTGAATGATGAGTTGGTGATTTTTAAAGAGTGTGAAGATAATGTGTTGAGAAGGTGGAACAAGGATGATGAGGTAAAAGATTGTTCTTATCAATCGACGGAGAAACATAAACACCTTAGAGGTGTAAAGAAGAAAAAGAAAAAATCGATTGGTGGAAAAGTCAAGGTGAAGTTTGATTTGGAAAAGATGTGGGAAGAAAGCAAGAAGGTTATCAAACAATGGGTGAATGGTCCTTCTGCTAAGGACAAGTCAAATGCGATCTTCGAGCCACCATGATTTGATTCACATTTGTTCGGCTAAATGACTTTAACGACAGCGCTTCGTGGGAGGCAACCCATGTGTTAGGTATGTTTCTACTATCTTTCTTATTACCTTCAATGAGGACATTGAATATTGTAAGTTTGGGGGTGGTAATTAAGGATAGTGTGTGTGTCATATAGGTTTCATATTGCATATGTAGCTAGTTTTCATTCATATCTTTGCATGTTTATGTCATATAGAGCATTATGTTTTGCATAGTTTATATCTATTATGTGAGTCCATTTTAGTTGCATGCATATTTCATGATCCCGTAGGACTTGACTATTTCCGTTGGTGAGTCGATGTTGATTGGAGTGTGGTTGTGATGAATAGAGGGTTGATTAAGTTTCTAAGTATTGACTTGCATGCCAGAAACAAATCTATTTCATAAGTCTCATTGGTTGCTTTGTGAATTTGATCAGACCATGCTTGTTTGGTGTTAGAATTTAACCACTTGTTTATATTTAGAATGTTTTCTATTCTCTTGAAATTGAAAGAAGCACTTATGTATAAGTTTGGGGGAGACCAGGGATTTCATGCTAGTTGTCAATAATGGCTAGGCGTCAAATGGCTAGTAGCCGGCTCATTGAAAAGATGAGTAGTCTAGGGTGGGATGAGAAAAAGGCAAAGTGCACTCATTCCGAAAGAAAAAGAAAAAAAGAAAAAAAAAAGAAAAAAAAAAGAGTTGTTTTAGTTGTTTTATGCAGAATTGATCAGGTTGAGCTCTTTAATACTCGAGCAATTAAGTTCTAGGGGACTTTGTGCCTGGTGACCTAAGATTTTTCCGGTCTGGGAACCACTAACCTAAAGCTCGCTACATGGGTATTATTGTATAAGCCTTTAGGGGTCTCAGCCATTGCACGGTCAAATAAGCATGTGTGTTGTGTTTAGTATGTTGTTTTGTAATAAAAGCATGAATTCCTGTCTAACTCGAGTGGATATTGAGGTGTCTTTAAGTGGTTTCTTGTGTCTAGAGTTCATTCTGTTTATAAGTGTGTGGTTGTTTTGGTGAAGAATAGGATATGGTCTTGATTTAGTTTGAGAGTATATTGATGAGCATTGCACACACGCACGTTTCTGTGTTTGTATTGTTAGTATACGGGAATTTGGTCAAACTCTGTTTGAAAGATTGCATTCTTTGAGATGTTGGCTTGTTGATTGGTTTTGGTTGAATTGAAGGGATCGTTGCATTTTCATATAGTTGCATACATGTAGTTAGTTGCATTTGTAGTTGCGTTAGTAGATGGATTTTGTGGGTACATTCACTATAGGCCCTCACGAGACCTTACTCGTCCACTAGGGCTGCCTAGGGGTTTAAAGGGCTTGTTGCATATGCCAAATGCAACCGTGATCACCTACGGAAGTGGTACTAGTTAGTTGTATATAGTTATATTATTTATGCTTGAGGACAAGCATCGGTTTAAGTTTGGGGGTATGATAAGTGGATTTTTAATCCACTTGGAACGCTTCATATCGGCTTAAATTGATGACTTGAACTCAAGTATGTGGTGTGTTTAATGTGTTTTCATTAAGTTTTGCAGAACCAAGAGTTGGAGGTTAATTTGATTAAAATTCGGATTTTCCGGGTAGGTTGCGCAGTCTTCACTGTTTTGGCCATATCTGGAGTTCTACAAGTCCGATTCTGACGATCTTACAGCTCACGCGAAGAGGACAACATTTTCTATAATTACTGGACAGAAGGAACGGCGCGGCAGCGCCGTGTTTGTGCTTGTCTATGGCGCGGCAGCGCCGCATGAAAGCTGAGCAGAATTTGTCTGGCGCGGCAGCGCCGCTGTCCTATGTAATCCTGGCGCGGCAGCGCCGGTATGTCTGGCGAAAATTCCTGTTTTAAACCCAATTTGCTGATTTTTCGAGTGGGAAGTAAAATTATAATTCCATACGACTTATTTGCACCTGGAGGCCTATATAAAGAGAAGAAAACCCTAGAGAGGAGAGAGACATATACCATATTATATACGGAGTTTTAAAGCACGAAGAAGGAGAAAGAAGATAGTTTCAAATTATTCTTGTATTCTTCTAGTTTGTGGATGCTTGGTTTGGGTGTATTCTTTAGAACCCTTGATATTTATAACAGTTATTATTCGTTTTCTTCTATCATGTTTACATTGGAACCCATGGTGACGATTAGTTTGATTATGAACTAATTCGTTGTCATGGGGTTTTAGCGGAGTTATTCATGAAGTTTATTAGTTGAATTTTCTCGATGCCTATAGTGTGATTGATGCGATATCCTATCATGGTTGATTTAATTCGTTATAGGAGAGTAGCTAACTCCTATAATTGTGTGTTAATTCTTATTGAAGCGAAAGTGGATTTAAGAGTTTAGAACTTGCCATGCTAGCATAGGTTTATGCGTGAGAATATCATTCGTAATTAGTGTCGTAACTCTAACCGTTTTATGACGACTATGTGATCAATTGAATGCTTGTACTTCAACCATTATGTTTTCAATCTTTATAGACATATAAGGACTAAACATAATTGGAAGACTAAGTGATTTCTATCTTAATTGTGGATATTATTTAGGATGGTATTTGTGCAACGAAAGCTGGCTTTTATCAGTTTTGTGTATTCGATCAGGTATTAACAAATCACATGAAAGGGCTAGAGAATTGAAGACTATAGATGGATTGTTTAATGAAGTTAAAATCCCATGTTTTAATCGCATAAGTAATTCGACATAATTCTTAGTTCAAGTAGTTGATAATTAGTTATAATTCTTAGATTAATTATAGTGATAACAAAAATCCACTTAATTATTTGTTTTAGCATCGGATAATAATCATACATTGGTGAGTGAATTAACTAGACAATACAACGAGTCCCTGTAGGAACGAACCTTATTTGCTATCTATATTAATTGAGATCACGTGCACTTGCGTGTTGAGTTTGGTCGTAACAACAACCGTTTACACTTTTTACATCTTACACAAATTTGAATTCTACAGTCATACACACATATTCACAAACACTTTCTGAACCAAATACTCTCGAGTTTTCTAATCTCATTCTCTGTTATTCTTTCAAATCTTACTAATGGCGACTACAGCGTTTGTTTCTTCTGGGATAGAGTTCGTTCCTAACAATTATGCAACACCACTAAACACTGCCAACGCACCAGAGGCGTTTCACATGATTCGGGAATTTCTTGCTCAGTCAGCGATTGGGCGTGCTCTAGTAGAACCAACAACACTTTCTGGTTCGCAAATCAAGGCTTTCTGGGAGACGGGTCTTTATGATGATGGTGGTGAGTCTGGCAACCCATCTATAATCTTTGAATTTCAAGAAGCAGAGTATGTAATTACTTCTGGTACAATTCGAACTGCAATGGGGTTTCCTGAGTTTTCTTCATATACAATTGGAATGGGTGACACTGATTTGCTAAGGATGATGCGAGAGATTTGGTATTCTGGGCCTTTGACAAAGATAGGACAGTTGAAGCGACCGTTCTTGCGAAAGGAATGGAGTTTTTTCTTTGACAGTATAACAAGAACTTTCGGGAAGAAATGCACCAACTGGGATGCTATTCCTACGGACAGTCTGCAAATCGGGTATTCTCTTTTATATGATAATCATTTTGATCTTGCACGACTTGTCTTAACTAATTTAGGGGAGAAAATGACAGAGAATCGAGGTGTAGTATACTTTTCTAGATTTTGTCAGATTTTATTCTCTGCATGTGTTCAAGGGGTAGAAATAGTTGATGAAGATGTTATTCCTTGTTTTAAATTACACAAGAGGATATTCTCTGATCTTATCAACAAAGATGTTAAGAAAGGGGTTGTTGGAGATTTGTTACTTCTAGTATCTGTGCAACAGTTTGTAAATGATCAAATCAATCCACAAACACAAATTCCTTCTCAACCAGAACCTTTTTAACCAGAACTTCCTTCATCTACATCTGTTAAACCTAAATCCAGTGGTAGGACTAAACATGTTGGTTCCAAACCTGTAAAGTCTGTTAGACCAGCTACTGAAGTGGGAGTGTCCAAGTCTTCTGTGCCACAGAGTGTTGGTCATTCTAAGAAGAGAAGAGCAAATAGACAAAGAACTAATGATGAGGATGATGTTGATAATGAAACTCTTCATCACAGAAAAAGAAGATTAGTAGCTAATTATCTTTTTGATAATTTGGATGAATCTACATCAGAAGTTGAAGCTGTCCAGGATGAAGCTCCAGAAGTTGTTGTTCAGGAGTCTGCTGTAAATAATGATAATGAGGACAGGGTCTTTGTAGATGTTGAAGCTCCTAAAGTTATTATTCAGGAGGCTACTGAAGATGTTGAAGCAGCCACTGTGCCTGACATGGCAAATGCTGATACAGAGGCTAAAATGTTTGAGCAAGATGCTGTATTTGTTGATTTTGATATGGATACAATTTTTGAGGCACATCCTAGTATCAGTGTTTGTGATACTGAGGATGTGGCAACTGATCAACCCACCCTGATTATTGAAGAATCTCTTGCTACTCACACAGAGATTCTCTCTGTTACTAATCAAATTCCTGATATGGGTGAAGAGGTTGATCAAGTTGTTGAAGCTGCTGTAGAGATGATAAATGAAGCTACAGCAGAGGATATGGTTGAGACTGTTCCTGGAGAAGAAGAGGTTCTTGAATATGTAAACTCTGAGAAGGTTGAAGCTGTTGCAGAGCAAGTTCTTGATGTAGCTGCACAGTTAAATACTGAAGCTACTGCAGAGAATGCATTTGAAGAAGCTGCAGAGCCTATCCAAGACAATGTTGATGCAGATGATGATCAAAATTCTGAACATTCTCTTCATGCAAACTCTGGCATCAATGTTGAACTTTCAGACTTTGATGAACCTCTTCTCAGAGATCCAACTACTGAATCTATCAAAGAAAAACAAACTGCCACTGAAGCTCACTATAGAGAAATGTATTATTCCAACTGGTCAGGGGCAGATTGTATTTTCTCCAAGCAAAGAACTGCTGATTTTGTTGCTAAATCTGCAAAGGAGATTTCTAATCCAGAACTTCTTAGTCATTTGAAGGCTAATATAGTCCAAGTGAAGTCTCTTAACAATAGATTTGATGAGACTCATAAGGCTGTTATGGGCTTAAGTAATGATTTTGTTGCTAAGGAGTTAGATTTGAAGAATGATAGAACCAGATTATCTACTATGATCAAGGATCAAGTGGAAATAAAGCAAAGGCTAAGCAAGGTGGAAGAGAATCAGACTGCTATGTCTTCTCAACTTACTTCTATTGCTACTTCACTAGAGTTGCTGACATCAGTTTTTATTCCTGATGATGTCAAAAAGGGGGAGAGAGTTCCTAAAGACAAATGCAAAAGGACTCCAACCTTGAGACTGAGGGATGATTCTAATGATGGTGGAAGCAGAGGAGCAGAGAAAAGGTTCAAGTCTTCTCAAGAGCAAGGGAGACCTAGGTCAAACTCTGCTAGACAGACAAACTCTGATATAATAAACTCTGGTGGTCAATCTTCTTCAAGACTTAAGAGTCTAGTAATTTCATCAAATCCAACTACTGATGAAGAGATTGTTGCGAAGCTATTTTTGGAAGAACATGGTGATGAAGCTACAGTGGAAGATATTGATGTTGAGATGAAGCTTCTTGCTGAAGAACATCAGAAGAAAGTTGAAGCTGGTACTTACAAGAAGAAGGTTGTTAAGGCTCCTAGGAGAAAAGAGAAATGCATAATAATCAAAAAGAATGTAAACTCTGATCAGAGTTTACAGTACTCAAGGAGGCCTAGTGTTTCAAACTCTGACAAAGGAAAAGGCAAAATTATTGAAGAGCCTAACCTGAAAAAGAAAGACGATTCAACCTCTGACATTGCTCAAGTTGAATCTGTTCAAATTCAATCAACCTCTGACAAGGCTCAAGTTGATGATTCTGTTAAAATTGTGACAACCTCTGACACTGCTCAAGTTGTACAAACTCAATTAAAATCTCCACAACTTCAAGGTATGTTTACAAGATCTTCATTATCTGAAACTCTGAAGCCTAGCCATGTGAATATTCTGCAAACCAGAACAGTAATGGGAAAAGAATCTTTTGATAGATCTGGTTTGGGTTCACATAGAGAAAAGAGAATAAATAACAGCCCTTCATATTTTACATCACTAGCAGAACCTGGTGTTGGGGTTACTCAAGAAAACCTTGATAAACTAGAGTCTGTTCAGATGATTTACCACAAAGGATTAAAGAAGGAGTTTTTGTTATACTTTATGGCTGATGGCAGAGTTTATCAAATTAGTGAAGCAGATATCCATCTAAAACTTTGGGAAGAGCTAGAGTATGTTCTATATCTTCTTAAGATCAAGAATAGAAGTACTCATGATGCTGCTCAAGTGTTAAGGGAAAGGATGATGAAATCCAAAGCTCTGAGTGGAACCATAATTTCAAGCATATACGTTCCTAAGTACAGAGATGCAAGTGGGAAGATAGTGGAAATGAAGAGAGATAGTGCTAAATTCAGGACTGCACTAGATAAGAAAGTTCTAGAGTTCAATCTAGAGTCTGATAAGCCTTTTTATATCAGACTTGGCAATGAAATGAACAAGAACATCATCTATTCTTTGAGGGCTGCTGTGAGATCCGTAAATTGTATTTATAAAAAAACGTGACATTTGTGCATAATTACGTGAATTGTTTGAAAATGCAATAACTAGCTTTATTTAGCAATATATGTTTTGCTTTGAGCCCCAATAGTGTTTTTGCGGAAATCTGGACAATCGGGGAAATTTTGAAATTTTAGCCCGCTTTCGAAAAATTTTCGAGGCCCCGGTAAGAAGTTTTGCTATAAGGCCCTTAAAATGTTTTTGGGACGATTCTAGTATTTTTAGACTCGTTATGATATTATTTTTCGAGTTTTTCAATTCCTGTATTTTTGTTCGTTTTATTCCGGGAAATGGGAATTTGATTCGTTCCCTAACTTATTCGGGCAATTGATACATTTTTCGTGTCAATAATACATTCGAAATAGTGATCGTATTGTCAAATAAGTGTTATATGTTGAAACCCCGTATTTTGGATAATTATCAGGTTATTGAGATAATTATCGCCTCGAGAAACGTGAAACTGATTTAAACGATCCAACGGATCGATATTGAACCAAAAATGTTATTTGGGGTGTTATTTTACGGTAAATATAAATAGACGAACCGTATTTATTTTACGTATAATTTTACGTATCAAAAACCCTAAATTCTCTAAAACCCTAATTTCGTTCTTCGTGTTCTTCGCAATCGAACCCAAATTAAACCGCGTTATCGATTTCCAAATTTCAAGTTTGAGTAACCAAATTGAAGCCCTTGATCTCTAGTTTCAGAATCCCCAACCAATTTCTTCAGCAGGTAATCACTCGATTTATTATGAATTTTTCAATTTTCGGATTAAAAACTAGGGTTTATATTCGATTTGGGGATTTTCATTCTGTTGATTGTTCTTTCAATTGATTGCTTCCAGCATGTTCCTAGGGTTCTAATTAGTAGGAATTCATGCTTTAATTTCATGTTTATGTCCAGTTTTGAGAAATTCGATTTTAGGGTTTTTGCCCAATTTTTCTTTTTAATAGTCCGTTCATATGAATGATCTGACCTTGTTTTTGATAGAGGGCTTTTGTTGTATGTGTTGTAAGCTTCATTTTAATATAAAGAACGTAGAGTTTCATGTACGATTTTAGTAGATCGGAAAATTTGTTCAAGGTCGCCAGAATTTGATCGGGATTGAGTTCCCGGCGTTGTTTTGGTATGTTTTTGGTCGGAATGGATTGGGGAAGTTATGAGGAATGTTTTGATGTAAAAAGCCCCAATTTTTATTGCGTTTATGGCTCGCCGGAATCTGGAATTGTCACCGGATTCTGGAAAAATTCCGGGTTGTTCTTCCCGACCCGTTTGTGTTCTTCCCGACCCGTTAACCCGTTTTCTTGACCCGGTTTCAATCTTCAAAACCCTAATTCAATTTCAGAAAACTGTTTTTGGATTTATTTTTTTAAAATAATTCAAAAATAGTTTAAAAATTCAAAAATTTATAATTTTAATTCTGAAAATCATTTTAAATTCAGAAATTTTTTATAAAATTCCAAAAATTTATTTATTTCGAAAATTTCTTAAATTTAATTATTTTAATTATTTTTAATTAATAATTAATTTATTTGATTAATTGATTAAATTTGTTTAATCAATTAATTTTATTAATTAATTATTAATTAATTCTAATTAATTTAATTTAAATTTAATTATTTATTTGACTTGATTTTATTCATAAAAATTTATTTAAATGTTTAAAATTAGTCAATTAATTTTTATTAATTGATTAAATTGTCTTTAAATCATTATTTTGGGTTAAATAATCTAATTTTTGATTTAAAAATTATTATATGATCCGTTTCTTTTAAAACGGAAGTCAAAAATTGTTTTAAAAATAGTTCTTGACTGCTATGTGATATAACTGAGTTAATTATTTCATTTGGGAGTCTGTATGTGTTCTAAAATCATGAAAAATAGCTAAAGAGTGATATAAAAATTCTGTAAATTAGAAACGGACGATCCATAAATACTAAGAAGGGATCGTGTGTCTGTTTAGACTTAAAATTTGATATAAATGATATTTCGAGGATGGAAAGGAGCAGCTATACATACTGATATGAGTTATTTATTATAGAATCGAGTAGTCGAAGCAAGGGAAAGGAAAAACTAGTGTAACAGACAGCTAGATTGTATTGACTGCAGTGATCAGGCAAGTATCTATGCCTTTACTTATACTTTGATACAAGATTATTCTTACTGTGACAGACTTGTTAATATCAAATTCGATTATACCTTTTAACCCTTATCGTGAATCTATACAAATACCAAAACCTTCTGTTCAATTATTCTTGAACATCTGATTATTAATCATTGGGAACCTTAATTCTTTTGTTCCACATTGAAACCATTATTCCTTGGTTGATTCCATTAGTGGTTCATATTATACCACTGGAATGTAAATATTGATTCTTGTTTCATACTATTGAAACACCATTATTGATTCTTGTTTCATTTCTATTGAAACACCATTAGTGGTTCATATTATACCACTGGAATGTAAATATTGATTCTTGTTTCATACTATTGAAACACCATTATTGATTCTTGTTTCATTTCTATTGAAACACCATTAGTGGTTCATATTATACCACTGGAATGTAAATATTGATTCTTGTTTCATACTATTGAAACACCATTATTGATTCTTGTTTCATACTATTGAAACACCATTATTGATTCTTGTTTCATACTATTGAAACACCATTATTGATTCTTGTTTCATTTCTATTGATTCCATTAGTGGTTCATATTATACCACTGGAATGTAAATATTGATTCTTGTTTCATACTATTGAAACACCATTAGTGGTTCATATTATACCACTGGAATGTAAATATTGATTCTTGTTTCATACTATTGAAACACCATTATTGATTCTTGTTTCATACTATTGAAACACCATTATTGATTCTTGTTTCATACTATTGAAACACCATTATTGATTTTTGTTTCATACTATTGAAACACTGTTGATTGATTCTTGTTCCATAGTGAACAGTTGAATTCTTTTAATACCATTATATCAGTTCATTCATATTGAACTTTATAGAGATTGTTGTTCATTCATATTGAACTTTATTGAGCATGTTGTTGATATTCTGTGATGAGATTGGAATGTTTTGAATAGACCAAAATGGTCAGGACCAGATTCGTGGTCGTATAATTAAGGCCACATGAGGCCAAGGATCCTAAAGGGGACTTTGCTGTAAGCCTAGTCCAGGGGTTAATGCGTGACTGATCAGCAGCTTAATCCTCGTGTTTAAAATACATAAAAATCCAATTCTCATCCATCTATTGAAAATTGAGAGTGTTGGAAAGTATATGAACTGTATTGTTGAGATTATATATTTTTGAAAATTCTTGATTATAAGAATTGTGTTAAGCATGATATTACTTGCTGAGCTTTTTAGCTCATATTCTTGTTGTTTAAATTCTTCTTCCAGTTAAAAGCGAAGATGAGCAGACATAGTGCTTCGGGTAGTTCTCCTTTGGCTAGAGGGCCACCCAGAGTGATCGTCCTCGGACGGGTAGTTGTTGTTACTTTACTAGTTAGACTAGATGTCTAGCTTTATACTTTGGTTTGTATAATGTTATATTTTAAAACTGGTTTGTAATAATGAGAATGTAGAAGTTGTTTCATGCCATAACCTGGATGCGGTCTTGGATTCGGGGTATTTAATATTATGCCATGTATATATATATATGTTGAGTGTATTTAAATCTCGTTGGTCGAGTGGTCTCCCAAATCTGTACCCCGGGTTTGGAGGGCGCCACAGCTGCCATTTATCAAATTGGTGAAGGTGAACCAGAATTAAAGGAGCTGAAGAAGGATATAATTGCTGAGCTAGATCGAGCTGAGAAAAGATTACTGTCAGACTATGTCAGGACAGTGCCTGATATTCAAGAGATTAAGTAAAATCTGACTGTAAGTTTTTAAAAGTTTTCTGTTCTAAGTTAAATTTAAACTCTGTTCTAAAATTAAACTCTGTTATGTTATAAACACTGCATTTGTTATAAGTTTTGACATCATCAATTATCTTTTAACTTGTACATTTGATCATGCACAAGTTGGGGGAGATTGTTAGATATAATTGCTGATGATTGTTTATCAGTGTTTAAGAAACAGGTACTCATCAGAGTTTATGCTTATCAAGAAGCCATTCAGAGTTTATTAAAGTCTGACGGGATGAGAGTTTGCTTAGTTGTCGGTGCTTACATGAAGATTCTAGAAGCGATATTCTTTGAAGATGGAAAGAAGCAAAGAGATATCAAGATGACTAAGGAGACAGAACAGAAGACAGAATCAATCCTAATTGATAACTATTGTATAGCTAATTTATAGGAATATCAATTAGAGATTGATTCTATGTAGCTGTGTATTATATAAACACAGATAGGTTAACCCTAAAAGGGATGCATATACGTGAATAATCATTCTTGTAACCTAGAAGCTCTCTGTGATATTTTACATCACTGAGAGAGAAGTTTTAATTTCATTCAGTTCAGTTTATTGTTAATAAACTGTGTTCTTGATTGTTATTCTCATACATATTGATTATATATATTGTGTATTCGGCCTAACAGTATCCTCTACAGATCTTACTTTAGTAACTTCAGGAATCACCTCACATCTTCCCCTTATTGCTCCTTGATCGTCTCTATTTCCTCCATCTCCTCCTTCATCCTCATCACCATCATCTCCCTCAAAGAATGTTCTTTGCTCTTCAGTAGGTTGATGTGATTTCTTGATCATATAGTATAGGTGCTTCATCCCTTCATTAAGATGCTCCATTCCTCCTTCAATCCTAGACATCCTTTGTTCATTAAACCTCTGGTTTTCATCAGATGTTTGCAGAATAAAGTCCACCTTGGTAGAAATAGTAGCAATCTCCTTGACACTCTCCGATATCTGAGCATTTGACGTAGTAAGATCAGAGATGTCATTGTTGGATTGAATTCAGCTTTGGGAGTAGAGAACCCTTCAATCCTTCCAAATCATCCTTGATAGTACCCAGCTGATTAGTTACAGAGGTGGAAGAAGAAGACCGTTCAACCACTTGTGATTTGAGAAGATTCTTTTCAGCCTGGGTGTCAGCCAACTTTTTCTCGAGTTCAGCTATCTTAGCTAACAACAGAGCAGTGTTTGTGTCAGTGTGTGCACTCACCTCAGTTTCTCTCGGTGGTGTTTCACTCACCTCACGTGCTTGTGTTTCGCTCATTGTTTGGTTCTGTTTTCTGACCACTAGCTGTTTATCCTTGTCAGTTGCTGATGTACCTGCATTTAAAATCACCATAGCCCCTTCTGGAGAGGTCACTGGTGGTGCAATAGGAGTTCGCGAATCCCAGTCCCCGGTAAAGTCCAAAAAATCATCCGAAATTGAAAACCGAATTGCTTCAGGGATGGACTTACCAGGTTGCCCTTCACTTTCTCCAGTTAAAACTGCGAGTGAAGAATCCCTTAAGGGAGCCAGAGATGTTTCCTCTGGGAGAGGAGAAAATGATTCTATTTGATTTGGCAAAGAATCAAATTTTCCCTCTAAAGCCTGTGAAGGCTCTTCTATCGTAACTATGGTAGGCACTGTTTCATGAAGCATCCCTATGTGCTCTCCTTCTTGAGTGTCCTGTGTACGAGTTTCTATTATTGTTTCAGAAGTGTTTGCCTCCATTGTGATTAATGGAAGAGTGCTTAACTCTGTACAGAATGCCATGGCCTGATGGCGAATTTCAATAGAACCATCCTGTTGAGAGGATGTGTCTAGTAACTGTTCATTGGCCTTTTGAAACTCTATATCCTGTTGAGAGGATACAGACTGGCTAACAGTTGCCTCAAGGTATGTTCTTCTCTTCTTTAGTGGAGGAGGCAGAGCTGTGGGATCACTCACATTAACATCTACTTCAACTTCTTCTCTCAATCTTGTTGTAGCAGGTTGTTCTAGGGGAACGGTCAATGGATTTGACTCTGTGTGTGGCTCTATGACCAGGGACAGAGGTTGTGGTTCTACAACCCCTTGGCCAATCCTAGTAACCTCTTGGGTTAATGGAGCAGATGAGAGAGGATATATTACCTGAAGTGCAACGGTGTTGGGAGGTGTAACGCCTTAGAATTTTTGACTTGTAAATTATCAATATGTGAATACCATTAATTTTATATGTGTATGATAATTGTTTAATAGGCTCTTTGTGCTAATTTGAGTGGGCTCAACTTCCCTTTCTTTCCAAATCTCATTAATTCTTTCCAGGGAGATACCTTTAGCATCACGAATCTCTAACCTCATATTCTCTATCTTGTTTGTACAGAAATACACCAGCATAAGCTTGATTGTCCTTCATCAACTTGCCATTTAGCTTATCAATATCAATACTATCTCTATACTCGCGGGCTTAGTCCGCATACTTTCTCTGTCTGTCTTGGCTGTTACTAGCCGCTTGTTGGTGAAATCTTTTGTCTTTCTAGTTTGTTGGACTAACTTGGGTTTTGTATAAAATCTCATCCTTTAATTCCCGATCATTCGGAACCATCTCTGACTCATTTTACTTAAGGGTATCGGCCACCACATTGGCCTTCCCCGGATGGTAGTGTATCTCACAGTCATAATTCTAGGTCAATTCTAGCCATTCCTCCATCTCATGCTATCTACTATCACGGGTAACTCAAGCCCATTCATTACATTCCATAAAATTTGTGGGTGCATTAGTTAACCCAAATAACCTTGCTGAAAACTCGAAGTGTCTATTCCTAGTACGAATCGCAGTCTTGGGTATATCCTCGGATTTAACTTCCAACTGGTGGTACACTGGGCCTTATCATACCCTTATACAACAACTCTTGTAACTGAGTCACTAACCCTTTCATTCCCACTATACCCTGAATACTCGGTATTCATTCTCATGTCATCCAAATCGATATCTGGTAGCTCATTAAAACCTTGTACAATCTCCCAAACCATTGTAGTTTCCTTTATACTTGGTATCTCTTTTCTTGGCGTCAACCATAAGAGCTAATTAAGCCTCGTATCTCTGGCGCAATAGTTTCTTAGTCTGAACTATATTCAAGAATCTCTGAATCTGTCTCCATTCTTTATTTATTACTCTATCTCCCTTACAATCAGTCTGGGCTCCATTGGGTGTCAACCAACCCATTCTTATTATAATATCAACTTCTCCCAACTTGAAAGGAATCAGGTCTATCAAAAGTGTCGACCTCATATTTCTAGTTCACAACCTGGATGTACCAGTCTTATGGGAAAATCCCTCGATTAACTATTTCTACTTGTAATTATTCCTCTAGAACCACACACGCTGCACCTCTCCCAAGTCACAACACCAGCTCCCTCTGACTCCATTGTTAGTACTTATTTTGCTAACCCAGAGGTAGTGTACATTCGTAAACAACTCCTCCAAATCTCAATTCCACTATAGGGCATCTGTCTAACACCGTTGTCACTGGAGTTCACGGCACATCGCTATTCTTTTCACATATATCGATGGACACGCTTTCCATTATCATAATATCCTTGGGAGAATAACCAATTTCATTGATATGTCACTAATATTCTATTCGTCTTAGGGATTCGCTCTTGTCATAGGCGATTTCGCTGCGAATCTAATTCCTATCAGCGAATTTTGACTTATTTGACCTGGTTGGCCTCCCCTTAGAATTCAATGAGGATAACCAAAAATTATGGGGCCTTGAAAAGACAGCTCCTATATCAAGGAAAACGTCACATACTGGTGATCATAAGGTTATGAGTTTTAAGGTAACCTTATTGGAGGTAAGAGAATTTTACCGAGAGATCAATATGATCATAAGAACTCAACGTTGTGTGCCTCAATTGAGACATTACTAAAGGTAATTAGCCTTCTTGTATTTCACAACTTACAAGTGATGGCGTCCCATCCGACTTCTATCACACAGACAGATAGTCCTTGTAGCCCCTATAAGTATAGGGTTGTTCGTCTCAGTGGAAGTTGAAAAGTATGAAAGCAATTCGATATCAATTTAATGATTATCGTCTTTCGACAATATTTCTTAAAGGAACACCTTGGATTAAAATTGAACAGATTCCAAAGGTGCGATTTACAAGAAAAGGATAGCCATAAAGATACTGGTATTCAACAAACAAGTGGTGAGGTATCACCATAGGGTCATTCATTATTTGAAGAAAAGTGAAAGCTTAAATAACATCATTTGACAGGGCTTTGAAAACCTGAAAATAGGCATCGTGACAGCCTCTAACACAATTGAAATTAAATATGATTTAACACAAGTGTTATAAAATAACTTCGAAGAGGGAATATATCCTTTATCAGAATTCTTTCCTGTAGAGGGGTCAAGATAGATCATAGATTGGGGAGGTTTCCCACATAATTTGCAAATGGGGAGGGTACTACCAAGGTTTCTACGGATGCCTTTTATGTCGGCTCCTCTAATGGATAATCATTTCATTCCAAAGCTTTTCTTCTTCAGGCACACCTTAAGGTGCTCGATACTTACGTCATTGCCGACTTATAATAGTCACTAAGAATTCAACCATCGATCTTTGCAATCGCAGGGAATTTGTAATAACCCCAAATTTTGGACTTAGTTAAAAAAATTTTGATGAATAGTAAATGTGATGAATAGTAAATTTGCTGATGGAAAATTTTTCAGACCACACTATGTGGAGGATACAGAATGAATGTTTCGAGGTTATATTATTGATGTATAGGAAAAATAAGTGAATGTAAACGCGATCAGAATCGGGAGATTCCAACTTTAAATTTTGATCACTATTCATCGGACAATCAAGGATTTATTGATTTGATCGTTTTGAGAAAGTATGTAGAATGAGAAATCTATGATCATACGTTAAGCCAAGGAAATAAAAGATCAAGAGGATATCCCCTAGCATTAGTGCAACGAAACGTTTTCGGAATCGATCGAACTTATAACAAGATTAGCAACGAAGCAAAAGCATGACGAATTATGGATTAAACCCTAACCAAAGGAGAAGTATCATATAAGATCGTATGTGGGACTCGTTGGAATTTGAGAATAAGTAATTCTGGAATTTAGATGATTTAAGCGATCAAAAACGATCCCAAATGGATAGTAAAAATTTCCGGACTCCGAACGATTTGAAATTTCAGAGAAAGCTTTGTGGAGTTAAATGATGACTAAGTTTGCAATCGGAAATTGAAAACGAGATCAAGGACTCGAGAAAGTAGAATAAAAATGAGTGCACGGAAGATGTGGTGCTTAACGAGCCACGTGAGCGCATTGTTGGCTTGTTGTAAGCCAAGCAACCTTCCCACCACAAGATTTGAACACATCACCACCTTGTCACCATTTTCTCCCAGGATTCACCCAATGGTTGACATGTGTCCTTGGGTGACAAAACACAATTGAGACCACACAAAATGGATGCATCCAATTTAGCATTATTTGGACAAAAGAAAAGAAAAGAAAAGCAAGCAAAGTATTCTCTCCATTTCTCCAAATTTCTGATCAGCTTGAACATGGTTGAAAGAAAAATTCATAACTCAAGTTCTATCCATCCTTAAATCACCAAATTTTAACCATAGCTTCTCCACTCCATGGGTAACATTCCTTCAAAATTTCATGATAAACAAAGGAGTGTAGCCTAGCCAAATCTCTTCCCCAAGTTGGAGAACCGAAACTGTCCAGTTTTCCCAGATCTGACCACTCACCTTAGAAAGCCAATAAGTTGAGCTTTAAGCATCCCCTGGTGATGAGATAGGACTCAAAAGAAATCCCTTGAAGAGTAGAAGGTGTGGTAAAAAGTTTAGAACCAAACTCTCATTTTTAGATTTTATATGGATTTTACAAAGTGATGATGAATAGTAATGAATAGTACTTTTACTAAGAACATATTTTTGTTTTGTAGTTTTTAGATTAATTAGCTTAATCAAGGAGCAAGGAAGCCTAATATCCATCTTATATAGCTTGTATTCAGTTCCCAAGAAGGTATAAAACTCCTCCCCTTTGTGGTTAAGTTTTGATTTTTGAAGTTATAGTGATTGTATGAAGTTGATGTTATTAATGGAGCATGTTTGTATGATTTTAAGGTTGTTTAGTATATGATTTGTGGATAAATAGATGGTGGAGTATGAGATCATGTTTAGGCAGATTATAACTAGTATTATCTTGTGGTTTGATGATTGATGGGTTGGTTGGTTGATTGGTGTTGTTTTGGAGTGTTGAAAACACGGGAATCTTAAAATAGCGCAGTTATCATGTCGGATTTACATTAGGTTATTTAGGCAGAAATGACAGAAGAGTTCATGACCTAAAAGATGCCTTAACTGACCATAATCATATAGGTCTTCTATTTTAGTTTGTTTGCGCAAAAGAATCGAGTCATTCTGATTTACGGTTTAGGAGAAAAGCTAGTTTTAGTAAAAGCGGTTTCGCGTAACTAGAAAGTTCATTGTATGAACTTTGAGGTAGGGATCAAGCCCTTTAAAATTGGAATTGGATTGAGATATTAAAATGGATACTAGTATGTATAGTCTAGAAAGGAACCTAGAAGGTTTCGTGTCAAAACAATAAATTTGTGATTTTATAAAAATGCGAGAACGAAGGTTGTGCGAGTGAAATACCCTTAAGGGGATGGTTAAAAACAAGGAGTTAGTAATGGATAAGTACTTGGGTTTTGTGTATAGATTTTCACCCAAACTTTTGACGTAGAAGTTTACGGAATGTTATGAGGTTATAAATGACCAAGAGCGAGACAATTGATGTTCGTTAATAGAACGTTAGTGCTTAAGTTAAATGCACTTTAAATGATTAAGCCAAAGGACTGATCGGGTATTTCTTTGTTTATAGATTTCCCGGCAAGTTCTTGAACCCCTAACAACCAAGGACCCGAGGCAAGTTTTCTCATTCCATGCTGTATTTTAAAGTACCATACTCTGATGATGCATATGATAGATGCATGTTTTCAAACGTAATATATGCATACGATATTATGCATGTTTTCAAACCGTACATCGTATATGGATGTGTTTGGATTTTAAACTATGAAGATGTTAATATGCATAGGATAGATGCATGCTTTCAAAGGTATTATATGCATACAATATTATGCAAGTTTTCAAACCTTATACCATATAATGATGCTGTTGTGATATATGTTGTGGTATTGCTATATATGCTGCTTTATGCTGTGAAATGACTTATAAACTGTTTTCGCTTTTTAATAAAAAGCGGTATAAGATATAAGGTTTATATGCTAGCTAAGTACTAGATATATACCAAGGTTAAGGATTAAAGACTCTAAGTATAGAGTATTTGTACGATGGTTTTAAAACTTA
This sequence comes from Heracleum sosnowskyi, assembly GCA_030848705.1. NCBI lineage: Eukaryota > Viridiplantae > Streptophyta > Magnoliopsida > Apiales > Apiaceae > Heracleum > Heracleum sosnowskyi. Next base: position 385,527 of record JAUIZM010000043.1, on the reverse strand, counting down.
GACCGGGAGTCAAATTATTATTTTGTTTTAAACTACTGTCAGAAGCTGGAAGGTTCCAGGGACGGTTATACTTTAAGGGTATATTAAATATTCCAATATCTATATAATTGGATATTTAAGGTGAGATATTTAAATAATATTATAATATATATTATTTGAATATTATTTAAATAAGTGAATATTATTTTGAATATTCACTTAAGTGTTTTATATTGAATAATAATTCAATATTTATTATTTGAATATTATTTAAATAAGTGAATATTATTTGAAATATTCACTTAAGTGTTTTATATTGAATAATAATTCAATATTTATTATTTTAATATTATTTAAATAAGTGAATATTATTTTGAATATTCACTTAAGTGTTTTATATTGAATAATAATTCAATACTTATTATCTGAGGATTATTTAACTAAGTGGATATTATTTTAAATATTCACTTAGGTGGTTTTATATTGAATAATAATTTAATATTTATTATTTGGGTATTTATTAAATATTCCAAAAATGATTTAAAATCATAGAACCTTATTATATGATCAAAGGTTCTATTATTTACACAAAAATATAAATTTCTGATTTTCAGAAATTGGTATTAAAATAGAGATTCCCAACTATTATCTTAAGATAGTTAAAGGTAATTAAATGCAAACAATATTTATTTCCAACTCATCGAAAACTGGGAATCTAGTTCAAGAATTCGAGGACAGAGATTTACTTCCATTGTTCCTCTAAAATATCTATAACTAGGGGATGGCTCCCCCTTCAAATAGAGTTTTTCAAACTCACTGAACTCTGATATTTCAATAAACTCCCTGGTCATAATTTCAAAATACGTAGTAACCATTGGTAGTCTCGTTGACTAATGTCAACCCACACTTTGACTTACTCCTTTCAATTACTCTGGAGTAAGGTGTTCTAAACGGTTACAAAGTTTTGACAAGTATTCGTACTTGGGAAATGTGGAATTAAATTCCGATTTCCGTTTCATTAATGTTTTTCTTCATGGGAATTGGAAAGGCCTACACGGAAATGAAATAGTGACGGGGTAGTGCCAAAATTAGCAAGACTTACCCGGTGATGAAATAGGCCCGAGGTAGTGATCTCTTGCGTGTTAAGGCTTACCCGGTGATGAAATAGGCCCGAGGTAGTGATCTCTTAGCACAATGGCCCGTATGCGGTCAGGGTGATAACCGAACAGGAAGTCGTCCTTCTACTAGTAGAAAAGTTAAGTTGCGATATAACGGCTGATCACCGTGTATCGTGTATTCCAGTACATTCCATTCCCTCCAATTGGAGTTGTGCTGCACATTGTAACAAAAGCTTAGGCGCTGAGTTACTGATAATGTGACAGTGATGAGTAATGATGTTCCTCATACAGTGGTTGTACTGTATGGCATGTTTTGACGAAAAGAATATTTAAACATATCGTTCTGTATACGAACGGAGTTTTAAAGGTTTTCCTTTATGATATAAGCTTACATATATGATTAAGCTGCTATATCTGATTGTCGAGCTATAGTGCTCATTCTTGCTTCTTTTATAAAAAGGTGTTCATTACTGATATTCTACAGTATTTTGACAAGTATGAGATATCTAAATAGATATGCATGCATATATGTTGAGAAAGTATTCAAGATATACAGTATATTGAACTATATAGTATTTTGAATCAATGGATAGGCTGTAAGCCTTGATTCCATTATTTGATATCTATTTTAAAAAGATATGTTTTGAGTCTTGGTTATCATACTGATACCAAGGATTTCCAAATGATTACGAAAAGTTATTGAGTATGATTATAAGTCATACGGTATTTTGAACGGTATACTATTTTGGGGTTAGACCCTAGTGGTGTTAAAAACTGTGATCCCATATGGATTATCTTCCAAAAAGGTTTAAAGATTTAAACTGGGATAGATTTCTTGTTGAGCGCTATTAGCTCTTCTTGCTTTATTTATACTTTCAGCATGAAGAAAACATTGCTGATTCACCTCGTGTTACGAGAGCAAGGGAATGGAGAGACCACCCTTGAGTTAGTTCAGCAAGATGGATACTGTCGGATTTAGCAGAACAGCTGTAGACTGAGTTAGTAAGAATTGTTTTCGAATAGGTTTGTATTATTAAACCTTGTATAGAATTGTGAGGTCTATTATTTTAACTTCAGGTAGAGGTTGTAAATGATAGATGAGATCCTGGATAGTACATTTGATTTGTAATAACAAATGTTACTTATTGTTGCTCATTTCCAAGGCTATAACTTGTGTGTGTGTGCGTAAGTGATTGGGGTCAATTGGAGTTATATTATTAGAATGTTGTAAGTAATACAGGTATTGTATAATTGATGGAGCGTGACAACCCAGATTCCTGACCCCGGGTCTGGGGGTGTTACAGAATTCGATTCGACTAGGCGCAAACATCTCCAGTAAGCGTTCTGTTCTATAAGATGACTTCGATACCGTTGTCATCCATAGCAATGATAATTCCACATGTCGACTGGGCGGTACTTCGGAAGATCGTTAGAAACTACAAGCTTAAATCCGGTCTCTATTTCAATCATCCTTATACCCAATATTCCTTCTCCCATATCAATCCCGTGCGCTACGTAAGCTTAACACTTTTGGCACAATAGCCCTTTTCATTTAAGTCAATCCCGGAATTTCTCAGTCCGTCTTGGTCCTTAAATATATTTCGCCTTTACCGTCCAATCTCAACTTCATCATTTTATCTCTACAATCAATTATAGCAATCAGGGTTTGTCCACCAACCCATATAACGGTTATCTTACCCAATCCACAGGGTTCGCTCTAATTTCCACTCTCTTTGGTGACATCCTCTGGTAATCAGAAAGACAAGGTTTGCCAAAATTTGCTAAATTTCTTTCCAAAATCAGGGAAACTTGATCAATCTATTTACCTACTAGTAATGCTCGGATCTGATTTCTGACCTTTCTGTTCTATCCTCATAATTCCTTCCTGGTTTCCTGAGGGTGGTAAATCTCGTTCTCGATTCCGTCTTAGCGTGCTTGTCTTAAAATATCATTTGCATGGTACATATACCCAAAATTTTCCTTGAGATAATAAAATCCCTCCATGATGTAATAGACACTCTTTCCAATGGAATCGCTGATCGTGGGGGATTGAAACCTCATAGTCAAAGCAATTCCTTACACTATTCTAGGCAACTAATTACCCTTGATCGTTCGTGAAAATCTAGACATCTTGGTTCTTACGTATGATGCCTCCTTATGGGCAACTATAACCGACTACGAGTAACAGGTTTCGTTCAAGTCGAATCAATCCACTGATACTGGCTATACTGCCTCTACCTCTTCTGCTTTGGAGACTCTACTCCATTTTCTTTGTCATATCTCTTGATGAATCATAACGATCCTAAACTCTCGTATCGGCACTTATTTGACCTCCGAAGGTTCGTCCGGTCCTATTGTACGACCTCAAGTAACATACTACATCTTTATCAATCAACACGTCCTCTACAAGATTCTTTCTTTGACCCACTATGGGGTCTTCCTCTAGATCCTCCTATGGATCTTCCTTTATCGGGTCTCCGTCCATTTCAAGGAGCGCATCATCAAATGCCTACTCGAAGGCCTCGGGATCTGGTATCTCAGAATCCCATCCATCTATAACTCATACGAATCGAGGTGACTAACCATGAAGTCCTAAGTACGGTTTCCCAAAAGAAGTCCCCTCTCGGGCTTCATCTTAAACAGTCAGGGTCAGGTCCTCTAACCCGCCTACGAACTCAATTTGAGCTCTAGATGTTCTTATCATTATTAAGGGTATTGCAAGACTCGATCTCTTATCGTTTCTGAGGACTGTAACCTAATGCTCTGATACCATCTCTGTAACAACCCCAAATCCGGGGTCGGGGATTTAGGGTTGTCACAATCCATGTACTCCTTGCCTTACCTGTATTACTCACACCATTCATAATTTACCTGCTCAAGACCCCACAATACATGTCTCACACACACACACACAGAGGTTAGAGTCTCAGAAACGACACACTACTACAACTGCGGAATAAATAACTTTTATTACAATACCCAAATGTCTTCTGAATCTGTTACTGATACAATTTCTAAGTATTGTTACATTACCAACTTAGCCTTCTGATGCTCACAATCCTCTAATACCATTCATGTCTATACATAAGTTGAATACCAAAAGCCGTAGCCTGATTCCATTGGTTCGTATTACTCTCGGGATCGCTGCTAGAAACTGCTTAATGGAAACGCCTTGCGAGGTATGTGCCGTCCCATTGGCATCCTGCTTCGCTGCTATATAATATATATAAAATAATAGCAAGAGTGAGCGATAGCTCAGCAAGGTAATAAAAGTATGGCATAATTCTGCCTTTAATTCAACCCAGAAATAAAGCGGGTATACGACAATAATTTGTCAAAATATCTCGATACTGAAATCATTTTCTTATCGGAATATATTCCAAAAATAGTACCATTGCTGTATTTCAAATATCATTCCCATAATACTCTGCAACTTTCAATATTCATACTCTGAACAAAGTTCTAGCATAATATAAAAGATGAAATAACAAGGTAACTCAGTATATCCTTTCCGTAAAATATCTGCTATATAAAATATAAGCAGACTATCAACATATAACTTGAAAGATGAAGTTATAAGGAAAAATTCAATATAAGGTTTCCATAACCCAAAATCCACTTATGCATATATATCCTTAATCAGGTTTTATCAGAGTCATAACTCATAAAATAAAAGATGAAGTTGTAGGAATTTCCAAATATCATCTTTCATATCAACATTTATCTCATATCATAATTTGGAAATAAATATAATGTAAAATATTTCCAATCCATTTCTAAGCTCATCTGGTTCCATATATCTTTTTCAAAACAATCATATACCTTTTTGTAATCTCATATGCTTTCTGATAAACTCATATACTGGAATAAACTTGAATACTCTTGAGTAAACTTTCTTTCTCTAAAAACTTGCATAAAACAGGATAACTGGAATAAACTTTCTTTTTCTGAAAACTTGCATAAAACATGCTCTTTCATGGATGATGAACTGTAGATGGTCAGTCGCAAGCTGTATCCCCCCTGAACTTTTTCTACGTAGAAGGGAAGATAATCAGTCTCACACCGACTTACCCCCCCGCCAATCGGTTGTAGGTAGGAAGAACAGACCCGTTGCAATAGTCCGTCAGTCTGTTACTCTCCTCTTATCCTACGGTCGGGCACTGCTAATCATCTAAGGGAAGAACAGACCCGTTGCAATAGTCCGTCGGCCATATTGTAATTCCCTTAGGGGACCGGCGCTACTCAGTCCCTTACATTTCTCCAAGTTTGAGTAAATCCATAATACTGAAACATAAAGTTCCTTTCCCTTTTTCCCCAAGTATACAACTCCACAAAGTAGTCGTATCTAGTTGGAAAGGAAAATTCACCCATATTTCCCAGGCTGATGCCTGTTAATGGATACCACTGATTTCACTGATCTTACTCCTCGAGTTTTGAGGACGTAATCAAAATCATTTTGATGGTAGTATACCAGACTGATAAATTCATTGTTTCAAAAGATTTAGGACCGGGCAGTCCACTTGGAACAAACATAAAGTCTTGGGAAAGGTCCCCTGCATCTGTGTAGTTTGAGCGAACATTTAAGTCTTTCTGAATATAGACTTAAAAGGGAAATAGATTTGGGAACCTTCTCTAATTATGTTTATAATTGACTGAATAAAACTTTATTAGCTATCTAGGGTTTAAAGAATAGTTTTCACAAATTACTTCCTTAAGAAGTAGGGCTTTAAATAATTAACACAAGCTATATTTAATAAAGAATATTTATTTAAAAGTAATTTCCACATACTTCCTTAACAAAGAATGGAAAATAAATTAATAAAATAACCCTAGATAGCAACTGATACCATTCCCGGTCCGTAGTTTAAATACAGAGAATATACCCCCTACTGAGGGTTTTCTTAACACATCAGCTCAAAATATCGCTATAACCATAGCTTATAAGCTCAACTCATATCAATAACTTTTACTTATCACAACAACAGTTTATAGAGGCATAGGTTTGAAAACTTGCATCTAGTATATGCATATATCAGAATATGGTACTTTAAAATACAACATGTAGTGAGAAAACTTGCCTGATGCTCGAGAAGTGATAGGGGTTCGCGACGATGCCAGACAATCTAGACAAAGTCAAACGAAAACACACGGTTAATCCCCTCGATAAACCACTTATAACTTAATTCTTAAACACGTAAGCGAAACACAACCAAGGCATTACTTGCTCGCTCTAGTGTCACACTAAGTCCATGTTATTCGTCAACTACTTATATCATAAGTTTGGTTCGAAATCCATCCTCAAATCCAAGTTATACTTAACCATTTGGAACCTTGGTTTCTAAGTCTCGTTTTCGGTGGTTTTCACTTGTGCAACCTCGACTTCCTTATTTTTATAAAATCGGAAAAAGATCTTTTTGACTCGAAACCTTTTTAGGTCACTTACTAACTGTCCATGTTAGTACCATAATTAAAATCTTGTCCTAATTAAACTACTACTTCGTCTTTCGAAACTAGTTTCACTAAAACTATCTTTTCTCTTAAACGTAAGTCCGATTGCTACGATTCTTTCGCCAAAATGATCTATGAAACACAACCTACAAGTTCATGGCAGTGGTTCATCTTTTAAAGAAAGTATTGGTCTCGGGTATGCACTGTTTTAAGGTCTCACAAAATTCCGTCATTATGACGGCTATAAATCGGATAATCCAAAAATCCAAACACTCCAAATATCATACTCTCCACTCCAACAACTCATACATGTTATTCAACATCCAACCAAGGCCTACCACTGCCAAGCCTCCACATAAACCAATTTTAATATCTCATTTCTTGAATATAATAAGATATAATTCACTGCCCGGTCAAATACTACACCAAAATAAAATTTGGAATTTCTGAATTCCGATCGTCTTTGCATTCACTTATTTACTCCGTAGATCACTAATACGACTTCGGAATATCCACACTACGTCTCGTACATAGGTGGCATGAAAAATTTTCTTAACCCTCAAAATCACTATTCATTCACCAAATTAACTATTCACCAAATTCACTATTCACCAAAATCATAATAAGAAAAGTTTTAAATTTTTCCAAAAATTCGGGTTATTATAAATTGTAAGTCGCGAAGTCTCAAAATGGCCTGTACCGCAAAGTCTTGCAAAGTATATCGCAGAGTCCTGAAATGAACTATGTTGCAAAGTCTTGAAGATAGAAGAATTTGGATGACTTTGCGATATAGAGAAAATACCCTGTCTAAAACTCTCCTTTTGAAATTTTAAGCATTTTGTCAGACTGAAATCAAAAATTGAAATAAAATTAATTTAAATCAAAATTCTGTCAAATATGGAGACTTGTCGATATAGTTATTCTAAGTCACGAAGTCATAAAATGAACTATGTCGCAAACTCATGAAATGAACTATATCGCAAAGTCTCACAGTTTCAACAGTTTGCGATACAAGTCTGTTTGATTTCAACTAAGTCGTGAATTCTCAAGATCACCTATGTAGAGATGTCTTGAAAACTCATAACTTCTCAGAAAAGTATGATTTGAAAAATATGCAGTAAAATACTGAAATATTTATAAATCATATCTCAGCTAATTTTCACTCCATATGAATAGAGCATTTAAATACAGTGAAAATTTACTGCTGCAACAATTAACTAGCATATTTACTTAGAACAGCTAAATTAAGGATTGAGCATTCCAATTTCACTCACAAGTCTGTTGAAGACAGCTTCATTTAGAGGTTTAGTGAATATGTGAGCTAATTGTTTCTCAGTTGGAACATAAGAGACTTCTATGGTACCATTTGCAGCATGTTCCCTAATGAAATGGTACCTGATCTCAATGTGCTTTGTGGTAGAATGATGTTGCCCAGTAAATAACAATTGTAGAAGGGGGTTGAATACAATTGTATAAGATTCTCGACTTTATATAACACAAATATGAAAGAACAATAACAATAACAATAACGGCTTTATTAAATCTGATATAAAACTGTTACAAACTCTCTCAAGAAATTCTGATGTTCTTAAGAGCTGCTAGGTTACACAAATACTCGAGTGTAATCTTGGTTGTTAAACCAAAACCTAAAATGTGTTTATATACTACACACAGCTTCTCTATCAATAACAAGATAAGTCCTAATCAATAACAAAGATAGAAACATATCCTTAATCGATAGCTACATTCTACAAACCAGAAACCGACAGAAATAAACTTCCATGTTTATCTAGACTCCAAATATAACTCGAAGTAGGAATCCTAATCAGCTTCAAGTCCTGATGATCAAACCTGATCATAGTCTGAATAGGAATCCTGATGATAAACAAGATACTGCCGCTTAGTCAAATACTGATGACCATGCAATACTGATGACGTCAGCAATCCTGATCAGTTGAGTCTAGCTCCTGACGATCATTGAATTCTGATCTAACAATCTCCCCCAATCTCATACTTTGTGAAATAAAGTATAGATTCTAAAGATTCAATGATGTCAAAAACATGTATACAAAATGTACAATCATCTTCAGAAACAACTTATCTGTTTAAACTCTTTGATAGAACAGATTCATCTTCAAGAAATTGGATAATAAACTTTCTTCTTTTTCTTCAAGAATTTGAATCAGTCTTTCCTTTAGATTTCTGAGTTCTTCATCTTCCTCATTAATCTGATAGATAGCTGCTCTGAGATTCTGTATGGAACTTCTCTGTAGGCTGTGCTCTTCAAACAAAAGGTAAGCAATTTCCTTCCCATCAGGATTGAGAGTAAGTTGGGTCATACCAAAAGTTACTTCTTTAACAGCAGTACCCCTTTGCATTTCCACATCCTGACCTCTTTGATTTAAGTACATGGGAGTATAATTACCATTGAAATTACTGTTTCCATCCAGTCTTCTTCTTATAGTTGACAAAATCATGTCACTCCATACTTTGCACACTTGGTTCTTCCATCTTAACAGATAGTGAACATATTTCAGTTCCTGTGTAGTTTTCATCAGCAGATCTTGAATAGATAAAATCTTCACACTACCATCTTTCATGAAGTACAGAAGCTTTTCTTTCTTTTCAAAACCATCATGACAATCTATAACTATATCAACAGTTAGTAAATTGTTCAGGTGTTCAGAAGTTAAAGTACCTCCAATTTCAGTTAAGGAGTAAGGATCAACATAAGTCATGTTCAGAAATTCAGCATCCCTGTGTCCAATACCTCCTCTTCTGTAACTTGACATTTGCTTCAGATTCGAAAACATCTTTAACCAGAGTGCTTTTGATCTAGCCATATCAGACAAATCAACAACACTTGAAGCACTTGTTATAATTCCACCAGACTGAAAATTGATAAGTTTATCACACCTTAGTGTACTTATATGTTTCCACTTCTTGTATTTCTCCTTTTCATGAGCATAGCTTCTTTCAAGTAAAGATTCTTGTCTGCTTGAATTTCTCCATTGTCTTTTATTTGAAAGTTTAAGCCTTTGTAGATAGAGATTGAAATCTTCATTTGTTTTCTTTGTAATATCTCTTCTTCTGGCTTCTTCTTCTTCATCTACTTCTTTATTGTGACAATCAACAACAGTAGATAAGATTATCAAATCAACCTCTTGCAGAATTTCAGATTCATCAGGATCTTGAATATTGTCAGGATTAGAATCTTCAATTTGATTTGTATTGCTGAGAGTTGATTTACTTGACTTTCTTCCCAATTCAGGTTCTTCTTCAATAATTCCATCATCACCAAAAGTAGATCTGTCAGGAACTACTAGAGTTTGAATAGGTTCAGGAATTTCTTCAATTCTTAACCTTCTAGACCTTGTCTGTCTAGGTACTGTTTGAGTTGAAGAACCTCTTCTACCTCTTCTAGCACCTCTCCTACCTCTACCTCCTCTACCTCTAGCAGGGGCAGTATAACTTTCCATTGTCTCTCTTTGTAGTCTCAAAAATTCTTCATGTGAGAGATCTGGATATTCTTCACTTGCTGTAGAGAGTGCTTTTCTGGCAAATAATTGTTGAACTCTTTTATCAGTGTGATAAAGAGTAACAATTCTACCATCATTTGTAGAAAACTTCCGGAATAACTTTGATGCATCTTCAGGATTATCAATAATCACATCTTCATCACTTTCAGGAATTGTAGCAAGAGTATGTCCATGACCAGGTGTCAGGATTTGTTCTTCCGTCAGGATCTGAGATTGCATCAATGTTCTTACTGTCTTAACTCCAGAATCAGAAACATGAGTTGACTGCGTTGTTTGACTTTGAGAAGTTTGAATTGTAGACTTCAAAACCGCAGCATCAAAGGTTTCTCCTTGTATCACTTTTTCACCACCATCATTTCCAGTATCATCATCATTATTCCTTAATACTAGATCAGGTGTACATTTTGTCTGAATAACCTTCTCCCCCTTTTTGACATCAGGATTTGACAATAATTGCAAAATTAAGGAAAGAGAGGTTTGAATTTCAGTTACCTTAGAATCCAGAGAATCAATTCTTTGATTGATGGAGGTTTGTTCTGAAACAACAGATTTCACTTGGGATTCTACTACCTTTAGATGTAAAGCAGTATGCACCTTTGTAAAATTATTAAAAATATCAGTCCTCACTTTATCAGTTGAATCCTTAATAGAATCAATCTCACTTTTCAGGCTCTTGGATAACAAAGTTGTAGCCTTCAGATGATTCTTCAAGTCTTGTGTTAGATATAATTGCTGACGTTTGTTTATCAGTGTTTAAGAAACAGGTACTGACCAGAGTTTATCAGAAGCCGGTCAGAGTTTAGTTAAACTCTGACAGGGTGAAGAGTTTAAAGGAAGCCGGTCAGAGTTTATTTAAAGTCTGACAGGGTGATAGTTGAATTAGCTGTCGGTGCTGAATTGAAGATTCTAGAAGCAATATATTCTGAAGATGGAAAGAAGCAGAATATATTGATACAGCTAAGGAAACAGAATAGAAGATAAGAAGCAATCCTTAATTGATATAATTTGTATAGCTAATTTGTAGGAATATCAATTAGATAAGGATTGTATGTAGCTGTGTACTATATAAACACAGATAGGTTATCCCTAGAAGGGACGCGAATATTGAGATATTATTCTTGTAACCTAGAAGCTCTTTGTGATTCATTAACATCATAAAGAGAGAAGCTGTTAATAAAATTACAGTTTTATTGATTCATAAAAGTGTGTTCTTGATTGTTATTCTCATATATACTCGATTATATTGTGTATTTGGCCTAACAAGTGGTATCAGAGCCAAGGCTGTTTAATATATACAGTTTTACGATTCAAACACAGTAATAATCATGTCTGAAGAAAATCAAGCTACTCCTAATGTTGAACAGGTTAAACCTAATTCTGTGAGTCGATATGAAACTATCAGGGTTCCAATTCTCAGGCCAGTGGAGTATCCAATTTGGAAGGTGAAGATGACCATGTTTCTGGAGGCAACAGATCCAGAATACCTTGATCGAATTTACAATGGTCCTCATAAGCCAACTAAATTATCTCCTCCTATTGGTGATGCAGAGCAGAAACTAATTCCAAAGGAAAAGAAAGATTATACTCCTGAGGACATCTCATCTCTTGCAAAAGATGCAAAGGTAAGACATCTGCTCCACAGTGCTTTGGATAATGTTATGTCCAACAGGGTTATTGGATGCAAAACTGCGAAAGAGATCTGGGATGCTTTGGAAGTCAGGTGCCAAGGAACCACTGCTATCAAGAAGAACAGAAAGACAATACTCACACAGGAGTATGAGCACTTTGATTCAAGAGCCAATGAAACCTTGACTGAGACTTATGACAGATTCTGCAAATTGCTGAATGATTTGTCTCTTGTTGATAAAGAGTATGATCTTGAAGAATCAAATCTCAAATTTCTGTTATCTTTACCTGAAAGATGGGATTTGAAAACAACAACAATAAGAGATAATTATGAACTTGCTGATACTGAACTTGATGAGATTTATGGGTTATTGAAAACTCATGAATTGGAGATAGAACAGAGAAACAGACGGTCAAGCAAGAAATCAAGATCTATTGCTCTCAAAGTCGAGGAGAAGCCCATTGAAAAGAAAACCTCAAGGAAGAAAGCCAAAGGAAAAGCATTGGTTGCAAACTCTGAAAGTGAGTCATCAAACTCTGATGATGACTCAAACTCTGATGAAGCTTCTGACTCTGAGGATGATGAAGAGGAGTTGATGCAAATGGCTGCCTTGATGGTGAAGACATTTAAAAAGATGGGATTCAAGAACTTTAAGAAGGGTAAAAGATTCTCAAGGAAAGATTCAAATTCTGTGAAGAAGAATTTCAGAAAGTCTGATGGAAGGGATACCAAGTCTGGAAAGAAGGACAAATCTGAAATCCAGTGCTACAAGTGCAAGGAGATGGGTCATTATGCTCCAGAGTGCAAGAAAGGAAAAACTGAAAAAGCACTCATCTCTAAAGGCAAAGACTGGGCAGATACTTCAGACTCTGATGATGGAGTAAATTATGCTCTTATGGCAACTGTCAAAGATGAGACTGAATCATCAGAAAATAAGGTACCCCTAACTACTTATGCTTATGATACTGATAATATTTCTGAATTGAGAATTTATCTTAAGAACATACATGTTAGTTATAGGGATCAGACTTTAGAGAATGAGAGGATTAAATCTGAGAATCTTAGTCTTAAGGAAAGAAGCAAGTTTCTTGAAAGAGAACTTGAAAATATGAAGCAGATTCAAAAAGAAAGAGATGATGCTGTTTATGTTGAACAGGAATTGCTTAAAAGATATAGGCAACTAGAATCTGATTTAGAGAAGGAAAGGAACATAATTAAAACTTGGACTAACTCTGGTAGAGATACACATCAAGTGTTCCAGACAGATGCTGTAGGTTTAGGTTACAGTGAGGAAGATGAACTTAGATTTCAGGACAAAATCAAGTTTAGAGCATTCACAACTTCTTATTCTACTCCTGTAACATTTGTTCCTGAGTCTAGCAAGCTAAAATATGTAGTTGTGAAAGAAGCTGTTATGGAGTCAGTTGAAGCTTGTGTTGAACAAGTGGATATTGAATCTGAAACAGAGAAGCCTATTGAGCAAGAAGCTGTTAAAGAACCAATTAAAGTCTGTGAGAAACAGGTTAATGTTGGTTTAATGACAGGAAAACAGTTCAAACATAAGCTCAAAGAGGTAAAGTCTGCCATGAAACCAAAAGGGTCCAAGAAGAATAGAAATGGCAAGATAGGCATAAATAATAGAAATAATCATTTGCCTAATGCTGGTGCTTCAAGGAAAACATGTTACAGTTGTGGTAGTTCTAATCATCTTGCTAGATTTTGCAATAAGAACAAACATATTAATTCTTTACCTTCTACTTCAGAAGTGAAGAATGATTATGTTAGAGTAAGACCACAGACTTTATGTACACATTGTGGAAGCACTTGGCATTCTATTTACACATGTAAGAGTTATCATGCCATTTATCATAATTATTATGAGCTAAAACCCAACTTGAAATGGGTTAGAGCAAACTCTGCTAGTGTAAAGTCTGACACTGTTAGCTTAAACTCTGATAATAAGCATTCCGCTGCAAAAGCTAACACTGTTAAGAAAGGCAAAGGATCCAATCAAGTCTGGATCCTTAAAACTAACACCTAGTGTTTGTTTGTGATTGCAGGGCATAAGAGAGAGCACCCTTATCTTGGACAGTGGATGCTCAGGACATATGACTGGGAATAAAGCCCTGCTATCAGACTTTGAGGAGAAGGATGGCCCAAAAGTTTCCTATGGAGATGGCAACATAGGACACACTCTGGGATATGGCAATATTAATCTTGGAAGTGTCATCATTACTAATGTAGCTCTAGTCTCAGGACTCAAGCATAATCTGCTATCTATGAGTCAAATCTGTGACAGAGGAAACCATGTAGATTTTCACAGTGAGTACTGTGAAGTCATCAGTAAATCTACTGGAAAAGTTGTTCTAGTTGGACACAGGCACAACAACATTTATGAAGCAAGTTTGGTAACAAACTCTGATGGTAAAACAGTGTGTCTAACTGCAAGGATATCAAATGAAGAGAGTTGGAATTGGCATAAGAAGCTCTCTCATCTCAATTTGAACAACATCAATGAGCTAATAAGAAAGGATCTTGTAAGAGGACTCCCAAAATCTATACTAAGTCTAGATGGCCTATGTGATTCTTGTCAAAAGGCCAAGCAAAGGAAGTCATCTTTCAAGAGCAAATCTGAATCTTCAGTAGTGGAGCCTTATCATCTTCTACATGTAGATCTCTTTGGACCAGTGAATATAATGTCTATGGGCAGAAAGAAATATGCTTTAGTAATTGTTGATGAATATACTAGATATACATGGGTATATTTCTTATCAAAGAAGGATGAAACTGCTCAAACTCTGATGGATCATGTAAATCTACTGGACAAAGGATCACAGCACAAAGTCAAAATTATAAGGAGTGATAATGGAACTGAATTCAGAAACTCAATCATGGAAGCTTTCTGCAAGGAAAGAGGAGTGAAACAAGAATTTTCTGCACCTGGAACTCCACAGCAAAATGGTGTAGTTGAAAGAAAGAACAGAACTTTAATTGAAGCTGCTAGAACTATGCTTGATGAAGAAAAATTGCCAACATATTTCTGGGCAGAAGCTGTTCAAACTGCTTGTTTTACTCAAAATGCTACACTGATCAACAAGCATGGGAAAACACCATATGAGATGGTGAAAAATAAGAAGCCAAATTTGAAATACTTTCATATATTTGGATGCAAATGCTTTGTGTTGAAGACTCATCCTGAACAGTTGACAAAGTTCGAGTTAAAAGCTGATGAAGGAATCTTTGTTGGTTATCCATTGTCAACAAAAGCATTCAGAGTCTACAATCTGAGAACTAAAGTGATCATGGAATCCATTCATGTGTCGTTTGATGACAAGAAAATAACTGGACTTGAAGACAAGAATGAATATGATCAACTACATTTTGACAATGAAGATTTATTCTCTGATGATGTAAACTCTGATGAAGCAGAGTTGACAAACTCTGACGAAGCATACTCTGAACCTCTACTGGTAAATACTGGAGAAACTGGAAATTCTCAAATTGAACAAAATAGAGAACCAGTTGAGGGGGAGCGTGAAGAAGCTCAACAAGACACAGCAAGTGAGTCAGTTGAGGAAACTGATTCAAACTCTGACAGTTCAAACTCTGAGCCATCCAATTCAGGGGGAGCCTCAGATGATACAGAAAGTCAACATATGAATCAGGAGAGCATGGATCAAGGGGGAGGATCCAATAATGATGCAAGAAACCACTTACCAACAGCAAGAAAGTGGACACAGGCACACACACCTGATCTCATAATTGGAGATCCTGATGCTAGTGTGAGAACTAGAAGTGCAACAAACAATGAGTGTCTGTATCATGATTTCTTGTCTCAAACAGAACCAAAGAAAGTGGAGGAAGCTCTTCAAGATGCTAATTGGATTACAGCAATGCAAGAAGAGTTAAATGAATTTGAAAGAAATGAAGTTTGGACACTTGTACCTAGACCAAAGAATAGATCAATTGTAGGTACAAAGTGGGTTTTCAGAAACAAGACTGACAGTGATGGAGTGATTACAAGGAACAAGGCTAGACTTGTGGCAAAAGGTTATTCTCAACAGGAAGGAATTGACTATGATGAAACCTTTGCTCCAGTTGCAAGATTGGAGGCCATAAGAATTTTTCTGGCCTATGCTGCACACAAGAAGTTTAAAGTCTTTCAGATGGATGTAAAAAGTGCTTTTCTCAATGGGAAGCTTGAAGAAGAAGTGTTTGTTGAACAACCACCAGGATTTGTAGATCCCAAGCATCCAGATTATGTCTACAGGCTTGACAAGGCATTATATGGACTAAAGCAAGCACCAAGAGCATGGTATGAAACTCTTGCTCAATTTCTTTTAGAAAGTGGGTTCACAAGAGGTACAATTGATAAAACCTTGTTTTATTTCAATACTGGTGATGATTTGCTTTTAGTTCAAATTTATGTAGATGATATTATCTTTGGATCTACTAATGACAAACTTTGTAAGAAGTTTGCAAAGCTTATGCAATCCAGGTACCAAATGAGCATGATGGGAGAGCTTAGTTACTTTCTAGGCTTACAGGTCAAGCAAACAGATGATGGTATTTTTATCAATCAAGAAAAATATACCAGAAATCTTCTCAAGAAATTTGGTATGCTTGAGAGTTCATCTGCTACAACTCCCATGGCTACAGCAACAAAACTAGACAAAGACACAGGAGCCTCAGTAGATATGACAAACTACAGAGGGATGATAGGGTCTTTACTGTATCTTACAGCAAGTAGACCTGACATCATGTATGCAACATGTCTTTGTGCAAGATTTCAAGCAGATCCCAGAGAGCCTCATCTAACAGCTGTGAAAAGGATTTTCAAATATCTCAAAGGAACCATAACTCTTGGTTTGTGGTATCCTAGAGAATCAGAGTTTAAATTACTTGGTTACTCTGATGCAGACTTTGCAGGCTGTAAGATAAACAGAAAAAGCACAAGTGGAAGCTGTCAATTTTTAGGTGACAGATTAGTTTCTTGGTACAGCAAGAAACAGAAATCAATTTCAACATCCACAGCTGAAGCAGAGTATATAGCAGCTGGTAGCTGTTGTGCACAGATCTTATGGATGAAGAATCAATTGCTGGATTATGGGTTAAGTTACTCTAAAATACCTATTTTCTGTGATAACCAAAGTGCTATTGCTATGACAGGTAATCCAGTACAGCATTCCATGACCAAGCACATCAGTGTCAGATATCATTTTATCAGGGAACATGTGGAAGAAGGAGATATTGAGCTTCATTTTGTGTCTACAGACCAACAACTTGCAGATATCTTCACCAAACCTTTGAGTGAAGCTACTTTTACAAGATTGGTAAATGAACCTGGAATGATCTCTGGTTTCGACTAGAGATACGGGTTAGACTCAAAAACTATACAAGTTTGCTTTTTGTGCTCATGATTCCTTACATGTGTTAACTGTTATGTGCACCAGCCTGTTAAACTCTAATGGTATACTCTGATGTTAAACTCTGTCAGTAAAATCTGTGAAGTGTCAGTCATACTCTGTCGGTCAAACTCTGATGCTAAACTCTGTTAGTCATAAAATATTGGTCATACTCTGATTGTTACAGTCCAATGCTATACTCTGATTGTAATTTTGTCTGAAACATATGGACCAATGAAGAAATTTGTATGAAGCATAATTCTCAGTAAGTAATTATGAATCCTTAAGAGTTGTATAGATTCTGATCTCAAATATGTGCAGTAAGCTAACACAGCATGATACTGTCTCTATATTTATACCATCTCTTAGTTTATTGATCCTAAACACTGAGTCTGTATTAGCTGTTTGCATTTTCTCTCATAAATTAATTGTATTAACTGATGAAAAGTCTAAACTCTGATTATTAATTATAAATAATTTACCCTCAAATCAAAAGATGCCAAACAGTGCACAAATTCCTTTGAGATCATGTTGTGCCTAGGAAGATCCAGGAACTTATTGTATGAAATAAGGGCTAAAATCTTTGGTTTTTGGTGACTAGTGCCAACCACTGATTACTGGAAAAAAAAATAATAAAAAAAAAATTAATATATATATAAAGGGGGTGAAAAATAAAAGACATATCCAAATGAAAGGATATCAGTAATACAGAGTTTAGATATAAAATCAGATTTTATGTTATACATGAGAGTTTAGGCAACCAGTTTTTACTGATTTATTTTGTGGATTTTATGCACTTTGAGATGATCTAAATATTGATTTCGGTAAACTCTGCTACTGCACACACAATTATTCACACCTGTACAGTTTGAGAAAAGAGTTTATTGACAAAGAAGGACAAATGGTAAACACTGATGTGTTGTGTGACATATGCCGAGGTCACTTTGTTTTAATCTCTGATGGTTAAAATAATTTCTTTGTTTCAGACATTTTATAATTTTGAGATTAGAAATTTTTTTTTTTTCGAAAAAGTATGATTGATAACGGATCTATTTTGCATTAAATAGAGAAAAGAAAGTGTGTGTAAGATAAGGAGTATTTGTGCTAAGTTCTGATGGTGATTAGTAGCGCTGATGAGTATGTTAGTTTATTGTTTAAAGTGATATCATTTCTTTCACTTTACAATTATTATGAGATACTGATGACTGTAGTTCTGATAATTCATTTATGATTATGCATTCATCATAACATTCATACTGATATGTAAAGCAAAACAATGGATCTTTTTCATTAATTGATTCAAACTTTATTTACATTCAGACAATTTCATACTCTTATCTAGCTAATCTTTCTTGTGAATACTAATCACTATGGTTACAAAAGAGATGATCTATTTAACCAGGATAAGTATTTAATGCTACATCAGAAGCAGAAGAGCTAGAGCCAGAAGCTATCTGGTCATTTACCATATGGGATTTCCAATGCTTGACAACCTCCTGATGTTGAATCATCATCATCATCCTCTCGAACTCTCTTTCTGCTTTGCAGTTTGCAGGATTCCAAGAAGAATTTTTCCTCCGAACCCGTCAAGTAGCTCTGCTGAAAGAGCATCATACAAATCTCCACAGCTTCATCATCTGCAAGGATGGGCATATCATATGGCCCAGGACGAATGATGTACACATAAGGATTGGAGATAGGTCCTTCAGCTATCTCATCATCGGCAATGAGACCTTCATCATTCAGAAATGACAAAACAAGAAACTCATCAATAAGATAGTTTGCTTGTTGGGGCCAGGTCATATTCAAGAATGATTCTAGATCCATGAATTCAAAGGTTCCTGCCATTTGATGTATGGTAATTTTTAATATATGAATCGACTATTGTTACAATGCTTCAGCTTTTATAGCATCAAACAGGGCAACTGAAAGGTTTTGCTTGACTCGAAGCGATGGGAACAGTAAAGTGCGGAGTTCCAAGACAGTCATTATTATTCTGACTGTTGAGCTCTTTCGTACTTCGTTATTATGATTCTGAAATATT
Source organism: Heracleum sosnowskyi (assembly GCA_030848705.1). Lineage (NCBI taxonomy): Eukaryota > Viridiplantae > Streptophyta > Magnoliopsida > Apiales > Apiaceae > Heracleum > Heracleum sosnowskyi. The sequence goes on along the minus strand of JAUIZM010000043.1, from coordinate 366,367 downwards.
AAAATCGATAATTTTATTATTATTGATTTTTTTTTCATAGCCAATAAGCGGATATTTTGAGTCTTATGTGATGCCAGGTGTCTTCTCGTCTGCTCGTGTGTATTGGAAGTTGTTAGATACAGCTGTCAGCGTATGCACGTTTGACATCTGTCCCACTCACACACGTTTCAAGGATGCCTGCTGTGTGTAGTTATGATTAAACGGTTGAATTTTAATCTTCACAGTTATTATTTAAATACACTACACATAAACGGTTCAATCTTTTACACACCTCAACTTTTCATAAGCTTTTACTCACACACATTGTCTCAAACACTTTCACTGCATACACCATAATCTATTCTCTGTTTGTTTTCTTCCAAACTGTTCTAATGGCTACAACAATGTTTATTGCTTCTGGATTAGAATTTGTCCCAAACAACTACTTTGCTCCTGTAGCAAATGAGAACGCACCGGAGGCGTTTCATTTGATTCAGAGTTTCTTGTCAAACTCTGATATCGGCACTGCTCTCACCGCACCGTCGAAGCTGTCTGCAACTCAAATCAAATCTTTCTGGCAGACAGGTGTTTATGATAATGGAGGGGAGAATGGGTCACCGTCCATATTGTTTGAATACGAGGGTCAAGAGTTTGTGATAACTCCCAGAACTGTTCGTGATGCTTTGGGTCTTGAAGATTTCAATGCCTTCACAGTCTCTGTTGGAGATTCTGAGTTAGTCAGGATGATGAGAGAGATAGGATACTCTGGACCTTTGTCAAAGATAGGTCAACTCAAAAGGCCATTTTTGCGCAAGGAATGGAGCTTCTTTTTCGATTGCATTACTCGGGATTTTGGGAAGAAGTGTACTAATTGGGATGCGATTCCCACGGATAGTCTACAGATCGGGTATTCTCTTCTCTATGGCAGTCATTTTGATGTTGCTAGATTAGTTTTAACTAATATTGGTGAGAAGATGCTAGAGAATAGAAATGTTGTTTAATTCTCTAGGTTTTGTCAGTTAATATTCAATTTTTGCTGTCCTAATGTTGAGATAGTAGAGGATGATGTTATCCTCTCATTTAAATTGCACAAACGTATTTTCTCTGATCTTATCAACAAGGACAACAAGAAAGGAGATCTTGGTCTCTTGATGTTGCCTGACTCTGTGCAACAATTCATTGTCAACTTACAACAGCAACAAGTCTCAAACACTGAAGCTGGACCTTCTGTATCTCAACCACAGAGGTCAAAGAAATCTAAAGTTAGAGCTGTTAAGTCTGTGAGGATAAACACTGAAGATGGGGCATCAAATGTTGATGATATCCCTCAGAGAAGAAGAATGAAGAAAAGACGAGCCCATAGGGCAAAGTCTGTTGTTGTTGATGCTGTTGCAGCCTCAGAGACTGAAACTGATGAAGAGACTCTTCATCAGAGAAAGAGAAGATTGATAGCAGCACATCTATTTGGTGCTGAAAATATTTCTGCAAAGGTTGTTGAAAATGTTGATGATCTTGAGATTCAAGAAGATGAAGCTGTCTTTGAAGACAGAGTTTCTATGGAGCATGTAACTCCTGAAGTTCAAGAGGAGGTTTTTGATACTACTGTGCCTTCTATGGACAGAGTAAATACTGATGCTATCATGTTGGATATTGAAACAGAAGCTCCTACATCAAAAGATGATGATGTAGTTGAGGAAGCTGCTGCTCATTCTGACAGCAGAATTTTTGATCATGAAGATATTGTAATAGAAGCTGATCAAGCTACTACTGAAATAGTAGAACCTATGGCTTCTCACACAGAAATCATTTCTCTTGATTTTGAGAAAGGTGAGGAAGTTGATCAGATTAAAGTTGATAAAGTTACGGAAGCTGTTGCTGTAAATGCTGATGCAACAGAGAATGATCAAGAAGACAATGTTTTACTTGAAGCTTTGCAACAATCTGTTGTTGAGATTGTTCAGAGAGAAGCAGAGGTTATTGCTCAAGCAAACTCTGATGTTCCTGAAACTGTAGCAGAACAAGTACATGATGCAACTGCACAGTTGAACAATGAAGTCACTACTGAAAATATACCTGAAGATATTCTGAGAGAGGATGACAATGCTGAAGCTAGTCCTGCTCATTCAAATTCTGATATTCAAGTGGAAGTTTCTGATATTCAAGCAAACTCTAATGAGGAAAGAGAAGTTCAAAGGGCAACTGCTGAGCATTTTCAGAATATGTATTATACCACATGGGCTGATGCCGATTGTGTCTTTCCAGCACAAAGGGCTGCAGATTTTCTTTCTGATTCTGTCAAGAAGATTTCAAATCCTGATGTACTTACAAGCTTACAGGCAACTGTTGTTCAAGTCAAATCTCTTAATAATAGATTTGATGAGAATCAACAAATGCTTACAAATCTAAGGAATGAAGTAAGTATGAGGGATCTTACTCTCAAGGCTGACAGAACTTACTATTATACCATGTTCAAGCAGCAAGCCAGGGATTCTGAGGAAATCAAGAAGAGGCTTGGGAAAGTTGAGGAAAATCAGAATGAAATGTCTACTCAACTGAATTCTATTTCTACTGCGATTGAATTGCTGACATCAGTACTACTTTCTGATGATGTCAAAAAGGGGGAGAGTGTACCTAAAGACAAATGCAAAGACACTCAAGCTCTGAGACGAAGGGATGATTCTACTGATGGGGGAAGCAGAGAAAATGAAAGAAAGATTCATGCTCAAAGAAGGTCAAGAGTAAACTCTGAAAGACAAACAAACTCTGACAGAATAAACTCTGGTGGTGGCCAATCTACTTCAAAACTCAAGAGTTTAGTTGTTTCAACTAATCCATCTATTGATGAAGAGATTGCTGCTAGGATATTTATTAAAGAGCATGGAAAGAATGTCACTATTGAAGATATCCAGGCTGAAGAGCAAATGCTTGCTGAGGAACACAAGAAAAATGTTGAAGCTGGAATCTATAAGAAAAGTGAAATCAAGGCTCCTAGGAAGAAAGAAATTGGTATTTCTATCAAAGAGAATACACAACAGAGTATACAAGATACAAGGAGACCTGTGATTAGAAACTCTGATAAAGGCAAAGGTATATTGATTGAAGATGAACAGATACCTGAGAAAGATTATTCAACCTCTGACATTGCTCAAGTTGAAACAAGATTAGAGAAATCAACCTCTGACGCTGCTCAAGTTGATGATATTGTTAAGGATAAGCCAACCTCTGACGATGCTCATGTTATGCAAACTCAACTAGCACCTCAACTCCAAGGTACTTTTAGAAGACCTGTACTCTCTGAAACACTGACACTTCAACCTGTGGACTTTTCTCAAACCAGGACTGTACTTGGAAAAGAATCTTTTGATAAGTCTGGTTTAGGTTCACATAGGGAGAAGAGAATAAACAACAGATCTGGAGATCAATCATCACTGGCAGTATCTGGTATCATTACTCAAGAAAATCTTGATATGCTAGACTCTGTTCAAATGATCTTTCATAAGGTGTTGAAGAAGGAGTTTTTGTTGTACTTTCTGAATGATGGAAGAGTTTATAAGGTTGCAGAGTCTGATATAAATCTCAAATCTTATCAAGAATTGGAGTATGTTCTGTACTTGTTAAAAGTCAAAAATAGAAATACTCACAATGCTGCTTCAGTTATCAGAGAAAAGATGCTAAGATCGAAGGTGATGCTTGGAGGAGGAGTATCAAGTGCATATATTCCCAAATACAGAGATGCACATGGGAAGATTGTTGAGATGAAAAGAAACAGTGCTAAGTTCAGAACAGCACTGGGTACAAAAGTTCTTGAATTTAATTTAGAATCTGATAAAGCTTATTATATCAAGCTAGGGAATGAGATGAGGAAGAATTCCATCTATTCTCTTAGAGCTGCAATTTATCAGACTGGAGAATCTGATCCAGAGTTGAGAGAACTGAAGAAGATCATGGTGGAAGAGCTTGAAAGAGCTTAAAAGAAACTGCTATCAGACTATATCAGGACAGTACCTGATATTCAAGAAATCAAGTAAAGTCTGACTGTAAGTTTTTAATATTTTCTATTCTAAGTCAAATTTAAACTCTGTTTTAAATTAAACTCTGTTATATGTTAAACACTGCATTTGTTAAATGTTTTTGACATCATCAATTATATGTTTAACTTGTACATTTTATTATGAACAAGTTGGGGGAGATTGTTAGATATAATTGCTGACGTTTGTTTATCAGTGTTTAAGCAACAGGTACTGACCAGAGTTTATCAGATGCCGGTCAGAGTTTAGTTAAACTCTGACAGGGTGAAGAGTTTAAAGGAAGCCGGTCAGAGTTTATTTAAAGTCTGACAGGGTGATAGTTGAATTAGCTGTCGGTGCTGAATTGAAGATTCTAGAAGCCATATATTCTGAAGATGGAAAGAAGCAGAATATATTGATACAGCTAAGGAAACAGAATAGAAGATAAGAAGCAATCCTTAATTGATATAATTTGTATAGCTAATTTGTAGGAATATCAATTAGATAAGGATTGTATGTAGCTGTGTACTATATAAACACAGATAGGTTATCCCTAGAAGGGACGCGAATATTGAGATATTATTCTTGTAACCTAGAAGCTCTTTGTGATTCATTAACATCATAAAGAGAGAAGCTGTTAATAAAATTACAGTTTTATTGATTCATAAAAGTGTGTTCTTGATTGTTATTCTCATATATACTCGATTATATTGTGTATTTGGCCTAACATCTTGATTCTCTATAGACTTCACTGCATTATAGGCATGTTCCAAAGCAGAAGAATAACTTACAGAGTCAGCTGATCTGTACCATGAATTATTCCATTCATTCTGTCTAAATGCCTTAGCAGTATCAAAAGAAGGAATAGAAAAATCTTGTCTCTGATCTTTTCCAGTATAAGCATTGCTAGCCATAAATGTACTCGATGAACCAAAATTAGTTCCAAGACTAATCTTGAGTGCTGTAGCAATCTTGTCCTCCTCTTGTCGATTCTCATCATCATCATCACTATCATCAGAATTATCATCATTAGTACCATGTGTAAAATCAGGATCAGGAATTGCACTACCTTTCAGTTTATCCTGTGATTCTGAGATAGGATGGTCCAGTGGTCTTGAACGAAGTGGCTGTATCAAAATAGGCTCAGTATCAGGAGCACCACTAGCGTCAGGATGAACATCGTCAGTATTTGATATGCTTGCATCATTATTTTCTACCAATGGTTCTTGTGTAGCTTGAGGTTCAGAAGCTGCTTCAACACTTTGAGCTAAAGGTTCTTGTGTGCTTCCCTCATTGACAATGTTCTCGACCAATCTTTCAATAGAAGCTGTAGCTTTGCCTGCATCTTCACTTTGAGAAGATGGTTCTTGTGTAGCTGGAATGTTGATGTCTTCATTCTCCCTTTGAGAAAATGGTTCTTGTGTGACCATTCCACTAGCTAAGCCTTCACTCAAACTTTGATTGAGTGGTTCTTGTGTGGCAGGATCAACAGTAGCTGCTGAAGTACTCTGAAATTCAGGTTCTTGTGGGCTTGATCCTTTCAGCTTATTTTGTCTCTGATAGACTAACTCCTCTGCATTCCTCTTTTTCTTTGAATTTGGTGTAATTCCAACCAAGGAAGCAATTTTAGAAACCTTCTCCCAAGAAATTTCTCGAATCTGAGATGGAGAGGCTGGAGAGTCTGATATAGAGACCACTTTTGTTGTTGCATCAGGAATACTAACATCAGGATTTACTAGAGCATCAGGAGTAGATGACTCATCAGGATTTGATGTCTGAATATCAGTATCCTTCATTTGCACTGTCAAAGGAATATGATACCTGCTTTTTGATAATTTCCTTGTCTTTTGTGGTTTTGATGACGGTACCACAACTTTAGTAGCAGTATCAGCAACTTCCTTGTTCACATTCATCACAGAGGATATAGGTAAGTCATCCTCTGAATCACTTTCATCAATCAACCTTAACTTCCTTTTAACAGGAACATCCTTAACAACCTTATCAGCTTTCTTCACCAGGACCCCTTGTACACCCCCTTGTTTCTTCTGTTTAGTGAGTGGTGTAGAGGAAAAATCCTTTGAACCTGATTGCCTTCCAGACACATCAGTTCTAGCTGATTTCTTTGATTTTGCAACTAAAGTCTTTTGAGAGACAGTAGAGGTGGTTGTTAACTGTTTAGACTGTTTAGGTTGCATGCTTGTGTCAGGAACAAGGTGGGTTGGGCCTTGCCCCATAGCATTAAAAAGTAGTCCATAACAAGTAGGCATTTTCTGATGTAAGAAAAACCTAAACTCATCAGGAATAAATGCATTTCCTATAAAACCATTTGCCTTATCACTGTTGACTAAGGACTTAATATTATTCTCAGTAATTCTACAGATTGGTAGAACTACATCATTCTCAAAAACAACATTGGGACAGAAGTGATTAAATATCAACTGTAAAAATCTAAGAAAATAGACAGAACCCAACTTATCTGATTTCCTATCACTTAAAGCTTTTAAGATAAAAGACCCATAATCAAACATTGTAGAATGGATAAGAGAGTACCCAATTTTGAGAGATCCTGATGGAAGAGCATCAAAATTTGATGTCTTGTTCAGGAAACAGCGGCTGATTGTATCAAAGAAGAAATTCCATTCCTTCTTAAGCTTTGTCCTGAAGAGATTTCCATATCTCTTTACTTAACCATTGTAGCCCAGTTTTTTTACAAACTCAAAAAGAGTAGAGTCTGAAACATTTGCAGGAATAGCATCACAAAGAACGGGTAAATGCAGGGCTTCCTCCACAATTGCAGGAGTCACATAGTGAGTAGTCCCATTATATTCAAAACTCATCAAGATTGTGTCAGAATACCCTTTATCAAAAGTAACTGAGTTCCACACCTGCATTACAGACTTAAAAGAAACACTTGCAGGTTCTGTTAAAGCAAACTTCAATGGGCTTGAAGCTAGAAAATCTTGAATTATGTGAAACTCAATGGGTAAGTCCTGATGATTTAGAATAGCCACAAAATTGTTAGTGGCAAAAGTAACATCACGAATTACTGTTTGTTTGTTCATGAATGATGAAGACACCATTGTAATGCGTTTGAGAACTTAAGAATTAAGATTTGAAGCAATTAGGGTATGAAAGCACAGAGAGAGAGATAGAAAACGAAAGACTGATGATGTGAGAGTAATTAAAGATGTAGAACAATGAAAAGTATTTTGTTAAAACAAAATATTACTCTCAATAACAGGTGGCAAAATATGATTTGTGCTCAAATAATTAGTGGACAGATTACGTGTGTCATTAAATAAAACTGCACCGCTTTTTATGTGTATGTATAGATATACCTATAATAGTGCAACACACGCACGTATACAGTTGTCCTACTAAAACTCAACCGTCCATTAGCAGATACGGACGAAAAATTAGGCACAAATTTAGCAATGAAAATACTGACATGTACATCAGGATTGACCAGTTGATTTCCTGTCAGGATTGAGTCCTATCAGGATTTGATCAAGGATACATACCTTTCTGAATAACTATCAGGATTTGACAGTTATCAGGATTTCCTCTCTGTAACCTTCCTTAGAAATTCTCAAAGTTCATCATTCCAAGTTCATTCACCAATTTATTGAAAGTCGCTTCAGGCAGTGGCTTGGTGAATATATCAGCTAGTTGTTGATCAGTGGGAACAAAATGAAGTTCAATTGTTCCTTCCAGAACCTGTTCTCTTATAAAGTGATATCTGATACTGATGTGTTTAGTAAGAGAATGCTGAACTGGATTTCCTGTCATTGCAATAGCACTTTGGTTATCACAATAAATAGGGATTTTTGAGTATGATAGGCCATAATCTAACAACTGATTTCTCATCCACATTATCTGAGCACAACAACTTCCTGCAGCAGTGTACTCAGCTTCTGCAGTTGAAGTGGAAATAGATTTTTGCTTTTTACTGAACCATGAAACTAGTCTTCCACCCAAAAACTGACAACTTCCTGAAGTACTTTTCCTGTTTATTTTGCATCCTGCAAAATCAGCATCTGAATAACCACATAACCCAAAATCTGATTCCCTTGCATACCAAAGGCCAAGTGTAGGACTGCCTTTGAGATATCTGAAAATTCTTTTGACTGCAATCAGATGAGGTTCTCTTGGTTTTGCTTGAAATCTTGCACACAGACAGGTTACAAACATGATATCTGGTCTACTTGCAGTGAGATACAATAAAGAGCCAATCATTCCTCTGTAGTGAGTTACATCTACCTCAGCACCTTGATCAGGATCAAGTTTGGTAGTTGTAGCTATGGGAGTTGAATCAGGAGTACTGTCTTGCATGTTAAACCTTGTCAATAAATTCCTTGTGTATTTAGACTGATTGATAAAAATCCCTTCATCAGTCTGTTTAACTTGAAGACCAAGAAAGTAACTCATTTCTCCCATCATGCTCATTTGATATCTTGACTGCATAAGCTTAGAAAATTTCTCACATAGCTTATTGTTTGTTGACCCAAAAATGATATCATCAACATAAATCTGAACTAACAGCAAATCCTTACCATGATTCAAATAAAATAGAGTTTTGTCAATTGCACCTCTTTTGAATCCACTTTCCAGTAAGAATTGAGCTAATGTTTCATACCATGCTCTTGGAGCTTGCTTTAGTCCATAAAGTGCCTTATCCAGTCTGTAGACATGATCTGGATATTTAGGATCAATGAAACCAGGAGGTTGTTCAACATAAACTTCTTCCTCCAGTTCACCATTTAAGAAAGCACTTTTAACATCCATCTGGAAAACCTTGAATTTCTTATGTGCTGCATAAGCAAGAAATATCCTGATGGCTTCTAGTCTTGCAACAGGAGCAAAAGTTTCATCATAATCAATTCCCTCTTGTTGGGAATACCCCTTTGCAACTAGTCTTGCTTTGTTTCTGATAATGACTCCATCAGAATCAGTCTTGTTCTTGAAAATCCACTTTGTACCAACTATAGATCTATTCTTTGGTCTTGGTACCAGTTTCCAGACTTCATTCCTTTCAAATTCATTCAGTTCTTCTTGCATTGCAGTAACCCAATCAGTATCTTTAAGTGCATCTTCAACTTTCTTAGGCTCCTCCTTGGACAGAAAGTTATTGTATAGACATTCATTCTGAGTTGCACTTCTTGTTTGAACACCTGCATCAGGATCTCCAATTATCAAATCAGGAGTATGATCTTTTGTCCATTTCCTTGCTGGTGTCAAATTGTTCCTTGAAGTAGATGCTCCCCCTGGATTGGTGTTATCTTGATTGAAAGAATTTGCTTGAGATGAAGCTCTTCCTGAATTATAGCTATGTCCTCCTGATGTGTTGTCAGGATCATCACTTGAATCAGTATCTGAAGAATTCTGTCCTGATGATTGAGTTGACTCTGAACTTGTAGTTGAATGCTGTTGCTCCCCCCAAAATTAGCACTACCAGTTGTATTACTATTGTTTGCATCATTAGTATTACTTCCATCAGTATCTGGTGTGTCATCAGGATTTGGTGACCCATCAGTATTGGATGAATGGACAGCTTCTGATTCACTTTCTTCAGGTTCCTTGGAAGCTTCATTTTCAAATAGTAATCTATCATGTGAGTCTTCAATGATTCCAGTTATCTTCTTGTCATCAAAAGATACATGTATTGACTCCATGACAGTTCTTGTCCTCAAATTAAAAACTGTGAAGGCTCTTGATGCAGGATAGCCTATGAATATTCCTTCATCAGCCTTTGTTTCAAATTTTCCTAGCTGTTCAGGATGAGTTCTGAGAACAAAACATTTACAGCCAAACACATGCAGATGCTTCAAACTTGGCTTCTTCTCCTTGAGTGATTGATAAGGAGTAACACCATGTCTGTTTATCAAAGTGAGATTTTGTGTATAGCATGCTGTGTTGACTGCTTCTGCCCAGAAATATGTAGGTAATTTAGCTTCTTCCAACATAGTTCTGCCAGCTTCAATAAGAGTTCTATTCTTCCTTTCTACAACTCCATTTTGCTGAGGTGTGCCAGGAGTAGAGAACTGTTGAATGATTCCTTTATATTTGCAGAACTCTTCCATCTTTGAATTCTTAAATTCAGTACCATTATCACTTCTCAGAATCTTGACTTTGTACTTTGTGGTTGTCTCAATCATTCTCACATGATCCAATTCAGGATCGCCATCAGAATCTGATGAAGAGTCTTCAGGATCTGATTCAGCTACTCTTGTTTTCATTCTAGAAACCTCCATAGCTTTTCCTTTTGATTTGGCTTCTACATTCAAAGCAATTGACTTTGCCTTGCTGCTTTTCTTGTTCTTTCTCTGTTGAACTTCAAGATCATGAGTTCTTAGCATCCCATAGATCTCATCAAGAGACACAAGGTTCAGATCATACTGGTGTCTAATGATTGAGGTTTGAGTGTCCCATTCTTCAGGTAAAGCTCTTAGAAACTTGGTATTTGAATCTTCAGGTTCATATACTTTGTCAACTAAAGATAAGCTATTCAATAGTGTCAGAAATCTGTCATATAGATCAGTCAGGCTCTCTTCAGGTCTTGCATCAAATTGTTCATATTCTTGAATCAAAAGAGCCCTTCTGTTCTTCTTGACAGATGCAGATCCCTGGCACTGAGTTTCCAAAGTATCCCAGATTTCTTTTGAAGACTTGCATGCAATCACCATGTTGGACATGACTGCATCAAGACTATTGTGCAAGATATTTTTTATCTTTGGTTCTCTGAGTACATGATCTTTTTCTTCTGGAGTCCATTCACTTTTAGCTTTGACCACATAATGTTCAGGTACATCAGCTGTTCGTTCAACGAACCTTGTAGGTATATATGGTCCATCACGAATCCTGTCCAAGTAGTCAGGATCCATAGCCTCCAGGTACATCAGCATCTTTACCCTCCATGTAGGATATTCTGATATCTTCAAGATGGGAATCTTCATGTTTTCATACTTGGTTGTCGACATCTTAGATCGTCACTGATTTAATAATAAACCAGTTTGCTCTGATACCAATTGTTTCCCAGTAAATAACAATTATAGAAGGGGGTTGAATACAATTGTATAAGATTCTCGACTTTATATAACACAAATATGAAAGAACAATAACAATAACAATAACAGCTTTATTAAATCTGATATAAAACTGTTACAAACTCTCTCAAGAAATTCTGATGTTCTTAAGAGCTGCTAGGTTACACAAATACTCGAGTGTAATCTTGGTTGTTAAACCAAAACCTAAACTGTGTTTATATACTACACACAGCTTCTCTATCAATAACAAGATAAGTCCTAATCAATAACAAAGATAGAAACATATCCTTAATCGATAGCTACATTCTACAAACCAGAAACCGACAGAAATAAACTTCCATGTTTATCTAGACTCCAAATATAACTCGAAGTAGGAATCCTGATCAGCTTCAAGTCCTGATGATCAAACCTGATCATAGTCTGAATAGGAATCCTGATGATAAACAAGATACTGATGCTTAGTCAAATACTGATGACCATGCAATACTGATGACGTCAGCAATCCTGATCAGTTGAGTCTAGCTCCTGACGATCATTGAATTCTGATCTAACAAATGATTAACAGGATTGGCAACTATGGATATTGCACTAGTATTATTATCACACATCAGAGGAATGTGTTCTAACACTAGTCCATAATCCATGAGTTGATTTCTAATCCAAAGCAATTGAGCACAGCAACTTCCAACAGCAATATATTCAGCCTCAGCTGTGGATGTTGCTGTGGATTGTTGTTTCTTACTGAACCAGGACACTAACCTTTGACCTAAGAATTGGCAGCTTCCAGAGGTGCTCTTCCTGTCAATTCTGCATCCAGCATAATCATAATTTGTGTAACCAACCAGGTTGAACCCAGTGCCCTTTGGATACCATAGCCCAAGATTAGGAGTCCCTTTCAGATATCTGAAGATTCTTTTAATAGCCATCATGTGAGATTCCTTAGGATTAGACTGGAACCTTGCACAAAGACATGTGGCAAACATGATGTCTGGCCTGCTAGCTGTGAGATAGAGTAGTGATCCAACCATTCCTCTATAGACCTTGATATCAACTCTCTTGCCCTTCTTATCTTCATCTAGCTTGATTGCAGTAGACATAGGAGTTTTTGATGGGGATGACTCTTCTAAACCATATTTCTTTAAGAGATCTTTAACATACTTGGATTGATTTATGAAGATGCCATCCTCCCTTTGATGTACTTGCAGGCCTAGGAAGAAGGTTAATTCTCCCATCATACTCATCTCATATTTTCTTTGCATCAACTTAGAGAACCTTTCACAGAGTTTTTCATTTGAAGAGCCAAAGATGATATCATCCACATAGATTTGAACAAGAATGATATCATTTCCATGCTTCTTGAAGAATAAGGTTTTATCAATTGTACCTCTGGTAAATTGATGCTCAAGAAGAAATTGAGATAGAGTCTCATACCAGGCTCTTGGTGCCTGTTTGAGTCCATAGAGTGCCTTGAGCAGTCTATACACAAAGTCTGGGAAGTTTTCATTTTCAAAGCCAGGTGGTTGAGATACATAAACTTCTTCAGCAAGATCACCATTGAGAAATGCACTTTTCACATCCATTTGATACACCTTGAAATCTGAGTGAGCTGCAAAAGCCAGGAAGATTCTGATGGCTTCCAGTCTAGCTACAGGTGCAAATGTCTCATCATAGTCAATGCCCTCTTGTTGACAGTATCCTTTGGCAACCAACCTTGCTTTGTTTCTAATCACCACTCCTTCTTCATCCATCTTATTTCTGAACACCCATTTAGTGTCAATAACATTCTTTCCTTCAGGAGGTGGCACTAGTTCCCATACTTTGTTTTTCTCAAATTGATTCAATTCTTCTTGCATGGCAACAATCCAATCAGAATTCTTCAAAGCTTTTTCAATTACTTTTGGTTCTTCTTGTGACAGAAAGCAGCTATACATACATGTATTCATTGTTGCCCTTCTTGTTCTTACTCCCTCACCAGGATCTCCAATGATTTGATCCCTGGTGTGGGCTCTGTCCCATTTCCTTGTGTGACCCTGTTCATTTCCTTGACTTGTTCCAGGATCATTTTGATTGACAGTTTCATTCTCTTCTTCTCCCCCTGTGTTTGTGAACCCTTGCACATGTGTTTGAAGAAGATCATCAACTTCAAGAGTTTCATTTTCTGGAACATTTTGAGCAGGAGGTTCATCCTTACTTTCAGAATCCTCTAGATATCCTTGATTTTCAAATCTTAATGGCACACTGTCTTGTTCACTTGTTTCAAGTCCAGGAGTTTTCTTGTCATCAAAGGTAAAATCCATGCTTTCCATAACTTTGTGTTGCTCAGGTACAAACACTCTATATGCTGTCCTTTCCAGAGAGTATCCAATGAAGATACCTTCAAATGCCTTAGCATCAAATTTTCCAACATGTTCTGAAGTATCTTTCATCACAAAACACTTGCTTCCAAACACATGCAGATGCTTGAAGGATGCTCTTTTTCCAGTCATTAATGAGTAAGGAGTTTTGCCAGACTTCTTATTTATCAATGTTCTATTTTGCACATAGCATGTTGTGTTAACAACATCAGCCCAAAAGCTAGTAGGTAGCTTTGCATCCAACATCATTGTCCTTGCAGCTTCAATTAGAGTTCTATTCTTTCTCTCAACTACTCCATTTTGTTGAGGAGTTCTAGGAGCTGAAAATTGTTGAGAAATTCCTTTATCTTTGCAAAACTCATACAATGTAGAATTTCTAAACTCAGTTCCATTATCACTCCTCAATGCAACTACAGAGGAACCAGTGCTTTGTGCTTCTCTACCAACTCTTTTAAATAATTACTTGTGGTGCTTCATCCTTGGAAAACAGAAATTCCACCCAAGTGTATCTTGAATAATCATCAACCATGACTAGAGCATATTTCTTCTTGGAAAGTGACATTATATTCACAGGGCCAAAGAGATCCATATGAATTAGTTGCAGAGGTTTTGAGTTTGTATTGAGCAACTTGTTCTTGTGACTTGATCTCTTTATCTTTCCTCTTTGGCATGCTTCACATGCTCCATCTTGCACAAACTCCAAAGTAGGCATGTCTCTGATGAGTTCTCTCTTTGTCAGAGAGTTCATTGCCTGAACATTCAAGTGAGACAGTTTCTTGTGCCATAGCCATAATTCTTCATTTATGGCCTTAGTGTAGAAACAACAAATTTCTCCCTTGTCTGCAGCCTTAAGATTAGATACAAACAAGCTTCCTTTCTTTACACCAGTTAAAACAACTTCACCACTTCCTCTTTTTGAGATTAGATATTGATCTTCATCAAATTCCACTTTGAAACCCCTGTTGGTAAATTGTCCAATGCTCAAGAGGTTGTGCTTCAGTCCTTCAACAAATGCTACATCTTCAATAATGACATTTCCAGATTTGACACTGCCATATCCCATGGTATAACCAATGTTGTCATTTCCAAAGGTTACTGATGGGCCAGCCTTTTCCTCAAATTGTGATAGCAGGGCTATATCACCTGTTAGGCCGAATACACAATATATAATCAATATATGTATGAGAAGAACAATTAAGAACACTGTTTATGATCAATAAACTGAATTATATAAATAACTCCTCTCTTAGTGATGTAAAATATCACAAAGAGCTGCTAGGTTACAAGAATAATGTATTCAGTATTCGCATCCCTTTTAGGGTTAACCTATCTGTGTTTATATAGTACACAGCTACATAATCAATCTCTAATTGATATCCTATAAATCAGCTATACAATTTATATCAATCTAGGATTGCTTCTGTCTTCTGTCCCGTTTATTTAGCTATCTCAATATATTCTGCTTCTTTCCATCTTCAGAATATATTGCTTCTAGAATCTTCATGTTAGCACCGACAGCTAAAATAAACTCTCACCCCGTCAGACTTTAAATAAACTCTGACTGGCTTCAAGTAAACTCTGATGATTACCTGTTTCTTAAACACTGATAAAATAATCATTAGCAATTATATCTAACAATCTCCCCCAACTTGTGCATAATAAAGATGTACAAGTTAATAGATAATTGATGATGTCAAAATATATAAAAAATGCAGTGTTTAAATATAATCAGAGTTTAACTTTAACTTAGAACAGAAAACTTTAAAAACTTACAGTCAGACTTTACTTAATCTCTTCAATATCAGGCACTATCCTGAGATAGTCAATAAGTAGCCTCCTTTCAGCTTTTTCTAGCTCATCTACCATGATCCCTTTCAATTCCTTGAGTTCTGGATCACTTTCTCCAGTCTGGTAGATAGCAGCTCTCAGAGAATAAATGTTGTTCTTCCTCATTTCATTCCCTAGCCGAATATAGTAAGATTTGTCAGACTCTAAGTTGAACTCCAAAACTCTTATACCCAGTGCAGTATTGAACTTGGCACTGTTTCTCTTCATTTCAACAATTTTTCCATAAGCATCTCTGTACTTAGGAATATATGCACTAGAAACACCTCCTTCAAGCATAGCTTTTGTTTTCAGCATCCTTTCTCTTAGAACTAGAGCAGCATTGTGAGTACTTCTATTTTTGATTTTGAGAAGATATAGAACATACTCAAGCTCTTCCCATAGCTTCATTTGAACATCATCTTCTCCTATTCTGTATACTCTTCCATCAGACATAAAGTATAACAGAAACTCTTTCTTTAACCCTTTGTGGTAAATCATCTGAACAGACTCTAGTTTGTCAAGGTTTTCTTGAGTAACCCCAACACCAGGTTCTGCCAGTGATGTTTGATCTAGAGGTCTGTTATTTATTCTTTTCTCTCTATGTGAACCCAAACCAGACTTATCATAAGATTCTTTTCCAAGTACTGTTCTGGTTTGAAGAAAATTCACAGATTCTGGCTTCAGAGTTTCAGAAAGTATAGGTCTTTTGAATCCTTGGAGTTGTGTAGATAATTGAGTTTGCACAACTTGAGCAACGTCAGAGGTTGTCACAACTTTAGAAGAATCATCAACTTGAGCTTTGTCAGTGGTTGATTGATTTAGAACAGATTCAACTTGAGCAATGTCAGAGGTTGAATAATTTTTCTTTGTTACTGTATCTTCTATCAGCTTCCCTTTGCCCTTACCAGAAATAATATCTGTTGGCCTTCTTGAATATTGCATACTCTGTTGAGAGTTTTCCTTGATAGAGATACCCAGTTCTTTCTTTCTTGGAACTTTTACAGCTTTCTTCTTGTAATTTCCAGAAGCAACTTTCTTTCTATGTTCTTCAGATAGCATCTTCATTTCTGCTTCCAAATCCTCAACTGTCACTTCACCATCATGCTCATCTAAAAACAGCTTGGCTGCAATCTCTTCATCAGTTATTGGATTAGCTGAAATCACTAGACTCTTAAGTCTTGAAGAAGATTGAGCATGAGTACCAGAACCAGTAGCACCAGAGTTTATCATTTCAGAGTTTGTCTGTCTAGCAGAGTTTGACCTAAGTCTCTCTTGCTCTTGAGAAGATTTTGACCTTTTCTCTGCTCCTCTGCTTCCACCATCATTTGCATCATCCCTCAGTCTCAAGGTTGGAGTCCTTTTGCATTTGTCTTTAGAGACTCTCTCCCCCTTTTTGACATCATCAGGAATAAGCACTGATGTCAGCAACTCCAGTGAGGTAGCAATAGAAGTAAGTTGAGAAGACATAGCAGTCTGATTCTCTTCCACATTGCTTAGCCTTTGCTTTATTTCTACTTGATCTTTAAGCATAGAAGACAATCTACTTCTTTCATTTCTCATAGCCAACTCCTTAGCAGCAAAATCATTACTCAATCCAATGACTGCTTTGTGAGTCTCATCAAAGCGATTGTGCAATGATTTGACTTGAACAATAGTAGCCTTGAAATGTGTCAGCAACTCAGGATTTGAAATCTTCTTTACAGATTGAGCAACAAAATCAGCAGTCCTTTGCTTGGAGAAAATACAATCTGCCCCTGACCAGTTAGCATAGTACATATCTCTATAATGAGCTTCAGTGGCAGCTAGATTTTCCTTGACATGCTCAGCTGTAGGATCCCTTAGAAAAGGTATGGATTCATCAGAGTTTGAAAGTTCAAGATTGATGTTAGAGTTGGCATGAAGAGAATGTTCAGAGTTTGCAGCTTCTGCAGTATCTTCAGTATTTAACTGTGCAACTTCTTCAACATTTTCTGCAACAGCTTCAATAAATTCTTCATCTACATTGTTTGCATTTATCTTTGTAGTTTCAGGAATCTCAGAGTTTACAAGAACCTCTGTTTCTACAGGAATAGACTCTGCAACAATGTCATTCAGTTTCTCTGCTGTAGCTTCATCCAATTTATTGACAGCAGCTGCAATTACCTGATCAACCTCCTCGCCCATTTCAGGAATTGAATTATTGATAGAGAGAATCTCTGTATAAGTTGCAAGTGACTCATCTATAATCTGGGTGGGTTGATCAGCTGCCACATCCTCAGTATCACAAACACTGATACTAGGATGTGCTTCAAGAATATTATCAAAATCAAACTCAGCAAATAAATTATCTTGCTCAAAAACTTCAGCCTCTGTTTCAGCATTTGCCATATCAGGCACAGTGGCTGCTTCAACATCTTCAGTAGCCTCCTGAACAAGAACCTCAGGAGCTTCATTATCTACAAAGACCCTGTCCTCATTATCAGTAGGTACAGCAGACTCCTGAATAACAATTTCTGGAGCTTCATCCTGGACAGCTTCAGTCTCTAACTCTTCAAAAAGATAGTTAGCTACTAGCCTCCTTCTTCTGTGTTGTAGGGTTTCAGAGTCATCTTCATCAGTACACCTTGGTCTCTTTGCCCTGCGCTTTGTAGATGTACCAACAGAGTGTGGCACAGAAGATTTTAAAATTCCAACTTCAGTAGCTGGCTTAATAATCCTTGCAGGCTTAGAAGCCCTATGTTTAATTCTGCCACCAGTACGAATAGGATGAATTGGAGATGCATCAGTATGTACTGGTTCTGGCTGTTGTTCTGCTTGGATAGAAGCATCCAAAAACTATTGTACTAAAGCAGGTAACAACAAATCACCTACATTTCCTTTCTTCACATCCTTATTAATAAGATCAGAGAATATACGTTTGTGCAATTTAAAACAAGGAATCACATCTTCATCAGAAATTTCCACCCCAGCAACACAAGCAGTAAATAAAAGTTGACAAAATCTTGAAAAGTAAACAACTCCCCTATTTTCTGTCATCTTATCACCCAAATTGCTAAGAACTAATCTACCATAATCAAAAGAAGTACCATAGATCAGAGAATACCCAATTTGAAGACTTTCAGTAGGTATGGCATCCCAGTTTGTGCACTTCTTACCGAACGTTCTAGTGATGCAGTCGAAGAAAAAGCTCCACTCTTTCCTCAAGAACGGTCGCTTCAGTTGACCAATCTTTGCCAACGATCCACCATAACCAATTTCCCTCATCATCCGTATCAATTCAGCCTCACCAACATCAATAGTGTAAGCATTTAGGTCAGGAAATCCCATAGCTGTACGAACTGTACTCGGAGTTATAACATACTCTGCTTCTTCAAACTCAAAAACAATTGATGGAGTACCAGAATCTCCACAATTATCATAAAGACCAGTTCCCCAGAAGCTTTTGATTTGAACTGCAGACAGCTTCCCTGGTTCGACAAGAGCACGCCCAATAGGAGATTGAGCAAGAAAACTTTGTAACAAATGAAACGCCTCCGGTGCGTTCTCATTACTCAAAGGAGCAGAATAGTTGTTAGGAACAAACTCTAACCCAGAAGAAACAAACGTTGTAGTCGCCATTAGCAAGATTTGAAAGAATAACAAAGAAACAGATGCAAAAGCTCGAAAGAGTTTGAAAGTAGAAAAGTGTTTGTGAATATGTGTGTGTGACAATAGAAGTGAATTGGAGTAAGATGTGAAAGGTTTAGACGTATGTGTGTGTATTGTTTAAATATGAAATTCAAAATTAAAAACTGAACAGTTTTTAATCATTAATACACAACTGTCTTACTCCGTTAATTGTGTGAGTGGGACACGTGGCACACATGCAATGACTGACAGCAGTAATTGGCAGTTTCCAATGCGCATGCGCAATAAAAATAGCAATAATTACCACCTTTTACACTTTCCTAGACACGCAACCTCTCTCTTCTGTTTAATACACTCTTGAACAATTGTCCAATCATACTCTTTTTGAATTTTCAAAACAAATGTCTTTTCTCAAAATCATAATATGTCTGAAACAAACAAAATTTATTTTAATCATCAGAGATTAAAATTAAATCACCTCAGCGTAGAGTACACAGTTCATCAGTGTTTACCAATCCTCTTCCTTTATAAATAAACTCTTTTCGCAAACTGTACAGTTGTGAATGATCGTGTGTGAATTAGCAGAGTTTACTGAATATAAATATTTAGATCATCTCAAAGTGCATAAAATCCACAAAATAAATCAGTAAAAACTGGTTGCCCAAACTCTCATTTATAACACAAAATCTGATAGTATCTAAACTCTGTACCTAAAAATTATTATTTACACCCCTTTTAATAATTTAATTTAATTTTTTTTTATTTTATTTTTCCAGTAATCAGTGGTTGGCTCTAGTCACCAAAAATCAAAGATTTTAGCCCTTATTTCATACAATAAGTTCCTGGGTCTTCCTAGGCACAACTTGATCTCAAAGGAATTTGTGCTCTTTTTGGCATCTTTTGAGGGTGAAATATTTGCAACTAATTATCAGAGTTTAGACTTTTCATCAGTTAATACAATTAATTTATGAGAGAAAGTGCAAACAGCTAATACAGACTCAATGTATAGGATCAATGAACTAAGAGATGCTATAAATATAGAGACAGTATCATGCTTGTGTAAAATTTCTGCACATTTTGAAATCAGAATTTATATCATTCAGAAGGATTCATGATTACTTACTGAGAGTCATGCTTCATACAAGTTTCTTCATCGGTCCATGTGTTTCAGACAAAAATCACAATCAGAGTTTAACGTCAGACTTTAACCGACAGAGTATGACTGACACTTTATGACTAACAGAGTTTACTATCAGAGTTTAACATACTGGTACAAATAACAGTTAACACATGCAAAGAACCATGAGCATAAAATCAATCATGTATAGATTTTGAATCTAACCAGTATCTCTAGTCAAAAGCAGAAATCATTCCAAGTTCATTTACCAGTCTTGTAAAGGTAGCTTCACTCAAAGGTTTGGTGAAGATATCTGCAAGCTGTTGGTCTGTAGACACAAAATGAAGCTGAATATCTCCTTCTTCCACATGTTCCCTGATAAAATGATACCTTATGCTGACGTGCTTGGTCATAGAGTGCTGTACTGGATTACCTGTCATAGCAATAGCACTTTGATTATCACAGTAAATAGGTATTTTAGAGTACCTTAATCCATAGTCCAGCAATTGATTCTTCATCCATAAAATTTGTGCACAACAGCTACCAGCAGCAATATACTCTACTTCTGCTGTGGATGTGGAAATTGATTTCTGTTTCTTTCTGTACCAAGAAACTAATCTGTCCCTAGAAATTGACAGCTTCCACTTGTGCTTTTTCTGTCTATCTTACAGCCTGCAAAATCTGCATCAGAGTAACCAATTAATTTAAACTCTGATTCTCTAGGGTACCACAAACCAAGGGTTATGGTTCCTTTGAGATATTTGAAAATCCTCTTTACAGCTGTTAGATGTGGCTCTCTGGGGTCTGCTTGAAATCTTGCACAAAGACATGTTGCATACATGATATCTGGTCTACTTGTTGTCAGATAAAGAAGAGAGCCTATCATTCCTCTATAGTTTGTCATATCTACTGAGGCTCCTGTGTCTTTGTCTAGCTTTGTTGCAGTAACCATGGGAGTTGTAGCAGATGAACTATCAAGCATACCAAATTTCTTGAGAAGATTTCTGGTATATTTTGCTTGATTGATAAAAATCCCATCATCTGTTTGCTTGACCTGTAAGCCTAGAAAATAACTAAGCTCTCCCATCATACTCATTTGGTATCTTGACTGCATAAGCTTGGCAAATTTCTTACAGAGTTTGTCATTAGTAGACCCAAAAATTATGTCATCCACATAGATTTGAACCAACAGCAAATCATCACCAGAATTAAAATAGAACAAGGTTTTGTCAATTGTACCTCTAGTGAACCCACTTTCTAAAAGAAATTGAGCCAGAGTTTCATACCATGCTCTAGGTGCCTGCTTTAGTCCATATAATGCCTTATCAAGCTTGTAGACATAATCTGGATGTTTGGGATCTACAAACCCTGGTGGTTGTTCAACAAACACTTCTTCTTCAAGTTTCCCATTGAGAAAAGCACTTTTCACATCCATCTGAAAGACTTTAAACTTCTTGTGAGCAGCATAGGCCAGAAAAATCCTTATTGCCTCCAATATTGCAACTGGAGCAAAGGTTTCATCATAGTCAATTCCTTCTTGCTGTGAATAGCCTTTAGCCACAAGTCTAGCTTTATTCCTTGTAATCACTCCATCACTGTCTGTTTTGTTTCTGAAAACCCACTTTGTACCAACAATAGATCTGTTCTTTGGTCTTGGTACAAGTGTCCAGACTTCATTCCTCTCAAATTCATTTAACTCTTCTTGCATTGCTATTATCCAGTTAGCATCTTGAAGAGCTTCTTCCACTTTCTTGGGCTCTGTTTGAGATAAGAATGCATGAAACAGACATTCATTAATTGTAGCACTTCTAGTTCTTACACTAGCTTCTGGATCTCCAATTATCAAGTCAGGTGTATGGGATTGTGTCCACCTTCTTGCTGTAGGTAATTGGCTTCTATTATCATTATTAGATCCTCCCCCTTGATCCGTGCTCTCCTGATTTTCTTCTTGACCATTTGCATTCTCTGAGGCTCCCTCTGAATTGGACTGTTCAGTATTTGAACTTTCAGAGTTTGGCTCAGAGTTTCTGTTTGATTCTACATTTGACTCACTTTCAGAATTTGTGTCATTACTTTGAGAAGTTTCTGAAGTTTCTTCACGCTCCCCCTCAACTGGTTCTCTATTTTGTTCTGTCAGAGAAACTTCCTCAGTGTTACCAGTAGAGGTTCAGAGTATGCTTCGTCAGAGTTTGTTGGATTTGCTTCATCAGAGTTTACGTCAACAGAGTTTAGATCTACATTTTCAAATCGAAGTTGATCATGATATTCTTCATCTTCTATTCCAGTTATTTTCTTGTCATCAAATGACACATGTATAGATTCCATGATCACTTTGGTTCTCAGATTGTAGACTCTGAAAGCTTTAGTTGATAGTGGGTATCCAACAAAAATTCCTTCATCAGCTTTTAAGTCAAACTTGGTCAACTGTTCAGGATGAGTTTTCAACACAAAGCACTTGCATCCAAAAATATGAAAATACTTCAAATTTGGCTTCTTATTTTTCACCATTTCATATGGTGTTTTCCCATGCTTGTTGATCAGTGTAGAATTTTGAGTAAAACAGGCAGTTTGAACAGCTTCTGCCCAGAAATAAGTTGGCAATTTTGCTTCATCAAGCATTGTTCTGGCAGCTTCAATTAGAGTTCTGTTCTTTCTTTCAACTACACCATTTTGCTGTGGAGTTCCAGGTGCAGAAAATTCTTGCTTTACTCCTCTTTCCTTGCAGAAAGCTTCCACTTCAGAATTTCTGAATTCAGTACCATTATCACTCCTTAGAATTTTTACTTTGTACTGTGATCCTTTGTCCAATTGCTTCACATGATCTATCAAAATTAAGGCAGTTTCATCCTTCTTTGCTAAGAAGTACACCCAGGTGTATCTGGTGTATTCACCAACAATTACCAAAGCATATTTCTTTCTGCCCATTGACATTACATTCACTGGACCAAAGAGATCAACATGTAAAAGATGATAAGGTTCCACAAACGAAGATTCAGATTTACTCTTGAAAGATGACTTCCTTTGCTTGGCCTTTTGACAAGAATCACACAGACCATTTAAGCTGAGTATTGATTTTGGAAGTCCCCTTACAAGATCTTTTCGAATTAGCTCATTGATGTTGTTCAAGTTTAGATGAGAGAGCTTCTTATGCCAATTCCAACTCTCTTCATTTGACATTTTTGCAGACAGACACACAGCTTTTCCTTCAGAGTTTGTTATCAAACTTGCTTCATAAATGTTATTGTGTCTGTGTCCAACTATAACAACTTTCCCAGTAGATTTGCTGACAACCTCACAATGTTCAGTCTGAAAATCTACATGGTATCCTCTGTCACAGATTTGACTCACAGAAAGCAGATCATGCTTGAGTCCTGAGACTAGAGCTACATTAGTGATGATGACACTTCCAAGATTGATATTGCCATATCCCAGAGTATGTCCTATGTTGCCATCTCCATAGGAAACTTTTGGGCCAGCTTTTTCTACAAAATCTGATAGCAGGGCTTTATTTCCAGTCATATGTCCTGAGCATCCACTGTCCAAGATTAGAGTGCTCTCTTTTATGCCCTGCAATCACAAACAATCACTGAGTGTTAGATTTAAGGATCCAGACTTGCTTGGATCCTTTGGCTTTCTTAACATTGTTAGCTTTTGCAGCGGAATCACTATCAACAGAGTTTAAACTAACATTGTCAGACTTTACACTTGCAGAGTCTGCTCTAACCCATTTCAAGTTGGGTTTTAGCTCATAATAGTTGTGATAAATAGCATGATAACTCTTGCAAGTATAAATAGAATGCCAAGTACTTCCACAGTGTGTGCATAACGTCTGTGGTCTAACCCTAACATAATCATTCTTTACTCTAGGTTTGGAGGGTAAAGAATTAATATTTTTGTTCTTCTTGCAAAAGCTAGCAAGATGGTTAGTACTTCCACAGTTATAACATGTTTTTCTTGGAGCAACAGTAGTAGGCAAATGATTATTCCTTTTATTTATGCCTATTTTTCCATTCCTATTCTTCTTGAACCCTTTCTGTTTCATGA
Source organism: Heracleum sosnowskyi (assembly GCA_030848705.1). Taxonomy (NCBI): domain Eukaryota; kingdom Viridiplantae; phylum Streptophyta; class Magnoliopsida; order Apiales; family Apiaceae; genus Heracleum; species Heracleum sosnowskyi. The sequence continues at coordinate 342,390 of JAUIZM010000043.1, read as the reverse complement.
CAGACTTTACTTCTTTGAGCTTATGATTGAATTGTTTTTCTGTCATTAAACCAACATTAACCTGTTTATCACAGATTTTTACTGGTTCTTTAACAGCTTCTAACATAATCTGATTTTCTGTTATTAAATCAACACTAACTTGTTGTTCACAAGTTTCAATTGACTCCATAACAGCTTCTTTTACTACTACAGATTTTAGTTTACTGACTTCAGGAACAAATTTCACAAGTTTAAGTTGTGGTTTAACTTTCACTTTATCTTTAAACCTAAGTTCATCTTCCTCACAGTAACCTAAACCTACAGTGTCTGTCTGAAAAACCTGATGTGTGTCTTTTCCAGAATTGGTCCAGGTTTTAATCACTTTCCTCTCTTTTTCTAACTCAGATTCTATTTGCCTAAATTTTCTAAGCAATTCCTGTTCAATATAAACAGCATCATCTCTCTCCTTTTGTACTTGTTGCATGTTAACAAGCTCCTCTTCAAGAAATTTATTTCTCTCTTTAAGACATAGATTTTCAGATTTGATTCTATCATTCTCTAAAGTCTGATCCCTATAACTAACATGTATGCTTTTAAGATAAATTCTCAATTCAGATATGTTATCAGTATCATAAGCATAAGTTGTTAAGGGTACCTTATTTTCAGATGACTCAGCATCATCTTTAACAGTTGCCATGAGAGCATAATTGACTCCCTCATCTGAGTCTGAAGTGTCTGCCCAGTCCTTGCCTTTAGTGATGAGTGCTTTCTCAGATTTTCCTTTCTTGCACTCTGGAGCATAATGACCCATCTTTTTACACTTGTAGCACTGAATCTCAGACTTGTCTTTCTTCCCATACTTGATATCTTTTCCATCAAACTTTCTGAAATTTCTCTTGTCAAAATTTGAATCTTTCCTAGAGAATCTCTTTCCTTTCTTGAAGTTCTTGAATCCCATCTTCTTGAAAGTCTTTACCATCAAAGCAGCCATTTTCATCATCTCTTCTTCATCATCCTCAGAATCAGAAGCTTCATCATCAGTGTTTGAGCCATCATCAGAGTTTGATGACCCACTGTCAGATTTAATGACCAAAGCCTTTCCCTTGGCTTTCTTCCTTGATGATTCCTTCTTGACAGGCTTTTCTTCAACTTTAAGAGCAACAGATTTTGCCTTCTTTCCAGATCTTTTGTTTCTTTGTTCTATCTCCAATTCATGAGTTTTGAGCAACCCATATATTTCATCAAGATCTGTCTCACACACACACACACACACACACAGGTTAGAGTCTCAGAAATGACACGATACAACAACTGCGGAATAAATAATTTTTATTACAATACCCAAATGTCTTTGAATATGTCACTGATACAATTTCTAAGTAATGTTACATTACCAACTTAGCCTTCTGATGCTCACAACCCTCTCATACCATTCATATCTATACATAAGTTGAATACCAAAAGCTGTAGCCTGATTCGATTGGTTCGTACTACTCTCGGGATCACTGCTAGAAACTGTTTACGGAAACGCCTTGCGAGGTATGTGCCGTCCCATTGGCATCCTGCTTCGCTGCTATATAATATATATAAAACAATAGCAAGAGTGAGCGATAGTTCAGCAAGGAAATGAAACTATAGCATAATTCTGCCTTTAACTCAACCCAGAATAAAGCGGGTATAAGACAATAATTTGTCAAAATATCTCGATACTGAAATTATATCTTTATTGGAATGTATTCCCAAAAACAGTACCATCATTGTACTTCAAATATCATTTCCATAATATTTCTGCAAACTTTTGCTATATTATGAACAAAGTTCTAGTATAATATAAAAGATGAGGTTTCAAAGTAAACCAATATAACCTTTCCAAAAATATCTGCTATGTAAGCAGAATATCAACATATATCTTAAAAGATGAAGTTATAAGGTGATTCAGTATAAACAACTCCCTTACCATAACTCATGTTATGTAAGGTATCCACAGAGTCATAACTCATAAATAAAAGATGAAGTTGCATGGATTTATTGTAACTTTATTTTGAACACTTTTCGACCCCCTGCCAACATGACCGGTAAACCTGTACCACGGGTGTCATCCTTGGTCCCTTTCAATACATGTTGCAGAATCCCTCTGCCAACATGATCGGTAAACCTGTACCAATGGAGCCATCCGTGGTCCCTTTCAGTACATGTTGCAGAATTATCCAAAATGGATGATGAACTAATACTGGAGTTGCTACCGCGTCCGTTGTGCCTAACCTTGCTATGATCAGTAGCAGGTCGCACAGCTCAAATAGTTCTCTACATGTAGATGGAAGTATCACGACGGCCTGACATTGTCTACCGCCTTACTATGACCTCCCGGCCCATTTGGGGCAATTAAAAGTTGGATGGGCCCACGCAACTTGACCACTTACACCACTCCTAGTTCAGATGAAATCCATGACTCTGAAACGTAAAGATCGTCCTCCTTTCCCCAAGTGTAACACTTGTTGATACGACTCCACTAAGTAGTTATATCTAGGTTGGAAAGGAAGATTCTCCAATATTTCCCAAGCTATGCTTGTTAATGGATATCGACTTGTTCCATGAATTTACCCCTCGATCATTGAGGTGGTAACACAACATTAGACTAGCAGCAATTAAATTGCTCCAAGAAAATATATGTCCCTTGACAGTTTTTGAATTGAGAGTTTAAAAAGAGTAGTAGTCACTTAAATCAGGCTTCCCATATTTTTGATAGTTGAGCGAGCATTTAAATCTTCTTAAAAGACAGATTCAAATGGAAAAACAGTGTTTTGGGAACCTCTTTTTGATTTGCAAATAATTAATCGTAATTATTAAATAAGTAAACCTCAAATGAATATTTGAAAATAATATTCATTAAATAAGTAATCCTTAAATGAATATTTGAAAATAATATTCATTAAATAAATAATCCTTAAATGAATATTTGAAAATAATATTCATTAAATAAGTAATCCTTAAATGAATATTTGAAAATAATATTCATTAAATAAATAATCCTTAAATGAATATTTGAAAATAATATTCATTAAATAAATAATCCTTAAATGAATATTTGAAAATAATATTCATTAAATAAATAATCCTCAAATGAATATAAATAATAACCCTTAAGTCAATAATCCTCAAATGAATATAAATAATAACCCTTAAGTCAATAATCCTCAAATGAATATAAATAATAACCCTTAAGTCAATAATCCTCAAATGAATATAAATAATAACCCTTAAGTCAATAATCCTCGATTAACAGTACCCGATGTCTTTATCGGAAAAATAACCTTTATCATACACAAACTATAATCACTACTGATCTTAAGAAATATCATACGCCCTTAACCTAGGGCCTTTATAAAAACCTGGCTTATAACTGATATCCCATATCTAGCTTATAAGCCAATTACCAAATCATTTCCAAGTAACAACCTTCGAATGAGGTAATATTCAAATAACATTCCTCAAATCATTTCCAGGTAATTAATACTTTCTAGAAATATAATTAACGTTTTAATAATAGCAGTCCTCAAAATAATTAGTACACTGCCGCTGGAATCCCTCCGGGTTTCCACGGCTATCTCTATATCTCAAAATACTGACTCCCGGTCTAGAGTCGAAAACAAGAAGTATGCTCTTATCTCTAGAGCTACAAGGTACGCCGGTTTATAACTACTTTATCTCAAAGCTCATATATAAACCAAAATCAAACTCTATTTTATACAATATATAACATGTATCGCAAAACTGTATAACTCCACACATGGCAAAAGTAGTAATATATAATCAATACTTCAAAGTATAGATTTAGAAAACTTGCCTGATGCTCGAGAAGTGATAGGGGTTCGCGACGATGCCGGACAATCTAGACAAAGTCAAAGAAAACGTACAATTAATCCCCTGGATAATCCACTTATACACAATGCTTAAACACGTAAGCGAAACACAACCAAGGAATTACTAGCTCGTTATAGGCTCATACTAAGTCCACGTTTAGTCGAAGATTACTTAAGTCATAGGTTTAGTCCGAAATCGATCCTCGAATACAAGTCATACTCAACCATTTACAACATTGGTTTCTAAGTCATGTTCTTAGTGGTTTTCACTTGCGCGACCTCGGCTAAAACATTTTTATAAAATCGAAAAATAATCTTTTTAATCCAAATCGTTTTCGTGAGCCTTCCTAATTGTCTCTAGTATTATTCCTCAAAGTTTCACATTTTAATATGGCTTCTAAGTGGTCCAAATATAGCCTCAAAGTGACTGACCAGAGATGGGTTGTTCCTCCGAACGGCGTTTACTAAAACTCACTTTTATCCTAAACCGTAAATCGTATAGACATGATCTTTATACCAAAACAAACCTTAAAACAAGACCTACATGTTCCTGGTCAGTTTTGTTCAAAAATATTCCAAGACCAGTTCGTAATTCTTGCTCAAAACAGTCTTAAATCAAATGGGCATTACGACGGCTATAATCGTAACGTTTCCCGGTTTTTTGTTATGTCAAAACCTCTTAAAACCAAATGAATTCAACAACCCAACAACTTTTACAACATAACCAGTTAATATACTTCAAGAACACATCACCAACATCAACCAACAACAAGTATTCATCAAGAATTAACCATACCTACTCCAAATTCCATAAACACGCTTATTCTTAAACATTACTAGAAACTTCACTTAAATCTCAACATAAATAAAATGGGTGGATGAGTGGTATACCTTCCTTGAATCCTTAAACACACCACAAGAGCTTGTAAGCCTTAAGAGAGTCTTTATCCATGGTTATCATCCTTAAACTTGCAAAAGAAAATCAAGAACAAGTTATGAATTCTCGGAGTTACTATACACCGGTTTAAAGAACTGGAAAAATGAAGCTTTTACCTTGCTCAAATGGAAGAAACTTGTGAAATACGAATTGTAGGTTATCTCAAGACCTTTCCAACAAGCTATAGATCGCAATTGTCCACCGAGAGATGAAGGAGATATGGAATTTACAATTCGGAAGTTGTGCTTTAGCCGAAATGAAGAAAAAAAGAGTGGTTTTTGGTTTTGGTTAATTATGCTTGAAATTCTGATTTTTGTTAAAAAAAAGTGGTGAGTCATAAGAGTTATCCTTGTCATAAGGACACATGTCGAGCCATGGAGTATCATGGTGGCAAAGTAGGGACACGTGTCGCGCATGCATGTGTTTGGTTAAAGTAGCTTTACTGGTTCGTTTCCTTTCACATGGATGATCCAAATGTTGCATCCCTCGAATTAATCTTGTTACATGTTACTTCCATGTCTATATTTAATCCTGTAAATGTTGCCTTGTTCCTCTTGAAACGATTCGAAATATTTCCCAAAAAGAGCGAATAAAAACTCTACGCGATTCTCGTAGTGAATAGTAACTATTAACTATTCACTCCAACAATCGAATCCTTAAATCGACTTTAATAAAATAATAAAGTTCCAAAATATTAAATCCTCAAATCCTCAATTTTAATATCTCTGTTATGGATCAGAAAGTGAATTTAGATATTGACGGCGGTATTCAATGAATGAGGGTGGACAATCGTGTCTTAATGGCTGCTCTCGTGGTTCGTGACTAAACAGGTCCTCACAAGATGCCTACGTATCTCTGCTGTATAGAGAATCAAGCCAAGAAAACGTAGTTCTGATTGTAGGATCAGGGTCCTTATATAGGCGTCAGGAGCCTTGCATTTAGAGTAGAAGAAGGTGACTTGGAGGCCAAGTCGTCTTCTTAGATCAGGATTGTGAATCCTATTTCGTAGGAGACTGACTCCTGATTGGTTTGTATGTCTTGATTGCTGATCCTTGAAGAGTTTAACATGTTTTGGACTTATTTAATGAATTGGTAATTTCCCTTATTTATTAATTACGAAATTAATAAATGATTAGGGTTTCGGGCCTTTTTATCGGGCCTAATTCTTGGACCAAACTAGGTCTAATTAATATATCATTAATTATCTCTAGGGTTATATTTCAGCCCATATCATTTGCCCCCCAATTTCTGGAAAAATCCTTCAAGGTTTTTTGTAGAAATTATTTCATATTCTCCCCGGAATTTTCCATTTTTTCAGAGTATTTTCGACTAGAAATTAAGCCAATTTCGACCAGGAAGTCAAGTCAATTTCGACCAGGACTGGAATGAGGTCGATCAGTTCGACCAGGAAATTTAGGTCTTTTTCGACCTCAAATTTTCGACCTCATTTCTTTGCATTTTCGAGCAGGGATTTTCGACCTCGTTTCTTTGCATTTTCGAGCAGGAATTACAGCTTAATTTCGATCAGAACAGTATTGAGGTCGAACACTTCGACCAGAAAGTTTAGGCTTTTTTCGACCTCATATTTTCGACCAGGAATTAGTATTATTTCGATCTCATTCCCAGCATTCATTTTCGACCAGGAATTAGAGTGAGGTTGAACATGTCGACCTTGATTTTAAGTGTAAATTCGATCAGAAATCTTCGAGTTCAACTTGGGTCTTTTTCGACCAGGAATCGAGGTCGATTTCGATCTGGAAATGGGGACGAGGTCAACAATATCGACCAGGAACCACAGTGCTTTTTCGAGCTCAAGGTTTCGACCTCAGCCGCGTGTAATTCCGACCAGGAATCGAGGTCGATTTCGACCTCAAACTGTCTTCAGGTCGAACGTGTCGAACTCATTTTTTAGTTCATTTTCGAACAGGTTTGTTCGACCAGGATACAGTATAAATTCGAGCAGGGATCCTGGTCGAAATCGACCAGGAAAGGATGGCGAGGTCGACTATATCGACTAGGAATTTTAGCTATTTTTCGAACAGGATTTTTCGACCAGGAATCCAGGATATTTCGACCTGGATTCTTTGATCAGGAAATCCTAGGTCATTTTCGACCTGGAACGTTCGAATAGGAATCCTGGGTCCTTTTTCGACCAGGATTCTCCAGGCTTTTTTCGACTTGAAAAGGGGACAAGGTCGAACATGCCGACCAGGATTTTTAGCATGATTTCGAACAGGAATCTTCGACCAGGAATCCAGGATATTTCGACCTAGATTCTTTGATCAGGAATTCTAGGTCATTTTCGACCTGGATCTTTCGACCAGGAATCCAGGGTCATTTTCGACCAGGATTCTCCAGGCTTTTTTCGACTTGAAAAGGGGACAAGGTCGAACATGCCGACCAGGAATTTTAAGTCTTTTTCGACTTCAAATTTTCGACCAAGAACAACTCAATCTGGGTCTTTTTCGACCTCAAATTTTCTGTCAAATTCGACCTTAAGTTAGTGCAAGGTCGAATAGTTCGACTTTATTTTCCAGTTCATTTTCGAACTTATTTTCTCGATCTCGATTCTTAGCGATTTCGAACTCAATCTTGCAATTGTTTTATTGCCTTAGAATTATTTCTAAACTTTGTTTTAGAATTTTTTCATGCTTTCAACTTTTTGGGCCTTGACTCTATATTGGGCCTTACGCCTAGTCCCTTTTTGGGCCCCACTTAATCCTCGAATTTTCTTTAGGTTTAGTTTTTAAACCTTTCTTTTATTTGGGCCATGGGGCTTGTCATCTCTCGATCGTAACCTTTTGGACCTTGATTTCAGAAGCCCAAAGAGTAATTGTGGGCTTTGACTGGCTGCAGCCGGTTAGACTTCTCTAACCGGTTGAGTTCCCAGTTATTTCGCCTATAAAAGAGTGAGGTTTCACTTTTTACTCTTCACTCGAAATCTTTCCAAAAAATTTCTTTCCTTAAATTTCTCTTTCTCTCCGTAGTCAGGCGATTTTTGGCGAGTTTTTTGTGGTGGTGTTCTTATTTTTCTGGGTTTCAATCTCCTTCCCAAGAAGGTTTGATCTTCTTCCCAAGAAGATTCCTGGGCTTGATCTTCTTCCCAAGAAGATTTCTGGGCTTGATCTTCTTCCCAAGAAGATTTCTGGGCTTGATCTTCTTCCCAAGAAGAATTCTGGGTTTTTTGTTGAAGATTTTCTGAGTTTTATTTGAAGATTCAAGAAATGGCCAATCGTTCTGCTAGCCGTCTTCAAAGACTGAATCAAGCGTCCAAAAGAGGTATCATCATTCGTTCTCCCGCTATGTCTTTACAGGATATGATTTTAGAACGTAGTGATGAATATCCTTCAGTGTCGCATTTAGATTCATATAACCATAGCAATAGATTTAATGATGCCGAGGCAATTGCTAATTACAAAAACATGTATAAAATTAGGCCTCCTTATAGGTTAGTCTTGGCTGGTCCCGGGGATCGTTCCTGCCACTGGCGCCCAGATGCTCTTTGCATTTACAAAGGGGTCATTGCTGCAGGTGTTCGATTCCCATTTCATCCTTTCATTCCTCAACTTCTAGCTGACGTAGGAATCAATCCTTGTCAACTCCCTCCTAATGCTTGGAGAACTATTATGTGCTTTATTGTTTTGTGCTTGAAAAACAAATTCCCTCTTTCTGTTGCTCTTTTTAGAAAGATTTTTCAATTCAAAAATAGTGCTTTGAAAACTTTGGGTTGGGTGTACATTAGTCATCGACCCACAACACCTCCCATTTTCCACCCAAAATCCATTCCCGACAACAATCCCAGGTGGAGAAATGAATTTATGTATTTGGTTTGGGATGGAGGGGACTGGGGCACCTTATTCCAAAGCTCATTTAGTAGAGTCTCGGATGGTAGTCCTGGTGACATAGTTATGACTGAGGAAGAGGCTTTCGCCTATGCTGAACTCATCAAGGATGACTATGCCACCAAGGCTTGGGAGCTCCTGGACGAGTTTCAACTCAAGTCTCTGGGACTTTCAAGAGTTTCTGACAAGGGTAATTCCTTTTCTCATTTTCTTATAATTGTATTAAGATTGACTTATACCAATTGTCTTTCTTGACTTTTATTTGCAGCTGCTGAGTTTATCAATAAGCAGAATGAGCCAGAGGACGGGCAGACAGCTAGGATCAAGAGGGCTTGCCTGAAAGATCCTAGGCTGACCGAGAAAGGCCCTGCTATTTTGAGGCCTCATGTGCCTGAAGTCGATGAGGTCGGGGCCTCGGCTAAAAGTTCTGTGTGGCGCCCCAATTGGGGAATAAGGAAAAAGGACACCATAGTAGGGGTGTCTGCTCATGCTGTTGAATGGTCACACCATTCATTGACTCCTTGTGACTACAAGGATTTTGTCTCCAACTCCACCATCGAAGGGGTGGAGAATGCTGGATCTCAGGCTATGGCTGCCGTAAGTATTTTTTCTCTTCTTCTTGTAGTTAAAAATGCATTTCAAGTTTAAGTTTTTGACTTGTAACTTGCTTGTAGGTTAACGCCAACTACCAAGGGGCTTTATTTCAAGCCAAAGCCTGGCGTTCATCTTCTGAGGCCAACAAGGCTAAGTATGATCAATCCCAGCTGGAGGTGGGTTCGCTTAAAGCTTCCTTGGATCGAAGGGATAAGGAGTTGTTGGAGGCTCAAGCGGAGCTGGTAGAGCTCAGGAAAGGGAAGGAACGCATCATTGATGAGTATTTTGATTCTGCTGAGTACCAGGAGATCATTACTCAGCATGATGATCTCCTTTTCCCTGTCCAGTTCACCCAAGGATGGGACGAGGCTTTGGCTGAGGTATCGAGGAGAATTCCTGGATCTCTTACTATTTCAGACTTCCCCAGCCCCCATGCTCCTAATCAATTGGAGAGGGTCTTGGCTGGAGAAGATGTTATGGATGAGGATGATAGGATTCTCCATCCTGAACATGCCTCCCAACCTGGGGAAGAGTCAGAAGAATCCAGTTCTGGCGAGGAGGAATCTGGTGAGGAGGAAGAAGCTGAGGAAGAAGAAGCTGAGGAGGAAGAGGCTGAGGAAGAAGAGGAGTCTAGCTCCGAGGATGATGATGCTTAGTCATAGCTAGTTTTTAGCTTTTTCTTTATCTTCTGTAATTCTGCCTTCGGGCATAACTTTAACTTTATTTGCAAGTTATTTATTTAACTTATTTCCTTTAATTTCTCTTTTCTGCGTACTTGATTGATACTTTGAATCAATATGCAATGCTTGTAGAATATTTTCAAAATTGCTGATAGAATTCATAATCTTGAAGAAATGGGTTTAACCCTTACAATAGTACACTACTTCAATCTCAAACTTAAAAACTTAAATTTGGTTTTACCAAACCTTATTTCTTAATAGTGAATCCACTTAGGAAACACTTAAACATAATAAACCTTCAGGTTTGCAGCATGCCAAGTTCTAGGCACTTCAATCCCTTCCAGAGTTTCTAGCTTGTATGAGCCTCGACCAAATACGTTCTTGACGCGATAAGGTCCTTCCCAATTTGGAGCTAACTTGCCCTTTTGTCCAACTCCAGATGCCTCAATCTTTCTAAGGACCAAGTCCCCTTGACGAAAAAACCTTTCTTTAACCCTTAGGTTATAGTAGAAAGACTGTAATAACCCCAAATTTTGGACTTAGTTAAAAATTTTTTGATGAATAGTAAATTCCACTGATGAATAGTAAAATTCCTGAGGAAAAGTTTTTCAGACCACCCTATGTAGAGGACATGGTATGAATGTTTCGAAGTTATATTATTGATGTATAGGAAGAATAAGTGAATGTAAACGCGATCAGAATCGGGAGATTCCAACTTTAAATTTTGATCACTATTCACTGGACAGTTAAGAACGTATTGATTTGATCGTTTTGAGGAAGCGTGTAGGATGAGAAATCCATGATCATATCTTAAACCAAGGTGAGAAACCTAAGATTATATATTAGACAAAGGTAATGGAAGGGTAAAAGGGAAGTACCCTAGCTTTGGTACAGAGAAACATCTTTAGAATCACTGGAAACTATCGCGAAGCAAAAGCGTAATAAATTATGGATTAAACCCTAACCAAAGGAGGAGTATTTTATGAGATCATCAAGTGCAATATATAAAGGAATTTAGAATGCAAAATATGACACAAGCATGATGTAGGGAGATGACATAAGCATGATGAAGTGATGACAAGGTGATGAATCACCACCTTGTCACCACATTCACCACCACCACAAGCTCTTTTGTGCCTTGTCATTGATGACAAGCACTTGATATTAGCCACACAAACAATTCAGCAAAGTAATAAGGATTATTAGACAAAAGAAAATCAAACAAAACAAAAGAAAAGAAAGAAAAGAAAATCACAAAAGAGAAGTGTCAAGAACAAGAAGCCATTCGGCTATTTTCTTCCATCAAACCCTTAAAAATTTTGCTACAACTTCCACTCCACCAAAAATCATGTTCTTGGGCTCTAAATCACCCCCTTCCAATATCCATGGTAGATCTTCAATCTTAGCCTCATCCAAGATTGATAGCTTAGTCAAAAATGGATTCAAAGATGAGCATGAATAGTGTTTTGGAATAGTAACTTGGGATTTCTTGGTTTGTTCTTGAAGATTAAGGTGGATTAAGGATCAAGGAAGGTCATACCATCCATTGCTAGGCTATATTAAGTTCTAAGGAAGGTATAAACCCTCTCAAACTTTTACTTATGATTTATTTTAAGTGATCAAATGGATGATTGTTAGTGATAGCATGATTAAGAGCATGTATGCATGATTTTGAGATTGTTTAATGGTTGATTTGTGGATGAACTTATGAATTTGAGTATGACCTGGTTTAGACAGTTAAATGGTAGTATAGACTTGAGATTGATTGGTGGTTGGATTGATGGTTGATTGTAGTATTGGTTGGAGTGTTTAAAACACGGGAATCATGAATTAGCACCGTTACCATGTCGGATTTTACTTAGGTAATTTAGACAGAACACACGACTGCAAAACAGGGCATAAACTGGAGGTTTTTGACCATGAGCATGTAGGATCTGTTTCCTAGATTACTTTAGCGAAAGAATCGTATCGTTTTGAATTACGGTTTAGGAGAAACGCCCGTTTTAGTAAAAGCGGTTTCGCGTAACTAAGCGATTCACTGTATGAACTTTACGATTGTGATCAAGCCCTTTAAAAATGGAATTGGGTCAAGATATTGATAAAGATATTAGTATGGACAGTTAGGAAAAGAACCTAGAAGGTTTCGTGTTAAAAAGATAATTTTTCGATTTTATAAAAATACGCGAACGAAAGTTGCGCGAGTGAAATACCCCTAAGGGGATGGTTTAAAACAAGGAAATGATAAAGGATAAATACTTGGGATTCGTGAATAGGTTTTCACCCAAGCTTTTGACTTGGAAGTTTACGGAATGTTACGAGGTTATAGATGACCAAGAGCGAGTCGATTGATGTTCGTTAATAGAACGTTAAGTGCTTAAGTTAAATGCACTTTACATGATTAAGCCAGGAGACTGATCGGGTATTTCTTGTTTATAGATTTCCCGGCAAGTTCTCAAACCCGTAACGACCAAGGACCCGAGGCAAGTTTTCTCTTCCCATGCTGTACTTTAAAAACCTGATATTCTGATAAAATGCATATGATAGATGCATGCTTTCAAACTGTAATATAGGTATATGTTATCATGCATGCTTTCAAACCTCACATCATATATAGATGTGATGGTATTAAAAATAATGAAATGTGATGTATGCATATGATAGATGCAGACAAGTTTTCCAACCCTGCACCATATTATGTTGCTGTTGTGATTTATGTTACAGTATTGTTATATATGCTGCTTATGCTGTGATATAACGTATAAATTGTTTTCGCCTTATAAAAGCGGTGTACAATATAAGGTTTATATGCTAGATAAGTACTAGATATAAACCAGAGTTAATAGTTAAAGACTCTAAGTATAGAGTTCTTGTGCGATGATTTTAAAACCTAGATCGGGAGTCAATTATTATTTTAATTAAACTACTGTCCAAAGCTGGAAGGTTCCAGGGACAGTGTATTCTAGAGATTATTAAATATTCCAATATTTATATAGTTGGATATTTAAGGTGAGATATTTGAATAATATTATAATAAATATTATTTGAATATTATTGGGTCAAGTGAATATTATTCTTGAATATTCACTTGAGTGTTATATTGAATAATAATTCAATATTTATTATTCGAATATTATTTTATTCAAGTGAATATTATTTTGAATATTCACTTAAGGGATTTAATATTGAATAATAATTCAATATTTATTATTTGAATATTATTTAATTAAGTGAATATTATTTTTGAATATTCACTTAAGTGTTCTATATCGAATAAGAATTCCATATTAATTATTTGAAGATTATTTAATTAAGTGAATATTATTTTAAATATTCACTTAGGTGTTTAATATTGAATAATAATTCAATATTTATTATTTGAATACTATTAATTAAGTGAAAATTATTTGAATATTCACTTAAGTGTTTTATATGGAATAATAAGTTAATACTTATTATTTGAGGATTACTTACCTAGGTGAATATTATTTTAATATTCACTTAGGGGATTGTATATTGAATAATAATTTGATAATTATTAATTGGGTATTTATTAAATATTCCAAATATGATTTAAAATCATAGAACCTTATTATATGATTAAAGGTTCTAATATTCATACAAGTGTATAACTTTCTGATTCCAGAAAGGGTATTTTAAAATTTAGATTCCCAACTATTTGTTGGGTTTTATACTAAACTATTCATTAGTAGTATATAAACATTGTCCATTTTATTGAGAATCTTGATTGCATATTTTTACATTGTCTGTTTATTATATATTGTGGATAATTTAGTATCAAATGGGATAACAGAAGATTAAATTATCAGTGTCTATATATAATATAAAGGGTTCACAGTTTAAGTGGAATTAGACAAACCACTGGAATAACTGAAGTATTATTTGGAATAGTTTATCTTGACTATTAAATAATACTTGTATACTTTGTGTATATTGAACAGGATCGAAATATTAGAATTGTTCTTCTATTCTGACAATAAAGAAGAACTAAGATTCTATGATATTATTAATGCTTAGGTTCTCAATCCAAGTGTAGTGATTGACACTTGTATGCAATGCACATGCTTTGATTCATATGTGATGTAATTAATTGTTAATTACAATATTATGTATTGAGCAATGACATTGCATGCAGAGTGGGATATTAATTACATAAGGAAACCATGTCCTGATAATATTCGGGTTGATGATGTCCTCTTGAAAGCTCATAAAGATAATTATGCTTTAGTCCTGCAGGCAGATTTGTTCTTGCATAATTATAAGGTTGAGTGGATGATCAAGGATAAAAAGATATTAATTAAATTAATTATCAGAAATTAATTTAATTAATGGACATACGATATCTTAAACATGGGGAATTTAATAAGCAAATAATATAGGAGCCGAATTTAATAATAAAGCAATTACGGTATTAGGAAAGGCAGTGCAGATATTAATTCGTTAGTGGATAGAATTAATATTTAATGACATTGGGCTTGACCCAGAATGTCATTGGGAGGCCCGACCTAATTGTCCATGATCCCTACTGGAGCCTATAAATATTCTTGTTCTCCTAAAGGCTGAAAACGTTTTTTCGGTTTTTCATAATTCGAGATTAAAACCTAGGGCAGCCGCAAGGAGCTAGGGTTTTGGGATTTCGAGGCTTTAAGGAGAGGAAACTTCGGGAGATCGAAGGCCACACTTCGCTCGAAGGGAATCAAGGAATTCAGTAGAAGACGTGGATCAGAATCGTATCGATTAAGGTAAAGTTTTCTTTTCGAACTCGTAATCAATCATATAGTAAAACGCAGAACAGTAATCATCCGTTCCAACAATTGGCATCAAGAGCCTGGTTATGCAGTTCTGCGTTTTATGATATGATGTCCATGTCGTAATTATATATGCATGTATATGGTGGTTGCTTGTATTGATTTTGTGATGCAGGTTGTAATCCACTATTATGGTCATGTTTTATTTGATTATGTGATTGGATCCCACGTGGTTTATCGTGGATGTTTGATTGTTGTAAATCACGAGGGTTTATCGTGATAGTTAAGATTATGATCAGATGTATGTAATAGAATAGGTTTGTTTTGCTGTATTATGTTGTATGTAATCGTTTAAACATCGGAGATACGAGAAACAGAGTTCTTCCGCTGCGCCATACTGTTTTCGTGGGAGCTTCGCTGTTTTGGCTGCAGATTTTGCATACGATGTCCGATTTGGGCGAATAAGCACTTTTCGGAAACGGCAGAACGAGACGAACAGGCTGGAATGTATCTAAAGAACCATTCCCCGATTTTTCGACCCATTCTGACGCTGTTTAGGCCTCCAAACGGGCTCCTGAAGATTTCGGGAAATTTTCAACGAAGGAATTCGAAGCTAATTTTCTGGGGCCATAATAGTGGATGTGTTTTATTATGTTTTACATAATTTCTGCTATTTATTTTAATTATTGCAATTTTATATGCCTTACGTGATTATCATGCCATGCAATACTAACCTTAGTATGCTAGAACGACATGGACATAGGGTTATATGTTATGCTTTAATTATGTTGATCGTCATGCCATGTTCTACTATGTTATGTGTTCTTTGTCTTGTTATTATGATAACATGTGGACCTCGAAGAATTAACATAGGACGATGCATGTAGATATAAAAAAATCCTCAAAGTAAAATACTAAGTGGGAGAGGGAATTAATTTGATATTAGATCCCATGGTCATCCATTATTGGTTGTATGTAATTTAACACTAGGACGATTATGAATTGGATATATGTCACCCATCGTGGCGTATGATTTATGACGTCTGGGTAGTGTTAAGGATATTACTAGGACAATCTTCTTAAGTTAATCACGAATATTGAAAGGTAAGCTCACCCCATCGTGACAAACCAAGTTTCATAGAATTCGAGAAAAAAGTTGGACATTCCTTGATTGATGTTGATAATGGATATTTCTGTCTACGGAGTTGTGTTCTTAAGCGAGTCCGTCTGTGACTTCACCGAAAACACCTGGGATTTATCCATTGATACATCGAACGGATGGGTCTGACTAAAGGCAACTTAAGATCTAAATAATGGTATACACTTAGCTATGAAAGATAATATATAGTCCACCCTAACGTGGCGTATTATTTAGTAGTAGGACCGAAGTAATATTTAAATTTAAATGGTATATATGTCATCCATCATGGCGTACCAGATATTTATGGAATTTAAATATTAGTGCATTAATTTTAATTAATTGTTAGAGGAAACCAATAGGTTTTAAGATATATGCAATTTTCTGATTAAGTGTTATATGCATGATTCTCAGGATAGAATGGGCTTTAATCCACTTTTCACCATACTTAAGGATAACAAACTTACCGGACCTAACTATATTGAATGGAAACGCAATTTGGACATAGTGTTGACTGCTGAAGAGTTCAAATTTTGTACTGTTGAACCCCAACCGGACCAGCCTGCTGCCGATGCTCCGGATGAGGAAAAAGAGTATTTTAAGAAGTGGACTAAGGCAGATGAGATGTCGCGATGTTACATTCTGGCAGCAATGTCGGGTGTTTTGCAACATCAGCATCAGGCCATGACCACTGCTGCAGATATGCTCTTTAATCTCAAGGAGCTTTTCGGAGATCAGAATAGGGCTGCTAGGCAAGTAGCAATGAAGTCTCTAATGAACACTCAGATGGCTGAAAAAACACCTGTAAGGGACCATGTTCTTCTGATGATGTCTCATATAAATGAACTAGAGGTCCTTGGTGCTGATATTGATGCGGAAACGCAGGTCGATATCATACTTATGAGTTTGCCCAAAAGCTTTGAGCCGTTTCGCTTGAATTACAACATGAACAAGAAGTTGTATAGTCTTGCGGAACTTCTGACAGAGCTTCAGGCAGCGGAATCATTATTTCAGCAGCATGTTCAGGTAAATGTGGCTGAGAAAGTTTCTTCTTCAAAGCCGAAAGGAAAGAAGAAGAAGAAGGTTCAGACACAGAAAGTTGTGAAACCATTGGGAGTTCAGAATTCAGTGAAGAAGCCTAAGGGCAAGTGCTTCAAGTGCAAGCAGTCGGGTCACTGGAAAAAGGATTGTCCTCTTTCTAAGAAGAACAATACTGGTATGTCTCTTTCTCTTGTTACGGAAACATATATAGCGGCTATGTCTACGAGCACTTGGTGTGTAGACACAGGAGCCACTGATCATGTTTGTAATTCCATGCAGGGGTTCCAGAAAACCAGGCTGCTTAGAGATGGCGAGATATATGTGTTCATGGGAGATGCTACGAAAGTAGCAGTGGTTGCAGTTGGAGTTATTTCTTTATCTTTTGGTTATGATAGGATTTTGGTTTTGAATAATTGTCTTTATGTACCTTCATTTAGAAGGAATTTAATTTCGGTTTCTAAACTTGCTATGGATGGTTATAATGTTTGTTTGGATCGTAATGTTTCCATTATGATGAATAAACGAGTTATATGTTCTGGTACATTGAAAGACAATTTATATATTATTGATCCTATAGAACCAATGCTGCAACCAAGTGAAATTAATAATACATTTTCTACCTCTAGTAAAAGAAAGGAACCTTCTGGATTGAACCAAACATATCTTTGGCACTTGAGATTAGGTCATATTAACTTGAGGAGGATTCAAAGATTGGTAGTAGATGGGCCTTTAGGCTCGTTGGCAGTGGAGCCATTTCCAGTCTGTGAATCTTGCTTGGAAGGAAAAATGACCAGTAGACCTTTTAAGGCAAAAGGAAATAGAGCCAAAGATGTGTTAGAATTGGTTCATACTGATTTATGTGGACCTATGAATATCCAAGCGAGAGGTGGGTATGAATATTTTGTCACTTTCATTGATGATTATTCGAGATATGGATACATTTATCTGTTGCACCGCAAGTCTGAGTGCTTTGAAAAATTCAAAGAGTACAAAGCAAGTGCGGAGAAGCGACATTCAGGAAAATGTATCAAGTCACTACGATCAGATCGTGGGGGCGAATACCTGCTTGGAGAATTTAGAGAATATTTATCAGAACATGGGATTTCATCCCAGTTGACTGCACCTGGCACACCTCAGCAGAATGGTGTAGCAGAAAGAAGGAACCGGACTCTTTTAGAGAGTGTTAGATCGATGATGAGTTATTCGAATTTACCCAAGTCGTTTTGGGGACATGCTCTAGAAACAGCGGCTTATCTTCTAAACTTGGTACCTTCTAAGTCAGTTCCAAAAACTCCAAAAGAATTGTGGACTAGTACCAAACCTAGTTTGAAACACATTCGGATTTGGGGTTGTCCAGCACATGTGCTGAACAAGAACGTGACTAAGTTAGATTCTCGTACAGAAGTAAGGCTGTTTGTGGGTTATCCCAAGGGAACAAAAGGGTATTTGTTTTATAGTCCTAAGGATCGGGATATCATTGTAAGCACCAATGCTAGATTCTTAGAGGAAGACTATATAATGAATCACAAACCCATGAGTACTGTTGTTTTAGAAGAACTAGTGGGAGGACAAGATAATTCTAATATGCCACCGATACAAGTAGAACAACCACAAGTAAATGAACAACCTATCACTAATACCACTCCAATGCTTCGTCGTAGTGGGAGGGTTGTTAAACAACCTGAAAGGTTCATGTTTTTGGGAGAGTCTTCGGACTTAGTCTCTGGTGAACATGATGAGGATCCCAGGACATACGAAGAAGCAATGCAAGATAAGGATGCAGATCTTTGGCAAAAGGCTATGCAATCTGAGATGGAATCTATGTATTCCAATCAAGTCTGGGATCTCGTGGAACCACCCAATGGTGTAAAACCCATTGGATGCAAGTGGATCTACAAAAGAAAAAGAGGATCTGACAAAAAGGTGAAAGCCTGGAAAGCAAGACTTGTTGCGAAAGGGTATACTCAGAAACAAGGAATTGATTATGAGGAAACCTTTTCTCCGGTAGTCATGCTTAAGTCAATCCGGATTCTTTTATCTATAGCAGCTCATCTCGATTATGAGATTTGGCAAATGGATGTCAAGACAGCTTTCCTAAATGGAAGTCTTGATGAAAACATCCATATGCAGCAACCAGAGGGATTCATCAAAGAGGGCCAAGAGCATCTAGTGTGTAAGCTTAAGAAGTCCATTTATGGACTGAAACAAGCTTCCAGGGAGTGGAACATTCGTTTTGATCAGGCCGTCCAGACAAATGGTTATGATCAGACTCCAAGCGAAGCATGTGTGTATAGGAAAAGTGAAGGAAATGCAGTGGTTTTTCTAGTACTATATGTAGATGACATTTTGCTCATTGGAAACAATGTAGAGATGTTGTCATCTATTAAGGCATGGTTGTTCAAACAATTTGAAATGAAAGACTTAGGTGAAGCCGCATACATTCTTGGGATCAAAGTTATAAGAGATCGCAAGAAAAGAACGTTGGCTTTATCTCAAGAACCGTACATTGATGAGGTATTGGCTCGTTTTAACATGCAGGACTCTAAGAAGGGTAATTTACCTTTTAGAAATGGAGTCTCTCTATCAAAGGAGCAGTGTCCTAAAACACCTAAGGAGATAGAGAACATGAAAGCAGTTCCTTATGCTTCAGCATGTGGAAGCTTAATGTATGTCATGTTATGCACGAGACCTGATATTTGCTTTGCCGTAGGCATGGTCAGTAGATATCAGTCCAATCCAGGTCAGGAGCATTGGAGTGCAGTAAAAACGATACTTAAGTACCTGCGAAGGACTAAGAAGTATATGTTAATTTACAAGGCTTCAGACATGTTTCCTGTAGGATATACCGATTCAGATTTCCAGACAGATAGGGATAAGAGGAAGTCAACCTCGGGGTGTGTTTTTACTTTAGGAGGTGGAGCTGTAATATGGAGGAGTGTGAAGCAGAAATGCATCGCAGACTCAACCATGGAAGCTGAATATGTGGCAGCCTCTGAGGCAGCCAAGGAGGCTATATGGTTCCGGAATTTCCTGCTGGATTTGAATGTAGTTCCTAATTTGCCACGGCAAATCACAATTTATTGTGATAATACTGGTGCTGTTGCAAATACAAAGGAACCACGAGAACATAAGGCAGCAAAACACATTGAGCGTAAGTATCACCTCATACGACAGTTCGTTAAGCGAGGAGATATTATTGTGACTGATATAGCATCAAAGGACAACCGTGCTGATCCTTTCACGAAGAGTTTACCAGCTAAGGTTTTTGAAGAACACGTGGAGGCGATAGGAGTCAGATGTCTGGTCACGGAATAGTTATTTAAACTGGTAGCGGATTATATTAATAAACACTGATATACTCAAAGAATAGCTTGAGTATAAGTGGGAGATTGTTGGGTTTTATACTAAACTATTCATTAGTAGTATATAAACATTGTCCATTTTATTGAGAATCTTGATTGCATATTTTTACATTGTCTGTTTATTATATATTGTGGATAATTTAGTATCAAATGGGATAACAGAAGATTAAATTATCAGTGTCTATATATAATATAAAGGGTTCACAGTTTAAGTGGAATTAGACAAACCACTGGAATAACTGAAGTATTATTTGGAATAGTTTATCTTGACTATTAAATAATACTTGTATACTTTGTGTATATTGAACAGGATCGAAATATTAGAATTGTTCTTCTATTCTGACAATAAAGAAGAACTAAGATTCTATGATATTATTAATGCTTAGGTTCTCAATCCAAGTGTAGTGATTGACACTTGTATGCAATGCACATGCTTTGATTCATATGTGATGTAATTAATTGTTAATTACAATATTATGTATTGAGCAATGACATTGCATGCAGAGTGGGATATTAATTACATAAGGAAACCATGTCCTGATAATATTCGGGTTGATGATGTCCTCTTGAAAGCTCATAAAGATAATTATGCTTTAGTCCTGCAGGCAGATTTGTTCTTGCATAATTATAAGGTTGAGTGGATGATCAAGGATAAAAAGATATTAATTAAATTAATTATCAGAAATTAATTTAATTAATGGACATACGATATCTTAAACATGGGGAATTTAATAAGCAAATAATATAGGAGCCGAATTTAATAATAAAGCAATTACGGTATTAGGAAAGGCAGTGCAGATATTAATTCGTTAGTGGATAGAATTAATATTTAATGACATTGGGCTTGACCCAGAATGTCATTGGGAGGCCCGACCTAATTGTCCATGATCCCTACTGGAGCCTATAAATATTCTTGTTCTCCTAAAGGCTGAAAACGTTTTTTCGGTTTTTCATAATTCGAGATTAAAACCTAGGGCAGCCGCAAGGAGCTAGGGTTTTGGGATTTCGAGGCTTTAAGGAGAGGAAACTTCGGGAGATCGAAGGCCACACTTCGCTCGAAGGGAATCAAGGAATTCAGTAGAAGACGTGGATCAGAATCGTATCGATTAAGGTAAAGTTTTCTTTTCGAACTCGTAATCAATCATATAGTAAAACGCAGAACAGTAATCATCCGTTCCAACACTATTATCTTGAGGTAACTAAAAATAATTAAATAGGGTTAGTATTTCTAACTCATCGAAAACTGGGAATCTAGTTCGAGGATTCGAGGACAGAGTTTTATTTCCACTGTTCCTCTAAAATATTTATAACTAGGGGATAGCTCCCCCATTCAAGTAGAGTGTTTCACACTCGCTGAACTCTGATATTTCCATAAACTCCCTGGTCATAATTTCAAAATGCGTAGTAATCATCGGTAGTCTTGTTGACTAAGGTCAACCCACACTTTGACTTACTCCTTTCAAATGCTCTGGAGTAAGGTGTTCTAAAAGGTTACAAAGTTTTGACGAGTATTGTACTCGGGGAAAAATGGAATTAAATTCCGATTTCCGTTTCACTGATATTTTTCATCATGGGAATTGGAAGGGCTTACACGGCAATGAAACAGGTGCCGGGGTAGTGCCATAATTATCAAGGCTTGCCCGGTGATGAAACAGGCGCCGAGGTAGTGACCTTGCGTGCAAGGGCTTGCACGGTAATGAAACAGGTACCGATGTAGTGATCTCTTAGCACAATGGCCCGTATGCGGTCAGGGTGATAACCGAACAGGAAGTCGTCCTTCTACTAGTAGAAAAGAAAAGTTACGATACAACGGCTGATCACCGTGTATCGGGTGTTCCAGTATATTCCCTTCCCTCCAATCGGAGTTGAGCTGCACATTGTAACAAAAGCCTAGGCGCTGAGTTACTGATAATGTGACAGTGATGAGTAATGATGTTCCTCATACAGTAGTCGTACTGTATGGTATGTTTTGACGAAAAGAGAAATAAATATATCATTCTATATACGAATGAGGTTTTCTTTAAAGGTTTCCTTTATGATATAAGCTTACATATATGCTTAAGCTGCTATATCTGGTTGTCGAGCTATAATGCTCATTTTTGCTTCTTTTACAGAAGGTGTTCATTACTGATATTCTACAGTATTTTGAACAGTATGAGATATCTATGTAGATATGTGAGTATATGTTGAGAAAGTATTTAAGATATACAGTATGTCGAACTGTATAGTATTTTGAATCTGTGGATAAGTGTAACACCCCCAAACCCGGGGTCGGGGATCTGGGTTGTCACGCTCCATCAATAATACAATACCTCTATCATTTACAACATTTCTAATAATATAATTCCAAAAAGACCCCAATCACCTACGCACACACACACAAGTTATAGCCTTGGAAAATGAGCAACAATAAATGACATTTGTTATTACAAATCAAATGTACTATCCAGGATCTCATCTATTATTTACAACCTCTACCAGAAGTTACAATAATAGAACTCAATTTCTATACAAGGTTTAATACTACAAACCTATTCCAAATAGTTCTCACTATTACAGTCTACTCTATTCTGTTCACACCGGCAGTATCCATCCTGCTGGGCTAACTCAGGGGTGGTCACTCCAACCCCTTGCTCTCGTACACGAGGTGAATCGGCAATGTTTTCTCCATGCTGAAAGAAATAATAAAGCAAGAATGAGCTAATAGTGCTCAGCAAGAAATCTATCCAAGTTTAAATCTTTAAACTTTTCAAGTAGATAATCCATATAGGATCCATGTTTAAAACTACTAGGGTTATCCCCAAAATAGTATATCTTTCAAAATACCGTATGATTTATAATCATACTCAGATACTTTTCAACATATATATACTCACATATCTACATAGATATCTCATACTGTTCAAAATACTGTAGAATATCAGTAATGAACACCTTCTATTAAAAGAAGTAAAAATGAGCATTATAGCTCGACAACCAGATATAACAGCTTAATCATGTATGTAAGCTTATATCATAAAGAAAACCTCATTCGTATATAGAATGATATATTTATTTCTCTTTTCGTCAAAATATGCCATACAGTACGACTACTGTATGAGGAACATCATTACTCATCACTGTCACATTATCAGTAACTCAGCGCCTAGGCTTTTGTTACAATGTGCAGTTCAACTCCGATTGGAGGGAAGGGAATATATTGGAACCACGATACACGGTGATCAGCCGTTATATCGTAACGTAACTTTTCTACTAGTAGAAGGACGACTTCCTGTTCGGTTATCACCCTGACCGCATACGGGCCATTGTGCTAAGAGATCACTACCTCGGCGCCTGTTTCATCACCGGGCAAGCCTTAGCACGCAAGAGATCACTACCTCGGCGCCTGTTTCATCACCGGGCAAGCCTTGCTAATTCTGGCACTACCCCGGCACCTATTTCATTGCCGTGTAAGCCCTTCCAATTCCCATGATGAAAAAATATTTAGTGAAACGGAAATCGGAATTTAATTCCATTTTTCCCCCGAGTACAATACTCGTCAAACTTTGTAACCTTTCAGGATACCTTACTCCAGAGTGATAGAAGGGAGTAAGTCAAAAGTGTGTGTCGACCTTAGTCAACAAGACTACCGATGATTATTACGCATTTTGAAATTATGACCAGGGAGTTTATTAAAATATCAGAGTCAGCGAAAGTGAAATACTTTACTTAAATGGGGAACCCATCCCCTAGGTATACATATTTTTAGAGGAACAGTAGCAATAAAATTCTGTCCTCGAATCTTTGAACTAGATTCCCAGTTTACGATGCGTTAGCAAATACTAACTTTATTTAGTTATTTTTACTTATCTCAAGATAATAGTTGGGAATCTCAATTTCAAATACCCTTTCTGAAATCAGAAAGCTATATACTTATATAATTATTGGAACCTTTAGTCATATAATAAGGTTCTAAGATTTTAAATCGTATTTGGAATATTTAATAATTCCCAAATAATAATTTTAAATTATATTATACAATGTCAAATCCTCTAAGCGAATACTTAAAATATTATTCGCCTAGTAAAAATCCTCGAATAATAAGTGTTGACTTATTATTCCATATCAAACACTTAAGTGAATATTCAAGTAATATTCACTTAATAAAATAATATTCAATTAATAAATATTGAATTATTATTCAATATTAAATACCTAAGTGAATAATTAAAATAATATTCACTTAATAAAATAATTTTTAAATAATGGATATTGAATTCTTATTCAATATAAAACATTTAAGTGAATATTTAAAATAGTATTCACTTTATAAAATAGTATTCAAATAATATTCATTGAATTATTATTCAATATGA
The DNA here is from genome assembly GCA_030848705.1 of Heracleum sosnowskyi. Taxonomy (NCBI): domain Eukaryota; kingdom Viridiplantae; phylum Streptophyta; class Magnoliopsida; order Apiales; family Apiaceae; genus Heracleum; species Heracleum sosnowskyi. The sequence goes on along the minus strand of JAUIZM010000043.1, from coordinate 317,836 downwards.
ACTTAGGTGAATATTTTAAAATAATATTCACTTTATACCAATAATAAATATTGGATAAACAATCAATATAAAAACTTAAGTGAATATTTTAAAATAATATTCACTTATACCAATAGTATTCAATAATAAATATTGAATCAATAATCAATATAAAAACTTAAGTGAATATTTTAAAATAATATTCACTTATACCAATAGTATTCAATAATAAATATTGAATCAATAATCAATATAAAAACTTAAGTGAATATTTTAAAATAATATTCACTTATACCAATAATATTCAAATAATATTTATTATAATATTATTCAAATATCTCGCATTAAACATCCAAATACATAGATATTGGATTATTTAATGATCTTAAAAATACAACTGTCCCTGGAATCTTCCAGCTTTGGACAGTAATTCAATTAAAATAACAATCGACTCCCGGTCTAAGTTTTAAAACCATTACATAAGCACTCTATACTTAGAGTCTTTAACTATTACTTTGGTTTATATCTAGTATGTATCTAGCATATAAACATTTCATCTTATACCGCCCTTTAAAGCGAAAACAGTTCTACTACGTTTCACAGCATATATACAATATCATAACATATATCACAACAGCATGATCTCATGGCATAGGGTTTGAAAACTTGCATGCATCTATCATATGCATATATCACATTCCATAATTTTTAATACCATCACATCTATATATGATGTGAGGTTTGAAAGCATGCATGTTAGCATATATTTTACAGTTTGAAAGCATGCCTCTATCATATGCATTTTATCAGAATATCATGCTTTTAAAGTACAACATGGGAAGAGAAAACTTGCCTCGGGTCCTTGGTCGTTACGGGTTTGAGAACTTGCCGGGAAATCTATAAACAAGAAATACCCGATCAGTCTCCTGGCTTAATTATGTAAAGTGCATTTAACTTAAGCACTTAACGTTCTATTAACGAACATCAATAGACTCGCTCTTGGTCATCTATAACCTCGTAACATTACGTAAACTTCTAAGTCAAAAGCTTGGGTGAAAACCTATTCACGAATCCCAAGTATTTATCCTTTACCATTTCCTTGTTTTAAGTCATCCCCTTAGGGGTATTTCACTCGCGCAACTTTCGTTCGCGTAATTTTATAAAATCACTAACTCGTATTCTCCACTCGAACCCTTCTAGACTTCCTTTCCTTATTGTATATACTCGTATCCATTTTAATATCTCAATCCAATTCAAATTTTAAAGGGCTTGATCCCTAACTCAAAGTTCATACAATGAACTATCTCGTTACGCGAAACCGCTTTTACTAAAACGGACGCTATTCCTAAACCGTAAATCAAAACGATACGATTCTTTCGCTAAAATCATCTAGGAAACAGAGCCTACATGCTCATGACAAGAAACCTCAGGTTTATGCTCTGTATCTTGGCCGTAGTCTCTGTCTAAATTACCTAAGTGAAATCCGACATGGTAACGGCGCTAATTCATAATTCCCGTGTTTTTAAACACTCCAATCAAACTACAATCCACCACCAATCCAACCACCAATCAATCTCAACTCTATACTACCATTTAACTGTCTAAACAAGGTCATACTCAAATCCATAAGTTCATCCACAAATCAACCATTAAACAATCTCAAAATCATGCATACATGCTCTTAATCATACTACCACTAACAATCATGCATTTGATCACTTAAAATAAATCATAAGTAAAAGTTGGAGAGGGTTTATACCTTCCTTAGAACATAATAAGGCCTAGCAATGGATGATATGGCCTTCCTTGATCCTTAAACATCACTAACCAACCTCAATCTTCAAGAAAAATCCAAGAAATCCATAGGTTACTATTCACTTCACTATTCATGCTCATCTTTGAATCCATTTTTGGCTAAGCTATCAATCTTGGATGGGGCTAAGATTGAAGATCTACCATGGATATTGGAAGAGGGTGATTTAGAGCCCAAGAACATGAATTTTGGTGGAGTGGAAGTGGTAGAAATTTTTTTAAGGGATTGAGGAAGAAAAGTAGCCGAATGGTTGATGTTCTTGATGCTTCTTGTTTTTGTGATTTTCTTTTCTTTCTTTTCTTTTGTTTTGTTTGATTTTATTTTGTCCAATAATCCTCATTACTTTGCTGATTATTTGTGTGGCTAATACAAGTGTTTGTCACCAATGACAAGGCACAAAAAGCTTGTGGTTGTGGTGAATGTGGTGACAAGGTGGTGATTCATCACCTTGTCATCACTTTGTCATGCTTATGTCATCTTCTTGCATCATGCTTGTGTCATCTTTTGCATTCTAAATTCCTTTATTTATTGCACTTTGATGATCTCATATAGTACTCCTCCTTTGGTTAGGGTTTAATCCATAATTTATCACGCTTTTGTTTCGCGATAGTTTCCAGTGGTTCCAAAGACGTTTCTCCATACCAAAACTAGGGTACTTCCTTTTACCCTTCCATTACCTTTGCCTAATATATAATCTTAGGTTTCTCACCTTGGTTTAAGGTATGATCATGGATTTCTTATCCTACACACTTTCTCAAGACGATCCAATCAATCCGTCATTAACTGTCCAGTGAATAGTGATCAAACTTTAAAGTTGGAATCTCCCGCTTCTGATCGCGTTTACATTCACTCATTCTTCCTCTACATCAATAATATAACTTCGAAACATTCATACCATGTCCTCTACATAGGGTGGTCTGAAAAACTTTTCCCGCAGGAATTTTACTATTCATCAGTGGAATTTACTATTCATCAAAAATTTTTAACTAAGTCCAAAATTTGGGGTTATTACAGTCTCCCCTACTTAAAAGGATTCCGTCCCGGAATCTAAGAAAACAGCCGAGGTCACTCTTTCGATATAGAAATCCCCAGTTTCCAGGTTGACTCCTCGACCCACTGGTTCATCACAACATTTACTCATTCCGGTCTGTACTATCTACCGGATGCTCTATATGAGCCAATTCTGGTTGTATTTTTATACACCCATTTTCTATCAACATCCGACTACTCTCGCAATCGGTGGTACAACGCTTACCGTAACTTTGGTTCTCTGATATGTTTATTCCGGTCGGTCCGTCGGTTGCGGATCCTACGTAGTGCTCGCATTTAAACTCGTTGCCAAACATGTTTGGAAAACTCCTCCGAATCGAGAGTTCAATCATTGGTCCTCATCTGACATGATGGTGACTGGAACTCCATGTCACCCAATTATCTATTTCGCAACTTTTCGATTTAAGATCTTTTACTAAAACAACATATGAGTAGACCCATTTGATTCATCAATTATAGCTCAATTGACGTCATAGTCCAACTCGATACTTGTTGATCCTATCACAGAATCCATTATATAAAAATTACATTCCTAATCAGGAATCTTTACTAACTGTGATAGTCAACTAGGTCCTTGTTCTGACTTCATTTTTCTTATATATCCAATATTCGTTTTGCCAATCGATAAATCCTTTTATTTATCCGGCCGCTTATAACATTTCCTTTAACTTTCTTTACCTTTACTTGTCATTCGTTCTTGACATAGCTTGGTTTCCTACAGCAATTACGGTTGCATTGCAACCTCAAATAGTCTCTTAATACCTTTTCCGGTTATCCCAACCTCAATTTCCATTTTCTCGAATCCTTCGATTAACTCATCCGACTATGTTATCATGTTAGGTCTCTTTTTCCTACTAAGGCATTGGCCACCACATTGGCCCTCCAAAATTATAAAGCGAAAACTATCGCTGCCAATTCTAAGTCAAGCGTAGGGTATCTAAATTCATATTCCTTTAACTGTCTGGATTCATACGCTATTACCTCCCCGTGCTGCATAAGCACACATTCTAATCCTTTATTCTATGCGTCGCTATAGATGATACAATCTCCCTTCCCGTCTGGCAGTACCAGCACAGGACGGTCTAGTCTCTTCTTTCATTCCCGAAAACTTTTCTCACATTTCTCGATCCATTCAACTTTTCAGTCTTTCGAATAAGTCTGGTCAGTGGTGTTGCTATTATAGCAAAATCTTGTACACATCTCCGGTAATATCCAGCTAAATCCACAAAATTACTCACCTCGGTTGGTGTAGTTGGTCTTTCCCAGTTCGAGACAACTTTTACTTAGCAGGGACAACCAGTACTCCTTTACTGTTGACCACATGTCCTAAAATTGTACTTCCTTTAGCCAAAACTCGCACTTTGAGAACTTGGCATATAACTTTTCTCTCCTCAGTGCTTCTGACACTATCTTCAAATGTTCTGCATTTTCTTCCTCGGTCTTTGAGGTAAACTAACACATTTTCGATGTCACTATGACACATTTATCCAAATACTTCTTGAAAAGTCTATTTAGTACGCCCGTGAAGGCTGCAAGGGCATTCGTCAGCCCAAACGACATTACTAAACTCGTAGTGTCCATTCTTGGTGCGAACGCCGTCTTGGGTACGTTCTCAGGTTTAACATTCAACTGGTGGAATCCAGTTCTCAAATCAATCTTCGAGGATTTAAATGCATCGTGCAACTGATCGATCAAATCATCGATCCTTGGCAGGGGTATTCATTCTTAACAGTTAGCCTATTCAGCGTTCGATAGATTATGTACCGCCTCATGCTGTCGTCCCCTTTTTCTTCACCAATTAACACTGGCGCGCTCCACGGTGACGTAATTGGTCTTATCATTCCTTTCTCTAATAATTCCTACAATTGAGCGACTAATTTCTTCATCTCGACGGGAGTTAGTCGATACGGGGCCTTCGATACCGGCGCCGTTTTCGGAGCAAATTCTGTAGCAACTCTATTTCTCTGCCGGGTGGTAACCCCCGGAAGATCTTCTGGAAATGCATCCTCGAATTCGCTGACGACAGGGATATTCTGTACACTAGGTACTTCCCGTTTCGTATTTGTCACAGTCGCTAAACAAGGTTCACATCTTTCGAGATCAATCGTTCCCTCGTCCGACAATCTGAGTTCTTACCTTCTTGCTTTCTCAATCTATTCGCGTTTTATACCCTATTTTCTTTCTCGACCACTTTGATTCAGTTTCTATCACAATCGTTTCTTTAACCAAGGTAACATAATCAGTCGTTTCAAACGTTTCGTTATTCGGAATTCGCATCATGCGAAACAACCTTGGCAATTTTCGTAAACTTCGATTCATAACTTATTGGACTCTTTTATTTTAGCTCTCAGCTTCAACATTCTCTTTTTCCAAATATTAAGGAAAATACTTGCATGGTACCAAGAATACTTTCAAGCAACCGAATGCTTTATATATAACAAAAACTTTGTAAAATTTCTCGCTGAGGGGGCGACCTGGTTAGGTCTCAATCAAATTATCGTTTGAAAATCTTCCCACCATACTTCACTGCATACAAATGCATCGTGAATTCACTTATATAAATTCGACCGAAAGTTGAACTTAGTGATACAATAACTAGTTCATTTCAATAAACGTTAACAACTAGCCGAACAAAATTTGCTAGTTTGATTAGTTTGGGATGCAGCATCTAGCTAGGACGATTAGCTAGATTTTCATCATATCGTTAAAATTTCAACTAGTTAGAACAATTAACTAGTCACTCATAATGGCACATACAATCAGCCATTTTCAATTTGATAGCACAAAATCTCGACATCTTAGTCGAAGCAAGAAAGAAACAAAAATTTGACTACTCGGATAATGAATTGAAAAAAAAAAAAAGGATAATTAAGTTTGGGACAAACAAGGTAATTATAACCTTTGAATAGAATATAAGGTTTAAATAGATGGTTCTCGATATTGGAACAACCAATAACCTCCCATCAACCTTTCTCATTAGTGAAACGGTCCACCCAAAGGTGTCTCCGTACATAAACTTTGCCAAATTCTCAAATAGAATTGAATTCAGAATATCAATATCAAATTGATATCCTCTCTACGATTTCAACGTCAGATGTACAAATCTCATCTTAAATAGAGAGAAAAATTCTCGAGTAGTCTCTGAAATATATATCATCTATGTTTTAAACACATAGGTACATATTTATGAACTCAACTGAGGAGTCCAAGTATGAAAAGAATCGAATATCAAAATAATCGTTAAGGAATATTCGTCAAATAATTAAGGAAGCATTATTTGAACATTCCTTAGGTAATTGAAAGAATAAAATATAGACCTACAAGGATAGATGAATAATGGTTCCCTCTTTCGGTCATCCTAGGGCACGAACAAAGTGCTCCGATGAGTAATGGTAAGTTAACTCCGCGTATTTAAACCTCAAGGTAATGAGCGGAGAAAAATAAGAAATAAATAACTATAGCAAGGGTTGGTTGCATCCCAAGTTTGAAGTAGGAACTAGAAAGGTTACCTGACATAAACTATTCAAGGTAACACAGGCATGAACAGTTTTTAGATTGAGTAGTGTACCAGCAAGTAGATACCACAATTCAATGGTCATCATAATTTCTAGCATCCCCCGTATAAGGATGATCTTATCTTTTTGCTTTCATGGCTTAGGGTACTAACCGACGGTACCTCAAAATCGTACAAGTCCTTAGACAGGTCGGGAGTTCGAACATATTTGTCATTCCCCGATAATCGTTCAGAGATTGGGCCTCCTACGACCGCATCAACACATCCTCAAAAGATGGAGGTCGATTAACGTATATGTAATTTCTTAACACTAGTCGTATCGAATGAATCCAAACCCAGGCCAACATAGGTCTCGTTCCTCGTAGGTCCTGAGATTGTCGCATCGCTTGTCGCAACCACACGTGTCTTTATTAAAATCACGCTATCCTTTCTTCACATCTTTGACTTCCGAGTTGAGCCATCATGGCCTATCGTACGAAGTATACTCGCGATGCGATTTAACACGTTCGTTTCATGATAACGTTCTGGTACTATATGTACGCAAAAGTCTTCCTCCTAGGTAACAAAATACCCATTGATGGAAAAGACACCAACTCTGGTGGAATCATCGTTCCCAAGGCTTGGACCTCATACGCAAGATAATGCCTTAACTAGTCCACGCAATTTAGTAATTCGGATCGCGTGAAGGACTATAAACGTCTTAATCTTCACATATGTTGCCTTCTCGTGGCAACTACGATATACTACGACCACTTAGGTTCTTACTAAGTCAAGTTATCCCTTGGTATTTGGCCATTCCGACCTTACCTCAACTGCAACCGAGACTCTGCTCCATATCTTATCTTAATCCCCTTGATAATCCGGGTACAATTCTAAACATTCCTCTCATCATTCCGACGATCTTTAACGGTCCTATCGGTCCTCCGATAAGTTCCCAACTAAACTATTTAGTCTTATCATTCTCAATGGCACTACCTCTGGTAGTCCACTTAACGAACTCTATATGAGTCCTCACGTCATTCTCTCACTTATAACTCTTAACACTCTCATTTCCAAGTTTATAACTTAACGCTCTGATACCATTTCTGTAACACCCCCAAACCCGGGGTCGGGGATCTGGGTTGTCACGCTCCATCAATAATACAATACCTCTATCATTTACAACATTTCTAATAATATAATTCCAAAAAGACCCCAATCACCTACGCACACACACACAAGTTATAGCCTTGGAAAATGAGCAACAATAAATGACATTTGTTATTACAAATCAAATGTACTATCCAGGATCTCATCTATTATTTACAACCTCTACCAGAAGTTACAATAATAGAACTCAATTTCTATACAAGGTTTAATACTACAAACCTATTCCAAATAGTTCTCACTATTACAGTCTACTCTATTCTGTTCACACCGGCAGTATCCATCCTGCTGGGCTAACTCAGGGGTGGTCACTCCAACCCCTTGCTCTCGTACACGAGGTGAATCGGCAATGTTTTCTCCATGCTGAAAGAAATAATAAAGCAAGAATGAGCTAATAGTGCTCAGCAAGAAATCTATCCAAGTTTAAATCTTTAAACTTTTCAAGTAGATAATCCATATAGGATCCATGTTTAAAACTACTAGGGTTATCCCCAAAATAGTATATCTTTCAAAATACCGTATGATTTATAATCATACTCAGATACTTTTCAACATATATATACTCACATATCTACATAGATATCTCATACTGTTCAAAATACTGTAGAATATCAGTAATGAACACCTTCTATTAAAAGAAGTAAAAATGAGCATTATAGCTCGACAACCAGATATAACAGCTTAATCATGTATGTAAGCTTATATCATAAAGAAAACCTCATTCGTATATAGAATGATATATTTATTTCTCTTTTCGTCAAAATATGCCATACAGTACGACTACTGTATGAGGAACATCATTACTCATCACTGTCACGTTATCAGTAACTCAGCGCCTAGGCTTTTGTTACAATGTGCAGTTCAACTCCGATTGGAGGGAAGGGAATATATTGGAACCACGATACACGGTGATCAGCCGTTATATCGTAATGTAACTTTTCTACTAGTAGAAGGACGACTTCCTGTTCGGTTATCACCCTGACCGCATACGGGCCATTGTGCTAAGAGATCACTACCTCGGCGCCTGTTTCATCACCGGGCAAGCCTTAGCACGCAAGAGATCACTACCTCGGCGCCTGTTTCATCACCGGGCAAGCCTTGCTAATTCTGGCACTACCCCGGCACCTATTTCATTGCCGTGTAAGCCCTTCCAATTCCCATGATGAAAAAATATTTAGTGAAACGGAAATCGGAATTTAATTCCATTTTTCCCTCGAGTACAATACTCGTCAAACTTTGTAACCTTTCAGGATACCTTACTCCAGAGTGATAGAAGGGAGTAAGTCAAAAGTGTGTGTCGACCTTAGTCAACAAGACTACCGATGATTATTACGCATTTTGAAATTATGACCAGAGAGTTTATTAAAATATCAGAGTCAGCGAAAGTGAAATACTTTACTTAAATGGGGAACCCATCCCCTAGGTATACATATTTTTAGAGGAACAGTAGCAATAAAATTCTGTCCTCGAATCTTTGAACTAGATTCCCAGTTTACGATGCGTTAGCAAATACTAACTTTATTTAGTTATTTTTACTTATCTCAAGATAATAGTTGGGAATCTCAATTTCAAATACCCTTTATGAAATCAGAAAGCTATATACTTATATAATTATTGGAACCTTTAGTCATATAATAAGGTTCTAAGATTTTAAATCGTATTTGGAATATTTAATAATTCCCAAATAATAATTTTAAATTATATTATACAATGTCAAATCCTCTAAGCGAATACTTAAAAATATTATTCGCCTAGTAAAAATCCTCGAATAATAAGTGTTGACTTATTATTCCATATCAAACACTTAAGTGAATATTCAAGTAATATTCACTTAATAAAATAATATTCAATTAATAAATATTGAATTATTATTCAATATTAAATACCTAAGTGAATAATTAAAATAATATTCACTTAATAAAATAATTTTTAAATAATGGATATTGAATTCTTATTCAATATAAAACATTTAAGTGAATATTTAAAATAGTATTCACTTTATAAAATAGTATTCAAATAATATTCATTGAATTATTATTCAATATGAACTTAGGTGAATATTTTAAAATAATATTCACTTTATACCAATAATAAATATTGGATCAACAATCAATATAAAAACTTAAGTGAATATTTTAAAATAATATTCACTTATACCAATAGTATTCAATAATAAATATTGAATCAATAATCAATATAAAAACTTAAGTGAATATTTTAAAATAATATTCACTTATACCAATAGTATTCAATAATAAATATTGAATCAATAATCAATATAAAAACTTAAGTGAATATTTTAAAATAATATTCACTTATACCAATAATATTCAAATAATATTTATTATAATATTATTCAAATATCTCGCATTAAACATCCAAATACATAGATATTGGATTATTTAATGATCTTAAAAATACAACTGTCCCTGGAATCTTCCAGCTTTGGACAGTAATTCAATTAAAATAACAATCGACTCTCGGTCTAAGTTTTAAAACCATTACATAAGCACTCTATACTTAGAGTCTTTAACTATTACTTTGGTTTATATCTAGTATGTATCTAGCATATAAACATTTCATCTTATACCGCCCTTTAAAGCGAAAACAGTTCTACTACGTTTCACAGCATATATACAATATCATAACATATATCACAACAGCATGATCTCATGGCATAGGGTTTGAAAACTTGCATGCATCTATCATATGCATATATCACATTCCATAATTTTTAATACCATCACATCTATATATGATGTGAGGTTTGAAAGCATGCATGTTAGCATATATTTTACAGTTTGAAAGCATGCCTCTATCATATGCATTTTATCAGAATATCATGCTTTTAAAGTACAGCATGGGAAGAGAAAACTTGCCTCGGGTCCTTGGTCATTACGGGTTTGAGAACTTGCCGGGAAATCTATAAACAAGAAATACCCGATCAGTCTCCTGGCTTAATTATGTAAAGTGCATTTAACTTAAGCACTTAACGTTCTATTAACGAACATCAATAGACTCGCTCTTGGTCATCTATAACCTCGTAACATTACGTAAACTTCTAAGTCAAAAGCTTGGGTGAAAACCTATTCACGAATCCCAAGTATTTATCCTTTACCATTTCCTTGTTTTAAGTCATCCCCTTAGGGGTATTTCACTCGCGCAACTTTCGTTCGCGTAATTTTATAAAATCACTAACTCGTATTCTCCACTCGAACCCTTCTAGACTTCCTTTCCTTATTGTATATACTCGTATCCATTTTAATATCTCAATCCAATTCAAAATTTAAAGGGCTTGATCCCTAACTCAAAGTTCATACAATGAACTATCTCGTTACGCGAAACCGCTTTTACTAAAACGGACGCTATTCCTAAACCGTAAATCAAAACGATATGATTCTTTCGCTAAAATCATCTAGGAAACAGAGCCTACATGCTCATGACAAGAAACCTCAGGTTTATGCTCTGTATCTTGGCCGTAGTCTCTGTCTAAATTACCTAAGTGAAATCCGACATGGTAACGGCGCTAATTCATAATTCCCGTGTTTTTAAACACTCCAATCAAACTACAATCCACCACCAATCCAACCACCAATCAATCTCAACTCTATACTACCATTTAACTGTCTAAACAAGGTCATACTCAAATCCATAAGTTCATCCACAAATCAACCATTAAACAATCTCAAAATCATGCATACATGCTCTTAATCATACTACCACTAACAATCATGCATTTGATCACTTAAAATAAATCATAAGTAAAAGTTGGAGAGGGTTTATACCTTCCTTAGAACATAATAAGGCCTAGCAATGGATGATATGGCCTTCCTTGATCCTTAAACATCACTAACCAACCTCAATCTTCAAGAAAAATCCAAGAAATCCATAGGTTACTATTCACTTCACTATTCATGCTCATCTTTGAATCCATTTTTGGCTAAGCTATCAATCTTGGATGGGGCTAAGATTGAAGATCTACCATGGATATTGGAAGAGGGTGATTTAGAGCCCAAGAACATGAATTTTGGTGGAGTGGAAGTGGTAGAAATATTTTTAAGGGATTGAGGAAGAAAAGTAGCCGAATGGTTGATGTTCTTGATGCTTCTTGTTTTTGTGATTTTCTTTTCTTTCTTTTCTTTTGTTTTGTTTGATTTTATTTTGTCCAATAATCCTCATTAGTTTGCTGATTATTTGTGTGGCTAATACAAGTGTTTGTCACCAATGACAAGGCACAAAAAGCTTGTGGTTGTGGTGAATGTGGTGACAAGGTGGTGATTCATCACCTTGTCATCACTTTGTCATGCTTATGTCATCTTCTTGCATCATGCTTGTGTCATCTTTTGCATTCTAAATTCCTTTATTTATTGCACTTTGATGATCTCATATAGTACTCCTCCTTTGGTTAGGGTTTAATCCATAATTTATCACGCTTTTGTTTCGCGATAGTTTCCAGTGGTTCCAAAGACGTTTCTCCGTACCAAAACTAGGGTACTTCCTTTTACCCTTCCATTACCTTTGCCTAATATATAATCTTAGGTTTCTCACCTTGGTTTAAGGTATGATCATGGATTTCTTATCCTACACACTTTCTCAAGACGATCCAATCAATCCGTCATTAACTGTCCAGTGAATAGTGATCAAACTTTAAAGTTGGAATCTCCCGCTTCTGATCGCGTTTACATTCACTCATTCTTCCTCTACATCAATAATATAACTTCGAAACATTCATACCATGTCCTCTACATAGGGTGGTCTGAAAAACTTTTCCCGCAGGAATTTTACTATTCATCAGTGGAATTTACTATTCATCAAAATTTTTTAACTAAGTCCAAAATTTGGGGTTATTACAATAAGGTTTTAAGCCTTGATCCCATTATTGGATATCTATTTTAAAAGATATGTTTTGAATCTTGGTTCAGTATATTGATACCAAGGAGTTCTAAAGGATTTAAGAAAAGTATTTGAGTATGATTATAAATCATACGGTATTTTGAACGATATACTATTTTGGGGATAACCCTAGTAGTTTTAAACATGGATCCTATATGGATTATCTACCTGAAAGGTTTAAAGATTTAAACTGGGATAGATTTCTTGCTGAGCGCTATTAGCTCATTCTTGCTTTATTATTACTTTCAGCATGAAGAAAACATTGCCGATTCACCTCGTGTACGAGAGCAAGGGGATGGAGTGATCACCCCTGAGTTAGTCCAGCAGGATGGATACTGCCGGTGTGAACCGAATAGTTGTAGACTGTAATAGTGAGAATTATTTTGAATAGGTTTGTATTATTAAACCTTGTATAGAATTGTGAGGTCTATTATTGTAACTTCAGGTAGAGGCTGTAATAATAGATGAGATCCTGGATAGTACTTTTGGTTTGTAATAACAGGTGTTATTTATTGTTGCTCATTTCCGAGGCTATAACTTGTGTGTGTGTGCGTAAGTGATTGGGGTCTTTTGGAATTATATTATTAGAATGTTGTAAATAATACAGGTATTGTATAATTGATGGAGCGTGACAACCCAGATCCCTGACCCCGGGTCTGGGGGTGTTACAGAAATGGTATCAGAGCGTTAAGTTATAAACTTGGAAATGAGAGTGTTAAGAGTTATAAGTGAGAGAATGATGTGAGGACTCATATAGAGTTCGTTAAGTGGACTACCAGAGGTAGTGCCCTTGAGGATGATAAGACTAAAGAGTTTAGTTGGGAACTTATCGGAGGACCGATAGGACCGTTAAAGATCATCGGAATGATGAGAGGAATGTTTAGAATTGTACCCGGATTATCAAGGGGATTAAGATAAGATGCGGAGCAGAGTCTCGGTTGCAGTTGAGGTAAGGTCGGAATGGCCAAATACCAATGGATGACTTGACTTAGTAAGAACCTAAGTGTTTGTAGTTCATCGTAGTTTGCCACAAGAAGGCAGCACGTGAGAAGATTAAGACGTTTACAGTCCTTTACGCGATCCGAATTACTAAATTGCGTGGACTAGTTAAGGCATTATCTTGCGTGTGAGGTTTAAACCTTGGGAACAACGATTCCACCAGAGTTGGTGTCTTTTCCATCAATGGGTATTTTGTTACCTAATAGGAAAACTTTTGCGTACATATAGTACCAGAACGTTATCGTGAGACGAACGTGTTAAATCGCATCGCGAGTATACTTCGTACGATAGGCCATGATGGCTCAACTCGGAAATCAAAGATATGAAGAATGGATAACGTGATTCTAATGAAGACACGGATGGTTGCGACAAGCAATGCGACAATCTCAAGACCTACGAGGGATGAGACCTATGTTGGCCTGGGTTTGGATTCGTTCGATATGATTGATGATAAGAAATTACATATACGTTAATCGACCTCCATCTTTTTGAGGATGTGTTGATGCGGCCGTAGGAGGCCCAATCGCTGGACGATTATCGGGGAATGGCGAATATGTTCGAACTCCCGACCTGTCTAAGGACTTGTACGATTTTGAGGTACCGTTGGTTAGTACCCTAAGCCATGAAGGCAGAAAGATAAGATCATCCTTGTACGGGTGATGTTAGAAATTATGATGACCATTGACTTTTTGGTATCTACTTGCTGGTGCACTACTCAATCTAAAACTGTTCATGCCTGTGTTACCTTGAATAGTTCATGTCAGGTAACCTTTCGAGTTCCTACTTCAAACTTGGGATGCAACCAACACTTGCGATATTCATTTTAATTTCTTTATTTTCTCCTCTCATTACCTTGAGGTTTAAATACGCGGAGTAACTTACCATTACTCATCAGAGCACTTTGTTCGTGCCCTAGGATGACCGGAAGAGGGAACCATTATTCATTTATCCTTCTAGGTCCATATTTTATTCTTTATTCTTTCAATTATCTAAGGAATGTTCAAATAATGCTTCCTTAATTATTTGACGAATATTCTTTAACGATTATTTGGATATTCGATTCTTTTCATACTTGGACTCCTCAGTTGAGTTCATAAATATGTAGCTATGTGTTTAAAACATAGATGATATATATTTCAGAGACTACTCGAGAATTCTTCTCTCTATTTAAGATGAGATTTGTACATCTGACGTTGAAATCGTAGAAAGGATATCAATTTGATATTGATATTCTGAATTCAATTCTATTGGAGAATTTGGCAAAGTTTATGTACGAATACACCTTTGGGTGGACCGTTTCACTAATGAGAAATGTTGCTGGGAGGTTATTGGTTGTTCCAATATCGAGAACCATCTATTTAAACCTTATATTCTATTCAAAGGTTATAATTACCTTGTTTGTCCCAAACTTAATTATCCTTCTTTTTCAATTCATTATCCGAGTAGTCAAAATTTTGTTTTCTTTCTTTCTTTCTTCAACTAAGATGTCGAGATTTTGTGCTATCAAATTGAAACTAGCTAATTGTATGTGCCATTGCGATTTACTAGTTAATTGCTCTAACTAGTGAAATTTTAATGATATGATGAAAATCTAGCGAATCATCCTAGCTAGATGCTGCATCCCAAACTAATCAAACTAGCAAATTTTGTTCGGATAGTTATTAATGTTTATTGGACTGAACTAGTTATTGTATCACTAAGTTCAACTTTCGGTCGAAATTATATAAGTGAATTCACGATGCATTTGTATGCAGTGAAGTATGGTGGGAAGATTTTCAAACGATAATTTGATTGAGACCTAACCAGGTCGCTCCCTCAGCGAGAATTTTTACAAAGTTTTTGTTTATATATATAAAGCATTCAGTTGCTTGAAAGTATTCTTGGTACCATGCAAGTATTTTCCTTAATATTTGGAAAAAGAGAATGTTGAAGCTGAGAGCTAAAACAAATGAGTCCAATAAGTTATGAATCGAAGTTTACGGAAAATTGCCAAGGTTTGTTTCGCATGATGCGAATTCAGAATAACGAAACGTTTGAAACGACTGATTATGTTACCTTGGTTAAAGAAACGACCGTGACAAATACGAAACGGGAAGTACCTAGTGTACAGAATATCCCTGTCGTCAGCGGATTCGAGGATGCATTTCCAGAAGATCTTCCGGGGTTACCACCCGGCAGAAAAATAGAGTTGCTACAGAATTAGCTCCGAGAACGGCGCCGGTATCGAAGGCCCCGTACCGACTAACTCCCGTCGAGATGAGGAAATTAGTCGCTCAAGTGTAGGAATTATTAGAGAAAGGAATGATAAGACCAATTACGTCACCGTGGGATGCGCCAGTGTTAATTGGTGAAGAAAAAGGACAGCAGTATGAGGCTGTGCATAACCTATCAAAAGCTGAATAGGCTAACTATTAAGGATGAATACCCCTGCCAAGGATCGGTGATTTGATCGATCGGCTGCACGATGCCGTTAAACTCTCGAAGATTGATTTAAGAACTGGATTCCACCAGTTGAATATTAAACCAGAGGACGTAAACAAGACTGCGTTTCGCACCAAGAAGGGACACTACGAGTTTTAGTAATGTCGTTTGGGCTGACGAATGCCCTTGCAGCCTTCACGGGCATGCTGAATAGACTTTTCAAGAAGTATTTGGATAAATGTGTCATAGTGACATCGACAATGTTTTAGTTTACCTCAAGGACCGAGGAAGAAAATGCAGAACATTTGAGGATAGTGTCAGAAGCACTGAGGAGAGAAAAGTTATATGCCAAGTTTTCAAAGTGCGAGTTTTGGCTAAAGGAAGTACAATTTTAGGACATGTGGTCAACAGTAAAGGAGTACTGGTTGTCCCTGCTAAGTAAAAGCTGTTTCAAACTGGGAAGGACCAACTACACCAACCGAGGTGAGTAATTTTGTGGATTTAGCCGGATATTACCGGAGATGTGTACAAGATTTTGCTATAATAGCAACACCACTGACCAGACTTACTTGAAAGACTGAAAAGTTGAATGGATCGAGAAATGTGAGAAAAGTTTCCGGGAAGTTAAGAAGAGACTAGTCACTGTCCTGTGCTGGTACTGCCAGACGGGAAGGGAGATTGTATCGTCTATAACGACGCATAGTATAAAGGATTTGAGTGTGTGCTTATGCAGCACGGGGAGGTAATTGTGTATGAATCCAGACAGTTAAAGGAATATGAATTTAGATACCCTACGCTTGACTTAGAATGGGCAGCGATAGTTTTCGCTTTATAGTTTTGGAGGCCCTACTTGTATGGAAAGAAGTGCGAGAATTACTCAATCATAAGAGCATTAGATACGCTTTCCCAGAAAGAACTTAACATGAGAACAGAAAAGATAGCTAAAGCTAATCAAGGATTATGATGGTGGGATTCTTTACCACCCAGGGAGGGCCAATGTGGTGGCCAATGCCTTAGTAGGAAAAAGAGACCTAAGATGATAACATCGTCGGATAAGTCAATCGAAGGATTTGAGAAAATGGAAATTGGGGTTAAGATAACCGGAAACGATATTAAGAGACTATTTGAGGTTGCAATACAACCAGAATTGCTGTAGGAAATCAAGTTATGACAAGAACGAATGACAAGTAAAGGTAAGGGAAGTTAAGGAAATGTTATAAGTGGCCGGATAAAAGGATTTATCGATTGGCAAATGAATATTGGATATGTCAGAAAATGAAGTCAGAACAAGGACCTAGTTGACTATCACAGTTAGTAGAGATTCCTGATTAGGAATGTAATTTTAATATAATGGATTCTGTGATAGGATCAACAAGTATCGAGTTGGACTATGACGTCAATTGAGCTATAATTGATGAATCAAATGGGTCTACTCATATGTTGTTTTAGTAAAAGATCTTAAATCAAAAAGTTGCGATATAGATAATTGGGTGACGTGGAGTTCAGTCACCATCGTGTCAGATAAGGACCAATGATTGAACTCTCGATTCGGGAGGAGTTCTCCAAACATGTTTGGCAACGAGTTTGAGTGCAAGCACTACGTAGGATCCGCAGACCGACGGACCGACCAAAAGAAACCTTTCAGAGAACCGAAGTTATGGTAAGCGTTGTACCGCCGACTGCAAGAGTAGTCATATGTTGATAGAAAATGGGTGTATAAGAATACAACCAGAATTGGCTTATATAAAGCGTCCGGTAGGTAGCACAGACCGGAATGAGTAAGGGTTGTAATGAACCAGTGGGTTGAGGAGTCAACCTGGAAACTGGGGATTTCTATATTGAAAGAGTGACCTCGGCTGTTTTCTTAGATTCCGGGACGGAATCCTTTTAAGTAGGGGAGACTGTAATAACCCCAAATTTTGGACTTAGTTAAAATTTTTTTGATGAATAGTAAATTCCACTGATGAATAGTAAAATTCCTGAGGAAAAGTTTTTCAGACCACCCTATGTAGAGGACATGGTATGAATGTTTCGAAGTTATATTATTGATGTATAGGAAGAATAAGTGAATGTAAACGCGATCAGAATCGGGAGATTCCAACTTTAAATTTTGATCACTATTCACTGGACAGTTAAGAACGTATTGATTTGATCGTTTTGAGGAAGCGTGTAGGATGAGAAATCCATGATCATATCTTAAACCAAGGTGAGAAACCTAAGATTATATATTAGACAAAGGTAATGGAAGGGTAAAAGGGAAGTACCCTAGCTTTGGTACAGAGAAACGTCTTTAGAATCACTGGAAACTATCGCGAAGCAAAAGCGTAATAAATTATGGATTAAACCCTAACCGAAGGAGGAGTATTTTATGAGATCATCAAGTGCAATATATAAAGGAATTTAGAATGCAAAAGATGACACAAGCATGATTTAGGGAGATGACATAAGCATGATGAAGTGATGACAAGGTGATGAATCACCACCTTGTCACCACATTCACCACCACCACAAGCTCTTTTGTGCCTTGTCATTGATGACAAGCACTTGATATTAGCCACACAAACAATTCAGTAAAGTAATAAGGATTATTAGACAAAAGAAAATCAAACAAAACAAAAGAAAAGAAAGAAAAGAAAATCACAAAAGAGAAGTGTCAAGAACAAGAAGCCATTCGGCTATTTTCTTCCATCAAACCCTTAAAAATTTTGCTACAACTTCCACTCCACCAAAAATCATGTTCTTGGGCTCTAAATCACCCCCTTCCAATATCCATGGTAGATCTTCAATCTTAGCCTCATCCAAGATTGATAGCTTAGTCAAAAATGGATTCAAAGATGAGCATGAATAGTGTTTTGGAATAGTAACTTGGGATTTCTTGGTTTGTTCTTGAAGATTAAGGTGGATTAAGGATCAAGGAAGGTCATACCATCCATTTCTAGGCTATATTAAGTTCTAAGGAAGGTATAAACCCTCTCAAACTTTTACTTATGATTTATTTTAAGTGATCAAATGGATGATTGTTAGTGATAGCATGATTAAGAGCATGTATGCATGATTTTGAGATTGTTTAATGGTTGATTTGTGGATGAACTTATGAATTTGAGTATGACCTTGTTTAGACAGTTAAATGGTAGTATAGACTTGAGATTGATTGGTGGTTGGATTGATGGTTGATTGTAGTATTGGTTGGAGTGTTTAAAACACGGGAATCATGAATTAGCACCGTTACCATGTCGGATTTTACTTAGGTAATTTAGACAGAACACACGACTGCAAAACAGGGCATAAACTGGAGGTTTTTGACCATGAGCATGTAGGCTCTGTTTCCTAGATTACTTTAGCGAAAGAATCGTATCGTTTTGAATTACGGTTTAGGAGAAACGCCCGTTTTAGTAAAAGCGGTTTCGCGTAACTAAGCGATTCACTGTATGAACTTTACGATTGTGATCAAGCCCTTTAAAAATGGAATTGGGTCAAGATATTGATAAGGATATTAGTATGGACAGTTAGGAAAAGAACCTAGAAGGTTTCGTGTTAAAAAGATAATTTTTCGATTTTATAAAAATACGCGAACGAAAGTTGCGCGAGTGAAATACCCCTAAGGGGATGGTTTAAAACAAGGAAATGATAAAGGATAAATACTTGGGATTCGTGAATAGGTTTTCACCCAAGCTTTTGACTTAGAAGTTTACGGAATGTTACGAGGTTATAGATGACCAAGAGCGAGTCGATTGATGTTCGTTAATAGAACGATAAGTGCTTAAGTTAAATGCACTTTACATGATTAAGCCAGGAGACTGATCGGGTATTTCTTGTTTATAGATTTCCCGGCAAGTTCTCAAACCCGTAACGACCAAGGACCCGAGGCAAGTTTTCTCTTCCCATGCTGTACTTTAAAAACCTGATATTCTGATAAAATGCATATGATAGATGCATGCTTTCAAACTGTAATATAGGTATATGTTATCATGCATGCTTTCAAACCTCACATCATATATAGATGTGATGGTATTAAAAATAATGAAATGTGATGTATGCATATGATAGATGCAGACAAGTTTTCCAACCCTGCACCATATTATGTTGCTGTTGTGATTTATGTTACAGTATTGCTATATATGCTGCTTATGCTGTGATATAACGTATAAACTGTTTTCGCCTTATAAAAGCGGTGTACAATATAAGGTTTATATGCTAGATAAGTACTAGATATAAACCAGAGTTAATAGTTAAAGACTCTAAGTATAGAGTTCTTGTGCGATGATTTTAAAACCTAGACCGGGAGTCAATTATTATTTTAATTAAACTACTGTCCAAAGCTGGAAGGTTCCAGGGACAGTGTATTCTAGAGATTATTAAATATTCCAATATTTATATAGTTGGATATTTAAGGTGAGATATTTGAATAATATTATAATAAATATTATTTGAATATTATTGGGTCAAGTGAATATTATTCTTGAATATTCACTTGAGTGTTATATTGAATAATAATTCAATATTTATTATTCGAATATTATTTTATTCAAGTGAATATTATTTTGAATATTCACTTAAGGGATTTAATATTGAATAATAATTCAATATTTATTATTTGAATATTATTTAATTAAGTGAATATTATTTTTGAATATTCACTTAAGTGTTCTATATCGAATAAGAATTCAATATTAATTATTTGAAGATTATTTAATTAAGTGAATATTATTTTAAATATTCACTTAGGTGTTTAATATTGAATAATAATTCAATATTTATTATTTGAATACTATT
Source organism: Heracleum sosnowskyi (assembly GCA_030848705.1). Classification (NCBI taxonomy): domain Eukaryota; kingdom Viridiplantae; phylum Streptophyta; class Magnoliopsida; order Apiales; family Apiaceae; genus Heracleum; species Heracleum sosnowskyi. The sequence continues at coordinate 297,248 of JAUIZM010000043.1, read as the reverse complement.
AATTAAGTGAAAATTATTTGAATATTCACTTAAGTGTTTTATATGGAATAATAAGTTAATACTTATTATTTGAGGATTACTTACCTAGGTGAATATTATTTTAATATTCACTTAGGGGATTGTATATTGAATAATAATTTGATAATTATTAATTGGGTATTTATTAAATATTCTAAATATGATTTAAAATCATAGAACCTTATTATATGATTAAAGGTTCTAATATTCATACAAGTGTATAACTTTCTGATTCCAGAAAGGGTATTTTAAAATTTAGATTCCCAACTATTATCTTGAGGTAACTAAAAATAATTAAATAGGGTTAGTATTTCTAACTCATCGAAAACTGGGAATCTAGTTCGAGGATTCGAGGACAGAGTTTTATTTCCACTGTTCCTCTAAAATATTTATAACTAGGGGATAGCTCCCCCATTCAAGTAGAGTGTTTCACACTCGCTGAACTCTGATATTTCCATAAACTCCCTGGTCATAATTTCAAAATGCGTAGTAATCATCGGTAGTCTTGTTGACTAAGGTCAACCCACACTTTGACTTACTCCTTTCAAATGCTCTGGAGTAAGGTGTTCTAAAAGGTTACAAAGTTTTGACGAGTATTGTACTCGGGGAAAAATGGAATTAAATTCCGATTTCCGTTTCACTGATATTTTTCATCATGGGAATTGGAAGGGCTTACACGGCAATGAAACAGGTGCCGGGGTAGTGCCATAATTATCAAGGCTTGCCCGGTGATGAAACAGGCGCCGAGGTAGTGACCTTGCGTGCAAGGGCTTGCACGGTAATGAAACAGGTACCGATGTAGTGATCTCTTAGCACAATGGCCCGTATGCGGTCAGGGTGATAACCGAACAGGAAGTCGTCCTTCTACTAGTAGAAAAGAAAAGTTACGATACAACGGCTGATCACCGTGTATCGGGTGTTCCAGTATATTCCCTTCCCTCCAATCGGAGTTGAGCTGCACATTGTAACAAAAGCCTAGGCGCTGAGTTACTGATAATGTGACAGTGATGAGTAATGATGTTCCTCATACAGTAGTCGTACTGTATGGTATGTTTTGACGAAAAGAGAAATAAATATATCATTCTATATACGAATGAGGTTTTCTTTAAAGGTTTCCTTTATGATATAAGCTTACATATATGCTTAAGCTGCTATATCTGGTTGTCGAGCTATAATGCTCATTTTTGCTTCTTTTACAGAAGGTGTTCATTACTGATATTCTACAGTATTTTGAACAGTATGAGATATCTATGTAGATATGTGAGTATATGTTGAGAAAGTATTTAAGATATACAGTATGTCGAACTGTATAGTATTTTGAATCTGTGGATAAGGTTTTAAGCCTTGATCCCATTATTGGATATCTATTTTAAAAGATATGTTTTGAATCTTGGTTCAGTATATTGATACCAAGGAGTTCTAAAGGATTTAAGAAAAGTATTTGAGTATGATTATAAATCATACGGTATTTTGAACGATATACTATTTTGGGGATAACCCTAGTAGTTTTAAACATGGATCCTATATGGATTATCTACCTGAAAGGTTTAAAGATTTAAACTGGGATAGATTTCTTGCTGAGCGCTATTAGCTCATTCTTGCTTTATTATTACTTTCAGCATGAAGAAAACATTGCCGATTCACCTCGTGTACGAGAGCAAGGGGATGGAGTGATCACCCCTGAGTTAGTCCAGCAGGATGGATACTGCCGGTGTGAACCGAATAGTTGTAGACTGTAATAGTGAGAATTATTTTGAATAGGTTTGTAGTATTAAACCTTGTATAGAATTGTGAGGTCTATTATTGTAACTTCAGGTAGAGGTTGTAATAATAGATGAGATCCTGGATAGTACTTTTGGTTTGTAATAACAGGTGTTATTTATTGTTGCTCATTTCCGAGGCTATAACTTGTGTGTGTGTGCGTAAGTGATTGAGGTCTTTTGGAATTATATTATTAGAATGTTGTAAATAATACAGGTATTGTATAATTGATGGAGCGTGACAACCCAGATCCCTGACCCCGGGTCTGGGGGTGTTACAAAGACGCTTTCTTTTGATGTTCAACTATCTTGGCGTTTGCCTCATCTCTAACTTCGTCAATTAGATCTAAAGCCAGCCTCAAGCCTTCTTCATTTATCTCTGGTTCATAAGCTTCAACTCTAGGGGATGCATGAGTGATTTCTACAGGAACCACTGCCTCTGCTCCATAAGCTAGCAGGAATGGAGTTGCCCCAGTAGTGACTTTGCAAGTAGTACGATATGCCCAAAGTATGGGGAGCAACTCGTCTACCCAAGTGTTTCTGGAACGTTCAACTCTTTTCTTCAGTCCATCTAGGATAATCCGATTTGCAACCTCAGCTTGCCCATTTGCTTGAGGATGAGCAACAGAAGTGAAGCGTAATTGGATATCATTCTCATTGCAATATTTCTTGAACTCATCATTGTTGAATTGAGTCCCATTATCCGTAACAAGGACTCGTGGAATTCCATACCTGCATATCACACTCTCCCAGAAGAATTGCATCACTTGCTTGGTGGTTATCTTGGCTAATGGCTTAGCCTCAATCCACTTAGTAAAGTAATCGATTGCCACTATCAAGAACTAGCCATTGGAAATGGCCCAAGTATATCCATTCCCCACATAGCAAAAGGGATAGGAGAGTTAATGGATGTCATCATCTCAGGTGGTTGTCTAACCACGGGTGCATGTTTCTGGCACCGTTCACATTTTCTCACATAGCCTTTGGCATCAGCCAGCATGCTTGGCCAATAGAAACCTAGACGGGTTATTTTATGTGCAAGGGCTCTGCCCCCCAGGTGTTGCCCACAGATTCCTTCATGTACTTCTTTTAGGGCCAATTCTGCCTCTTGGGGTCTCAAACACTTCAGATAAGGAATGATGAAAGACTTCTTGTATAGGATTCCTTCAATTAGGGCATACCTTAGTGCTCTGACGTATAGCCTTCGTGCTTCTGAAGTGTCGCTGGGCAACCACCCAGTTTCCAAGTGAGCTTTGATGGGATCGATCCAACAACTGGTAATACCAATGGGTGCTACCAACTTCCCGTTAATGCTTGGGGTCTTCAAGACTTGGAAGTATACACTCCCTGCATAGTTCTCAATTTCAGAAGAGGCAAATTTAGACAAGGCATCAGCCTTCACGTTTTCCTCTCCGGGAATGTGCTCCACATAGCATTCATTGAATTGAGTCATGATGGCTTTGACAAGTTTCAAGTACTTGGCCATGACTTCATCCCTAGCTTCAAACTCTCCATTTACTTGGGAAATCACCAGCCTTGAGTCTCCGCATACTTTCAGAGTTTTGACTCTTAAGGCTCCATCCAGCCCTAAGCCAGCTATCAAAGCTTCATACTCAGCCTCATTGTTTGTCGTTGGGAAGTCAAGTTTTAGTGCATACTCTATTATGAATCCATCAGGACTTTGTAGCACCAAACCAGCTCCACTTGATTTTGTTTTTGATGCTCCATCAAAATAGAGCACCCAACATTCTTTGGAGACCCTTTCTTCACCTTCTTTGTCTTCTACTATTACTTCCTCTATTACTTCCTGCCCCCCGACTTCTTGGTTGTCAATGGTGCATTCAACCATGAAGTCAGCAAGTGCCTGAGCTTTTATGGCCATTCGAGGCTTATACTTGATGTCGAACTCGCCCAATTCAATAGCCCATTTGATCAGCCTTCCACTAACTTGAGGACTGTGCAAGATGTTTCTCAGCGGTTGATCAGTCAAGACCTCTATCTTGTGTGCCTGAAAGTAGGGGCGTAGTTTTCTTGAGGCCATTATCAAGGCTAAGGCAAACTTCTCTATGTTAGAGTAGTTTATTTCTGCCCCATGCAAAATTTTACTCACATAGTAGATGGGTTTTTGAACCTTCATTTCTTCCTTCACCAAAACAGCTCCAAGGGCAGTGTCGGAGACAGCCAAGTATAGATATAGAATTTCTCCTGGCTTTGGTTTTGCCAACAGTGGCGCTTCAGCCATGTATTTCTTCAGGGCCTCAAAGGCCTCTTGGCTTTCAGGTGTCCACTCGAAATTTTTCACATTTTTGAGTGCTTTGAAAAAAGGTAAGCACTTTTCTCCGGACTTGGAGATGAACCTTCCCAATGCTGCAACTCTTCCTGTCAGTTTCTGCACATCCTTAACTGACTTGGGTGGTTCCATGTCTAGAATTGCCTTGATCTTGTCAGGGTTAGCTTCGATTCCTCTTTTGGAGACCATCAGGCCTAAAAACTTCCCTGAGCCTACCCCGAAGGCACATTTTGCTGGATTTAACATCATTTTGTGGTGCCTCAGCACTTCAAACACTTCACGAAGATGTTTTATATGGTCTGCCTTGTCGAGGCTCTTGACTAGCATGTCATCCACATAAACTTCCATTGTCTTGCCAATCAGTGGTTCAAAAATCTTATTCACCAATCTTTGGTATGTTGCCCCTGCATTCTTAAGTCCAAATGCCATGACTAAATAACAGAAAACACCAAAGTCGGTAATGAATGATACCTTGGAGATGTCGTCCTTGTGCATCTTGATTTGGTTGTATCCACTGAAGCCATCCATGAAACTTAGCATCTCGTGTCCAGCAGTGGCATCTATCAAAGCATCAATCCTTGGTAAGGGAAAACAATCCTTAGGACATGCATCATTTAAGTCGGTGAAGTCCACACACATCCTCCACTTTCCATTAGCTTTCTTGACCATCACTGGGTTAGCCAACCATTCAGGGAACTGAATTTCTTCAATAAAACCTGCTTCCAAGAGTTTTTCTACCTCCTGCTTGATGGCTTCTTGCCTTTCTGGAGCAAAATTTCTCTTCTTTTGTTTTACTGTCTTTCTTTCTGGATCCACATTCAATTTGTGGGTTATCAATTGGGGATCAATCCCTGGCATATCAGCTGCTGTCCAAGCAAATACATCACTGTTTTCTTGGAGAAAGGATGTCAACTTACTTTTCATAGATTCAGGTAGTAGAGCTCCAATGTAGGTGACTTTGTCTGGTTCTCCTGGAATCAGGGGAATGGGAACAAGATCCTCAGCTGGCTTTTCTCTTCTTTCTTCATCGTTTCTGATGTCCATGTCTTCAATTGGGAGAACCTGCCCCCCGACTCCGTCTGGCCTTAACGCGGCTTCATAACAACTCCTGGCTGTCTTCTTATCACCCCTTTCTTCTCCAACTCCATTCCTGGTTGGGAACTTGATTTTTAGGTGGTAAGTTGAGGCCACAGCCTTAAAAGCGTGAAGGCCGGTCCTTCCAAGGATGGCGTTATAGGTCGAGGATGCCTTAATTACCACAAAATTCAACATTTGAGTTACCTCTTTTGGTTCCTTACCAATAGTTACTGGCAAAAGAATTGTGCCTTCCACTTTAGATTCTACCCCATTGAATCCGTAAATGGGCATGTTTGTGGGGATTAGTTGAGAATCATTATACCCCATCTTCAAGAACGTGTCATGAAAAAGGACATCAACAGAGGCCCCATTGTCCACCAAGACTCGTTTTACCTCATTATTTCCAATTACTGGGGCTATCACTAGAGGATCATCATGGGGGAACTTCACCCCTTCAAGGTCAGAATCATCAAACCCAATTGTCATTTCGATTTTTGCACGCTTGGGTGCTTCTCCAACAATATGCATTACTTCTCGGGCATAAGCCTTCCGAGAGTTCCTTGTAGTTCTGGCTGCGGTTGGCCCACCTGAAATCATATTGATCACTGGTCCTCGGGCTGGTGGGTTACGACCTTGATCTCGGTCCCCATCCCTCCGATCATAGTCCCTCCTAGGAGGGTTCCTGTCTTCGTCCTTGGTGAATTTACTCAACTTCCCTTTTCAGATTAGAAATTCAATCTCATCCTTGAGTTGCCTACAATCATCAGTATCATGGCCTGAATCTTTATGGTATCTACAGTACTTGTTCTTATCTCTCTTTTCAGGATCTCCCCTTAGTGGCTTCGGCCATCGAAAGTCCCTATCTTTCTCAATGTCATATAGGATTTGACTCCTTGGGGCATTCAATCTTGCATATTCAGTAAACTTCGTGCCTGGAATACTCTTCCTCGGAGCTGAATCAGAGTCTTTATTCGTACGAGGATATTTGTCCTTGACATCATACTCTTGTTCTGCCTTCCGTTTCTTTGATACACCATTATTCCCACCACCTATGGCGGGGGTATCACTCTTCTTCATGCTTTCTTCAGCTTTAATGTACTTTCCAACCCTTTGTTGGAGCTCAGCCATGCTCTCAGGAGGGTGTTTGGCCAATGACATCTTGAAAAAGACATCCGTGGTTCCTTGCTGAAGGGCTATCATAGCTACCTTGTTGTCTAGATCTGGTATATTCAATGTTTCCTTGGTGAAACGTTTGAGATAATCTCGCAACGTCTCGTTTCTTCCTTGAGTTAAGTTCATGAGTGAAGCAGAGCTTTTCTCATGTACTCGCCCACTGATGAACTGACTAATGAAGGTTGTGCTTAGATCTCTGAAACAACCGATAGAGTTGGGCGGCAAGCGGCTATACCATCTTTGGGCCATTCCAGCTAAGGTCTGAGGAAACGCCCTACATTTAAGAGCATCAGTAACTGGTTGCAGCAACAGTGCATTTGAAAAAGTCCTCACATGAGTTGCGGGATCACCCGTTCCGTCATATGCCTTGATGGTAGGCATCTTGAATTTTCTTGATACATGAGCGTTCATTACCTCCTCTGTAAAAGGTGGAATAGGATCGTCTGGGTCACCCAGCTGTGTCAAAACACGAGGATCTGACCTGGGAATTTCCATCCTTGGAGCCCTAGCCCCTTCTTGTCTCCTTGAAGGTGTTCCCAAATCAATTAGAGGGACTTCTCCTGCCCTTTGGTTTGAAGGCTGAGTATGCCTTCTTTGTTGCTCTATCTCCATGTCTTTCTTTAGTCTCTGGATTTCGGCCTCATGAGCCCTTATCCTTTCCATGGCAGTCATAGGTGCCCTTGTTGTTGCCCCCCGATTCCTTCTTCCAAGGGGCTCTTTACTGGCTCTTCTTCTTCTGGGTGTTTGATCTCGTCCTTCGTCAGACGAGTAGTCATCAGAGTAGGGCCCAGAATAATCTAAGTATCTCCCTTCAGGGATAGGTCCCAATCCTCGAATGTAGGCTGGTTCGTATGGTTCATGAATTACTGGGGCATGGCCACTTCTTCCGGCTTCAGGGGGATAGTTGGGTAGTCCATATGCTGGATTCGTGCTTATAGGAAGCACGGTTGTGGAGATTTGTGCTCCATGAGGAAGGTTATGGTCGAGGGGCGAGACAACCATCTGAAGAGGGTTTGTCTCGTTCTGAGGTGTGAAAGCTTGGGGATTCGTCCCTTGTGGTTGAGAAACCATCTCCGTCCCTGGTGGTTGAGAAACCATCTCTGTGGTGAGGGGTAACGACCCTGGTTCCGTGCTGATCGGAGCAGTGGTGACGACAGTCGATTCAGTAGCGGTTGCTGTTCTTCGTGTTCTAGCCATGGTTGACGTCTTCTTCCCACAGACGGCGTCAAATGTTATGGATCAGAAAGTGAATTTAGATATTGACGGCGGTATTCAATGAATGAGGGTGGACAATCGTGTCTTAATGGCTGCTCTCGTGGTTCGTGACTAAACAGGTCCTCACAAGATGCCTACGTATCTCTGCTGTATAGAGAATCAAGCCAAGAAAACGTAGTTCTGATTGTAGGATCAGGGTCCTTATATAGGCGTCAGGAGCCTTGCATTTAGAGTAGAAGAAGGTGACTTGGAGGCCAAGTCGTCTTCTTAGATCAGGATTGTGAATCCTATTTCGTAGGAGACTGACTCCTGATTGGTTTGTATGTCTTGATTGCTGATCCTTGAAGAGTTTAACATGTTTTGGACTTATTTAATGAATTGGTAATTTCCCTTATTTATTAATTACGAAATTAATAAATGATTAGGGTTTCGGGCCTTTTTATCGGGCCTAATTCTTGGACCAAACTAGGTCTAATTAATATATCATTAATTATCTCTAGGGTTATATTTCAGCCCATATCAATCTCATTTCTTGAATATAATAATATATAATTCACTACACGGTCAAATACTATACCAAAATAAAATTTGGAATTTCTGAATTCCGATCGTCTTTGCATTCACTTATTTACTCCGTAGATCACTAATATGACTTCGGAATATCCACACTACGTCTCGTACATAGGTGGCATGAAAAATTTTCTTAACCCTCAAAATCACTATTCATTCACCAAATTCACTATTCACTGACGCACTTAATCATAATAAGAAAAGTTTTAAATTTTTCCAAAAATCCGGGTTATTACACCTGTGTTAGAATAGTTTTCCTATTCTTCTTTATAGCACTTGTTCCTTGACACCTGACTTCCAAAGCATCCCAAATCTCTTTGGCAGTTTTACAGCCAATTACTCTGTTAGACATAACATTGTCTAAAGCACTGTGAAGTAGATGTCTAACCTTTGCATCCTTTGCAATTGATGAGATGTCTTCAGGAGTCAAGTCTTTCTTCTCTTTTGGAACAGTCTTTTGTTCTTGACCAGAAACAACAGGAGCCAATTTTGTTGGCATATGAGGACCATCATTGATTCTATCAAGATATTCTGGATCTGTGGCTTCCAGAAACATGGTCATCTTTACCTTCCATATTGGATATTCTGCTGGCCTGAGAATTGGAACCCTGATTGACTCATATCGACTTACAGAAGTTGGTTGAACCTTCTGAGCATTAGAACCTGCGTTTGAACCTTCCTGAGAGTTGTCAGCCATGATTATACTTGTGTTTAGATCGATAAACTGTATATATTAAACAGCCTAGGCTCTGATACCAATTGTTAGGCCGAATACACAATATATAATCAATATATGTATGAGAAGAACAATTAAGAACACTGTTTATGATCAATAAACTGAATTATATAAATAACTCCTCTCTTAGTGATGTAAAATATCACAAAGAGCTGCTAGGTTACAAGAATAATGTATTCAGTATTCGCATCCCTTTTAGGGTTAACCTATCTGTGTTTATATAGTACACAGCTACATAATCAATCTCTAATTGATATCCTATAAATCAGCTATACAATTTATATCAATCTAGGATTGCTTCTGTCTTCTGTCCCGTTTATTTAGCTATCTCAATATATTCTGCTTCTTTCCATCTTCAGAATATATTGCTTCTAGAATCTTCATGTTAGCACCGACATCTAAAATAAACTCTCACCCCATCAGACTTTAAATAAACTCTGACTGGCTTCAAGTAAACTCTGATGATTACCTGTTTCTTAAACACTGATAAAACAATCATTAGCAATTATATCTAACATCACCAGTCATGTGACTTGAGCATCCACTGTCCAAGATCTATATGACTCTTTTATTCCTGTTGCCCTGCATTCACAAAGTAACTAAGTTGTTTTTGGTACCCACACTTGGTAGGGTCCAGTTGATTTAGAAATAGTTTTGTTAACAATTCCTCTGTCATAAATTGCATTCTTCACAGTAGGAGACTTCACTTTGTTTGTGGCTTTGGAGTTTACACTCTTAGGCTCACATGAAGTTTTCACCCTCTCAACCTTGATTGGGGATCCTGTCCTGTGAGTGTGCATGTGTGTGTGTGATTCACAAGATTGTGCAGAATCAAGTTTATGCTTAAGAGATAAACAATTAGCAATCACAGTCACATAGCATGTCATGCAGTTTGAATTACCACAGAAAGAATCATGAATAGAATTTAAACCTACAGAATGGTTGCTCAGGTTATCAACTTCAACATTCACTTGTTTATTACACTTATGAGTCAAATGATTAACAGATAGGCATTTCTGACACTGTTTCCTAGGAGCATTGGCACATAAGCATAGTTGTTACTCTTGTTGACACCTATTTTACCATTTCTGTTTTGTTTCTTTTTCTTAACAACTTCCTTTTTAATCTTAGGACTCTTGACAAGGTTGTCTTTGGTTTCTTTCTGAACAACAGACTTAGGAGAAGAAGAAGTGTCTTTAGCAGCCTCATCTTCTTCAAGTAGTTGTTGCTTGATGATCAGTAGTTCTTCATCAAACTCAACAACACTCTTTTTGAAAATGGGCTTTTCAACACTTGACAGTATGGTTGGGGCATTTTTGTTTGTAAAAGATTCTTTTCCTTTGCCCTTGGACTTCTTCCTTCCCTTATCATTTTCATAATCAAAACCAACTCCAACCTTGCAGTCTTCAGTGTGTTCCTTGTGATAGGTTTGAATGAGCTCAGATGAGTTCTTGAAACTTCTTAATTTCAATTCATTTTCAGCAATTTGTTCTCTAAGGGCTTTTTCTATTTGTTCAGCACAAATCACTTTGTTTTTAAGATACTCAATCTCCTTTTTCAAACCATCAAGGCTCACAACCATTAACTCAAGTTCTTCATTCTTTTCTGTAAGCTCAAGATTTCTAGCAGTTAGTCTTATCAATTTTTTCATTTGCTACTAACATGCTAGTATGAATATTGAACATCTCAGTACTCATATCTTCAACAGTTTGCTTATATTGAAAGGGAGTCATATCAAGAGAAGTAAGAATAGGTACCTGACTTGTGGAATCACCATCATCAGAAAATGCCATCAAGGCATAGTTTGAGTACTCTTGTTCTTCTTCTTCATCAGAGTCATCCCAGCACTTTCCCTCAGCAATAAAAGCTTTATCCTGTTGTTTCTTGAGTAGAGCCTCATACTTAGCTTCAAGCTCTAAGTATGCTTTGTCCTTCTTGACCTGTTTGGGCTTTTTGCACTCAGTGGCAAAATGCCCAAGTTCATTGCAGTTATAGCACCTTATCTTGGTCCTATCCACACTTCCAGACTTGTATCCACCTTTAGCAGCACCAGCAATCCCTTTCCCTTTATTGAAGGTGTTTGAGCCACTAGATCCACCAGCATTTCCAGTATTGAACTTGGACCTAAATGGCTGTTTTCTTTTAAACCTTATGTTAGGATACCTCCTAGCCATATAGGCAAAAGATTTGTTTTCCATCTTGTCCAGTTCTTCTATGCTGTAAAACTCATCATCCTCAGGCAAATCATAGACAACTTGGGTCTCATCACCAGTGTCTTCAACCTCCAGTTCCTCAATCTTGAATTGACTGACTTTAAGAGACTCAATTCTTTGACCTAGGTTGTCAGCAATAAGGGCACAGGAAGTATTTACCATTAATCCTTGTTTAGCTTGAATAGATCTCTTTTGAAACAACTCTAACTCATAAGTTTTCAAAACACCATACAGCACATCAAAACCAATCTTTGTTAAATCTCTTTCTTTGAGGGAAGAGATTCTTGGTTCCAAGTGATCTGGTAGAGTTAGCAAGAACTTCATGTTGAGCTCTTCTGTCTCATAGTGTTTGTCATAGAGTTTGAGCTCATTTACCAGCTTGTTGAACCTCTCAAACACTTCTGTGATTCCCTCCTTTGGCTGAGCCATGAAAGCTTCATATTGTGAAACAAGAATCTGTTTCTTATTCTTTCTTACTTCAGGAGTTCCTTCACACAACACTTCTATGAGATCCCACATCTTCTTAGCACTTGTGCAGTGAGCCACAGTGCCATACATGTTGAAATGCATGGATTCACAAATAATAAGTTGAAGATGTCCATCCAGTGCTATTTTTTCCTTTTCAGGATCAATGTATTTTGAGGGGTCTTTGGGCACATGCCTGGCTAGTATTATCTCAGTGCCAACAGTTGTTTCACCAATCTCGATCATTGGAATAAAGGGACCATGCTTTAGAATGTCTAAATACATGGGGTTAGAAGCTTTGATGAAAAGCAACATCTTCTTTTTCCATAAACTGTAGTGCTCCTTGTTAAAGGGAGGAATCTTGATACTGCTTAGTTTCTGTGAACTCATTCTTGATCTTTTCCTGTTTGTACGTTAACAACCTACGCTCTGATACCACTTGTTAGGAATGAATACCACTTAGAAACTAGACAGAGGGGGGGTGAATGGATAGTTTGATGGATTTTCGATTTCTTGAAACTAAATAAACTGTAAATGATTATGTTGTGTAGTATGCAAAAAATAAACAACAAGCACAATCACTTTAATCTACTTTGTATTAAGTAAATTAAATACTACAGCTTTCCAAGAAATTCACAATCAAATTTCTGGCTTCTAAACAAGAACAGTTTGTATCTTGCTTGCTTACAGAGAAAAGAGTGCTTAAGATAAAACTTTGTGTATCTCTCTTACAGCTAACAATAGGGTGTGCATGATATATATAAGTCCTATACAAACTAGTGCACACACCTATTTTTACACAGTTACCCCTAGCTGAAAGTCCAACTTGTCCTGCCATAAGAAGTTAACTGTGTCAGGAAGGACCACCTGCTTTTCGGAGTCTTTCCCGTTTCTGTAGCTGCTTGTCTCTTATCTTTCTCTCCAAGTTTAGCTGTAGATTTGCCATCTGTTCTTTGGACCACCTTGCCAGAACAAATGCTTCAGTATTTGTCTCCTTTGATTCTTGGTTCTGTACCTTGATTTGTCTTGTTATAAACGGCTAAGTGTTGATATCGTGAACTCCACTTTATTCCTGACTTCGCGATGTCCCTTGTGAAGACTACGCGATATGGCCTTTGAGGAATTTGCGACATAGGCCATTTGATCACTATGCGACATAGGTCATTTAAGGACTATGCGACATAAGCCATTTAATGACTATGCGATATAGGTCATTTGACGACTATGCGACATAAGCCATTTGAGGACTATGCGACATAGGTCATTTGATGACTATGCGACATAAGCCATTTGAGGACTTCACGATCTAGGCATCTTTGACTTTGCTGACTTCAACACTTCGCGATATGAGTCTTGAGGACTTCACGACATAGTACAAAATTGACTATGCGATATAGCACTTCTCGACATGGATATTGGTGACTTCATGACATAGCTTTCTTCTGACTTTGCTATATAATGCCTTAGACAAATTTCTGCAACTTATTTCTTCAGGGCCTTATTCATCTCTATCCTGCTGCATGAACACTTCTGAACTTCTACCAGGACAATTATTCAATGGCCTATATACAATCTAGATGCAAGAAACTTTACTAAGCTCATTATAATTCTGAGCATACATGATCAAGCTAATGTTCATGAGAACAAGACAAGTACATTGAGAGACCTATACTATATCCCAGTGATAGAATTCACTAGGTCATGTAATGTGACATAGTCACATAGTGTAGGTTTGTTAATAGTGGTATTCAGACATGTCTTGAACCTAACATTCATGCCACCTATTTGTTTCATTTTTTTTACTTGGGAACTCATTCTGCACTCCTATCATGTGTCCGTCGCTATACTAAATTATATGAACACAGTCAGTGAATTCTTCAATAATGTGTTTGGAATATCGTTTTATAGTTACAAATTTTAATTCAATTTTTTTTTATATATGATCATCGTTTACTTGTAAAAATGTGTTTTAACTTGACTATATATATGTATTTAACGTAATTATTGAAGCGATAATTGATATCGAGTCCAAAATTCAAATCTCATATCAATTAATTTGATTATATATATATATTGGCGACCTAAACACCTTAAATTCACATTATATTTTTTTGAAATTGTAGATCTAACCATACATATGAAAAAAAAATTACATAATTTTTTTAAGTATATTAACATATGTACAAATTGATATGATAGATGATGCAAAATATGAGTTATTATCTACTTGATACAAATAAATATCATTTACAATACTAAAGTAATCCTATTGTTTTCGGACCAATTTTATAACATTTTGTGTACTTACTTATCTTATATGTTGTGTTTTTTAAAATATTTATTTTTATATGTTATCATTCAACTGATAACCAATATCGAGTCCAAAATTTAAATATTATATCTATTAATTGGATTATATATTTTTGACCCAAATATCTTCAAATTCACATTATTATTTTTTTAAATCGTAAATCCAATCATATAAATAACACAAATTACTTAAAAATTGTTAAATGTATTAAGTTACGTACAAATTAGTATGGTAGATGATATGGTCATAAAAGTAATTATAGAAATATAATTACTGAGTCATCGGAAAGGCCCCATAATTAAGGCCCAAGACCCTGATTATTTATTAATTTCGTAATTAATAAATAAGAGAAATATACAGCTCATGAAAAGAGTCCAAAATATGGTAAATTAGTCAAAGAAGGATCCAGAATCCCAAATAAAAGAAATAATGAGTCGTAGCTTTTATCAACAAGGAAAAGACTTATCCTGCAAGAAATACAATGTTTATCAAATATCAAAAAGGAGACTTATTCACTAAGACTCCTAAACATACCATAAATACAAGGCTCCTGACGCCTATATAAAGGACCTGATCCTACAATCAGAACTACGTCTTTGGCTTGATTCTCAGCATTAATTGAGATACGTAGGCATCTTGTGAGGACCGATTTAGTCTCGAAACACAAGTGCAGCCATTAAAGCTCGAAAGCTCATAAATCCTAGCAATTAATATACAAGTACGTTTTTTAATCCATAACATTTGGCGCCGTCTGTGGGAAGACAACATCAACCATGGCAAACACATGAATAACAACTCGAGATACTCCAGTTTCCGAGGAGCTTCCTATCACCTCTGAGGCCGATACTCACGGAAATCAACCACCGCCAACTACTGGCGCTGAAGGGGCGAATATCCCCACCAATACTCAAGGACCGGAGATCCCAATTTCGGCTGAAGGGACGAATCCCCTGCAGATGGTCATTCATGGATCTAATCCATAAGAAACCGTTCACCAGCAGCCAATTACTACCTCCCCACTGCTCATGAATGCACCCAGTGGCCTTCAACTCCATACTACTGATCTCCCCCAATACGCAAATCAAACTTTGGGGATGTCAGGCTATGGCATGCCCCCTCGATCCATGACAGGCGGTAGTAGTCTCAATTCCACCTACCACGAGGCATACGTTCCTCCTTATATACAAGGTCTGAGACCCCAAAATCTACAAACTCAAACTCGAAGGACCCCTTTGATTCTGGATTACTCGGGGCCATATACTGAGGATGAGAATGACTCAACTGGAGAAGAAAGGGATGTTGCCCCAAGGAGAAGACGTTCTTCTCAAACAAATCGGGAAACTACTAAGGAAAAACTTGCATCCCTTGAAGCTGAGGCTGCAAGGCTCAAGAAACTACTGGCCGAAGAGGAAGCAGGAGAACTCAACGAGTCCCTGTGATTAACTTGGACCCAACACCAAGAAGAACCAATAGGGCTGAAGCCCCAAGGGGTGATCCTAGTATCCTATTGCCTCTAGGAGATCCTGATGATCCTACACCACCGTTCACTCAAGACATCATGAAAGCCACCATATCTAGGAAGTTTAAGATGCCAACGATCAAAGCTTATGATGGAATGGGGGATCCCGCAAATCATGTAAGAACCTTCTCCAATGCACTGCTGTTGCAGCCGACCAACGATGCGGTCAAGTGTAGGGCATTTCCACAAACCTTGGCAGGCATGGCCCAACGATGGTATAGCCGTCTTCCTCCCAACTCTATTGGGTCTTTCAAAGAACTAAGCAAAGCTTTCATCAATCAATTCGTTTGTGGAAGAGGGCATGAGAAAAGCTCTGCATCACTCATGGCAATCCAACAAGGAAAGAACGAAGCCCTAAGGGACTATATCAATCGATTCACCCGGGAGGCTCTGAAAGTCCCAGACTTAGAGGACAAAGTGGCTATGATAGCCCTGCAACAAGGAACCACTGATGATCACTTCAAAAGATCATTGGCAAAACATCCACCTGAGAGCATGTTGAAGCTCCAAGATAGAGCCGGAAAATACATCAAGGCTGAAGAGAGTATGAGAAAGCATGAACCCACTACTGGTGGAAGTGGAAATCCAAAGAAGAGAAAAGAATCACATGAATATGATGTCAAGGAAAACTTTCCTAGAACCTCAAAGGATTCTGATTCTCCACCCAAGAGGAACAATTTTGGGCCAAAATTCACGGAGTATGCAAGATTGAACACTCCCAGGAGTCAAATTCTGATGGAAATAGCTAAGGAGGGAGATCTCAAATGGCCGAAGCCAATGAGGGCTGACATGTCCAAACGGAACCAAAACCAATTCTGTAGGTTCCACAAAGAAGTCGGTCATGACACCGGCGATTGTAGGCAATTGAAAGATGAGATCGAATTTCTGATACGAAGAGGAAAACTCAGTAAGTTCACCAAGGATGGAAGCAAAGGGAGTCAAAGAGGGAACTATGAAAGGAAAGATTATGACAGAAGGGATAACGATCAAGATCGAAATCCCAAGCCCCGAGGGCCGGTAATCAACATGATATTCGGAGGGCTAACTGCTGCTGGGTCCTCCCGAAACTCAAGAAAGGCTTATGCTCGAGAAGTAATGACTGTGGTCGGAGAAGCACCGAAACGTGCCCGAACAGAAGTATTGTTAGGATTTATGGGTGATAGCTATAAGACAACTTAACTAGATATTTTAATATACTTAATTTTATTAAGTATGAACATACTGTCACAGCCAGAGTATGTCTATGTAACCATTTTGTTTATTGTAAAATAAGATTCTAGTACATCTTGGTAGAAGTTCATTTATTTGTTCAAGCCTCAAGAAGTGCTCAAGATGGACAGCAAGAATAAATATTACTGTCACATCATTGACAGTAAGGTTACAAGAAGACAACATGTTGCAAGTCACGACAGCATATTCACTCTGACTGCAACATTGGCGGAAGCCCTCAGACATCAACTTTATCACAGCCTGACAGCAAGCTTGGAACTCATGACAGCATCTTCTGCGGGGATTTCTTACTATCACCAAAAACACATTCTTGTGACAACAAGCTTGAAGATCAGGATACTGTCATGAAGGGATAACGTTTGCATTGGAGATCTACCCAGTCAAACTTGTGACAGTTTGGATGTTCAAGAAACAGGCGTGCTGCAGTATCCCAACACTGCATCAAGTCTGTAAGACTACGACCGAAGCTTGAGAGATCACATGACAAAGCTCACCAATTCAAGAGTATGACAAATCTACATCTACTGAATTGTGTTAGCTAAATATGGAATGTATCTAGATTGCTTTTCCGAGTAATGTTAATCTTGTTTGTATAGCAATTTAGGTAATACTCGCGGGTAGACAATTTGTAAGAAGCTGCCACTTGAAAATGACAGCAGATTCACAAACCCGTGACGATAGAGAGAGGGTTAGGTTACTTAGACTATCTCTTAATTCATTCCATGAATCACTCGAGAAACTGAAGCTCAAGAAAATCCTTACAGTTTTTCTTGAGGTTGTAGCAACCCATCGCAAAATAAATAAAACATTTATTTTGTGAGAAATTCTCCAGTGTCTACTTGTGTTTGCATTTCATAAACTGATAAGCTAAAATCTTTGTTTTAAGTTGTTGGAACGTAGATTGAGTTTTATCAGGATTGCATTCAACCCCCCCTTCTACAATAGTTAAGGACCAACAACTGGTATCAGAGTAGACAGATTGTTCTACAAATCTGAGATCATGACTAGTATGCAGAAGTCAAGTAGCATAAAGATTCCAGCCATTGATAAAGAAAACTACAATGTATGGAAAATAAAATTGTTGTTGTTTATCAAAGCTGCGAATCCACTATACTTGGGTATCCTCCAAAATGGCCCCTTTGTTCCATAGAAGGAGATTGAAGCCTCGACTGTGGACGGTGTTCTTATTCCAGCACACTGGGTTGCTAAGTTACCTTCTGAGTTTCTGGAACCAGAAAAAGAGAAGGTGGCCCTAGATGATTATTTGCAACTCATCTTACTGGATGCTCTCACCCTAGACAAAGCTATGTGTGGAAATGTCATTGGGTGCTCATCTGCTAAGGACATGTGGAATAAGATCGAGCTGTTATGTGAAGGAAGTGAAGAAGTGAAGGACAATCAAAGACAGATTCTCATTTCACAGTATGAAGCCTTCATGGCAAAGTCAGGAGAAGACCTAACAACAATGTTTGAGAGGTTTAGCAAACTGCTGACTGAGTTACAGATTCATGGCAAGTACTATGATAGGAAAGAACTAAATGTTAAGTTCTTACTCACACTTCCTGAACATCTGGAGCACAGAATCACTGCCATAAGAGAAGGAAGAAATCTAAACAATGTCTCACTTGAAACATTGTATGATGTGCTCAAATCATATGAGCTTGAATTTTTCCAGAAAAGAGCTATACAAGCTGGATCAAGAGGAAAAATGGCAAATATGTTTGGTGCTCTTGTAGCTCATGTGCCAAGAATCACTCAACCTATTGAAGTAACTCAAATCATCCAACCTGCTCCAGTACCTACTCTTAAGATTGAAGAGGTTGTGGATGATGATGAGAAGGTGGTGTTGCAACTAACTGATGTTGAAGATGAAGACTTCTATTCTATAGAAGAAATGGAAAAGATGGACAATCCAACTATGGCTTACATGGCTAAGAAGTTCAGGAATATAAGGTTTAAGAGAAACAAGCCATATAAGTCTCAAGGCCAAACATCAAGGTTCAGTAAAGGGAACTCCTCCAAGGTTGAAAGTGGTGCCACAAGAGGTGGTTACAAAACAGGGATGGTGGACAGATCCAAGTTTAGGTGTTACAACTGCAATGAGCTTGGTCATCTTGATACTGAATGTAGAAGACCAAAGCAGAATCAAAGAATGGGTAAAGGGTCAAGTGGACACTTCAAGAAAGGACAGGGAAGAGCCTATGTGGCTGAAGGAAAATGCTGGGATGATACTGATGAAGAAGAGGAAGAGGAGTATGTGAATCTAGCCCTCATAGCCAAGTCTGATGAGGTCTCCTCTAGCTCTCCAAGTCATGTACCTTCACTTGTCTTACTTGAAATGTCTAAAGAAGAATACAAACAAACTGTCGAGGAGTTGAGTGCATAAATGTTTAATGTTCATACTAGTTTAACTGCAGCTAATGAAGAAATTGCTAGGTTAACTAAACTTAATGAAACACTCACTTCTGAGAATGACATGCTTTTGTTAAAGACCAATCGATTAGAGTCTCTAGCACAGGAGAATGCTAAACTGAAAAATGAATTAGTCTGTGCTAAAGAGATAGAGAAGTTTCTAAGGAAAGAAATCAGTGAAAATGAATTTAAGATCAAAGCCTATAGAAATTCCTCTAAGCAACTTCAGGATTATCATGAGAAACATATAGAGGATCAAAAGGTAGGGATAGGTTTCGAGTATGGTAGGAGACATAGTAAGGAAATTGTGAGTCAAGATTGTTCAACTGATGATTCTGTCAAACCTCATGTTCTCAAGAAAATCAACAAACCAATTTTTAAACCATCTGAACTTGAGTTTGTGCTCATCAAACAACAACTTGATGACGAGGATGAAGATATTGACAGTGCAGCAGTTGATGGAAAAGATACTATCACAATTCCCAAGACAGTGACTTTCCCAAACAATATGACAGAATGTTCTAAAGATGTTGTCAGTAATGGCAAGACAGTACCTTCCAAAGATGCTGTTAAGAGAACTTCTAGAAACAGGAATGGTAAGTTAGGAAATAGCAATGCAAATGCTCCTAGAAAACTATGCAATAATTGTGGCTCTTCATATCACTTAACTCATGTTTGTAAGAAACCAAAAGAGGTCAAGGATAATGTGACCATGATAGATGGTAACTTACACAGAACCCCCATTATGCATAGATCTATGGTAGTCTGCAATAACATTGACTGTATGCCTTGTAAAATAACTGCCATGAGTACTTGTTTCAATCTGCCTAGTTCATCTACTGAACAATGTCTCTATATGCAAACTGTTGAGACTTCTGAGCCTACTGGAAACAGTAAGAAGGCTACATTCACTAAGAAGAAGACCAAGTCTAATTCTAAAGAAAAGTGGGTGAAGAAAGGAGTCCAACAAAAGATTCCTGATGTGATGATTAAAGTTGAAAATGTTGATTATGCTTGTGATACAGAAGTAACTGGACCCAACAAGGATTGGGTACCATATGCCTCTTAAATACATTTTGTGCTGCAGGGCAAGAATAAGGAGCAAGTCATATGGATCATTGACAGTGGCTGCTCAAGACACATGACTGGTGATAAAGCCCTGTTATCACAATTTGTGAAGAAAGCTGGCCCAATCATAACCTTTGGAGACAACAACAAAGGTTACACAGTGGGATATGGCTGCTTGGAAATTGGAAATGTTGTCATTAATGATATTGCACTTGTTGATGGATTGAAGCACAACCTGCTCAGTGTCAGCCAATTCAGTGACAGAGGATTCAAGGTTGATTTTGACATGATTGTGTGTAATATCTATCACAAGAAGGTTGGAAGCCTTTCTCTGAAAGGGGTAAGGAAAGGAAGCCTATTTGTTGCTGACCTAAGCTCAACAAAGAAGGACAAGGTCTACTGTTTCTACAGTAAAGCTACAGTTGGTGAAAGCATGCTTTGGCACAGAAAACTCTCTCACCTCAACTTCAAGACAATGAATATGCTGATGAAGAAGGAACTAGTTAGAGGACTACCTCAACAGGAATTCTGTCAAGAAGGACTGTGTGAGGATTGTCAAATGGGAAAGTTGAAGAGGGCTGTGCACAGATCAAAGCAAGTCAACACCAACACAGAACCACTCAAACTAATTCACATGGATCTCTTTGGACCAGTAAATGTTCCATCTTTAGCCAGGAAGAAATATGCATTAGTTATGGTGGATGATTACTCTAGATACACTTGGGTAAAATGGAGTCAAAGGATGAAGCAGCTCAAGTCATCATTGATCACTTAAGAGTTCTTGACGGAACTCCAAATGCAAAAGTTCAAATTTTAAGAAGTGACAATGGTACTGAGTTCAGAAATGCTACTCTTGGAAATTTCTACAAAGATGAAGAAATTGTGCAACAATTTTCTGCTGCAAGGACACCACAGCAGAATGGAGTTGTGGAGAGGAAGAACAGAACTCTCATAGAAGCTGCCAGAACTATGCTTCATGATGCAAAGTTACCTACATACTTCTGGGCAGAAGCTATCAACACAGCTTGCTTCACACAAAACAGAACCTTGATAAATAAGACTCATGGAAACACTCCTTACTTTTTGCTGAATGGAAAGAAACCTACAGTCAAGTACTTTCATGTGTTTGGTAGAAAATGTTTCATGATGAAAGACAACCATGAAAAGAAAGGGAAATTTGACACCAAAGCTTTTGAAGGTATCTTCATGGGGTATGCTCTAGAAAGGACTGCTTACAGAGTCTATATCTTGGAACACAGAATCATAGATGAAAGTGTGAATGTCACATTTGATGAAACCAAGTTTCCTGGATTGCATGAAGAAGGTCAAATGCAGATTCTTAGATTTGAGAATCAAGGATACTTGGAAGAAGAAGAAATTGTTAATGAAGAACCCACATTCACTCAAACTGTTGGTAGTGCTGTCATTGAAAATATTACCAATCAAACTCCAGCTCAGTCACAGACTATTTCAAGAAACATTCTAAATGATAATGACTCTGGAGATGTTGAAGAAAATGGTGGAGATAACTATCCTGGTGAAGGTTCAGTTCCTCAAACTGAGGCTACTGTTTCAGCTCAAACAAGAAACTTTGTAATATCCCCAAATTTTGTACTTATTAAAGAATTGTTGATGAATAGTAACTTCTGTTGAAAACCACTGATGAATAGTAACTTTTTCTTTTAAAAAGTTTTTCAGACCACACTATATACGGGACGATATAATAAACTTTCGAAGTCGTATTAGTGATCTGCGATGTAAATGAAGGAATGCAAAAGCTGTCAGAATCGGAAAAATAGCATTTCTGTTTTCTCCGAAATTTCACCAATAACGAACGGATTAATTATTATTTGAAAGTATTGAAGGGTTTAAATTATCAATTCCATGGATCTGGATTTAATAAAAGAATTAGAGATATCAAGAACGATTACGGTAAACTACTTCGATAGAACACTTAAGAAACCCTGCGAACATTCTACGCGATTAAACGGAGACGGAACAACGGAACACTTACGAGATTAAATATAGACATGGAAGTAACATGTAACAAGATTAAGTCGAGGAATGCAACATTTGGATCATCCATGTGAAAGGAAACAAACCAGTAAAGCAAACCAGTAAAGCTACTTTATCCAAACTCCTGCATGTGCGACATGTGTCCCTGTGACAAGCCAAAATTGTGATGACTCACTACTTTAGATACAAAATATCAAGACAATAATCAATCCACCAAGGCAAGAAAACTCCCTACCTTGAAGAACATCAACATTCGGCCACTTTCAAAGAAACAAAGATAGATTTTTCAAAGATCAACTTCCAAGCATCCATAATTCATGTTCTTGGATTCAAAAGCTTCCATATTTCCAAACTAAGGTATTCTCTAAATCCTAGAACCATCCATTAAGGTTATCATGTTCAAATCCTTGATTAAAGATAAGGGTGAATAGTGAAATGAATAGTGATTTCAAGAACTAACTTTTGTTTCTTGATTTCTTTGGTTGATTCAAGCTATCTTAAGGTTATATAAGGACTATACAAGGCTTATTAAGCTCATATACACTCCAAGGAAGGTATAACTCTTGAAACCCTTGTTTGTAATTTGATTTATATGGTTAGTTTTAAGTATAGTTTAGTTAGTGTGATCATAAGGATGATTGAGTGATTTTGACGGATGTTTGATGAAAGTTCGATGTTGTTTTGATGATAAGCAAGTAGATGTTGGTTTTGACTGATTGATGATGATTATGGATTAGTAATGTAGTTGAGGATTTGACTTGGTGATTTGGTTTGGGTGATTATGTAAAGTTTATGATTAAACTTTGGAATCGTTAAAACATAGCCGTTATAATGCCCGATTTTCCTTAGCCTTGTTTTATTTGTGTTACTCGAACATAAGGACTTCTGTCCAAGGTCACCACTGCCTAGTATTGTGTAGGTCTTGTTTCAAGGTTTGTTTTGGTGCGAAGATCATGTGAATCGGATTTACGGTTTAGGAGAAACGAGTGTTTTAATTAAGGATGTTTCGAGAAACCGAACTATACCACTTAGCCAACTTTGAGGCAATGATTAAACCCCTTAAGCGACTTATTGGAATGTGAAACTTTGTGTTAACATGCTAGGTACGTTTAGGAGGACCCTCGAAAAGATTTCGTGTTAAAAGGATTTAATCTCTATTTTATAAAAATGTTCGAGTCGAGCGTACGCGAGAAGAGTCTTAAGGAGTCAACTTGAAAACATGTTTTAGCCTAAGTAAAGTACGTACTTGGTGTCTTAAAAGTGTTAAGTGATTAATCTCGGATATTTTGACTATGTATAGATCGCCGGATTGACTCGAGGCACACTACCCCTACCTCACCACCAGGCAAGTTTTCTAAACCTATACTACTGTTGTTGTGATAATAACTGTTTTCATATATGATGTGCAAATGCGATATATAAATTGAATTCTGGTTTTCGAACTGCTGTATATAGCAAGACTTGAGGTTATGACTTGATGATGGGGCTTATAAGCCAGATTTTTATAAGATGCCCTAGGATAAGGGCGTGTGATTTTCTTTAAACCAGAAGTAATTATGTTTTCGGTATATGTTCGAAATTATTTTCCGATAGAGATATCGGGTAGCTGTTATTGAGGATTATTTATTTAATGAATATTATTTTGAATATTCATTTGAGGATTATTTATTTAATGAATATTATTTTGAATATTCATTTGAGAATTATTTATTTAATGAATATTATTTTCGAATATTCATTTGAAGATTATTTATTTAATGAATATTATTTTGAATATTCATTTGAGGATTATTTATTTAATGAATATTATTTTCGAATATTCATTTGAGGATTATTTATTTAATGAGTATTAATTTGAATATTCATTTGAGGAATATTTATTTAAGAAATATTATTTTCGAATATTCATTTGAGGATTATTTATTTAATGAGTCTTATTTTGAATATTCATTTGAGGATTATTTATTTAAGAAATATTATTTTTGAATATTCATTTGAGGATTATTTAATTAATGAATATTACTTTTGAATATTCATTTAGTTATGATTTTCTTAACGAATATTATTTTCGAAATTCGTTTAAGGTTTACTTATTTAATAAATATTATTAATTATTTTCAAATCAAAAAGTGGTTCCCAAAACACTGTTTTTCCATTTGAATCTGTCTTTTAAGAAGATTTAAATGATCGCTCAACTATCAAAAATATGGGAAACTTGATTTAAGTAACTACCACTCTTTTAAACTCTCAATTCAAAAACTGTCAAGGGACAGATATTTTCCTGGAGCAATTTAATTGCTGCCAGTCAAATGTTGTGTTACCACCTCAACGATCGAGGGGTAAATTGATGGAACAAGTCGATATCCATTAACAAGCATCGCTTGGGAAATATTGGAGAATCTTCCTTTCCAACCTAGATATAACTACTTAGTGGAGTCGTATCAACAAGTGTTACACTTGGGGAAAGGAGGAGGATCTTTACGTTTCAGAGTCATGGATTTCATCTGAACTAGGACTAGTGTAAGTGGTCTAGTTGCGCAGACCCATCCAACTTTTATTGCCCCAAATGGGCCGGGAGGTCACCGGAAGGCGGTAGACAATGTCAGGCCGTCGTGATTCTTCCATCTACATGTAGAAAACTATTTGAGCGGTACGACCTGCTACTGATCATAGCAAGGTTAGGTACAGCGGGCGCGGAAGCAACTCCTGTATTGGTTCATCATCCAATTTGGATATTCCTGCAACATGTATTGGGGTGAAGAACCAATCGTGTTGGCAGGGGGTCGAAAAGTGTTTGGAAATGAAGTGACAATAAATTTATGCAACTTCATCTTTTATTTTATGAGTTGTGACTCTGATAAAACCTGACTAAGGATATATATACATAAGTGGATTTTGGGTTACGGAAACATTTCATTGATTTTCCTTGTAACGTCATCTTTTATATTATACTAGTTTCTTATCCGTTTAAGGCATAACATGTGGTTGCAAGGATATTTTTGAACTGTTATTTGTTATAAATTATTTTTGGTGGGCTTTATTGCTCACCCTTGCTTTATTTATGATATCACAACAACAGCTAGAGCAGATGGCCCGCAACAGTCATATTCTGCGAAAACGGGTAGCAGTCGTCAGAGATTTACCCGTTGATGTCGTAGCCGCCATAGCTGAGGTAGTAACCACCAGTGTTATAAGCTTCAGCTTTTGTGTATCAGACTTATTTATATTATGATTAATGTAAGCAACGGCAAGAATTATTAAGCGTACTCTGTAATCTTTTGGGTTTGTAATAACTTATTGTTAGATATAATTGCTAATGTTTGTTTATCAGTGTTTAAGCAACAGGTACTAATCAGAGTTTATCAGAAGCCGGTCAGAGTTTAGTTAAACTCTGATAGGGTGAAGAGTTTAAAGGAAGCCGGTCAGAGTTTATTTAAAGTCTGATAAGGTGAATGTTGAATTAGCTGTCGGTGCAGAATTGAAGATTCTAGAAGCAATACATTCTGAAGATGGAAAGAAGCAGAATATATTGATACAGCTAAGGAAACGGAATAGAAGATAAGAAGCAATCCTTAATTGATATGAATTGTATAGCTAACTTAGAGGAATATCAATTAGAGACGGATTGTATGTAGCTGTGTACTATATAAACACAGATAGGTTATCCCTAGAAGGGATGCGAACATTGAAAGATTATTCTTGTAACCTAGAAGCTCTTTGTGATTCGTTAACATCATAAAGAGAGAAGCTGTTAATATAATTACAGTTTATTGATTCATAAACAGTGTTCTTAATTATTGTTATTCTCATACATATCTGATTATATTGTGTATTCGGCCTAACAATTGGTATCAGAGCCAAGGCTGTTTAATATATACAGTTTTACGATTCAAACACAGTAATAATCATGTCTGAAGAAAATCAAGCTGCTCCCAAGGTTGAACAGGTTAAACCTAATTCTGTGAGTCGATATGAAACCATCAGAGTGCCAATTCTCAGGCCGGTGGAATATCCGATTTGGAAGGTGAAGATGACCATGTTTCTGGAGGCCTCGACAGATCCAGAATATCTTGATCGAATCTACAATGGTCCTCATAAGCCAACCAAATTATCTCCTGTTGTTGGTGATGAACCGCAGAAACTGATTCCAAAGGAAAAGAAAGATTATACTCCTGAGGACATCTCATCTCTTGCAAAAGATGCAAAAGTTAGACATCTTCTCCATAGTGCTTTGGATAATGTCATGTCCAATAGGGTTATTGGATGCAAAACTGCAAAGGAGATCTGGGATGCTTTGGAAGTCAGGTGCCAAGGAACCTCTGCTATCAAGAAGAATAGGAAGACAATACTCACACAGGAGTATGAGCACTTTGATTCAAGACCTAATGAAACCTTGACTGAGACGTATGACAGATTCTGCAAATTGCTGAATGATCTGTCTCTTGTTGACAAAGAATATGATCTTGAAGAATCAAATCTCAAATTTTTGTTATCTCTACCTGAAAAATGGGATTTGAAAACAACAACAATAAGAGACAATTATGAACTTGCTGATACTGAACTTGATGAGATCTATGGGTTATTGAAAACTCATGAATTGGAGATAGACCAAAGAAACAGACGGTCAAGCAAGAAATCAAGATCTGTTGCTCTCAAAGTCGAGGAGAAGCCCATTGAAAAGAAAATCTCAAGGAAGAAAGCCAAAGGAAAAGCATTGGTTGTAAACTCTGAGAGTGAGTCATCAAACACTGATGTTGACTCAAACTCTGATGATGAAGCCTCTGACTCTGAAGATGATGAAGAGGAGTTGATGCAAATGGCTGCCTTGATGGTAAAGACATTTAAAAAGATGGGATTCAAGAACTTCAAAAAGGGTAAAAGATTCTCAAGGAAAGATTCAAATTCTGAGAAGAAGAATTTCAGAAAGTCTGATGAAAGGAATACCAAATCTGGAAAGAAGGACAAATCTGAGATCCAGTGCTATAAATGCAAGGAGATGGGTCACTATGCTCCAGAGTGCAAGAAAGGAAAAACTGAGAAAGCACTCATCTCTAAAGGCAAAGACTGGGCAGATACTTCAGACTCTGATGATGGAGAAAACTATGCACTCATGGCAACTGTCAAGGATGAAGCTGAATGATCAGAAAATAAGGGTATCAAGGAGAGCACACTTATCTTGGACAGTGGATGCTCAGGACATATGACTGGAAATAAAGCCCTGCTATCAGACTTTGAAGAGAAAGCTGGCCCAAAAGTTTCCTATGGAGATGGCAACGTAGGACACACTCTGGGATATGGCAATATTAATCTTGGAAGTGTCATCATTACAAATGTAGCTCTAGTCTCAGGACTCAAGCATAATCTGCTATCTGTGAGTCAAATCTGTGACAGAGGAAACCATGTAGATTTTCACAGTGAATATTGTGAAGTCATCAGTAAATCTACTGGAAAAGTTGTTCTAGTTGGACACAGACACAACAACATCTATGAAGCAAGTTTGGTAACAAACTCTGATGGAAAAACAGTGTGTCTAACTGCAAGGATATCTAATGAAGAGAGTTGGAATTGGCATAAGAAGCTCTCTCATCTCAATTTGAACAACATCAATGAGCTAATAAGAAAGGATCTTGTAAGAGGACTACCAAAATCAATACTCAGTCTAGATGGCCTATGTGATTCTTGTCAAAAGGCCAAGCAAAGGAAGTCATCTTTCAAGAGCAAATCTGAATCTTCAGTAGTGGAGCCTTATCATCTTCTACATGTTGATCTCTTTGGACCAGTGAATGTGATGTCTATGGGCAGAAAGAAATATGCTCTAGTAATTGTTGATGAATATACTAGATATACATGGGTGTATTTCTTATCAAAGAAGGATGAAACTGCTCAAACTCTGATGGATCATGTAAATCTACTGGACAAAGGATCACAGCACAAAGTCAAAATAATAAGGAGTGATAATGGAACTGAATTCAGAAACTCAACAATGGAAGCTTTCTGCAAGGAAAGAGGAGTTAAACAAGAATTTTCTGCACCTGGAACTCCACAGCAAAATGGTGTAGTTGAAAGAAAGAACAGAACCTTAATTGAAGCTGCTAGAACTATGCTTGATGAAGCAAAATTGCCAACATATTTCTGGGCAGAAGTTGTTCAAACTTCTTGTTTTACTCAAAATGCTACACTGATCAACAAGCATGGGAAAACACCATATGAGATGGTGAAAAATAAGAAGCCAAATTTGAAATACTTTCATATATTTGGATGCAAATGCTTTGTGTTGAAGACTCATCCTGAACAGTTGACAAAGTTCGAGCTAAAAGCTGATGAAGGAATCTTTGTTGGTTATCCATTGTCAACAAAAGCATTCAGAGTCTACAATCTGAGAACTAAAGTGATCATGGAATCCATTCATGTGTCGTTTGATGACAAGAAAATAACTGGACTTGAAGACAAGAATGAATATGATCAACTACGTTTTGATAATGAAGAATTATTCTCTGATGATGTAAACTCTGATGAAGCAGGGTTGACAAACTCTGACGAAGCATACTCTGACCCTCTACTGGTAAATACTGGAGAAACTGGAAACTCTCAAGCTGAACAACTTAGAGAACCAGTTGAGGGAGAGCATGAAGAAGCTCAACAAGACTCAGAAAATGAGTCAGTCGAGGAAACTGATTCAAACTCTGACAGTTCAAACTCTGAGCCATTCAATTCAGGGGGAGCCTCAGATTCTACAGAAAGTCAACATATGAATCAGGAGAGCATGGATCAAGGGGGAGGATCCAATAATGATGCAAGAAACCACTTACCAACAGCAAGAAAGTGGACACAGGCACACACACCTGATCTCATAATTGGAGATCCTGATGCTGGTGTGAGAACTAGAAGTGCATCAACCAATGAGTGTCTGTATCATGCTTTCTTGTCTCAAACAGAACCAAAGAAAGTGGAGGAAGCTCTTCAAGATGCAAATTGGATTACAGCTATGCAAGAAGAGTTAAATGAATTTGACAGAAATGAAGTCTGGACACTTGTACCTAGACCAAAGAATAGATCAATAGTAGGTACAAAGTGGGTTTTCAGAAACAAGACTGACAGTGATGGAGTAATCACAAGGAACAAGGCTAGACTTGTAGCAAAAGGCTATTCTCAACAGGAAGGAATTGACTATGATGAAACCTTTGCTCCAGTTGCAAGATTGGAGGCAATAAGGATTTTTCTGGCCTATGCTGCACACAAAAAGTTTAAAGTCTTTCAGATGGATGTGAAGAGTGCTTTTCTCAATGGGAAGCTTGAAGAAGAAGTATTTGTTGAACAACCACCAGGATTTGTAGATCCCAAGCACCCAGATTATGTCTACAAGCTTGACAAGGCATTATATGGACTAAAGCAAGCACCAAGAGCATGGTATGAAACTCTTGCTCAATTTCTTTTAGAAAGTGGGTTCACAAGAGGTAAAATTGATAAAACTTTGTTTTATTTCAATGCTGGTGAAGATTTGCTTTTAGTTCAAATTTATGTAGATGATATTATCTTTGGATCTACTAATGACAAACTTTGTAAAAAGTTTGCAAAGCTTATGCAATCCAGGTACCAAATGAGCATGATGGGAGAGCTTAGTTACTTTCTAGGCTTACAGGTCAAGCAAACAGATGATGGTATTTTCATCAATCAAGCAAAATATACCAGAAATCTTCTCAAGAAATTTGGTATGCTTGATTGTTCATCTGCTACTACTCCCATGGCTACAGCAACAAAACTAGACAAAGACACAGGAGCCTCAGTAGATATGACAAACTACAGAGGAATGATAGGGTCTTTACTGTATCTTACAGCAAGTAGACCTGACATCATGTATGCAACATGTCTTTGTGCAAGATTTCAAGCAGATCCCAGAGAGCCTCATCTAACAGCTGTGAAGAGGATTTTTAAATATCTCAAAGGAACCATAACTCTTGGTTTGTGGTATCCTAGAGAATCAGAGTTTAAGTTACTTGGTTACTCTGATGCAGACTTTGCAGGCTGTAAGATAGACAGAAAAAGCACAAGTGGAAGCTGTCAATTTTTAGGTGACAGATTAGTTTCTTGGTACAGCAAGAAACAGAAGTCAATTTCAACATCCACAGCTGAAGCAGAGTATATAGCTGCTGGTAGCTGTTGTGCTCAGATTTTATGGATGAAGAATCAGTTGCTGGACTATGGATTAAGGTATTCTAAAGTACCTATTTACTGTGATAACCAAAGTGCTATTGCTATGACAGGTAATCCAGTACAGCATTCCATGACCAAGCACATCAGTATCAGATATCATTTTATCAGAGAACATGTGGAAGAAGGAGATATTGAGCTTCATTTTGTGTCTACAGACCAACAACTTGCAGATATCTTCACCAAACCCTTGAGTGAAGCTACTTTTACAAGATTGGTAAATGAACTTGGAATGATCTCTGGTTTCGACTAGAGATACGGGTTAGACTCAAAAACTATACATGTTTGCATGCTATTTATGCTCAATTTCTTGCATGTGTTAACTGTTATGTGAATCAGCATGTTAAACTCTGATGATATACTCTGTTGGTCAAACTCTGATGATAAACTCTGTTAGTCATAAAATGTCAGTGATACTCTGAATGTTACAGTCTAATGCTATACTCTGATTGTAATTTTGTCTGAAACATATGGACCAATGAAGAAATAAGTATGGAACATAATTCTCAGTAAGTAACTGTGAATCCTTAAGAGTTGTATAGATTCTGATTTCAAATATGTGCAGTAAGCTAACACAGCATGATACTGTATCTATATTTATACCATCTCTTAGTTTATTGATCCTATACACTGAGTCTGTATTAGCTGTTTGCATTTCCTCTCATAAATTAATTGTATTGTCTGATGGAAAGTCTAAACTCTGATTATTAATTATAAATAAATCACCCTCAAATCAAAAGATGCCAAGCAGAACACAAATTCCTTTGAGATCATGTTGTGCCTAGGAAGATCCAGGAACTTATTGTATGAAATAAGGGCTAAAATCTTTGATTTTTGGTGACTAGTGCCAACCACTGATTACTGGAAAATATATATATATATATATATATATATATATATATATATATATATATATATATATATATATATATATATATAAATAAAGGGGGTGACAAATAAAAGACATATCCAAATGAAAGGATATCAGTAATCCAGAGTTTAGATACAAAAATAAGATTTTATGTTATACATGAGAGTTTAGGCAACCAGTTTTTACTGATTTATTTTGTGGATTTTATGAACTTTGAGATGATCTAAATATTTGATTTCGGTAAACTCTGCTAATGCACACACAATTATTCACACCTGTACAGTTTGAGAAAGGAGTCTATTGACAAAGAAGGACAAATGGTAAACACTGATGTGTTGTGTGAAATATGCCGAGGTAACTTTGTTTTAATCTTTGATGGTTAAAATAAATTCTTTGTTTCAGACATATTATAATTTTGAGTGTAGAAATTTGTTTTTCACAAGAGTATCTATTTGAATTTAACAGAGAAAAGAAAGAGTGTGTTTGACTGATAAGGAGTAATTGTCATAGGTCCTGATGGTGATTAGTAGTACAGATGAGTATGGTGTTTAAAGTGATGAATGTAGTTCTGTTAATTCTTATATGCTTAACATTCATCATAACATTTATACAGCATTGTAAAGAAAAACAAAACATCTTTTTCATTAATTGATTCAAATCTTCTTTACATTCAGACAATTACATACTCTAATCTAGCTAATCTTTCTAGTGAATACTAATCCTTATGGTTACAAATGAGATGATCTATTTAACCAGGACAAGTATTTGAATGCTATCCAGAAGAGCTAGAGCCAGAAGCTATTGTGCTCTAATTTTTCTGATGATAGCTACCCAGTTGTTCATCTGGTCATTATACCATCTGGGATCTCCAAGGCTTGACGACCTCCTGATGCTGCATCATCATCATCGTCTTTTCGCCTTCTCTTTCTGCTTTGTAGCTTGCAGGACTCCAAGAAGGGTGTTTCCTCAGTACCCGTCAAGAAACTCTGTTGAAAGATCATCAAACAGAGCTCCGCAGTGTCATCATCTGCGAGCATGGGCACATCATATGGCCCAGGTCGAATGATGTGGACATACGGATTAGAGATAGGTCCCTCTGCTATCTCATCGTCAGCGATGAGACCTTCATCATTAAGGAAGGACAAAGCAAGAAACTCGTCATATAGTTTGCTTGCTGAGGCCAGTTCCTTCGAATTTAATAATTGTGTTACCGAGATATTAAAATTGATAATTTTATTATTATTGATTTGTTTTTGTGGATATTTTGAGTAAAAAGCCAGGTGTCTCCACGTCTGCGCGTGGGCATTGGAAGTTGCGCGTGGGTATGCACGTATGAATCCACTTTCACACGTTTCAAGGACGCATGTTGTGTGTAGTAATCTTTACAGTTATTATTTAAATACACTACACATAAGCGGTTCAAAACTTTTGCACATCTCAATTTTCACACAAACACTCAAACACACATTGTCTCAAACACTTTCACTACATACACAATCATCTTATTCTCTCATATTATTCTCAATTCTCAAAAATGGCTACAACAGCGTTTACTGTTTCTGACGTAGAATTTGTTCCCAACAATTATTCTGCTCCTGTAGCAAATGAGAACGCACCGGAGGCGTTTCATTTGATTCAAAAGTTCTTGTTAAACTCTGATATTGGTACTGCTCTTACCGCACCATCGAAGCTGTCTGCAACACAAATTAAAGCTTTCTGGCAGACAGGTGCTTACGATAATGGAGGAGAGAATGGGTCTCCATCTATCATTTTTCAATTTCAAGACAACGACTATACTGTAACTCCCAGAACTGTACGTGATGCTTTGGATCTTGAAGATTTCAATTCGTTCACAGTTGCTGTTGGAGATTCTGAGTTGGTCAGAATGATGCGAGAAATTGGATACTCTGGACCACTGACAAAGATTGGTCAATTGAAGCGACCGCTCTTGAGAAAGGAATGGAGTTTCTTTTTCGACTGCATAACAAGGGCGTTCGGGAAAAAGTGCACAAATTGGGATGCAATTCCCACTGATAGTCTGCAAATCGGGTATTCTCTACTTTATGGCAGTAATTTTGATATTGCTAGATTAGTTTTGCATAATATTGGTGAGAAAATGCTAGAGAATAGGAATGCTGTTTATTTCTCTAGGTTTTGTCAATTAATATTCAGTCTATGCTGTCCTGATGTTGAGATTTTAGATGAGGATGTTATTTTCCCATTTAAATTACACAAACGTATTTTCTCTGATCTCATCAACAAGGACAACAAGAAAGGAGAAGTTGTTCCTTTAATGTTACCTACATCAATACAACAATTTCTTGACAACCAACAACAAGTCTCAACTGCTGAAGCTGGACCTTCTGTGTCTCAACCACAGAGGTCAAAGAGATCTAAAGTTCGAGCAGTTAAGTCTGGTTTGCAACACACTGAAGCTGAGGCATCAAATGTTGATGCTGTGCCTCAGAGAAAAAGAATGAAGAAAAGGCGAGCCCAAAGGGCAAAGTCTGTTGCTGCTGATTCTATTGCAGACTCAGAGACTGAAACTGATGAAGAGACTCTTCATCAGAGAAAGAGAAGATTGGTTGCAGCACAATTGTTTGGTGCTGAAAAGGTTGCTGAAAATGTTGCTAATCTTGAAGTTCAAGAAGAAGAAGCTGTTTTTGAAGACAGGCTGGTTCAGGATAATGCAGCTCCTGAAGTTCTTCAAGAGGAGATTATTGAAACTCCTGTGCCTTCTATGGTCAGAGTCCATACTGCAGATCCTATGATTGAATTGGAAACAGAAGCTCCTACATCAAAAGCTGATGATGTAGTTGAGGAAGCTGCTGCATACTCTGACAGCAGAATTGTCGATCATGAAGATACTGTAATGGAAGCTGATCAAGCTACTACTGAATTAGTAGAACCTATTGCTTCTCACACAGAAATCATTTCTCTTGATTTTGAGAAAGGTGAAGAAGTTGATCAGATTAGAGTTGATCCAGTTACAGAAGCTGTTGCTGTACATGCTGATGCAACAGAGAATGATCATGAGGACATTGTCTTACTTGCAGCTCTACAACAATCTGTTGTTGAGATTGTTCAGAGAGAAGCAGAGGTTACTGCTACAGTAAACTCTGATGTTCCTCAAACTGACGAACAAGTACCTGAAGCCACTGCACAGTTAAATGATGAAGTTACTGCTGAAAATGTGCTTGAAGATATTCCAAGAGAGGATGACAATGCTGAAGCTAGTCCTGCTCCTTCAAACTCTGATAATCAAGTGGAAGTTTCTAATCGTCAAGCTGATTCTACTGAAGCTAGAGAAGTTCAAAGGGCTGCTTCTGAACATTTTCAGAATATGTATTACAATACATGGGCTGATGCAAGTTGTGTTTTTCCAGCACAAAGGGCTGCAGATTTTCTATCAGATTCTGTCAAGAAGATTTCCAATCCTGATATCCTCACAAGCTTAAAGGCAACTGTTGTTCAAGTCAAATCTCTCAATAATAGATTTGATGAAAATCATCAAATGCTTACACATCTGAGGAATGAAGTGAGTATGAGGGATATTACTCAGAAATCTGACAGAACTTACTACTATACCATGTTAAAGCAGCAAGCCAAGGATTCTGAAGAGATTAAGAAGAGGCTTGAAACAGTTGAGGCAAATCAGAATGCTATGTCTACTCAACTGAACTCTATTTCTAATGCTATTGAATTGCTGACATCAGTACTACTTTCTGATGATGTCAAAAAGGGGGAGAGTGTACCTAAAGACAAATGCAAAGACACTCAAACTCTGAGACGGAGGGATGATTCTATTGATGGGGGAAGCAAAGAAAATGAAAGAAAGAAGATTCTTGCTCAGAGGCAAAGAAGAGTAAACTCTGGAAGGCAAACAAACTCTGAGAGAATAAACTCTGGTGGCCAATCTACTTCAAGACTCAAGAGTTTAGCTGTTTCAGCTAATCCATCTACTGATGAAGAGATTGCTGCTAGAATATTTATTAAAGAGCATGGAAAGGAAGTTACTATTGAAGATATCCAGGCTGAAGAACAGATGCTTGCTGAAGCACACAAGAAAAATCTTGAAGCTGGAATCTACAAGATACAGGAAATCAAGGCTCCGAGAAAGAAAGAAGTTGGTATTTCTATCAAAGAGAATACGCAACAGAGTTTACAAGATATAAGGAGACCTGTGAGACCTGTAATTGGAAGATCTGATAAGGGTAAAGGTAAACTGGTTGAAGATGAACAGTTACCTGAGAAAGAATATTCAACCTCTGACATTGCTCAAGTTGAAACAAGATTAGTTAAATCAACCTCTGACGCTGCTCAAGTTGATGATATTGTGAAGGATAAGCCAACCTCTGACATTGCTCAAGTTGTACAGAAATCTACACTACTTCCAGGATTCAGCAAACCTAAAGTTCTTGAAGACTTGAAACTTGAAGCTGTGAACTTTTCAGAAACCAGAACAGTATTGGGAAAAGAAACTTTTGATAAATCTGGACTGGGTTCACACAGAGAGAGAAGAACAAATAACAGATCTCAAGACAACTTTTCACTGGCAGGATCTGGTATTAGGGTTACACAAGAAAACCTTGATAAGTTAGAATCTGTTCAGTTGATCTTTCATAAAGTATTGAAGAAGCAGTTTCTGTTATACTTCATGAGTGATGGAAGAGTTTATAAAGTTGGAGAATCTGATGTTAGTCTCAAATCATGGGAAGAACTTGAATATGTACTTTATCTTTTGAAAGTCAAAAACAGACACACTCATGATGCTGCTCAAGTTTTGAGAGAAAAGATGCTGAGATCTAAAGTTATGCTTGGAGGAGGAGTCCCAAGTATATACATTCCAAAGTATAGAGATCATGCTGGAAAGTTAGTGGAGATGAAAAGAAATAGTGCTAGATTCAAAACAGCACTTGGAACAAAAGTTCTAGAATTCAATTTGGAGTCTGACAAAGCTTATTATATTCGGCTAGGGAATGAGATGAGGAAGAATTCCATCTATTCTCTGAGAGCTGCTATCTACCAGACTGGAGAAAGTGATCCAGAACTCAAAGAATTGAAGGAAATCATGGTGGAAGAGCTTGAAAAGGCTGAAAGAAGACTTCTAATTGATTATCTCAGAACAGTTCCTGATATTGAAGAAGTCAAGTAAAGTCTGACTGTAAGTTTTTGATATTTTCTATTCTAAGTAAAATTTAAACTCTGTTTTTAAATTAAACTCTGTTATATGTTAAACACTGCATTTGTTATATGTTTTGACATCATCAATTATATGTTTAACTTGTACATTTTATTATGAACAAGTTGGGGGAGATTGTTAGATATAATTGCTAATGTTTGTTTATCAGTGTTTAAGCAACAGGTACTAATCAGAGTTTATCAGAAGCCGGTCAGAGTTTAGTTAAACTCTGATAGGGTGAAGAGTTTAAAGGAAGCCGGTCAGAGTTTATTTAAAGTCTGATAAGGTGAATGTTGAATTAGCTGTCGGTGCAGAATTGAAGATTCTAGAAGCAATACATTCTGAAGATGGAAAGAAGCAGAATATATTGATACAGCTAAGGAAACGGAATAGAAGATAAGAAGCAATCCTTAATTGATATGAATTGTATAGCTAACTTATAGGAATATCAATTAGAGACGGATTGTATGTAGCTGTGTACTATATAAACATAGATAGGTTATCCCTAGAAGGGATGCGAACATTGAAAGATTATTCTTGTAACCTAGAAGCTCTTTGTGATTCGTTAACATCATAAAGAGAGAAGCTGTTAATATAATTACAGTTTATTGATTCATAAACAGTGTTCTTAATTATTGTTATTCTCATACATATCTGATTATATTGTGTATTCGGCCTAACACTTATAACTTGTGGATCCTATGACTAGATACTTATTCCAATTTCATCTCTGGGACTATAACTAGTTGTGTGTGTGGTGTTGTTATTGTGGGGTCACAGCATGTAGTTTAATTGTTTTGATTCAAGTACAAGTATTATTGATGGGAATTGAGGCCGTAACGACCGGATCCCCGACCCCGGATCTTGGGCTGTTACAGAAATGGTATCAGAGCTCTAGAGTTATAAACCCCAGAGATGATGTGACGTTACAATAAGAACTCTTTCCAAGTTCGATTAAAACCCTTATGGGAACTTTAATATCATGATAGTAACATAGTTCGTTATTGTGTAGGCGAACGATATCTCTGACCCTGAGGCTTATGAGAGACAGCATGATGAGGACTTGCTTCGGACTACAGATCCATACTATGAGGGTTTTGAGGAGGAGGACCCGGAGGAGGTCCAGGCAGATGCGGACACCGAGGTTGTTGAGGATTCGGATGATGAGGATCCAGAGGAGGATCAGACCCTAGCTGATACTGAGGATATGGAGGGGGATACCGAGGACCAGACTCCACTTCCTATTGAGAGAGCCCCTACCCCTCCACCACTGCCTTTGAGCCCTTCCCCTGATGAGTTTGAGGAGCTTACCCCTCAGCCACAGTAGACAGAGGCTGCACCACCAGCAGACCCGGTTACCCCACCCCATGTCCCGTTAGAGGGGATACCAGTGTGTGTGTATAACTGGACGGTGAGCAGAGTTCAGTCAGATTTGGTAGTAGCTGAGGCTAGACTAGCAGAGTCACGGATGCAGCTAGCAGCAGAGAGAGATGCCAGGATGGTACGCCAGGGCGGCGGGAGGTCTGTGCCCCCTCGGGTTGCCCGGAGGGCGATGACTCGCATTGAGCTGAGGGCACGGATGAGGATTCGAGCTTTGCCTACCGATGGCAATGGCAGGGTATCCAGAGTCGATGCTGAGGAGATTTTTCGCATAGCTATGGCGAGGGTGAGGGCATTGGGCCGCACTAGTGGCTGATTTCGGAGTTGGTGATGTAGTAGTCTAGTCTTCTAGTCATGTACGGACATAGTAGTGCCGATTTTCGTGGGATTGTTCCATTGTATATATTATCCCTTTCTGACTAGAAGGATAGACCATGTATTTCACTTTTGACTAGATGTTGTTAGGACCGTTGTACTTGTAAACTGTCGATGTTGACCCAGACTATGTATCTTTGGTACCATGTATATATTTGTTTCCTTTCGGTTAAATCCAGTCCTGTTGTGACGCGATCACAATTTTATTATACCATTGTCTGCACTGTACGATTAAATTGCGATAAAATATAGAACTGCGGAAGTCTACTTCCAATTATGTAACAACTATATAAAGAAATCTGTGACCAAGTGAACGAGCCTAATGTGAAATTTTCCAAATTTTCAGTAAGATGCCTCCACGAAGAATGAGAACTAGGGCTAACTCCCAGGAATCTGAGGATCAAGAAAGCCACAACCAAAATAGGGACGACCCTGAAAATGAGGAAGAGATAGATGAAGATTATAATGAGCAGGACGACTCCCAGTATGGAGAGGAAGATGACCCCTTTTTCACTGCGGAATTTGAGGATGAAGAAGAGGAAGTTGAAGAGGTGCAAGGAATAGAGAACCAGGGTGGAGACCATATGGGTCAGTTCATGAATCTACTTAGGCAAAATTTGGACCGTTATCCCCAACCACCCCAGGGAAATAACAATACCATAGCGAACTCTTTTAGGGCATTTAAGTCACTCAAGCCCCCAGAATTCCAAGGATCGGCTGACCCGGTAGAGGCAAGAGCCTGGATAAAGGAAATGGAAAAGTCCTTCGAGATTTTAAGTATTGAAGAGGCACAGAAGACCGTTTTTGCTACTTACCTTCTGAAAGGAGAGGCCAACTATTGGTGGGAGGCCAAGAAGAATATGGAGACGGATGCTATCATAACTTGGGAAAGGTTCAAACAATTGTTTCTAGAGAAGTATTTCCCAAGGTTTATAAAGACTCAAATGGAACTCAAGTTTTTGGAACTAAAACAGAATAACCTGACAGTGGCTGACTATGAGGCAAAATTTACCGAGCTATCAAGGTTTGTACCAGAGTTTGTAGATACCGAAGAGAAGAAAGCTAATAGGTTTCAACAGGGATTGAAGCAGTGGATTCAGAATCGCGTGGCAGTCCTGGAGATTACAGACTATGCCACATTGGTGCAAAAGGCTTCAATTGTGGAAACAGGGAGTGATCAGATGCATAAGGAAAGAGAGAATGGGGGAATGAAAAGGAAACATGCAAGTATGGGGGGAGGTTTTGCAGGAGGAAACCCCCAAAATAGGTTTAACCGCGGAGCAGTCTCCCTACCTGAGAGGAATATGGGGTTCAAGCGACCCATGAGCGCAAGCGTAAACCAGGGCGGCAACCCATCAGGAGTGTCCCACTCCTACCAATCTCGACCTCCATTACCAGCATGTACAAGTTGTTGAAGGAAACATCTCGGTGTGTGCAACCAGAAACCGGTAATCTGTTTTAAGTGTGGGCGAGGGGGCCATTATGCTCAGAATTGTACCACAGCTAACCCTTTCGTCAGCAAAAACCTCACTTGTTTCCAGTGTGGACGTCAAGGTCATATGAAGAAGGATTTCCCCATGAACCGACCCGCAGCATCAGGGACAAGCAAGGCTGCCTCCAACAAACCACCAACTGCTAGGACTTTCAACATGACAGTGCAGGATGCCGTGAGGAACACAGATGTGATAGCAGGTACCTTTTCTCTAAATTCAGTTAGCGCAAATGTTTTATTTGATTCTGGAGTGACTAAATCGTTTATATCGAGGGATTTTGCGCATAAATTGAAACTTAGAGCCCAACCATTAAAGGATTCCCTACAAGTAGAGATAGCTAACCACGAAATAGTCCCAGTTAATCAGATTCACCCCAACTGCAAATTGGAAATAGGGGAACAGTCTTTTTATGTGGATTTGATTCCTTTTAAACTAGGAGAATTTGATGTCATTTTGGGGATGGATTGGTTGTCTCGCAATAACGCACAGATAGATTGTAAAGGGAAGAAGGTTAGATTAAATACCCCAGGGAAGAAGGAGGTAGTATTTAAGGGAATGAAACAGACACAGAAATTTTTAACCATGGCGCAAACCAAGAGATTGTTACGAAAAGGAAACGAGGCTTACTTAGCTTATGTGGTAGACACCCAGAGGGAGGTGCCCAGTTTACAGGACATCCCAGTAGTTAATGAGTTCGAAGATGTGTTCCCACAAGATCTTCCAGGATTACCACCTGATAGGGTAATTGAGTTTGCTATTGAATTAGCCCCGGGGACGGCGCCAGTTTCGAAGGCCCCGTACCGGTTAGCCCCAGTAGAAATGAAAGAGCTAGCTACCCAGTTAAAAGAACTATTGGAGAAGGGTATGATAAGACCCAGTGTGTCGCCGTGGGGGGCACCAGTGTTGTTTGTTAAGAAGAAGGATGGGAGTATGAGGTTATGCATCGACTACCGAGAGTTGAACAAGCTAACTATAAAGAATAAGTACCCATTACCCAGAATAGACGATTTGTTTGACCAGCTAAAGGATGCTGTGTACTTCTCTAAGATTGACCTGAGAACTGGATATCACCAATTAAATATTAAACCCGAAGATATTCCGAAGACTGCATTCCGTACCAGATATGGACATTATGAGTTCTTGGTGATGTCATTTGGATTGACCAATGCCCCAGCAGCTTTCATGGATTTAATGAATAGGGTGTTCAAGAAGTATTTGGATGAGTTTGTTATAGTTTTCATAGATGATATTCTTATCTACTCAAAGACAGAGGCAGAACACGCAGAACATTTGAGGATAACCCTAGAAATACTCAGGAAGGAACAATTGTATGCCAAATTCGCAAAGTGTGAATTCTGGCGAAATGAGGTGCAGTTTTTAGGACATGTGATCAATAAGGAGGGAGTGTTGGTTGACCCCTACAAGATAGAGGCAGTTTCAAATTGGGAACGACCAACTACACCAACAGAGGTAAGGAGTTTCATAGGATTAGCAGGGTATTATAGAAGATTTGTTAAGGATTTTGCGAAGATCGCAGCCCCGTTAACCCGACTTACCCGTAATACTGAGAAGTTTGAATGGACGGAAAAGTGCGAGAGTAGTTTCCAAGAGTTAAAGAAGAGGTTGGTGACTGCCCCTGTGTTGGCATTACCAGATGGAAAAGGAGATTTTGTGATTTACAGTGATGCTTCGCATAAGGGATTAGGGTGCGTGCTGATGCAGCACGGTAAGGTAATCGCATATGCGTCAAGACAATTGAAGGAGTATGAGATTCGATATCCTACTCATGATCTAGAACTAGCGGCAGTAGTTTTCCCTTTAAAGATTTGGAGGCACTACTTGTATGGAGAGAAGTGCGAGATTTACACTGACCATAAGAGCCTCAAGTATATTTTCACCCAGAAGGAGCTTAACATGCGCCAGAGAAGATGGTTAGAGTTGATTAAGGATTATGACTGTGAAATTCTTTATCACCCAGGGTGTAATATCCCAAATTTTTGTAATAATTAAAACCTTGATGAATAGTGAATTTCCACTGATGAATAGTAATTTTGCTGACGAAAAGTTTTTCAGCCCACGCTATGTAGACGACATGGAATGAATGTTTCGAAGTTATATTATTGATGTATAAGGAGAATAAGTGAATGCAAATGCAATCAGAATCAGAAGATTCCCATTCGAGTTTTAAATCACTATTCACTGGATAGTTAAGGACGTATTGATTTGATCATTTTAAGAAAGTATGAGGAATGAGAAATACATGATCATATCTTAAACCAAGGTGAGAAACCTAAGAATATATATTAGACAAAGGTAATGGAAGGATAAAATAAGTACCCTAGCTTTGGTATAGAGAAACGTCTTTAAAACCACTGAAAACAATCGCGAAACAAAAGCGTAATAAATTATGGATTAAACCCTAACCAAAGGAGGAGTATTATATGAGATCATCAAGTGCAATATATAAAAGAATTGAGGATGCAAAGGATGACATAAGCATGATGCAAGAGGATGACATAGGCATGACAAAGTGATGACAAAGTGGTGAATCACCACCTTGTCACCACTTTCACCACCACCACTCATCCAAAATGACCTTGTCATTGATGACAAAACAAGTTTCTAGCCACACAAATTAATTACAAAGTCTTAAGGTTAATTAGACAAAGCCAAAAGAAAAGAAAAATCAAAGAAAACAAAACAAAACAAAAGATGCATCCATTTCCATGAACACAACTTTCGACTTCTTCATGTTCTTTCATTCCTTAAAAATTTTG
Organism: Heracleum sosnowskyi; assembly: GCA_030848705.1. Taxonomy (NCBI): domain Eukaryota; kingdom Viridiplantae; phylum Streptophyta; class Magnoliopsida; order Apiales; family Apiaceae; genus Heracleum; species Heracleum sosnowskyi. The sequence continues at coordinate 254,889 of JAUIZM010000043.1, read as the reverse complement.
CTCCTACTTCCACTCATCCATAATTCTTGATCTTGGGCTCTAAATCACCCCCTTCCAATATCCAAGGTAGATCTCTAATCTTAGCCTCATCCATGTATGATAGCTTGATCAAAATTGGATTCAAATTTGATGATGAATAGTAATATGAATAGTAAACTCATAGAATCTTGATTTGTTTCGATGATCTTAGGGTTGTTTAACATAGTTAAGGTGCAAGGGAGGATATATCAACCATATATAGCCTTTGTTAGCATCCAAGGAAGGTATGAACTTCTTTCTTTTTATGAGTTTTGATTGATCTAGTAAGTTAGAAGTGTTAGATTGAATCTATGTTAGAATATAGCATGTATGCATGATTTTAAGCATGTTTGATGGTTAAGTTGTGGATGAACTTGTGGTTTAAGGTGTGACCTTGTTTAGACAGTTAAATGGTAGTATAGACTTGAGTTTGATTGGTGGTTGGTTAATGGTTGATTGTAGTTTGGTTGGAGTGTTTTAAAACACGGGAATTACGCGTAAGCGCCGTTACCATGTCGATTTTTACTTAGGTAGTTTAGACAGAAACCATGACTGCAAAACAGGGCATACACTTGAGGTTTCTGACCATGAGCATGTAGGCTCTGTTTCCTAGATGATTTTAGCGAAATAATCGTGTCGTTTTGATTTACGGTTTAGGAGAAACGTCCGTTTTAGTAAAAGCGGTTTCGCGTAACTAGATAGTTCATTGTGTGAACTTTGAGATAGGGATCAAGCCCTTTAAAATTGGAATTTGATTGAGATATTAAAATGGATACTAGTATGTATAGTTTAGAAAGGAACCTAGAAGGTTTCGTGTCAAAACGATAAGTTTGTGATTTTAGAAAAATGCGAGAACAAAGGTTGCGCGAGTGAAATACCCTTAAGGGGATGGTTTAAAACAAGGAAACAGTTAAGTAAAAGAACTTGGGATTTGTGAATGGTTTTCACCCAAACTTTTGACTTAGAGGTTTACGGAACGTCTTGAGGTTAGAGAAGACCGAGAGCGAGGCGTTTGACTTTTATTAATAGAACTTGAGTGCTTAAGTTAAGGCACATTAAATGGTTCTAGGGGACTGACTGTGAATTCTATATCTTATTATAGATCGACGCGCACACTCTCAAGCCCCCACTACCACACCACCAAGACACCAAGGCAAGTTTTCAAACCCTGTACCATATAATAATGCTGTTGTGATATGTGTTGTGGTATTGCTATATATGCTGCTTTATGCTGTAAAATAACGTAAAACTGTTTTGCTTGTAAAAAGCTGTATAAGATATAAGGTTTATATGCTAGCTAAGTACTAGATATATACCAAGGTTAAGGATTAAGGACTCTAAGTATAGAGTACTTGTACGATGATTTTAAAACTTAGACCGGGAGTCAAACTATTATTTTATTTTAAAACTACTGTCAAAAGCTGGAAGGTTCCAGGGACAGTTATATTTTAAATGTTATTAAATATTCCAATATCTATATTATGGGATATTTAAGGTGAGATATTTAAATAATATTATAATAAATATTATTTGAATATTATTTTATTAAGTGAATATTATTTTTTTTGAATATTCACTTAAGTGTTTATATTGAATAATAATTCAATATTTATTAATCGATTATTATTTAATTAAGTGAATATTACTTTAAATATTCACTTAAGTAATTAAATTGAATAAGAATTTAATAATTATTATTTGATTATTTATTAAATATTACAAAAATGATTTAAAATCATAGAACCTTATTATATGATCCAAGGTTCTATTATTTACACAAAAATGTACCTTTCTGATTTTCAGAAAAGATACTAAAATAGAGATTCCCAACTATTATTTTAAGATAGTTAAAGGTAATTAAATGCAAACAATATTTATTTCCAACCCATCGAAAACTGGGAATCTAGTTCAAGAATTCGAGGACAGAGATTCACTTCCACTGTTCCTCTAAAATATCTATAACTAGGGGATGGCTCCCCCATTCAAATAGAGTTTTTCAAACTCACTGAACTCTGATATTTCAATTAACTCCCTGGTCATGATTTCAAAATACGTATTAATCATCGGTAGTCTCGTTGGCTAATGTCAACCCACACTTTGACTTACTCCTTTCAATTACTCTGGAGTAAGATATTCTGAACGGTTACAAAGTTTTGACAAGTATGTGTACTCGGGAAAAATGGAATTAAATTCCGATTTCCGTTTCATTAATATTTTTCATCATGGGAATTGGAAAGGCCTACACGGCAATGAAATAGGTGCCGGGGTAGCGCCAAAATTATCAAGGCTTACCCGGTGATGAAATAGGCCCGAGGTAGTGATCTCTTGCGTGCTAAGGCTTACCCGGTGATGAAATAGGCCCGGGGTAGTGATCTCTTAGCACAATGGCTCGTATGCGGTCAGGGTGATAACCGAACAGGAAGTCGTCCTTCTACTAGTAGAAAAGAAAAGTTACGATACAACGGCTGATCACCGTGTATCGGGTGTTCCAGTACATTCCCTTCCCTCCAATTGGAGTTGAGCTGCACATTGTAACAAAAGCCTATGCGCTGAGTTACTGATAATGTGACAGTAATGAATAATGATGTTACTCATACAGTAGTCGTACTGTATGGTATGTTTTTGACGAAAAGAGAAATAAATATATCATTCTGTATACGAATGAAGTTTTAAAGGTTTTCCTTTATGATATAAGCTTACTTATATGCTTATGCTGTATTGTATTATTGCTGGGCCGAGTGCTCACTCTTTCTTTTCTTTCTATACATATATATCACAACACAACAGCTAGAGTAGATGGCCAGGATTCGTCGTACCGCTCGGAAGCGTGTCAGGGACATACAGGCCGCCTGTAGCATGGTTGTTACAGAGGATCAGGTAAAAGTACTAAGTTGGTTCGGAGTGTAACTCTGGTTGCTCCGGTTTATTTATAAGTATCACTCATGTATATTAATGAACAAGAACAAACTTTGGCGCTACCTTATGATTTCACTTAGAAATCATATTGGTAGTAGGTTGCAACATTTTACTTTTGGGTTGTAATAACTTTAATTTGTGGATCATATGACTACTGTATTTTAAGTTCGTTTCTGAGACATAACTGGTGTGAGTATATTGATGGTGGGGTCACCATGTGTGATGATTTATTGTTTTATAGTTCAAGTATTAAGTGATTGTACGGAACAAGGGATCGTGACAACCCAGATCTCCGACCCCGGGTCTGGGGGTGTTACAGAAATGGCATCAGAGCCTAGAGTTATTAATCTCAGAAACGATAGGGCGTTAGGAATAATAAATGCAACTATAATAATAAGAAGAACTCCCATCGAGTTCATGGTTGGGCTACCGGATGTAGCACCGACTGTTAAAACCCGCAAGGGAACTTTGATTACACAGTATAGTAACCTAGTTTTCGCTTGTATAGGTATTCGCGGCCGAGGAGGCTGATGACTTTGAGACCCAGCACGACGAGGCTCTGCTGGCGGCTGAGGACGATCCCGTGGACGACCCCATGGAGGATCCCGAGGAGGATACTGAAGACCCGGACGAGGATCCGGAAGAGGATCCCACGACTGTGTTTGACTTTCCTACTTCTCCTATTCCCTCCATTGATGGATATTCGACTAATGATGATGATTCCACTGAGAGGGATCAGGTTGTACCTGATGTAGTTACTACGGATGATGATGAGACTTCTGAGGACAGTGCTAGCCGAGGAGGCATCAGGATGTACCCTCTGCCTACTATGAGAGCCCTTACCCCTCCTGTGCCCCCATTGAGCCCGCTACCATCAAACGATGACTATGATCTTGCTCCTGAGGGATACGAGGAGGACCAGGCTATGACTGATCCAGACACACCTCCTCCCTCACCTACTGGAGTACCTACTGTGATCCATGACTGGATGATTGGCCGGCTGACCACTGACGTGGCAGCGACAGAAGCTAGAGCTGATGAGCTGAGGAGACAGTTGGCAGCGGAGAGAGAGACCCGTCGTTCTTATCAAAACGGGATGAGGTGTATGACTCCTCTGGAGATGAGACTTGAGATTTCCCGCATCGAGTGGCGAGCTATGGTCCACATGAGAGGCATGTCTGTTATTGCTGAGGGACTGGTACCCCGACTAGCCACAGAGAGGATTTGGGCAGATGCTATGGCGCGTGTCAGGAACCTGACCAGCTCGGATGGGGAGACTTGATAGGTGATAGATAGCTTAGTTCTCTAAACTCAGATGGCCGTTAGTAGTGCTAGTTTTTGTGGGATGGTTCCGATGTATAGTAGTATCCTTTCTGAGTTAGAGATAGGCTGATCAAACTGACGTAGCAGGTGTTGACAGGTTGACTGGTAGTACTTAGCTTTTGACTGTTGTACGGACGATGTATTTCAGCGATGTATTCGCTTTTGTTGGAACTTAGTTTCAGTACCTCGTGACTTTATGTCACTTATGTATATATTCGTACCTTTCAGTTTCTTTAAAGCTTTCAGTTTTAAATTTGATATCCCCTGCTATTTCAATTATTTTATAAGTTATTAGTTTTGACATATAAACTGTGCAACCCCCATTTTGAAAAAAAAAAAAAATTATTTACAAATAAAAAGAGTTTTGTGTGAGCAAGGATGATTTCCAAGATTTTCACCAAGGACTCACTGATTCAACCAAATATTTTGTAAAAAGGAACAAATGGGTTTAATAAAGGTTTTTGTTTAAAAACATCAGGAAAATGCCACCCCGACGTGTGGGAACCCGAGCACGCCTTGCCAACCCTGCGGCTCAGGGTAGTGTTAACCAGGGAGATGAAAGGCAAGACCATCATAATGAGGAAGAAAACCCAGACTTCCACGAGGTGGAAGAACAGAATCAGGAGGAAGGTGAGTATGTAGGAAGCGGAGAGGATGATGATTACAATGAGTTTGATGATCAGGACTACGAAGAGGAAGAGTATGAGAGTACTCAGAATGTAGAGGTTCCCGGTGGAAACCCGATGGACCAATTTATGCACCTACTCCGACAGAATCTGAACCAACATCCACCGCCACCACCACCAGGCCCCAATACTGCGGGGCATAGTGCTTTTAAGGCTTTTAAGTCTTTAGGACACCCGGAATTTCAGGGATCCGCTGACCCTGTTGAGGCAAGAGCTTGGTTGAAGGAAATGGAGAAATCTTTTGAAATCCTAGGTATTGAGGAAACCCAAAACACCGTCTTTGCTACTTACCTCCTGAAAGGGGAGGCTAACTACTGGTGGGAATCAAAGAAGAACCTAGAGACCAATACCGTTGTTACCTGGGCAAGGTTTACTACTTTATTTCTGGAAAAGTATTTCCCTGTGTTCATGGAAGCATAAATGGAAAGGAAGTTTTTGGAACTGAAACAGGATAACATGACTGTGGCAGAATATGAGGCCAAGTTTACTGAATTGTCTAGGTTTGTGCCAGATTTTGTCAATACTGACTTGAAGAGGTCAAGAAGGTTTCAGCAAGGGCTGAAACAATGGATTCAGAATAGAGTAGCAGTGTTGGAATTAACGGACTATGCGTCGCTAGTTCAGAAGGCAACCATAGTGGAAGCAGGTAGTGAGCAAAGTCAGAAAGGAAGAGAAGAGAAAAAGAGGAAGTTTTGTAGTCAAGGGGGAAGCTCAGTGAAAAAGAGCTTTCCAGTAAGGACATTTGGAGGGACCAGGTCTCAGCCATTAAGGAATTCAGGATTCAGGAAACCAGAGAATAAGAGTCTAAGCCAGGGCGACAGACAGACCGGAGTGTCCCGTTTTAATCAACCTCGACCCCCACTACCTGACTGCAAGACTTGTGGAAGAAAACACCTGGGAGAATGTGCCCTAAAGTCGGTAACCTTCTTCACGTGCAACAAGACAGGGCATTACTCCAACTCCTGCCCCCAGAACAATCAGAAGTGTTTTCAATGTGGAAAATTAGGACACGTGAAAAGAGACTGCCCTATGGCAAACCCTGCAGGCTCGAGAATCAGTGGAGCCGCCTCTCACAAACCCCCAATTGCTAGAACTTTCAACATGACGGTGAAAGACGCCGTGAGGGACACTAATGTGATAGCAGGTACCCTTTTACTCAACACCGTCAATGCAAATGTTTTATTTGATTCGGGAGCTACCAAGTCTTTTATTTCGAGGGATTTCGCGAGTCAGTTAAGACTTAGGGCGAAACCATTAAACGAAGTATTAGAGGTAGAAATAGCAAATCGGGAAGTAATTCCAGTTGATGAAATACACATAGACTGTAACCTAGTGATAGAAGGTCAACAGTTTCGTGTAGATTTGGTTCCATTTAAATTAGGGGAATTTGATGTTATTCTGGGAATGGATTGGTTGTCGAGCCATGGTGCTCAGATAGATTGTGAAAGAAAGAAAGTTTGGATTAAAACGTCCGAAGGGCGGGAGGTCGTGTTCAAGGGACAATGACAAACCCGTAAGTTTTTAACCATGGCCCAAACCAAGAGGTTGTTGCGGCATGGGTGTGAGGCTTATTTAGCCTATGTGATAGATACAAACCGAGAGGTTCCTAAATTACAAAATATTCCTATAGTTAATGAATTTGAAGACGTATTTCCGGAAGACCTTCCGGGATTACCACCTGATAGGGAGATAGAATTCGCTATCGAATTAGCTCCAGGGACGGCGCCGGTTTCAAAAGCCCCGTACAGGTTAGCTCCAGTAGAAATGAAAGAGTTAGCTAGTCAATTGCAGGAATTGCTAGATAAGGGAATGATAAGACCCAGTGTGTCACCCTGGGGTGCACCAGTGCTGTTTGTGAAAAAGAAGGATGGTAGTTTGAGATTGTGTATAGACTACCGAGAACTAAATAAGTTGACCATTAAGAACCGATATCCTTTACCAAGGATTGATGATTTGTTTGACCAGTTGAAAGATGCAGTTTACTTCTCCATGATTGACCTGAGAACTGGATATCACCAGTTAAAGATAAAACCTGAAGATATACCCAAGACTGCATTTCGCACGAGGTATGGACACTATGAGTTCTTAGTAATGTCGTTCGGGCTAACGAATGCCCCAGCAGCCTTCATGGACCTAATGAATAGAGTCTTTAAGCAATACTTGGACAAGTGCGTCATAGTTTTTATTGATGATATTTTAGTTTACTCCAAGACAGAGGAGGAACACGCAGAACACTTAAGAATAGTGTTAGAGACTTTGAGGAAGGAAAAACTTTATGCTAAGTTTTCCAAGTGTGAATTTTGGCTGAGAGAAGTACAGTTTCTAGGCCATGTAGTCAGCAGTGATGGAGTGCTAGTTGACCCTGCTAAGATAGAGGCCGTTTCAAATTGGGATAGACCGACCACCCCGACTGAGGTGAGAAGTTTTATAGGCTTAGCCGGGTATTATCGAAGATTTGTGAAAGATTTTGCCAAGATAGCAGCCCCACTGACCCGACTAACCCGAAAGACTGAGAAGTTTGAGTGGACTGAGAAATGTGAAAAGAGTTTTCAGGAATTGAAAAGGAGGCTAGTTACTGCCCCTGTACTGGCACTGCCAGATGGAAAAAGGGAATTTTGTGATCTATAGTGATGCATCACACAAAGGGTTAGGATGCGTGCTTATGCAACACGAAAGGGTGATTGCATATGCTTCTAGGCAGTTAAAAGAATATGAGAGTAGATACCCTACCCATGATTTGGAACTAGCAGCCATAGTTTTCGCCATAAAGATTTGGAGGCATTACTTATATGGAGAGAAGTGCGAGATCTACACAGACCATAAGAGCCTTAAGTACATTTTCACTCAGAAAGAGATCAATATGAGACAGAGGAGATGGTTAGAATTAATCAAAGATTATGATTGTGAGATTCTTTACCACCCAGGGAAGGCCAATGTGGTGGCCGATGCCCTTAGTAGGAAGGAGAGACTCAAAATGATAACCTCCTCAGAGAAGTTAATCCAAGAGTTTGAAAAGATGGAGATGGAGGTTAAAATAACCGGAGATGGCACGGAGAAATTATTTGAAATCGCACTGCAATCAGACTTGATACAAAAGATCAAACTAAGTCAAGAACGCATGATGAGCGAAGGGAAAGAGCTAATGACAGGAGAGGAATTAAAGACTGAGAGAGACGGTAAGGGAGTTATGAGGTATTCTTACCGGATTTGGATTCCTAATGACCAGGAATTAAAAGACGAGATTCTACATGAGAGTCATAGCTCAAGATATTCAATTCACCCAGGAAGTACCAAGATGTATAAGGATTTAAAGGAATATTATTGGTGGCCTAACATGAAAAAGGACGTAACGGATTGGGTAGGCAAATGCTTGCCCTGCCAAAGAGTAAAGGCAGAGCACCAAAGACCCGGTGGACTTTTAAGACCCCTAGAGATTCCAGAATGGAAATGGGAACAAATAGCCATGGACTTCGTAGTAGGATTGCCACGAACCAAAGCTAATCACGACGCCATCTGGGTAATAGTAGACCGGTTGACGAAGTCAGCCCACTTTCTTCCGATTAATGAAAGGTACACTGTCGATAGGCTAGTGGATATTTACATGAAAGAAATTGTGGCGAGACATGGAGTTCCAGTCTCCATTGTGTCAGACAGAGACCCTAGGTTTAACTCCAGATTTTGGAGAAGCTTTCAAGAATGTGTAGGAACCAAGCTAAACATGAGTACCGCTTACCATCCCCAGACGGATGGGCAAAGTGAGAGGACTATCCAAAACTTAGAGGATATGTTGAGAGTTTGTGCCATAGATTTCAAAGGGAATTGGGATGACCACCTACCCCTGATAGAGTTTTCCTACAACAACAGTTTTCATGCCAGTATCGGGATGCCCCCGTATGAGGCCTTGTATGGAAGAAAATGTCGATCACCCTTGTATTGGGATGTAGTTGGAGAGCGAAAAATGCTCGGACCCGAAATGGTCCAACAGACTAAGGACGCAATAGACCTTATCAGAGGACGGCTGGTAGCACCCCAAGATAGACAGAAGAAGTATGCAGACTTGGCCCGAAAGGACAAGGAATACGAAGTGGGAGATCTCGTGTTGTTGAAAGTATCTCCGTGGAAAGGATTGATGAGATTCGGAAAGAAAGGGAAATTGAGCCCCAGATATATTGGACCATTCGAGATCTTGAGACGCATCGGGGAGGTAGCTTACGAGCTAGCCTTGCCCCCAAACCTGCAGCAAGTTCACAATGTGTTCCATGTGTCCATGTTAAGGAAGTACAATCCGGATGCCAGACACGTGGTGGAATATGAACAAGTAGATATACAACCAGACCTATCCTATGTAGAGCAACCGGTAGAAATCATTGACCGCAAGGATCAAGTGCTAAGGAATAAGGTTATAAAGCTGGTACGAGTTTTGTGGAGAAATCATAATGTTGAAGAATCCACTTGGGAACTAGAGAGCGCAATGCTAGAAAAGTACCCTCATCTATTTTGATCTGATTCCGGGACGGAATCCTTTTAAGTAGGGGAGACTGTAATATCCCAAATTTTTGTAATAATTAAAACCTTGATGAATAGTGAATTTCCATTGATGAATAGTAATTTTGCTGACGAAAAGTTTTTCAGCCCACACTATGTAGACGACATGGAATGAATGTTTCGAAGTTATATTATTGATGTATAAGGAGAATAAGTGAATGCAAATGCAATCAGAATCAGAAGATTCCCATTCGAGTTTTAAATCACTATTCACTGGATAGTTAAGGACGTATTGATTTGATCATTTTAAGAAAGTATGAGGAATGAGAAATACATGATCATATCTTAAACCAAGGTGAGAAACCTAAGAATATATATTAGACAAAGGTAATGGAAGGATAAAAGAAGTACCCTAGCTTTGGTATAGAGAAACGTCTTTAAAACCACGGAAAACTATCGCGAAACAAAAGCGTAATAAATTATGGATTAAACCCTAACCAAAGGAGGAGTATTATATGAGATCATCAAGTGCAATATATAAAAGAAATTAGGATGCAAAGTGTTAGGCCAAATACACAATATATAATCAATATAAGTATGATAATAATAATTAAGAACACTGTTTATGAATCAAAACTGAATTATATAAATAATTCTTCTCTCAGTGATGTTAAAGAATCACAGAGAGCTGCTAGGTTACAAGAATAATAATTCTATGTTCGCATCCCTTTTAGGGTTAACCTATCTGTGTTTATATATTACACAGTTACATAATCAATCTCTAATTGATATTCCTATAAATCAGATATACAGATTATATCAAATTAGGATTGCTTCTGTCTTCTATTCCGTTTCCTTAACTGTCTCAATATATCTTGCTTCTTTCCATCTTCAAGATATATTGCTTCTAGAATCTTCAAGTCAGCACCGATAGTTAATAAACTCTTCACCCCGTCAGACTTTAGCAAACTCTGACTGGCTTCCAGTATAAACTCTGATGAGTACCTGTTGCTTAAACACTGATAAAAAAATCATCAACAATTATATCTAACAATCTCCCCCAACTTGTGCATAACAAAATGTACAAGTTAAAAAGATAATTGATGATGTCAAAACATATAACAAATGCAGTGTTTATAACATAACAGAGTTTATTTTTAACTTAGAACAGAAAACTTTTAAAAACTTACAGACTTCAGTTACTTAATCTCTTCAATGTCAGGCACAGTCCTGATGTAGTCCTGAAGTAGTTTTCTTTCAGCTCTTTCTAACTCAGCTATCATTATTTTCTTTATCTCCCTTACCTCTGAATCACTTTCTCCAGTTTGGTAGATAGCTGCCCTTAGTGAATAAATGTTGTTCTTCCTCATATCATTTCCTAGCTTTATTATGAAGGATTTATCTGATTCCAGATTAAATTCCAACACTTTTATGCCAAGATCTGTTCTGAGTCTTGCACTGTTCCTTTTCATCTCAACAAGCTTTCCATTGTAGTCTCTATACTTTGGTATGTAAGAGCCAGCAAACTTTAAACCAGAAAGTGTTAGATCAGAATTCAATGATTGTCAGGAGCTAGACTCAACTGATCAGGATTGCTGACGTCATCAGGATTACATGGTCGTCAGGATCAGAACTGGAAGCTGATCAGGATTCCTACTCAGATTATGATCAGGATTGATCATCAGAACTTGAAGCTGATCAGGATTCCTACTCAGAGTTATATTTGGAGTCTAGATAAACATGGAAGTATTTCTGTCGGTTCCTGGTTTGTAGAATGTAGCTATCGATTAAGGATATGTTTCTATCTTTGTAATTGATTAGAACTTATCTTATTATTGATAGAGAAGCTGTGTGTAGTATATAAACACAGTTTTGGTTTCGATTTATGTACGTGAACATAAGGGAATCAAGATAGAAGCTCTTGAGAATATATTATCTCTTGAGAGAGTTTTTGTAAGCTTGTAATAGCTTAGCATCTCTTAAGAACATCAGAATTTCTTGAGAGAGTTTGTAACAGTTTTATATCAGATTTAATAAAGCTGTTATCTTTCTTTCATATTTGAGATATATACATTAAGAAGTCGATTATCTTATACTATTGTATTCAACCCCCCTTCTACAATAGATTATTACTGGGCAACAATTGGTATCAGAGCAGACTGATTTAGTTTTAAATCAGAGACGATCTAAGATGTCGACAACCAAGTATGAAAGCATGAAGATTCCCATCTTGAAGATATCAGAATACCCTACATGGAGGGTAAAGATGCTGATGTACCTGGAGGCTATGGATCCTGACAACTTGGACAGGACTCGTGATGGACCATATATACCTACCAAGTTCGTAGAATGAACAGAAACAACACCTGAACATTATGTGGTCAAAGCTAAAGCCGAATGGACACCAGAAGAAAAAGCTCATGTACTCAGGGAACCAAAGATAAAGAATATCTTGCATAACGGTCTTGATGCTGTCATGTCAAACAGAGTGATTGCATGCAAGTCTTCAAAAGAAATTTGGGATACTTTGGAAACTCAGTGCCAGGGATCTACATCTGTCAAGAAAAACAGAAGGGCTCTTTTGATCCAAGAATATGAACAATTTGATGCAAGACCTGATGAGAGCCTGACTGATCTGTATGATAGATTTCTGACACTATTGAATAGCTTATCCTTAGTTGACAAAGTATATGAAACTGAAGATTCGAACACCAAGTTTCTAAGAGCTTTACCTGAAGATTGGGACACTCAGACCTCAATCATTAGACACCAGTATGATTTGAACGATGTGTCTCTTGATGAGATCTATGGGATGCTAAGAACTCATGATCTTGAAGTTCAACAGAGAAAGAACAAGAGAAGCAGCAAGGCAAAATCAATTTCTTTGAAAGCAGAGGCAAAATCAAAAGGCAAAGTCATGGAGGTCTCTAGAAGGAAATCAAGAGTAGCTGAATCAGATCTTGAAGACTCTTCATCAGATTCTGATGACAATCCTGATGCCAATACTGATGGTAATTCTTCTGATTCAGACATGGAAGAGATGGTTGCTATGTTTGTCAGAAACTTCAGAAGGATGAAGTTCTGGAAGAATAGAAGACAAGGCAACTTTCAGAAAAAGACCTTCAATGCAGACAAAGACAAGTATATCAAAAAGGACAGCAAAGGTAGCAAATTTGACAAGTCAAAGGTTAGATGCTATAAGTGCAATGGCATGGGTCACTTTGCTTCAGAGTGCAGCAAGACGAAGGCACTCATCACATCAAGCAAGGATTGGATGGACTCTTCCTCAGAATCTGATACTGAGGTAGTCAACTATGCTTTAATGGCCTATGCTGATGTAACTGCTGCTCCTGATGATAAGGTACCAAATACTATCTTTGATTTTGATTCTGATAATGTTTCTGAATTAAGACGTTTTCTAAAGTCATTACATATTAGCTTTAGAAGTCAAACTGCTGAGAATTCTAGGATCTTATCTGAGATGTCTGACCTTAGAAAAAGGAATGAGATATTAGAAGCCGAGTTTTCTCGCATGCTAGAAGTACAAAAAGAATGTGATAATGCTAAACACATGAACTTAGAGCTGAGATCAAAATGTACTTCTCTTGAAAAAGACCTTGAATATGCTAATGAGAAAATCAGAACCTGGATAGACTCTGGTAGGAAATTTCATGAGATTGATACCTCTAAGAATTGGAAAGAGTGTCTAGGATATAAGTCAGATGAAGATAAGAAATTGAAGGAGAAAATTGTCATTGATGAGACAGTCAGTCCATAGACCTATAGACATGTTATAGACACAGCCAAATCTAAGATTACTCCTGTTAATTTTGTTTTTGGTAAGGATTCCAATTCTACTTTTGAAAAGGGATCCACATCTACTCAAGGAATTAAAAGTGTAAAGTCTAAACCTGTCATAGCTAAAGTCTTTAAGAATGTAGGTCTAATGTCTCAGAAACAGCTTAAGGATAAAATCTGTGAGGTTACAGATAAGAAAAAGGAAGCTACTGTAAAGAGAAACAGGAATGGTAAAGTTGGGATTAATAAAGAGAATGGTTATAAATATATTCCAAATGCACCTAGAAAGAATTGTTTTAACTGTGGTAACTCTAATCATCTTGCTATTGATTGTAAGAAGAGTAAGAAGAAGATTACTGAAATTCCTAAGTCTGATGTTAGGAATAGATCAGTATTTTATCAATCACAGAAGTCCTGTTTTCATTGTGGTAGTCTATGGCATTCTATATATACTTGTAAAGAGTATCATGATTTGTACTATAACTTTTATGATCCACTGCCTAAGATTAAAAATAGTACTAAGTCTGATAGAATTGAGAATGTTATAGTGAAGCATGCTTTTGTTAATACTGATGCTGAAAAAGCAAATCCTGATGAAGTAAAACCTGTCAGGACTGCTAATGTCAGAAAGACTTCTGCTGCTAAAATTAATAAATTGCATGAATCAGGAACCCAACAAGTATGGGTTCCTAAGTGTTCTAACTAGTGTGTTTCTATACTGATGCAGGGTAAAAAGAAAAATGTGTTAGTCATGGATAGTGGATGCTCTGTGCACATGACTGGAAACAAAGCCCTGTTATCAGAATATGAGGAAAAAGCTGGCCCAACTGTGTCTTATGGAGATGGCAACATTGGACAAACCTTGGGATATGGCAATATAATCATTGGAAATGTCATCATTGAAAAAGTAGCTCTAGTGAAGGGACTAAAACACAACTTGTTGAGTATTAGTCAAATCACTGACAGAGGTTATCATGTCAACTTCTATTCCACACATTGTGAAGTAGTCAGCAAAGAATCAGGAAAGATAGTTCTAACTAGCTACAGGCATGGTAACATTTATGAAGCCAACATTCACTCAAATACTGATGGCTCCCCTACATGTCTCATCAGTAAAGCTTCAGTAGATGAAAGTTGGAATTGGCACAAGAAGCTTTCTCATCTCAACTTCAGCAACATCAATGAGTTGGTAAAGAAAGATTTAGTGAGAGGATTACCTAATGCCTTATACTTACCTGATGGTCTCTGTGATGCATGTCAGAAAGCAAAACAAAGAAGGACATCATTCCAGAGTAAATCAGAATCCTCTATTGAAGAACCATATCACATGCTACATCTTGATCTATTTGGTCCAGTCAACATCATGTCCATCAGTAAGAAAAGGTACACTCTTGTTATTGTTGATGAATATTCTAGATTCACCTGGGTGTACTTTCTGCATAGAAAAGATGAAACTCCTGAAGTTCTGTTGGATCATGTGAGAATGATTGAGACAACCACAAAGTTCAAAGTCAAGATACTGAGAAGTGATAATGGCACTGAATTCAAGAATTCAAAGATGGAAGAGTTCTGCAAATACAAAGGAATCATTCAACAATTCTCTGCTCCTGGCACACCCCAGCAAAATGGAGTAGTAGAAAGGAAAAATAGAACTCTTATTGAAGCTGGCAGAACTATGTTGGAAGAGGCTAAATTACCTACATATTTCTGGGCAGAAGCAGTCAACACAGCATGCTATACACAAAATCTCACATTGATAAACAGACATGGTGTTACTCCCTATCAGTCACTCAAGGAAAAGAAACCAAGTCTGAAGCATTTGCATGTGTTTGGCTGTAAGTGTTTTGTTCTCAGAACTCATCCTGAACAACTAGGAAAATTTGAGACAAAGGCTGATGAGGGAATTTTCATTGGCTACCCTGCATCAAGAGCCTTCAGAGTTTTTAATTTGAGAACAAGAACTGTCATGGAGTCAATACATGTATCTTTTGATGATAAGAAGATAACAGGAATCATTGAAGACTCTCATGATAGATTGATTTTTGAAAATGAAGCTTCCAAGGAACCTGAAGAAAATGAATCAGATCCTGTCAACACATCAGATCCTGATGGGTCACCAAATCCTGATGACACACCAGATACTGATGGTGCTAATGCTGATGATGCAAACAACAGTGATACAACTAGTAGTGCTAATGTTGAGGGGGAGCAACAGCATACGACTACAAGTACAGAGTCAACTCAATCATCAGGGCAGAATTCTTCAGATACTGATTCAAGTGATGATCCTGATAATTCATCAGGAAGGGATGTCAATAATTCAGGGAGAGCTTCAAGTCAAGTGATAAGTGGATTTTATATCCACTTGGAATGCTTCATATCGGCTTAAATTGATGACTTGAACTCAAGTATGTGGTGTGTTTAATGTGTTTTCATTAAGTTTTGCAGAATCAAGAGTTGGAGGTTAATTTGATTAAAATTCGGATTTTCCGGGTAGGTTGCGCAGTCTTCACTGTTTTGGCCATATCTGGAGTTCTACAAGTCCGATTCTGACGATCTTACAGCTCACGCGAAGAGGACAACATTTTCTATAATTCCTGGACAGAAGGTACGGCGCGGCAGCGCCGTTTTTGTGCTTGCTTATGGCGCGGCAGCGCCGCTGCCGCTGGAAATTTTCGGGATTTTGGGCTGGTTGCGCAGATTTTACTGTTTGGGCTCTATCTGGAGTTCTACAAGTCTGTTTTGGGCCCGTAAGCAGTCGTTAAAAAGCTTGGAAGAAGATCTTTAATTCTGAGTTGGGCTCATATTTTATTACTGCTCGGAGCGGTCCAGAATCAGGAGGGAACAGAAGCCAACGAAATTTCCATTATAGAAATCTAATTCTGATTGGGAAATCTCCTTGTAATTATTTTAGTTAATTAAAAATACTTTATATTAGATATATTAGAGACATATTATTCAGACCTGGGATTAGATAGAGACATACGTATATTGTAAGCAGAGGAGGCTCAAGAACAAGAGAAGTTTTCTTTTGTCTTTCCTCCTTAGTTTAATTGATTTCATATTCAGTTCTCGTAATTAGTTTATTATTGAATTCAGATTTCTTTCTTCTATGCTTTATATTGTTTTAATTATGTTATCACTTGAACCCATGATGATGAGAAGTCCAATTATGGGCTAATCGTTATCATGGGGTTTTAATGGAGTTTTCCATGGATTCTAGTTATTAATTGTTTTTATGCCTTGGTGTGTGCTTGATATATGTTTAACCTAGTTTGGTTGCGCTTATTCGTTATGGGTGCGTCGCGAACATCCGTAATTGTTTGTTAAATCCTAGTGAATGCGAAAGTGGATTTAGGGTTTAGAACATACCATGCTAGCGTAGGTTTTTGCATGTGAAGAACATGTATAAATTTGTGGTGTAATTCTAACCGTCTTGCACTGACTATGTGATTATTTGGATGCTTGATTGTAAACCATTATGTTTTCAATCTCTATAGACATATAGGGACTAAGCATATTTGGTGACTACTTGACTTCTATCAATTGTGGATGATCAGTAGGATGATATATGTACAACGAAAGTTGGCGTGTGTCAGTTTAGTGCGTCTAATCAGTTATCATCGCTTGCACATGCTAGGCTAAGAGGCATAAGGTTCTAGATGAAGTGGTTAATGAAGTTGAAATCCCATGTTTGTTTATTTATAAGAAAATCGTTTAAGTCATTTTTCTAGTAAATTCTTAGTTAATAATAATCATTAGTATAATCAACCCTATTTTGTTAATTGTCTTAGCAGTGAATAAAAACCATACATTGTTGCATAGGTACAAAGCTATAATAACCAAGCAGTCTCTGTGGGAACGAATCCTACTTATCTCTATATTACTTGAGATCACGTGCACTTGCGTGTTGAGTTTGGTCGTAACAAGTTTTTGGCGCCGCTGCCGGGGACTCGGTGTTATTTATATAGTTTATGTGCTTGTCATCAGTGGTCGTTAGAGTTCACTGACTCGGATTGTAGTTGTTTGTTCTGTGTGTTTCAGGTACTTGAACGTGTATGCGAACACGTTCTCAGACTCGTAAATTGGAAGAAGAAAGATTAAAGTTAGTAAAGATGGGAGACGTACCAGAAGGAGTAGCACCTGCAGCTAAGGCTTTGAAGGACTATTCTCAGCCAAAGATCAATGACATTCAGTCGAGCATTGTCAGGCCGGCTATTGCAGCCAATACCTTTGAAATCAAGCCTGGCACGATTCAGATGGTGCAGAATTCAGTTCAGTTTGGGGGTGCTCCAACAGAAGATCCTAATATGCATATTAGGGATTTCATCGAGATCTGTGACACCTTCAAGTTCAACGGAGTGTCAGAAGATGCTGTGAAGCTGAGACTTTTCCCATTTTCTCTGAGGGATAAGGCTAAGGGCTGGTTGCATTCTCTACCAGCTGGTTCTATCACTACTTGGGAAGAGCTTGCACAAAAATTTCTCTCCAAATTCTTTCCTATGGCGAAAACAGCTGCCATAAGGAATGCTATTGCTCAGTTTGCCCAGGCACAGGGTGAGTCATTGTGTGAAGCTTGGGAGCGTTATAAAGAGATGCTCAGAAAATGCCCTCATCATGGAATGCCGGACTGGATGATCATTAACTGTTTTTATAATGGATTATGGTGGCAGTCGAGACCGATGGTGGATGCAGCATCAGGTGGAGCTCTATGGGCTAAAAGCTACGAGGAAGCATATGATCTAATTGAGATGATGGCAGAAAATGAATATCAGAGTCCAACGCAGAGAATGCCACAGCAAAAGGTGGCGGGAATTCTTGATGTTAGTGCAGCTACAGCTTTAGCGGCTCAGCTAGAGGCATTGAATATGAAGATTGATTCTTTGGCAAATCATGGGATTCGTCAGGTAGCTAGTGTTTGTGAGCTATGTGCAGGTGCACATGAGACGAAGCAGTGTGCCATTTCTAATGAATCAGTGCAGTTTGTGAGCAACTTTCCGAATCAGCAACAGCCAGCCCCGAATACTTATCATCCGAGCAACAGGAATCATCCTAATTTCAGTTGGAGCAATAATCAGGGTGGCATACAGCAATCACAACAACCGCATCAACAATTTCAAGCTAGGCCATACAACTCTGCAGGTTTTCAGCAGCAAGGGCAGAATTTTCAGCAGCAGTTTCAGCCACCAGGATTTCAACAAGCTCATGGAAATTCTGGTCAAACTTTTAAAGAACAATCTGAATTGGAAGAGTTGAGGTTGATGGTTAAAAGTCAGGCGGTCTCACTCAAGACCGTGGAGAATCAGATGGGACAACTTACCAGTGCGATGCTGAAAATATCTCAGGGAATTCTTTCTAATGAACCAGAAGTTAATCCAGGCAAGAGGGAAGTTAAAGAGCAGGTGAATGCCATAACACTCAGGTCTGGTAGAGTCACAAGCAATCCAACATTAGCAGCCAAGGAAGACGAAGATTTCCAGGAACAACTACTTGTGCCTTCCCCAGAAAAAGAAGAGGTAATTCCTAAGCTGGTAGCTGAGCAGTTGGTTGAAGAAGGGGACAATAACAAGAGGTCTGTTGAGAAATCTTCTCAGGAGCAGACTAGAGAGAGCGAACAGATTTTTCCACCTCCCCCATATCCAAGAAAAGCCTACAGGCAAGCGATCGACAAGAAATTGGACAGGTTTCTGGAGGTGTTCAGGAAGTTACAAATTAATATACCTTTTGCAGAAGCTCTAGAACAGATGCCGAGCTATGCCAAGTTCATGAAAGGTATTTTATCCAGGAAATTGAAGCTTGAGGATTTGGAAACTGTGGCGTTGACTGAGGAATGCAGTGCTGTGCTGCAACAGAAATTGCCTCCGAAACTCAAGGATCCTGGGAGCTTTACAATACCTTGCACTATCGGGAAATTGTCTTTTGACAAATGTTTATGTGACTTGGGAGCTAGTATTAACTTGATGCCATTGTCTGTTTTTGAGCAGCTTGGTCTGCCTGATCCGAAACCAACGAACATGACATTGCAGCTGGCTGATCGTTCAATTACATATCCAAGAGGTGTGGTGGAAGATGTCCTAGTAAAAGTGGGTAAGCTCATCTTTCCTGCTGATTTTGTTATTCTCGACTTTGAGGAAGACAAGAGGATTCCCATCATCTTGGGAAGACCATTTTTAGCCACGGGCAGAACGATGATCGATGTCCAAAAAGGAGAGCTCACAATGAGAGTGCAAGATCAGACTGTCTCCTTTAATGTGTTTAAGGCCATCAATGTTCCGGAGGATAATGAAAAGTGTTTTAGAGTGGAAGGGGTTGATACTGGTCAGAATAAACCGTTTGATCAGTTGTTGAAGTCGGATACAGTCGATGTTTGTGTATTAAGCAAGCCTCGTACTGAGGAGGTAAAAGCAGAGCATGTTCAGATGTTAAATTCAGTTCCTTGGAAGAGGAAATTTGATACGCCAAACGAGTCGCTTGGTTTGACAGAGCTCTTGAACTCTCAGGTGCGGCTTAAGCCGTCTTCATCAAATCATCTGAGGTATGCATATTTTGGACAGTCATCTATTTTTCCTGTTATTGTTGCTAACAATTTGTCAGGAAGTGAATTTGGAGAGCACCATCAGGATCCTCCGTTTGGGCCACCAACCACTCAGGGTGGCAGTATAATGTGATTCTGGTTAGTCGAGTCCGGCTAAATGACGTTAACGACAGCGCTTCGTGGGAGGCAACCCATGTGTTAGGTATGTTTCTACTATCTTTCTTATTACCTTCAATGAGGGCATTGAATATTCTAAGTTTGGGGGTGATTTGGGGATAAGTAGTGTTGTGGTGTTATGTGTCATGTAGGAAATCATATTTTGCATGTTTGTGGTAATTCATTCATGTTTTGTTCGTATTTTGCATGTTTGTTTCATGTAGGACATTTTGTTTATGTTTTTATTATATGTGTCATTTTAGTTGCATGGCATGCATATTTCATGATCCCGTAGGACTTGACTATTTCCGTTGGTGAGTCGATGTTGATTTGAGTGTGGTAGTGATGAATAGAGGGTTGATTAAGTTTCTAAGTATTGACTTGCATGCCAGAAACAAATGTAAATTCACAAGTCTCATTGGTTGCTTTTGAATTTGATCAGACCATGCTTGTTTGGTGTTAGAATTTAACCACTTGTTTACATTTAGAATGTTGGCTAGATTCTTGAAAACGAAGGAGCACTAAAGTATAAGTTTGGGGGAAACTAGGGATTTTATGCTAGTTGTTAATAGTCGTTATGAGTAGTGGTTAAGGTATCATTGTCTTCCTTTGAGACCATTGGATAGCAATGTTCTAATCATTGGTTACTGGAAAAAGACTTGACCTTTGTTTGTAGTATTAATGTAATGTCCTCCTTTGAGATCATTGGATAGCAATGTTCTAACCATTGGTTACTGGAGAAAGACTTTACTTGTGAAAAAAAAAAAAAAAAAAAAAAAAAATTTGTTATGTGTCGTAGTTGTTATTTAGTAATAAAGCATGAATTCCTGTCAACTCAGATGGGCTGCGAAGGTGTCTCTTAAGAGTTCTTGTGTCTAGCGTTCATTCTGTTTGTAAGCTTGTGGTTGTTTTGGCTAAGAGTAGGTATGGTCTTGATTTAGTTTGGGAGTATATTGGTGAGCATTGCACACACGCACGTTTCTGTGTTTGTCTTGTTGGTCGATGGGAATTTGGTCGAACTCTGTTTGGAAGACTGTGTTCTTTGAGATGTTGGCTTGTTGATTGGTTTTGGTTGGTTTGAAGGGATCGTTGCATTTTCATATTAGTTGCATACATGCATTGCATTGTTAGTTGCATGAGTAGATGGATTTTGTGGGTACATTCGCTATAGGCCCTCACGAGACCTTACTCGTCCACTAGGGCTACCTAGGGGTTTAAAGGGCTTGTTGCATATGCCAAATGCAACCGTGATCACCTACGGAAGTGGTACTAGTTAGTTGTATATAGTTATATTGTTTATGCTTGAGGACAAGCATCGGTTTAAGTTTGGGGGTGTGATAAGTGGATTTTATATCCACTTGGAATGCTTCATATCGGCTTAAATTGATGACTTGAACTCAAGTATGTGGTGTGTTTAATGTGTTTTCATTAAGTTTTGCAGAATCAAGAGTTGGAGGTTAATTTGATTAAAATTCGGATTTTCCGGGTAGGTTGCGCAGTCTTCACTGTTTTGGCCATATCTGGAGTTCTACAAGTCCGATTCTGACGATCTTACAGCTCACGCGAAGAGGACAACATTTTCTATAATTCCTGGACAGAAGGTACGGCGCGGCAGCGCCGTTTTTGTGCTTGCTTATGGCGCGGCAGCGCCGCTGCCGCTGGAAATTTTCGGGATTTTGGGCTGGTTGCGCAGATTTTACTGTTTGGGCTCTATCTGGAGTTCTACAAGTCTGTTTTGGGCCCGTAAGCAGTCGTTGAAAAGCTTGGAAGAAGATCTTTAATTCTGAGTTGGGCTCATATTTTATTACTGCTCGGAGCGGTCCAGAATCAGGAGGGAACAGAAGCCAACGAAATTTCCATTATAGAAATCTAATTCTGATTGGGAAATCTCCTTGTAATTATTTTAGTTAATTAAAAATACTTTATATTAGATATATTAGAGACATATTATTCAGACCTGGGATTAGATAGAGACATACGTATATTGTAAGCAGAGGAGGCTCAAGAACAAGAGAAGTTTTCTTTTGTCTTTTCTCCTTAGTTTAATTGATTTCATATTCAGTTCTCGTAATTAGTTTATTATTGAATTCAGATTTCTTTCTTCTATGCTTTATATTGTTTTAATCATGTTATCACTTGAACCCATGATGATGAGAAGTCCAATTATGGGCTAATCGTTATCATGGGGTTTTAATGGAGTTTTCCATGGATTCTAGTTATTAATTGTTTTTATGCCTTGGTGTGTGCTTGATATATGTTTAACCTAGTTTGGTTGCGCTTATTCGTTATGGGTGCGTCGCGAACATCTGTAATTGTTTGTTAAATCCTAGTGAATGCGAAAGTGGATCTAGGGTTTAGAACATACCATGCTAGCGTAGGTTTTTGCATGTGAAGAACATGTATAAATTTGTGGTGTAATTCTAACCGTCTTGCACTGACTATGTGATTATTTGGATGCTTGATTGTAAACCATTATGTTTTCAATCTCTATAGACATATAGGGACTAAGCATATTTGGTGACTACTTGACTTCTATCAATTGTGGATGATCAGTAGGATGATATATGTACAACGAAAGTTGGCGTGTGTCAGTTTAGTGCGTCTAATCAGTTATCATCGCTTGCACATGCTAGGCTAAGAGGCATAAGGTTCTAGATGAAGTGGTTAATGAAGTTGAAATCCCATGTTTGTTTATTTATAAGAAAATCGTTTAAGTCATTTTTCTAGTAAATTCTTAGTTAATAATAATCATTAGTATAATCAACCCTATTTTGTTAATTGTCTTAGCAGTGAATAAAAACCATACATTGTTGCATAGGTACAAAGCTATAATAACCAAGCAGTCTCTGTGGGAACGAATCCTACTTATCTCTATATTACTTGAGATCACGTGCACTTGCGTGTTGAGTTTGGTCGTAACATCAAGCAAATTCTTCTAATCAAGATAACACCAATCCAGGGGGAGCATCTACTTCAAGAAACAATTTAACACCAGCAAGGAAATGGACGAAAGATCATACTCCTGATTTGATAATTGGAGATCCTGATGCAGGTGTTCAAACAAGAAGTGCAACTCAGAATGAATGTCTATACAATAACTTTCTGTCCAAGGAGGAGCCAAAGAAAGTTG
Source organism: Heracleum sosnowskyi (assembly GCA_030848705.1). Taxonomy (NCBI): domain Eukaryota; kingdom Viridiplantae; phylum Streptophyta; class Magnoliopsida; order Apiales; family Apiaceae; genus Heracleum; species Heracleum sosnowskyi. The sequence continues at coordinate 231,842 of JAUIZM010000043.1, read as the reverse complement.
AAGATGCACTTAAAGATGCTGATTGGGTTACTGCAATGCAAGAAGAACTGAATGAATTTGAAAGAAATGAAGTCTGGAAACTGGTACCAAGACCAAAGAACAGATCAATTGTTGGTACAAAGTGGATTTTCAAGAACAAGACTGATTCTGATGGAGTTATTATCAGAAACAAAGCTAGACTAGTTGCAAAGGGGTATTGTCAACAAGAGGGAATTGATTATGATGAAACTTTTGCTCCTGTTGCAAGACTAGAAGCCATCAGGATATTTCTTGCTTATGCAGCACATAAGAAATTCAAGGTTTTCCAGATGGATGTTAAAAGTGCTTTCTTAAATGGAGAACTGGAGGAAGAAGTGTATGTTGAACAACCTCCTGGTTTCATTGATCCTAAATATCCAGATCATGTCTACAGATTGGATAAGGCACTTTATGGACTAAAGCAAGCTCCAAGAGCATGGTATGAAACCTTAGCTCTATTCTTATTGGAAAATGGATTCAAAAGAGGTGCAATTGATAAAACTCTATTCTATTTGAATCATGGTAAGGACTTGTTGTTAGTTCAGATTTATGTTGATGATATCATCTTTGGGTCAACAAACAATAAGCTTTGTGAAAAGTTTTCCAAGCTTATGCAGTCCAGATATCAAATGAGCATGATGGGAGAAATGAGTTACTTTCTTGGTCTTCAAGTTAAACAGACTGATGAAGGGATTTTTATCAATCAGTCTAAATATACAAGGAATTTATTGACAAGGTTTAACATGCAAGATAGTTCTCCTGCTACAACTCCCATAGCTACAGCTACCAAACTTGATCCTGATCAAGGTGCTGAGGTAGATGTAACTCACTACAGAGGAATGATTGGCTCTTTACTATATCTCACTGCAAGTAGACCAGATATCATGTTTGCAACCTGTCTGTGTGCAAGATTTCAAGCAAAACCAAGAGAACCCCATCTGATTGCAGTCAAAAGAATTTTCAGATATCTCAAAGGCACTCCTTCACTTGGCCTTTGGTATGCAAGGGAATCAGATTTTGGGTTGTGTGGTTATTCAGATGCTGATTTTGCAGGATGCAAAATAGACAGGAAAAGTACTTCAGGAAGCTGTCAGTTTTTGGGTGGAAGATTAGTTTCATGGTTCAGTAAAAAGCAAAAATCTATTTCCACTTCAACTGCAGAAGCTGAGTACATTGCTGCAGGAAGTTGTTGTGCTCAGATAATGTGGATGAGAAATCAGTTGTTAGATTATGGCCTGTCATACTCAAAAATCCCTATTTATTGTGATAACCAGAGTGCTATTGCAATGACAGGAAATCCAGTTCAACATTCTCTTACTAAACACATCATTATCAGATATCACTTCATAAGAGAACAGGTTCTGGAAGGAACAATTGAACTTCATTTTGTTTCTACTGATCAACAACTAGCTGATATATTCACCAAGCCACTGCCTGAAGCTACTTTCAATAAATTGGTGAATAAACTTGGAATGATGAATTTTGAGAATTTCTGAGGAAAGTTACAGAGAGGAATTCCTGATAACTATCAAATCCTGATGGTTAGTCAGAAAGGTATGTTCTCTTTGATCAAATCCTGATAGGATGCAATCCTGACAGGAAGTCAAATGATCAATCCTGATGCTCAGAAGTTGGAGCTGGATTAAACACCAGAGGTTCTATGCTATTTTGTCATCAACACTCCTGGTAAACTCTGGAATATAAGATTATTACTTAGTCCTTGATTAGGTTTTTGATCTTAATTCTCAATTTCTATTTAATTTCTATCAGAGTTTATTATTCAATATTTTATATGTCAATAGCAGTGTTACTAACAAATTGTGCAGGAAAGTAAAGAAAGATCAAGTTGGAAAATAAGACAAATTTCATTAATTCTTGAAGATCTATTACAGATGAAAAATGGAAATTACACATTGTTTTTCTAGTCTATTTTCTACTAAGGAACACGTGCCCTGCAAATTAGCATGAACACTTCCGATGGATCATAACCAGGCTTTGATCCATCTAGGGCTTCTCTTGTTCCATCCTTAAAGAACAAGAAGAGGAGCTGATGCACTTGAAGGTGGTTCGTCCCCATGATCACCGGGACGCTTCCAAGCCTCCAACTTGCAAGACCTTAGAGAATCCAAGATCTTCTTCCTTCTCCTCTCAAGCTCCCGAATGAGCTCTTCATCCTCATCCTCTTCATCATCCTCATCGTCTTCATCCTCTTCATTGACAAAGACGAGGTTGTCTAGAGGATTCCAGTCAGGATTGGCCTGCTGGAAGTTGTGCCAAAGCACGTCGGCCATTGCGTTAACAAAGGCCTCATGTTCCTGATGGTCAGGAACTGGTTGAGGCTCTTCGTCTTCTGCAATCTCAGCCAGTGCATCATACATCTCTTGCCAGATTTCGTCAATATTGTCATCTTCTTCTGGTAAGTTGTTTTGTTGTTGATTAGCAGCCATTGAAAAACGAAGGAGGTGAAAGGTTTTCGTAAGTTTTTCTCTGGGAAGGATGTGTGGTTTAATAAATAAATGTTGTTATGTTTAACAGTTCTCTTTTATAGAGAATGTGTATTGAGAATGCAGGTCATTTTCTCAATATCGAGGCGGCTGTTCGGCTTCTCATCATTACTTTGCTTCGGTAATTGGTAAGAATGGTTACATGGGTATTATGCTATTTATTTTGTAATCATTTTAAAAAAAAATGCATTTATCAGGATTGTTAAAATAAATTTTGTTTTCTTAAATAAAATTTTATTTTTCTTCATATTAAAAATTGCATTTTTCAATCCTGATAAGGCAAATGGTTTCATAGGAAATGCTTTTATTCCTGATGAGGTCAGGTTTTTCTTACATAGGAAAATGCCTACTCGTTATGGTCTAATTTCTAATGCTATGGGACAAGGCCAATCACACCTTGTTCCTAACCCAAGCATTCATCCTAAACAGTCTAAACAGTCCACAACCACCTCTAATGTCTCTCAAAAGACTTTAGTTGTAAAATCAAAGAAATCAGCTAGAACTGATGTGTCAGGAAGACAATCAGGTTCAAAGGATTTTTCTTCTACACCAATCACTCAAAAGAAGTCACAAGGGGGTGTACAAGGGGTCCTGGTGAAGAAAGCTGCAAAAGGTGTTGAGGCTGTTTCTGTTAAAAGAAAATTAGTTCTCAGGGATGAGACTGATTCAGAGGATGAGTTACCTATATCCTCTATAATGAATGTGAATAAGGAAGTTGCTGATACTGCGATTGTAGCTGTGGTTCCATTATCATCACCACAGAAGAGAAGAAGATTAACTAAAGGCAGGTATCAAATTCCTTTGGAGAAGAAGCAGGATACTGATGTACAGGACAATTCAATTCTAAATGAGCAATCAGTTTCAACTGCTCAAGCAAATCCTGATGATAGTATTCCTGTTGTTGCACCAAGTCAAGTGGTTAATATTTCAGACTCTCCAGCAAAAGACTCTCCAACAAAAAGATATGTTGATATTTCATGGGAGAAGTTAGATGCTGCTGCTTCCAATCTTGGGATAAAACGTCCAATGGCAAAAGTGAGGAAAGCAGAAGAGTTGGTCTATAAGAGACAGAAGAAACTGAAGGGATCAAACCCACAAGAACCTGAACCTCAAAGTGGTTCAGCAGCTCATACTGATGATCCAGCCACACAAGAACCACTCAATCAAAGTTTGAGTGAAGGCTTAGCTCGTGGAATGGTCACACAAGAACCATTTTCTCAAAGGGAGAATGAAGACATCAACATTCCAGCTACACAAGAACCATCTTCTCAAAGTGAAGATGCAGGCAGAGCTACAGTTTCTGGTGCAGATGAAGTTAAAAGATTGGTCGAGGACACTGTCAATGAGGGAAGCACACAAGAACCTTTAACTCAAAGTGTTGAAGCAGCTTCTGAACCTCAAGCTCCAAAAGAACCATTGGTAGCAAATACTGATGCAAGCATATCAAATCCTGATAGTGTTACTCTTGACGCTAGTGGTGCTCCTGATTCTGAGCCTATTTTGATACAACCACTTCGTTCAAGATCAATGGATCATCCTATCTCAGACTCACAGGATAAACTGAAAGGTATTGCTATTCCTGATCCTGAAATTTCTCATGGTACAGAAGATGATGATGATGACTCTGATGATAGTGATGATGATGCAAATCGACAAGAAAAGGAACAGCTTGCTACAGCACTCAAAATTAGTCGTGGAACTACTTTTGGTTCATCAAGTACTTTTATGGCTGGCAATGCTGATATTGGGAAAGATCAAAGACAAGATTTTTCTATTCCTTTCTTTAACCCTGCTGAGGCATTAAGACAGCATGAATGGAACAATTCCTGGCACAGATCTGATGAATCTGTAAGTTATTCTGCTGCTTTGGAACATGCCTATGATGTAGTGAAATCTATAGAGAATCAAGACTTGAAGAATCATCTAAAGGCTACAACTTTGTTATCCAAGAGCCTGAAAAGTGAGATCGATTCAATCAAGAATTCAACTGAGTTGGTGAGGAATGATATTTCTCAAAATTTTACAAGGATGCCTACTACTTTGCAGTTCAGGGTGGTAGAATCTCAAGTAAAGTCTGTTATTTCTGAACAAACCTCCATCAACAACCGGATTGATTCTCTGGATGCTAAGGTAACTGACATTCAAGCCTCTCTTTCTTTGATTTTGAATTTATTGTCAAATCCTGATGTCAAAAAGGGGGAGAAGGTTAGTCAGACAAAATGTACACCTGATCTAGTATTAAGGAATAATGATGATGATACTGGAGATGATGGTCGTGACAAAGTGATACAAGGAGAAACCAAAGTGATACAAGGAGAAACCTCTGATGCTGTTGTTTTGAAGTCTAAAATTCAAACTTCTCAAAATCAAACAACGCAGTCAACTCATGTTTCTGATTCTGGAGTTAAGACAGTAAGAACATTGGTGCAATCTCAGATCCTGACGGAAGAACAGATCCTGACACCTGGTCATGGACATACTCTTGCTACAATTCCTGAAGGTGATGAAGATATTATAATTGATAATCCTGAAGATGCATCAAATCTATTCCAGAAGTTTTCTACAAAGGATGGTAGAATTGTTACTCTATATCATACTGATAAAAGAGTTCAACAATTATTTGCCAGAAAAGCACTCTCTACAGCAAATGAAGAATATCCAGATCTCTCAAATGAAGAATTTTTGAAACTACAGAAAGAGATGATGGAAACCTATTCTGTTTCTACTAGAGGTAGAGAAAGCAGAGGTAGGAGAGGTGCTAGAAGAAGTAGAAGAGGTTCTTCAACTCAAACAGTACCTAGACAGACAAGGTCTAGAGGGTTAAGAATTGAAGAAATTCCTGAACCTATTCAAACTCTAGTAGTTCCTGACAGATCTACTTTTGGTGATGATGGAGTTGTTGAAGAAGAACCAGAATTGAGAAGAAAATCAAGTCTCTGCAATACAAATCAAATTGAAGAATCTAATCCTGATGTTATTCCTGATAATCAAGATCCTGATGATTCTGAAATTCTGCAAGAGATTGATTTAATAATCTTATCTACTGTGGTTGATTCTCACAACAAATAAGTAGATGAAGAAGAAGAAACCAGAAGAACAGAAATAATAAGAAGAACAGATAGAGAATTCAATCTCTATATTCAAAGGGTTAAACTTTCAAATGAAAGAAAGTGGTGGAACCCAAGCAGACAAGAATCTTTACTTGAAAGAAGCTATGCTCTTGAAAAGGAGAAAGACAAGAAGTGGAAACATATTAGTACACTGAGGTGTGATACACCTGTCAAATTTCAGTCTGGTGGAATTATTACAACTGCTTCAAGTGTGGTTGATTTATCTGATATGGTTAGATCAAAAACACTCTGGCTACGAATGTTTTCAAATCTGAAGCAATTGTCAAGTAATACAAGAGGAGGTATTGGACACAGAGATGCTGAATATCTGAACATAACTTATGTTGATCCATACTCTTTGACTGAAATTGGAGGTACTTTAACTTCTGAAAACCTGAACAATTTACTAGCTGTTGATATAGTTATAGATTGTCATGATGGTTTTGATAAGAAAGAAAAGCTTCTGCACTTCATGAAAGATGGTAGTGTGAAGATTATATCTATTCAAGATCTGCTGATGAAAACTACACAGGAACTGAAATATGTTCATTATCTTTTGAAAAGGAAGAATCAAATGTGCAAAGTGTGGAGTGACATGATTTTGTCAACAATTCAAAGAAGACTGAATGGTGATAGAAATTTCAATGGTAATTATATTCCCATGTATTTAAATCTAAGAGATCAGGATGTGGAAATGCAAAGGGGTACTGCTGTTAAAGAAGTAACTTTTGGCATAACTCGACTTACTCTCAATCCTGATGGGAAGGAAATTGCTTATCTTTTGCTTGAAGAGCACAGTCTACAGAGAAGCTCCATACAGAATCTCAGAGCAGCTATCTACCAGATTAATGAGGAAGATGAAGAACTCAGAAATCTTAAGGAAAGACTGATTCAAATTCTTGAAGAAAAAGAAGAAAATTTGTTATCCAATTTCTTGAAGATGAATCTGTTCTATCAAAGAAGTTAAACAGATAAGTTGTTGCTGCAGATACTTGTACATTTTGTATATATGTTTTTGACATCATTGAATCTTAGGAATCTATACTTTATTTCACAAAGTATGAGATTGGGGGAGATTGTTAGATCAGAATTCAATGATTGTCAGGAGCTAGACTCAACTGATTAGGATTGCTGACGTCATCAGGATTACATGGTCGTCAGGATCAGAACTGGAAGCTGATCAGGATTCCTACTCAGATTATGATCAGGATTGATCATCAGAACTTGAAGCTGATCAGGATTCCTACTCAGAGTTATATTTGGAGTCTAGATAAACATGGATGTATTTCTGTCGGTTCCTGGTTTGTAGAATGTAGCTATCGATTAAGGATATGTTTCTATCTTTGTAATTGATTAGAACTTATCTTATTATTGATAGAGAAGCTGTGTGTAGTATATAAACACAATTTTGGTTTCGATTTATGTACGTGAACATAAGGGAATCAAGATAGAAGCTCTTGAGAATATATTATCTCTTGAGAGAGTTTTTGTAAGCTTGTAATAGCTTAGCATCTCTTAAGAACATCAGAATTTCTTGAGAGAGTTTGTAACAGTTTTATATCAGATTTAATAAAGCTGTTATCTTTCTTTCATATTTGAGATATATACATTAAGAAGTCGATTATCTTATACTATTGTATTCAACCCCCCTTCTACAATAGATTATTACTGGGCAACAGAAAGAATTCTAGCTTTCATCATCCTGCTTCTTAACACCTCAGCTGCTTGATGAGTTCTTTGATTTTTAACTTTCAACAGATACAGCACATACTCCAGTTCTTCTTTCATCTTTAAACCAATATCATCTTCACTAACTCTGTATACTCTGCCATCAGATTTGAAGTATAACAGAAAATCTTTCTTTAACCCTCTGTGGTATATTAACTGAACTGACTCTAAAGCATCAAGATTTTCCTGAGTCACTCCAATACCTGGTTCAGCTAATGAGGTTTGATCCATATGACTATTGTTCACTCTTTTCTCTCTATGAGATCCAAGCCCAGATTTATCTCTTGATTCTTTTCCCATAAGTGTTCTGCTTTGAAGAAGATTTATATTTGCAGGAATCAAAGAGTGTTGAACAGTGATTGGCTTGGCAAAAGTCCTTTGTAATTGTGAAGATAATAGTGTCTATACAACTTGAGTAGTATCAGAGGTTGTCACAGCTTCCAATGTTTGAACAACTTGAGCAATGTCAGAGGTTGTTTGAGCTTTCTTCTGTATCTGATGTTCTTCCACCAGTTTCCCTTTACCTTTATCAGGCTTAGCTTCTTCAGACCTTTTTCCTTGTTGTAAACTCTGTTGAGAGTTTACATTTTCTTTGATAATTATTCCTCTTTCTTTAGGCCTTGAAGTCTTTACAGTCTTTTTCAATTTTCCAGACTGTAAATTTTGCTCATGCTCTTCAGCTAGCATCAACTCTTCTGCTTGAATATCTTCTATGGTTGCATCAGCACCATGTTCTTCTAGAAACATCTGAGCAGCAATCTCTTCATCAGTAGTTGGTTGAGAATTAAGCATTAAGCTTCTAACTCTTGAAGAAGATTGAGCACCAGTGTTTATCCTCTTTGTAGCATCAGAGTTTGATCTTAGCTTTCCTTGCTGTAGAGTAGATTTAGATTTGAAGTCTTTTCCCTTTGCACCACCATCAGTAGAATCATTGTAAGATCCGTAAATTGTATTTATAATAAACGTGACATTTGTGCATAATTACGTGAATTGTTTGAAAATGCAATAACTAGCTTTATTTAGCAATATATGTTTTGCTTTGAGCCCCAATAGTGTTTTTGCGGAAATCTGGACAATCGGGGAAATTTTGAAATTCTAGCCCGCTTTCGAAAAATTTTCGAGGCCCCGGTAAAAGTTTTGTTATAGGGCCCTTAAAATGTTTTTGGGACCATTCTAGTATTTTTTAGACTCGTTATGATATTATTTTTCGAGTTTTTCAATTCCTGTATTTTTGTTCGTTTTATTCCGGGAAATGGGAATTTGATTCGTTCCCTAACTTATTCGGGCAATTGATACATTCTTCGTGTCAATAATACATTCGAAATAGTGATCGTATTGTCAAATATGTGTTATATGTTCAAACCCCGTATTTTGGATAATTATCGGGTTATTGAGATAATTATCGCCTCGAGAAACGTGAAACTGATTTAAACGATCCAACGGATCGATATTGAACCAAAATTGTTATTTGGGATGTTATTTTACGGTATATATAAATAGACGAACCGTATTTATTTTACGTATTAAAAACCCTAAATTCTCTAAAACCCTAATTTCGTTCTTCGTGTTCTTCGCAATCGAACCCAAATTAAACCGCGTTATCGATTACCAAATTTCAAGTTTGAGTAACCAAATTGAAGCCCTTGATCTCTAGTTTCAGAATCCCCAACCAATTTCTTCAGCAGGTAATCACTCGATTTATTATGAATTTTTCAATTTTCGGATTAAAATTAGGGTTTATATTCGAAATTGGGGATTTCATTTCTGTTGATTCTCCGTTCAATTTGATGCTTCCAACATGTTCCTAGGGTTCTAATTAGTAGGAATTCATGTTTTAATTTCATGTTTATGTACAGTTTTGTGATTTTCAATTTTAGGGTTTTTACCCGAATTTTCTTTTGAATAGTCCGTTCATATGATTGATCTGACATTGTTTTTGATAGAGGGCTTTGATTGTATGTGTTCTAAGCTTCATTTTAACACCAAGAACGTAGAGTTTTATCTAGAAATAAGCTAGATCGGAAAATTTTGCAAGGTCGCCGGAAAAAGGTCGGGTTTTGATTTCCCGGCTTTGTTTTGGTATGCTTTTGGTCGGAATGAGTTGGTATGGAGATATGGAATGTTTTGAGACAAAAAGCCCCAAATTTCACAGTGTTTTTGAGTCTCCGAATTCTGGAAAATCCGCCGGATTCTGGAAAATCCCGGCGAGTTCTTCCCGACCCGGTTTGTTCTTCGTGACCCGTTTACCGACCCGTTGACCCGTTTTCTGACCCGGTTTCAATCTTTAAAATCCGAAATCAATTTCAAAAATCTGTTTTTGGATTTAATTTTTAAAAAAATTCAAAAATAGTTAAAAATTCAAAAATTTATAAATTTAATTCTGAAAATCATTTTAAATTCAGAAAAATTTTATAAAATTCCAAAAATTTATTTATTTCGAAAATTTCTTAAATTTAATTATTTTAATTATTTTTAATTAATAATTAATTTATTTAATTAATAATTAATTTATTTAATTAATTGATTAAATTTGTTTAATCAATAAATTTTATTTATTAATTATTAATTAATTCTAATTAATTTAATTTAAATTTAATTATTTATTTGACTTGATTTTATTCATAAAAATTTATTTAAATGTTTAAAATTAGTCAATTAATTTTTATTAATTGATTAAATTGTCTTTAAATCATTATTTTGGGTTAAATAATCCAGTTTTTGATTTAAAAATTATTATATGATCCGTTTCTTTTAAAACGGAAGTCAAAAATTGTTTTAAAAATAGTTCTTGACTGCTATGTGATATAACTGAGTTAATTATTTCATTTGGGAGTCCGTATGTGTTCTAAAATCATGAAAAATAGCTAAAAGTGATATAAATATTCTGTAAATTAGAAACGGACGATCCATAAATACTAAGAAGAGATCGTGTGTCTGTTTAGACTTAAAATTTGATATAAATGATATTTCGAGGATGGAAAGGAGCAGCTATACATACTGATATGAGTTATTTATTATAGAATCGAGTAGTCGAAGCAAGGGAAAGGAAAAACTAGTGTAACAGACAGCTAGGTTGTATTGACTGCAGTGATCAGGCAAGTATCTATGCCTTTACTTATACTTTGATACAAGATTATTCTTACTGTGACAGACTTGTTAATATCAAATTCGATTATATCTTTTAACCCTTATCGTGAATCTATACAAATACCAAAACCTTCTGTTCAATTATTTTTGAACATCTGATTATTAATCATTGGGAACCTTAATTCTTTTGTTCCACATTGAAACCATTATTCCTTGGTTGATTCTCTTAGTGGTTCATATTATACCACTGGAATATAAATATTGATTCTTGTTTCATTTCTATTGAAACACCATTATTGATTCTTGTTTCATACTATTGAAACACCATTATTGATTCTTGTTTCATACTATTGAAACACCATTATTGATTCTTGTTTCATACTATTGAAACACCATTATTGATTCTTGTTTCATTTCTATTGAAACACCATTATTGATTCTTGTTTCATACTATTGAAACACCATTATTGATTCTTGTTTCATTTCTATTGAAACACCATTATTGATTCTTGTTTCATACTATTGAAACACCATTATTGATTCTTGTTTCATATTATTGAAACACCATTATTGATTTTTGTTTCATACTATTGAAACACTGTTGATTGATTCTTGTTCCATAGTGAACAGTTGAATTCTTTTAATACCATTATATCAGTTCATTCATATTGAACTTTATAGAGATTGTTGTTCATTCATATTGAACTTTATTGAGCATGTTGTTGATATTCTGTGATGAAATTGGAATGTTTTGAATAGACCAAAATGGTCTGGACCAGATTCGTGGTCGTATAATTAAGGTCAAATGAGGCCAAGGATCCTAAAGGAAGGACTTTGCTGTAAGCCTAGTCCAGGGGTTAATGCGTGACTGATCAGCAGCTTAATCCTCGTGTTTAAAATACATAAAAATCCAATTCTCATCCATCTATTGAAAATTGAGAGTGTTGAAAATTATATGAACTATATTGTTGAGATTATATACTGTTGAAAATTCTTGATTATAAGAATTATGTTAAGCATGATATTACTTGCTGAGCTTTTTAGCTCATATTCGTGTTGTTTAAATTCTTCTTCTAGTTAAAAGCGAAGATGAGCAGACATAGTGCTACAGATAGTTCTCCTTTGGCTAGAGGGCCACCCAGAGTGATCGTCCTCGGACGGGTAGTTGTTGTTACTTTACTAGTTAGACTAGATGTCTAGCTTTATACTTTGATTTGTATAATGTTATATTTTAAAACTGGTTTGTAATAATGAGAATGTAGAAGTTGTTTCATGCCATAACCTGGATGCGGTCTTGGATTCGGGGTATTTAATACTATGCGATATATATATATATATATATATATGTTGAATGTATTTAAATCTCGTTGGTCGAGTGGTCTCCCAAATCTGTACCCCGGGTTTGGAGGGCGCCACAGGTTGGTATCAGAGCAACAGGTTATGGCAACAGAAACAAGTTAGGACATAAGGTCCAGAATAACATAGAGGGCTAGGATTCACATAGAAGTAGAATAGGGATATTGAGAAAGTTATAAGATGTGATTGAGTGTAACTATATGATTGCAGCCCCCTATCTCTCGATCAGAGTCGGATCCGTCAGAGCATTCAGCTGAGGCGAGACCGGCAGTAGAGGATGTGGCAGGAACGTCACGACCTAGACGATCTCCTCCACCTGGACCTATGGCAGTTAGGAGAGATCCTATTCCGTGCCCTATTCCACTTAGACGTATACCTCCAGTACCCCGATCACAGGCATCAGTCTCAGGACCTTTATATCTGATGTCGGATCCCCCAGTTCCACATCATCAGTATCAGAGGATGAGAGAGGAGAGAGATTTCTTTTATGCTCAGGTGATAGAGATGCGCGATATGCGATATGCAGAGGCGAGTGTAGCCATTGACAGAGATATGTATCGGGAGCAGGTGGGAGATATGCGATTACGACTTCGGGTGATGAGGACTTTGGCAGAGACCCGTTTGCATGGACTCACCCTGAGTAGTGAGGGAGAGACAGTGGCAGGGATGAGAGAGATTCTAGATTATACTATGAGAGAGATTGGCGAGGTGGCAGGACCCACCATATGGGATACTACAGGGGATGCGCCCTGAGTAGACAGGACAGAGATGGGTCATGTAGATCCAATTGTAGCACAACTTTTGTAGACTCTCGCACAACAGACCACTACCTTAGCACAGCAACAGCACCAAATTCAACAGCAGTTGCAACAACAACAACCACATCCTCAGGTATTACCAGTAGCTACGTTTAAGACATTCCAAGCAGTGAAACCCCCAGAGTTTAAGGGATCTTCTGATCCAGTTGAGGCTAGAACATGGTTGAAAGAGATGGAGAAAGCTTTTACCCTAACTGAAGTGGTAGAAGAAAAGAAAACTGAATATGCTGTATACTTTTTGAAAAATGAAGCCAGTTATTGGTGGGAATCTATTAAGGTAATGGAGCCAGAAGGTGTAGTTACATGGGATAGGTTTAAAGAGTTGTTTTTGGAAAAATATTTTCCTGACTATATGCGAGACCAAATGGAGATAAAGTTTTTAGAGTTGAAACAAGGAAATATGTCTGTAACAGAATACGAGACTAAGTTCACTGAGTTATCAAGGTTTGTTCCTACCTATGTTGATACAGAAAAGAAGAAAGCCAAGAGGTTCCAGCAAGGACTGAAGTTATGGATCCGTAGCAAGTTAGCTATTTTGGAATTAAATACATTTGCGACTGTAGTTCAGAAAGCAATGATTGCAGAAGGAGAAAGTGATTCGTATATGAAAGATAAAGAGAGCAAGAAAAGGAAGACAGGAGTGCGTGATAGAGGCCAGGCACAGGGAAGTTCTCAAAACTATCCCAACAAGAAACCAGGATTTCAGCAAGGCAGAGGCACAGATTTTAAGAAGACAGAGACCGGAAGTACAGGGCCAGTGAACCGGTTACCAAGCAACAATCAACAAGGAAATTCTAGACCCCCACTGCCAGAATGCAAGACATGTGGGAAACGACATTCAGGGGTATGTACTAAACTGGGTATCACATGTTTTAAATGTAACAAGAAGGGTCACTATGCCAAGGAGTGCAAATCCAGTATTGTGTGTCACCGATACAAGAAACCAGGTCATGTGATTAAGGATTGTAGAGCACCAGCACCTGTCAACAATATGATTCGAGCAATAGAGGCACCTCCACCTGTAAACTCATAGCCACAAGCCAGGACTTATAATATGACTATGAGGGAAGCAGTGAGAGACACCGATGTTGTGGCAGGTACACTTCTGGTAAACTCAGTAGATGCTAAAGTTTTGATAGATTCTGGAGCTACTAAATCTTTTATTTCTGAAACATTTGCTCGTAAATTGAATTGTTTAATGGAACCCCTAGATGGAGTGTTGAATATAGAAGTAGCTACTCAGGATAGCATACCAGTCAGTTTGCATTGTCCTCGTTGCGAAATTGAGATTTTAGGAAAGTGTTTTTATGCTGATCTATTACCATTCAAGTTAGGAGAATTTGAAGTAATTTTGGGAATGGATTGGTTAACAGAGCATGAGGCTCATATTGATTGTAAAAGAAAGAGAGTTACTTTAGTCAGCCCAGATAAGAAGAAAGTGGTTTTTAAAGGAGAAAAACAGACGAAAAAGTTTCTAACAATGATTCAGACTCAAAAGTTATTAAGGCAAGGATGTGAGGCATATCTCGCGTATGTAGTAGACATAGAAAGGAATGTTCCTAAAATAGAAGAGATACCAGTGGTGAATGAATTTCTTGACGTGTTTCCCGAAGAACTACCAGGATTACCTCCAGATAGAGAAATTGAGTTTGCAATAGATTTGGCACCAGGGGCAGAACCAGTATCTAAAGAACCTTATAGAATGGCTCCAGTAGAGATGAAAGAATTAGCTAAACAGTTACAGGAATTATTGGATAAAGGAGTCATAAGACCGAGTACATCCCCTTGGGGAGCACCAGTGTTATTTGTTAAAAAGAAAGATGGTAGTATGAGATTGTGTATTGATTACAGAGAGCTGAATAAGTTGACTATTAAGAATAAATATCCCTTACCAAGGATAGATGATTTGTTTGATCAGTTGAAAGATGCAGTGTATTTCTCTAAGATCGACTTGAGATCAGGTTATCATCAGTTAAAGATTAAACCAGAGGACATATCAAAGACAGCCTTTCGAACCAGATACGGGCATTATGAATTTTTGGTTATGGCTTTTGGATTAACAAACGCACCAGCAGCATTCATGGATTTGATGAATAGAATTTTCAAGAAATATTTGGACAAGTTCGTGATTGTGTTCATTGATGATATTTTGATATATTCTAAAACAGAAGAGGAACATGCGCAGCATTTAATGATAGCATTAGAAATTTTAAGACATGAGGAATTGTATGCAAAATTTTCTAAATGTGAATTCTGGTTACAAGAAGTTTAGTTTTTAGGACATGTAGTCAGCAATGAAGGAATCGAAGTAGATCCAGCCAAGATTGAAGCTGTAATGAATTGGGAAAGACCAAGAACCCCCACAGAGGTTAGAAGTTTCATGGGATTAGCAGGGTATTACCGAAGGTTTGTTCCAGATTTTGCCAAGATAGCAACACCATTGACAAAGCTCACAAGAAAGAATGAAAAGTTTATATGGACAGAGAAATGTGAAGAAAGTTTTCAAGAATTGAAAGGAAGGTTAATAACTGCACCAGTATTAACATTACCCGACGATCAAGGAAACTTTGTGATTTATAGTGATGCTTCTAATAAAGGTTTAGGTTGTGTACTTATGCAACATAATTCTGTTATTGCGTATGCTTCTAGACAACTGAGACCCCATGAGTAGAAGTATCCTACCCATGATTTAGAGCTAGCAGCCATAGTGTTTGCACTGAAAATTTGGATACATTACCTATATGGAGAAAAATGTGAGATTTACACTGACCACAAGAGTTTGAAATACATTTTTACTCAGAAAGAGCTAAACATGAGACAACGGAGATGGTTAGAGTTGATCAAGGACTACGATTGTTCTATAAATTACCATCCAGGAAAAGCCAATATAGTAGCAGATGCGCTAAGCCGGAAAGAAAGATTAAACATGTTGACAACGACAGCAGAATTATGCAAGGAAATTGAGAAGTTGGAAATAGAGGTTCGAGTTCCTGAACTTGATAGTGAAATGATGTATATCATGACTTTTCAACCAGAATTGTTAGAGAAGATTAAAAGATGTCAAGAGGAAGTGATAAAAAATAGTGTGATAGAACTAACGGGAGAGGAAACAAGTAGCCAAAACGATGATAAAGGAATTTTACGATTTTGTTCAAGGATTTGGATACCTAATGTGGCAGAGCTTAAACAAGAAATTTTACAGGAAGCACATAGTTCCAGATATTCTATTCACCCAGGAAGTACAAAGATGTATCGAGATTTGAAACAAAATTTTTGGTGGCCAAATATGAAACGAGAGATTGCAGAATGGGTTAGTAAATGTTATACTTGCCAAAGAGTCAAAGCTGAACATCAAAGACCAAGTGGACTATTACAACCATTAGAAATTCCAGAATGGAAATGGGAACACATTGCTATGGATTTCGTAGTAGGGTTACCAAGGACAAAAGCAAATCACGATGCTATTTGGGTTATAATTGATAGGTTGACTAAATCGGCGCATTTCTTGCCAATCAACGAAAGATTCTCACTGGACAAGTTGGTTCATTTATATCTAAAGGAAATAGTAGTACGTCACGGGGCACTAGTTTCTATTGTATCTGATAGAGACCCCAGATTCAACTCAAGATTTTGGAGACAATTTCAAGAATGCTTAGGCACTAAATTAAACATAAGTACGTCGTATCACCCTCAAACGGACGGCCAAAGTGAAAGGACTATCCAAACAATTGAAGATATGCTCCGAGTGTGTGCTATAGATTTTAAAGGTACGTGGGATGATCATCTACCATTGGTGGAATTCTCCTACAACAACAGTTATCATGCGAGCATTGGAATGCCGCCTTATGAAGCGTTATATGGACGAAAGTGTCGATCTCCACTACATTGGGAAGAAGTTGGCGAACGTCAAATACTTGGACCAGAATTGGTACAACAAACGAAGGAAGCCATTGAATTGATTCGAAAGAGATTGGTAACAGCTCAAAATAGACAAAAGCAATATGCTGATTTGACTCGGAAGGATATGGATTTCAAGGAAGGGGAACAAGTGTTACTCAAAGTATCACCTTGGAAAGGATTAGTCAGATTTGGAAAGAAAGGAAAGTTGAGTCCGGGATATGTTGGACCATTTAAAGTTCTAAAGCAAGTTGGGTAAGTAGCGTACGAGTTAGCACTACCTCCACACATGCAGCACGTTCATAATGTATTCCACGTGTCAATGCTGAAGAGATATCGACCCGATTCTAATCATGTGATAGAATACGAGCCCATAGAGGTTCAACCAGATTTGTCTTATATAGAACGACCCATAGAAATTTTGGATCGTAAAGAGAAAGTGTTGAGAAATAGAACGGTACCAATAGTGAGAATTTTATGGAGAAATCCTAGAGTAGAAGAGTCTACCTGGGAGTTAGAGAGTGAGATGAAGAAAAAGTATCCCCAGTTATTTTCTTGACTTGATTCTGAGGACAGAATCCTATTAAGGGGGAAAGGATGTAAGATCCGTAAATTGTATTTATAATAAACGTGACATTTGTGCATAATTACGTGAATTGTTTGAAAATGCAATAACTAGCTTTATTTAGCAATATATGTTTTGCTTTGAGCCCCAATAGTGTTTTTGCGGAAATCTGGACAATCGGGGAAATTTTGAAATTCTAGCCCGCTTTCGAAAAATTTTCGAGGCCCCGGTAAAAGTTTTGTTATAGGGCCCTTAAAATGTTTTTGGGACCATTCTAGTATTTTTTAGACTCGTTATGATATTATTTTTCGAGTTTTTCAATTCCTGTATTTTTGTTCGTTTTATTCCGGGAAATGGGAATTTGATTCGTTCCCTAACTTATTCGGGCAATTGATACATTTTTCGTGTCAATAATACATTCAAAATAGTGATCGTATTGTCAAATAAGTGTTATATGTTGAAACCCCGTATTTTGGATAATTATCGGGTTATTGAGATAATTATCGCCTCGAGAAACGTGAAACTGATTTAAACGATCCAACGGATCGATATTGAACCAAAATTGTTATTTGGGATGTTATTTTACGATATATATAAATAGACGAACCGTATTTATTTTACGTATAATTTTACGTATTAAAAACCCTAAATTCTCTAAAACCCTAATTTCGTTCTTCGTGTTCTTCGCAATCGAACCCAAATTAAACCGCGTTATCGATTACCAAATTTCAAGTTTGAGTAACCAAATTGAAGCCCTTGATCTCTAGTTTCAGAATCCCCAACCAATTTCTTCAGCAGGTAATCACTCGATTTATTATGAATTTTTCAATTTTCGGATTAAAATTAGGGTTTATATTCGAAATTGGGGATTTCATTTCTGTTGATTCTCCGTTCAATTTGATGCTTCCAACATGTTCCTAGGGTTCTAATTATTAGGAATTCATGTTTTAATTTCATGTTTATGTACAGTTTTGTGATTTTCAATTTTAGGGTTTTTACCCGAATTTTCTTTTGAATAGTCCGTTCATATGATTGATCTGACATTGTTTTTGATAGAGGGCTTTGATTGTATGTGTTCTAAGCTTCATTTTAACACCAAGAACGTAGAGTTTTATGTAGAAATAAGCTAGATCGGAAAATTTTGCAAGGTCGCCGGAAAAAGGTCGGGTTTTGATTTCCCGGCTGTGTTTTGGTATGCTTTTGGTCGGAATGAGTTGGTATGGAGATATGGAATGTTTTGAGACAAAAAGCCCCAAATTTCACAGTGTTTTTGAGTCGTCGGATTCTGGAAAATCCGCCGGATTCTGGAAAATCCCGGCGAGTTCTTCCCGACCCGGTTTGTTCTTCGCGACCCGTTTACCGACCCGTTGACCCGTTTTCTGACCCGGTTTCAATCTTTAAAATCCGAAATCAATTTCAAAAATCTGTTTTTGGATTTAATTTTTAAAAATAATTCAAAAATAGTTAAAAATTCAAAAATTTATAAATTTAATTCTAAAAATCATTTTAAATTCAGAAAAATTTTATAAAATTCCAAAAATTTATTTATTTCGAAAATTTCTTAAATTTAATTATTTTAATTATTTTTAATTAATAATTAATTAATTTAATTAATTGATTAAATTTGTTTAATCAATTAATTTTATTTATTAATTATTAATTAATTCTAATTAATTTAATTTAAATTCAATTATTTATTTGACTTGATTTTATTCATAAAAATTTATTTAAATGTTTAAAATTAGTCAATTAATTTTTATTAATTGATTAAATTGTCTTTAAATCATTATTTTGGGTTAAATAATCCAATTTTTGATTTAAAAATTATTATATGATCCGTTTCTTTTAAAACGGAAGTCAAAAATTGTTTTAAAAATAGTTCTTGACTGCTATGTGATATAACTGAGTTAATTATTTCATTTGGGAGTCCGTATGTGTTCTAAAATCATGAAAAATAGCTAAAAAGTGATATAAAAATTCTGTAAATTAGAAACGGACGATCCATAAATACTAAGAAGAGATCGTGTGTCTGTTTAGACTTAAAATTTGATATAAATGATATTTCGAGGATGGAAAGGAGCAGCTATACATACTGATATGAGTTATTTATTATAGAATCGAGTAGTCGAAGCAAGGGAAAGGAAAAACTAGTGTAACAGACAGCTAGATTGTATTGACTACAGTGATCAGGCAAGTATCTATGCCTTTACTTATACTTTGATACAATATTATTCTTACTGTGACAGACTTGTTAATATCAAATTCGATTATATCTTTTAACCCTTATCGTGAATCTATACAAATACCAAAACCTTCTGTTCAATTATTTTTGAACATCTGATTATTAATCATTGGGAACCTTAATTCTTTTGTTCCACATTGAAACCATTATTCCTTGGTTGATTCTCTTAGTGGTTCATATTATACCACTGGAATATAAATATTGATTCTTGTTTCATTTCTATTGAAACACCATTATTGATTCTTGTTTCATACTATTGAAACACCATTATTGATTCTTGTTTCATACTATTGAAACACCATTATTGATTCTTGTTTCATACTATTGAAACACCATTATTGATTCTTGTTTCATTTCTATTGAAACACCATTATTGATTCTTGTTTCATACTATTGAAACACCATTATTGATTCTTGTTTCATTTCTATTGAAACACCATTATTGATTCTTGTTTCATACTATTGAAACACCATTATTAATTCTTGTTTCATACTATTGAAACACCATTATTGATTTTTGTTTCATACTATTGAAACACTGTTGATTGATTCTTGTTCCATAGTGAACAGTTGAATTCTTTTAATACCATTATATCAGTTCATTCATATTGAACTTTATAGAGATTGTTGTTCATTCATATTGAACTTTATTGAGCATGTTGTTGATATTCTGTGATGAAATTGGAATGTTTTGAATAGACCAAAATGGTCAGGACCAGATTCGTGGTCGTATAATTAAGGCCAAATGAGGCCAAGGATCCTAAAGGAAGGACTTTGATGTAAGCCTAGTCCAGGGGTTAATGCGTGACTGATCAGCAGCTTAATCCTCGTGTTTAAAATACATAAAAATCCAATTCTCATCCATCTATTGAAAATTGAGAGTGTTGAAAATTATATGAACTATATTGTTGAGATTATATACTGTTGAAAATTCTTGATTATAAGAATTGTGTTAAGCATGATATTACTTGCTGAGCTTTTTAGCTCATATTCGTGTTGTTTAAATTCTTCTTCTAGTTAAAAGCGAAGATGAGCAGACATAGTGCTACAGATAGTTCTCCTTTGGCTAGAGGGCCACCCAGAGTGATCGTCCTCGGACGGGTAGTTGTTGTTACTTTACTAGTTAGACTAGATGTCTAGCTTTATACTTTGGTTTGTATAATGTTATATTTTAAAACTGGTTTGTAATAATGAGAATGTAGAAGTTGTTTCATGCCATAACCTGGATGCGGTCTTGGATTCGGGGTATTTAATACTATGCCATATATATATATATATATATATATATATGTGTGTTGAATGTATTTAAATCTCGTTGGTCGAGTGGTCTCCCAAATCTGTACCCCGGGTTTGGAGGGTGCCACAATCATCCTGTCTACTCAGAGTTTGAGACTTTTTGCATTTGTCTTTAAATATTCTCTCCCCCTTTTTGACATCATCTTGAAGTAAAAATGATGTGAGCAATTCTATCGAAGCAGCAATGGAATCAAGCTTGTCCGACATTACAGTCTGATTGTCTTCAACTTTAGACAGTCTATTCTTTAGAACTTCTTGATCCTTGACCAGAGTAAGCAGCATAGACTTATCTTGCTTCAGAGACATATCTCTAGCAACCACATCATTTCTCAACCCAGTAACTGACTTCTGAGTTTCATCAAAACGATTGTGAAGAGATTTGACTTGAACAATAGTTGCTTTGAGATGTGTAAGAAGTTCTGGATTTTGAATTGATGCAGCAGAGTTTGTTACAAAGTCAGATGCCCTCTGGTCAGTAAATATGCAATCCTTGTCTGACCACTTAGAAAAGTACATATTCTGAAAGTGAAGTTCAGTGGCATGCTGAATATCCTTTTGATTTTGTTGAGCAGAAAGTCTTTGAGAAGATGAATCAGCTTGATCATCAGACTTTACAGAAGATTCAGCATTTGACTTTGTAGAAGACTTAGCATTTGAAGAATGAGGAATATTCTCAACAAATGGTTCTTGAGCATCAGCATTTGTGAGCTTCTCAGAGTTTATTTTATCTTGAGCATTTACTTCAGCATGAACAGCAGTAGATTCAACAGCAATTTCTGCAGTTGCTTCAAGATTATTCTCTGCAGTTTCTTCAACAATATTTTCTGCAGCTACAGCCTTTGCTGTCTGATCAACCTCTTCACCCTTTTCAATTACCTGGTGATTAACAGAGAGAATCTCTGTATGAGTAGCTAAGGACTCATCAAGTACAATTGTGGGTTGATCAGCTGCCACATCCTCAGTGTCACCAACACTGCCCAACTCCTCAAAAGTTGCAGTAGGATGTGCTTCAATCTCAATCTCTTCTTCTTCCATTTCCAAGATAGGTTCAAGAAAAGTTTCAGGAAAAGCTTCATTATCATCTGAATTTGTCCTGACTTCTTCAGGCACAACAGTATCAACATCTACATTCTCTAAATCATGAACAGGTATAGAATCTGAAGCTAAATTCTGAACTATATCATCAAATAGGTAAGCAGCAACAAGCTTCCTTTTCTTAGCATTTACAGACTCAGGTTCATCAGAAGACACATTGGCATTAGAAACAAGTCTGTTTGCCCTCTTCTTTTTCCTTGATGTACCAACAGATACTGGAACATCATCAGTATTTAAAGTTTTAGCAGCATGAACAGCCTTGAAAGCTCTGTGCTTAGTCCTCCCTCCAGTCTTTTGTCTTGGAGCTACTTGACTATCATTGTTTAACTGCTGGGACTCAGGTTCTGGTTGCTGTTGTGGTTGAGTTTCTGGTTGCTGTTGTGGTTGAGGTTGAGGGTTTAAAAACTGATGAACCCTTTCAGGTAACAACAACTCACCAACATTGACTTTCTTCAAATCCTTATTTGTAAGGTCAAAGAATACCCTTTTATGCAGTTTGAATGAGGGAATTACTTCCTCCTCATTAATCTCAACATCATAAACACAAGCAGAGAATAAAATCTGACAAAATCTAGAAAAATAGACTACATTCCTATTCTCTGTCATTTTCTCTCCTATATTCATCAAGACAAGTCTAGCAAAATCGTAATTACTACCAAAAAGAAGTGAATACCCGATTTGCAGACTATCAATTGGAATCGCATCCCAATTGGTACATTTCTTCCCGAACGCTCTGGTTATGCAATCGAAAAAGAAACTCCATTCCTTTCGTAAGAGCGATCGCTTCAACTGGCCTATCTTGGCCAAAGATCCAGAGTATCCAATGACTTGCATCATTCTTTGAAGGTCAGTATCACCAACAGCAATGGTGTATGCGTCAGACTCTGCAAATCCCATTGCTTCACGAACAGTTCCTGGAGTAATGACATACTCTGTCTCTTGAAACTCAAATACAATAGATGGCGTTCCAGAATCACCACCATCATCATAGACACCAGTCTCCCAGAAAGATTTGATCTGAGATCCATAAAGCTTTGCAGGCTCCACCAAAGCACGCCCAATTTCCGATTGAGCAAGGAAATTCTGCAGTAAATGAAACGCCTCCGGTGCGTTCTCATTGCTAAGAGGTGCTGCATAGTTATTTGGGACAAAATCTAATCCAACAGAGTTAAACATAGAGGTTGCCATTAGAAATCAGAGTTTAAGAGTAAGAAAATGTTTGAGAAAGATTATGCAGAAAAGTGTTTGTAGAATTGTGTGAGTGAAAAGTATGTGTGAAAGTGATAAGTGAGTAAAAGATTGAGCCGTTATGTGTATAATGAATAAGATAGAAAATTCAAAAATTAAAACTCAAGAGTTTTAATCATTAATACACACAACTGGCTTACTTGATTTATGTGTGAGTGGAACACATGCATTAACTGACAGCACTTATCATGGTAGTTTCCAATGCGCATGCGCAGTAAAAATAGGCAATAATTACTGCTATTTACACGCTTCTCTATTTTCAAAACACAGACAAACCGTTTTCAATCATACTCTCTATTTTCAAAAATAATGTTCCTCAAAAATTATGAAATGTCTGAAACCAACAAAATTTATTTTAATCATCAGAGATTAAAATTAAATTACCTCGGCATAGAGTACATAATTCATCAGTGTTTACCAATCCTCCTCCTTTATAAACAAACTCTTTTCACAAACTGTACAGATGTGAGTATTTGTGTGTGAATTTAGCAGAGTTTACTGAATATGAATATTTAGACCATCTCAAAGTGCATAAAATCCACAAACTAAAGCAGTAAAAACTGGTTGCCTAAACTCTCATGTATAAAATAAAATCTGATTTTTATATCTAAACTGTGTATACTGATATCCTTTCATTTGGATATATCTTTTATTTTTCACCCCCTTTATATATATATATATATATATATATATATATATATTTTTCCAGTAATCAGTGGTTGGCACTAGTCACCAAAAATCAAAGATTTTAGCTCTTATTTCATACAATAAGTTCTTGGATCTTCCTAGGCACAACATGATCTCAAAGGAATTTGTGCTCTTTTTGGCATCTTTTGATTTGAGGGTGAATTATTTGCAATTAATAATCAGAGTTTAGACTTTTCATCAGTTAATACAATTAATTTATGAGAGAAAATGCAAACAGCTAATACAAACTCAGTATATAGAATCAATAAACTAAGAGATGCTATAAATATAAAGACAGTATCATGCTGTGTAAAATTTCTGCACATTTTGTAATCAGAATATATAATACTTAGAAGGATTCATGATTACTTATTGACAATCATGCTTCATACATTTTTCTTCATCGGTCAATGTGTTTCAGACAAAAATCACAATCAGAGTATAACATCAGAGTTTAATCGACAGAGTATGACTGACAGAGTATGACTAACAGAGTTTACTTATCAGAGTTTAACATGCTGGTACAAATAACAGTTAACACATGCAAAGAACCATGAGCATAAAATCATGTATAGAGTTTGAATCTAACCAGCATCTCTAGTCAAAACCAGAGATCATTCCAAGTTCATTTACCAGCCTTGTAAAGGTAGCTTCACTCAAAGGTTTGGTGAAGATATCTGCAAGTTGTTGGTCTGTAGACACAAAATGAAGTTCAATATCTCCTTCTTCCACATGTTCCCTGATAAAATGATACCTTATGCTGATGTGCTTGGTCATGGAGTGCTGTACTGGATTACTTGTCATAGCAATAGAACTTTGATTATCACAGTAAATAGGTATTTTAGAGTACCTTAATCCATAGTCCAGCAACTGATTCTTCATCCATAAAATCTGTGCACAACAGCTACCAGCTGCTATATACTCTGCTTCTGCTGTGGATGTGGAAATCGATTTCTGTTTCTTGCTGTACCAAGAAACTAATCTGTCACCTAAAAATTGACAGCTTCCACTTGTGCTTTTTCTGTCTATCTTACAGCCTGCAAAATCTGCATCAGAGTAACCAATTAAATTAAACTCTGATTCTCTAGGGTACCACAAACCAAGAGTTATGGTTCCTTTGAGATATTTGAAAATCCTCTTCACAACTGTTAGATGTGGCTCTCTGGGGTCTGCTTGAAATCTTGCACAAAGACATGTTGCATACATGATATTTGGTCTACTTGCTGTGAGATAAAGAAGAGACCCTATCATTCCTCTATAGTTTGTCATATCTACTGAGGCTCCTATGTCTTTGTCTAGCTTTGTTGCAGTAGCCATGGGAGTTGTAGCAGATGAACTATCAAGCATGCCAACTTTCTTGAGAATATTTCTGGTATATTTTGCTTGATTGATAAAAATACCATCATCTGTTTGCTTGACCTGTAAGCCTAGAAAGTAACTAAGCTCTCCCATCATGCTCATTTGATATCTTGACTGCATAAGCTTTGCAAATTTCTTACAGAGTTTGTCATTAGTAGATCCAAAAATTATGTCATCCACATAAATTTGAACTAACAGCAAATCATCACCAGTATTGAAATAGAACAAGGTCTTGTCAATTGTACCTCTTGTGAACCCACTTTCTAAAAGAAATTGAGCCAGAGTTTCATACCATGCTCTAGGTGCTTGCTTTAGTCCATATAATGCCTTATCAAGCCTGTAGACATAATCTGGATGTTTGGGATCTACAAACCCTGGTGGTTGTTCAACAAACACTTCTTCTTCAAGTTTCCCATTGAGAAAAGCACTTTTCACATCCATCTGAAAGACTTTAAACTTTTTGTGTGCAGCATAGGCCAGAAAAATCCTTATTGCCTCCAATCTTGCAACTGGAGCAAAGGTTTCATCATAGTCAATTCCTTCCTGTTGAGAATAGCCTTTTGCCACAAGTCTAGCCTTATTCTTTGTAATCACTCCATCACTATCTGTTTTGTTTCTGAAAACCCACTTTGTACCAACAATTGATCTGTTCTTTGGTCTTGGTACAAGTGTCCAAACTTCATTCCTCTCAAATTCATTTAACTCCTCTTGCATTGCTGTTATCCAGTTTGCATCTTGAAGAGCTTCTTCCACTTTCTTGGGTTCTGTTTGAGATAAGAATGCATGAAACAGACATTCATTATTTGTAGCACTTCTAGTTCTTACACTAGCTTCTGGATCTCCAATTATCAAGTCAGGTGTATGAGCCTGTGTCCACCTTCTTGTTGTTGGTAATTGGCTTCTATTAACATTATTATATCCTCCCCCTTGATCCATGCTTTCCTGATTTTCTTGACCATATGCATTCTCTGAGGCTCCCCCTGAATTGGACTGTTCAGTATTTGAACTTTCAGAATTTGACTCAGAGTTTCTGTTTGATTCTTCATTTGACTCTCTTTCAGAATTTGAGTCTTCATTTTGAGAAGTTTCTGAAGTTTCTTCACGCTCCCCCTCGACTGGTTCTCTATTTTGTTCTGTCTGAGATAATTCTTCAGTGTTTACCAGTAGAGGATCAGAGTATGCTTCGACAAAGTTTGTTGGATTTGCTTCATCAGAGTTTACATCATCAGAGTTTAGATCTTCATTTTCAAAGCGAAGTTGATCATGATATTCTTCATCTTCTATTCCAGTTATTTTCTTGTCATCAAATGACACATGTATAGATTCCATGATCACTTTAGCTCTCAGATTATAGACTCTGAATGCCTTTGTTGACAATGGGTATCCAACAAAAATTCCTTCATCAGCTTTTAAGTCAAACTTGGTCAACTGTTCAGGATGAGTTTTCAACACAAAACACTTTGTTAGGCCGAATACACAATATAATCAAGTATGTATGAGAATAACAATAATTAATAACACTGTTTATGAATCAATAAAACTGTAATCTTATTAACAGCTTCTCTCTTTATGATGTTAATGAATCATAAAGAGCTTCTAGGTTACAAGAATAATATCTCAATGATCGCGTCCCTTCTAGGGATAACCTATCTGTGTTTATATAGTACACAGTTACACAATCCTTATCTAATTGATATTCCTACAAATTAGCTATACAAGTTATATCAATTAAGGATTGCTTCTTATCTTCTATTCTGTTTCCTTAGCTGTATCAATATATTCTGCTTCTTTCCATCTTCAGAATATATTGCTTCTAGAATCTTCAATTCAGCACCGACAGCTAATTCAACTATCACCCTGTCAGACTTTAAATAAACTCTGACCGGCTTCCTTTAAACTCTTCACCCTATCAGAGTTTAACTAAACTCTGATTGGCTTCTGATAAACTCTTGTCAGTACCTGTTGCTTAAACACTGATAAACAAACATTAGCAATTATATCTAACACACTTGCATCCAAATATATGAAAATACTTCAAATTTGGCTTCTTATTCTTCACCATCTCATATGGTGTTTTCCCATGCTTATTGATCAGTGTAGCATTCTGAGTAAAACAAGCAGTTTGAACAGCTTCTGCCCAGAAATAAGTTGGCAACTTTGCTTCATCAAGCATTGTTCTGGCAGCTTCGATTAGAGTTCTGTTCTTTCTTTCAACTACACCATTTTGCTGTGGAGTTCCAGGTGCAGAAAATTCTTGCTTCACTCCACTTTCCTTGCAGAAAGCTTCCATTACTGAATTTCTGAATTCAGTTCCATTATCACTTCTTATAATTTTCACTTTAAAATTTGATCCTTTTTCCAGTAGCTTTACATGTTCAATTAGAATTGAGGCAGTTTCATCTTTCTTTGCTAAGAAATACACCCATGTGTACCTTGTGTACTCATCAACAATGACTAAGGCATACTTCTTTCTGCCCAATGACATTATATTTACTGGACCAAAAAGATCAACATGTAGAAGATGATAAGGATCCATAACTGAAGATTCAGATTTTGTCTTGAAAGATGACTTCCTTTGCTTGGCCTTTTGACAAGAATCACACAGACCATCTAAGCTTAGTATTGACTTTGGAAGTCCCCTTACAAGATCTTTTCGAATTAGTTCATTGATGTTGTTCAAGTTTAGATGAGAGAGCTTCTTATGCCATTTCCAACTCTCTTCATTTGACATTCTTGCAGATAGACACACAGTTTTTCCTTCGGAGTTTGTTACCAAACTTGCTTCATAGATGTTATTGTGCCTGTGTCCAACTAGAACAACTTTTCCTGTAGATTTGCTGATCACTTCACAATGTTCAGAATGAAAATCTACATGGTATCCTCTGTCACAGATTTGACTCACAGAAAGCAGATCATGCTTAAGTCCTGAGACTAGAGCTACATTCTTGATGATGACACTTCCAAGATTAATATTGCCATATCCCAGAGTACGTCCTATGTTGCCATCTCCATAGGAAACTTTTGGGCCAGCCTTCTCCTCAAAGTCTGATAGCAGGGCTTTATTTCCAGTCATATGTCCTGAGCATCCACTGTCCAAGATAAGTGTGCTCTCTTTTATACCCTGCAATCACAAACAAACACTAAGTGTTAGTTTTAAGGACCCAGACTTCCTTGGATCCTTTGGCTTTCTTAACAGTGTTAGCTTTTGCAGCGGAATCACTATCAACAGAGTTTAAACTAACATTGTCAGACTTTACACTTGCAGAGTTTGCTCTAACCCATTTCAAGTTGGGTTTTAGCTCATAATAGTTGTGATAAATAGAATGATAACTCTTGCAAGTATAAATGGAATGCCAAGTGCTCCCACAATGTGTACATAAAGTCTGTGATCTAACCCTAACATAATCATTCTTCACTCCAGATTTTGAGGGTAAAGAGTTAATATCTTTGTTCTTATTGCAAAACCTGGCAAGATGGTTAGTACTACCACAATTATGACATGTTTTTCTAGGAGCAGCAGAATTAGGCAGATAATCATTTCTTTTATTAATGCCTACTTTTCCATTCCTATTTTTCTTAAACATTTTCGGTTTGTTAACAGACTTTACCTCTTTGTGCTTATGTTTAAATTGTTTCTCTGTCATTAAACCAACATTAACCTGTTTATCACAGATTTTTACTGGTTCTTTAACAGCTTCTAACTCAATCTCATTCTCTGTTATTGAATCAACATTAACCTGTTCTTCATAAGTTTCAACTGGTTCCATAACAGCTTCCTTCACAACAACAGACTTTAACTTACTATTTTCAGGAACAAATAACATAGGTTTAAGTTGTGGTTTCACTTTGACTTTATCTTGAAACCTAAGTTCATCTCCTTCATTGTAGCCTAAACCTACAGTATCTGTCTGAAAAACCTGATGTGTGTCTCTACCAGAATTGGTCCAGGTTTTAATCACTTTTCTTTCTTTTTCCAACTCAGATTCTATTTGCCTATATCTTTTAAGCAATTCCTGTTCAACATAAACAACATCATCTCTCTCTTTTTGAACTTGTTGCATGTTAACAAGCTTCTCTTCAAGAAATTTATTCCTTTCTTTAAGATCTAGA
Source organism: Heracleum sosnowskyi (assembly GCA_030848705.1). Classification (NCBI taxonomy): domain Eukaryota; kingdom Viridiplantae; phylum Streptophyta; class Magnoliopsida; order Apiales; family Apiaceae; genus Heracleum; species Heracleum sosnowskyi. The sequence continues at coordinate 202,722 of JAUIZM010000043.1, read as the reverse complement.
TTCTCAGATTTGATTCTTTCATTCTCTAAAGTCTGATCCCTATAACTAACATGTATGCTTTTAAGATAAATTCTTAACTCAGTTATATTATCAGTATCATAAGCATAAGTTGTTAGAGGTACCTTGTTTTCAGATGATTCAGCTTCATCTTTCACAGTAGCCATAAGAGCATAATTGACTCCCTCATCTGAGTCTGAAGTGTCTGCCCAGTCCTTGCCTTTAGTGATGAGTGCTTTCTCAGATTTTCCTTTCTTGCACTCTGGAGCATAATGACCCATCTCTTTACACTTGTAGCACTGGATCTCAGACTTGTCTTTCTTTCCAGACTTGGTATATCCTCCATCAGACTTTCTGAAATTTCTCTTATCAGAGTTTGAATCTTTCCTTGAGAATCTCTTTCCTTTCTTGAAGTTCTTGAATCCCATATTCTTGAAAGTCTTCACCATTAAAGCAGCCATCTTCATCATCTCTTCTTCATCATCCTCAGAATCAGAAGCTTCATCATTAGTATTTGAGCCATCATCAGAGTTTGATGACTCACTGTCAGATTTGATGACTAAAGCCTTTCCTTTGGCTTTCTTTCTTAAAAATTCCTTCTTGACGGGCTTCTCTTCAAATTTGAGAGCAACATATTTTGTCTTCTTACTCATTCTTCTATTACTTTGTTCTATCTCCAGTTCATGAGTTTTCAACAACCCATAGATTTCATCAAGTTCTGTATCAGCAAGTTCATAATTATCTCTTATTGTGGTTGCCTTTAAATCCCACTTTTCAGGTAGAGATAACAGAAACTTGAGATTAGACTCTTCAATATCATATTCTTTATCAACTAGAGATAGATCATTCAACAGTTTACAAAATCTGTCATAAGTCTCAGTTAAAGTTTCACCAGATTTTGAATCAAAGTGTTCATACTCCTGTGTTAGTATGGTCCTCCTATTCTTCTTAATAGCACCTGTTCCTTGGCATCTGACTTCTAAAGCATCCCATATCTCTTTGGCAGTTTTGCAGCCAATTACTCTGTTAGACATAACATTATCTAAGGCACTGTGAAGAAGATGTCTAACCTTTGCATCCTTAGCAATTGATGAGATGTCTTCAGGAGTCAAATCCTTCTTTTCCTTTGGGATCAACTTCTGCTCTTCATCACCAATAACAGGAGACAATTTAGTTGGCATATGAGGACCATTGTTGATTCTGTCAAGGTATTCTGGATCTGTGGCTTCCAGAAACATGGTCATCTTCACCTTCCAAATTGGATATTCAACTGGTCTGAGTATTGGAACCCTTGTAGTCTCATATCTACTCACAGAAGTAGGTTGAACCTTCTGAGCATTAGAACCTGCATTAGTACCTTCCTGAGAGTTGTCAGCCATGATTATACTTGTGTTTGAATCGTAAAACTGTATATTTTAATCAGCCTTGGCTCTGATACCAATTGTTAGGCCAAATACACAATATATAATCAATATAAGTATGATAATAATAATTAAGAACACTGTTTATGAATCAAAACTGAATTATATAAATAATTCTTCTCTCAGTGATGTTAAAGAATCACAGAGAGCTGCTAGGTTACAAGAATAATAATTCTATGTTCGCATCCCTTTTAGGGTTAACCTATCTATGTTTATATATTACACAGTTACATAATCAATCTCTAATTGATATTCCTATAAATCAGCTATACAGATTATATCAAATTAGGATTGATTCTGTCTTCTGTTCTGTTTCCTTAACTGTCTCAATATATCTTGCTTCTTTCCATCTTCAAGATATATTGCTTCTAGAATCTTCAAGTCAGCACCGACAGTTAATAAACTCTTCACCCCGTCAGACTTTAGCAAACTCTGACTGGCTTCCAGTATAAACTCTGATGAGTACCTGTTGCTTAAACACTGATAAAAAAATCATCAGCAATTATATCTAACACAAAGGATGACATAAGCATGATGCAAGAGGATGACATAGGCATGACAAAGTGATGACAAAGTGGTGAATCACCACCTTGTCACCACTTTCACCACCACCACTCATCCAAAATGACCTTGTCATTGATGACAAAACAAGTTTCTAGCCACACAAATTAATTACAAAGTCTTAAGGTTAATTAGACAAAGCCAAAAGAAAAGAAAAATCAAAGAAAACAAAACAAAAGATGCATCCATTTCCATGAACACAACTTTCGACTTTTTCATGTTCTTCCATTCCTTAAAAATTTTGCTCCTACTTCCACTCATCCATAATTCTTGATCTTGGGCTCTAAATCACCCCCTTCCAATATACAAGGTAGATCTCTAATCTTAGCCTCATCCATGTATGATAGCTTGATCAAAATTGGATTCAAAGTTGATGATGAATAGTAATGTGAATAGTAAACTCATAGAATCTTGATTTGTTTTGATGATCTTAGGGTTGTTTAACATAGTTAAGGTGCAAGGGAGGATATATCAACCATATATAGCCTTTGTTAGCATCCAAGGAAGGTATGAACTTCTTTCTTTTTATGAGTTTTGATTGATCTAGTAAGTTAGAAGTGTTAGATTGAATCTATGTTAGAATATAGCATGTATGCATGATTTTAAGCATGTTTGATGGTTAAGTTGTGGGTGAACTTGTGGTTTAAGGTGTGACCTTGTTTAGACAGTTAAATGGTAGTATAGACTTGAGTTTGATTGGTGGTTGGTTAATGGTTGATTGTAGTTTGGTTGGAGTGTTTTAAAACACGGGAATTACGCGTAAGCGCCGTTACCATGTCGATTTTTACTTAGGTAGTTTAGACAGAAACCATGACTGAAAAACAGGGCATACATTTGAGGTTTCTGACCATGAGCATGTAGGTTCTGTTTCCTAGATGATTTTAGCGAAAGAATCGTGTCGTTTTGATTTACGGTTTAGGAGAAACGTCCGTTTTAGTAAAAGCGATTTCGCGTAACTAGATAGTTCATTGTGTGAACTTTGAGATAGGGATCAAGCCCTTTAAAATTGGAATTTGATTGAGATATTAAAATGGATACTAGTATGTATAGTTTAGAAAGGAACCTAGAAGGTTTCGTGTCAAAACGATAAGTTTGTGATTTTAGAAAAATGCGAGAACAAAGGTTGCGCGAGTGAAATACCCTTAAGGGGATGGTTTAAAACAAGGAAACGGTTAAGTAAAAGAACTTGGGATTTGTGAATGGTTTTCACCCAAACTTTTGACTTAGAGGTTTACGGAACGTCTTGAGGTTATATAAGACCGAGAGCGAGGCGTTTGACTTTTATTAATAGAACTTGAGTGCTTAAGTTAAGGCACATTAAATGGTTCTAGGGGACTGACTGTGAATTCTATATCTTATTATAGATCAACGCGCACACTCTCAAGCCCCCACTACCACACCACCAAGACACCAAGGCAAGTTTTCAAACCCTGTACCATATAATAATGCTGTTGTGATATGTGTTGTGGTATTGCTATATATGCTGTTTTATGCTGTAAAATAACGTAAAACTGTTTTGCTTGTAAAAAGCTGTATAAGATATAAGGTTTATATGCTAGCTAAGTACTAGATATATACCAAGGTTAAGGATTAAGGACTCTAAGTATAGAGTACTTGTACGATGATTTTAAAACTTAGACCGGGAGTCAAACTATTATTTTATTTTAAAACTACTGTCAAAAGCTGGAAGGTTCCAGGGACAGTTATATTTTAAATGTTATTAAATATTCCAATATCTATATTATGGGATATTTAAGGTGAGATATTTAAATAATATTATAATAAATATTATTTGAATATTATTTTATTAAGTGAATATTATTTTTTTTGAATATTCACTTAAGTGTTTATATTGAATAATAATTCAATATTTATTAATCGATTATTATTTAATTAAGTGAATATTACTTTAAATATTCACTTAAGTAATTAAATTGAATAAGAATTTAATAATTATTATTTGAGTATTTATTAAATATTCCAAAAATGATTTAAAATCATAGAACCTTATTATATGATCCAAGGTTCTATTATTTACACAAAAATGTACCTTTCTGATTTTCAGAAAAGATACTAAAATAGAGATTCCCAACTATTATTTTAAGATAGTTAAAGGTAATTAAATGCAAACAATATTTATTTCCAACCCATCGAAAACTGGGAATCTAGTTCAAGAATTCGAGGACAGAGATTCACTTCCACTGTTCCTCTAAAATATCTATAACTAGGGGATGGCTCCCCCATTCAAATAGAGTTTTTCAAACTCACTGAAATCTGATATTTCAATTAACTCCCTGGTCATGATTTCAAAATACGTATTAATCATCGGTAGTCTCGTTGGCTAATGTCAACCCACACTTTGACTTACTCCTTTCAATTACTCTGGAGTAAGATATTCTGAACGGTTACAAAGTTTTGACGAGTATGTGTACTCGGGAAAAATGGAATTAAATTCCGATTTCCGTTTCATTAATATTTTTCATCATGGGAATTGGAAAGGCCTACACGGCAATGAAATAGGTGCCGGGGTAGCGCCAAAATTATCAAGGCTTACCCGGTGATGAAATAGGCCCGAGGTAGTGATCTCTTGCGTGCTAAGGCTTACCCGGTGATGAAATAGGCCCGGGGTAGTGATCTCTTAGCACAATGGCCCGTATGCGGTCAGGGTGATAACCGATCAGGAAGTCGTCCTTCTACTAGTAGAAAAGAAAAGTTACGATACAACGGCTGATCACCGTGTATCGGGTGTTCCAGTACATTCCCTTCCCTCCAATTGGAGTTGAGCTGCACATTGTAACAAAAGCCTATGCGCTGAGTTACTGATAATGTGACAGTAATGAATAATGATGTTCCTCATACAGTAGTCGTACTGTATGGTATGTTTTTGACGAAAAGAGAAATAAATATATCATTCTGTATACGAATGAAGTTTTAAAGGTTTTCCTTTATGATATAAGCTTACTTATATGCTTATGATGTATTGTATTATTGCTGGGCCGAGTGCTCACTCTTGCTTTTCTTTCTATACATATATATCACAACACAACAGCTAGAGTAGATGGCCAGGATTCGTCGTACCGCTCGAAAGCGCGTCAGGGACATACAGGCCGCCTGTAGCATGGTTGTTACAGAGGATCAGGTAGAAGTACTGAGTTGGTTCGGAGTGTAACTCTGGTTGCTCCGGTTTATTTATAAGTATCACTCATGTATATTAATGAACAAGAACAAACTTTTGCGCTACCTTATATTTCACTTAGAAATCATATTGGTAGTAGGTTGCAACATTTTACTTTTGGGTTGTAATAACTTTAATTTGTGGATCATATGACTACTGTATTGTAAGTTCGTTTCTGAGACATAACTAGTGTGAGTATATTGATGGTGGGGTCACCATGTGTGATGATTTATTGTTTTATAGTTCAAGTATTAAGTGATTGTACGGAACAAGGGATCGTGACAACCCAGATCTCCGACCCCGGGTCTGGGGGTGTTACACAGGGAAAGCCAATGTGGTGGCTGATGCCCTTAGTAGGAAAGAGAGACTCAAGACGATAATGTCATCGGAAGAGCTGATTAGAGAATTTGAAAAGATGGAAATAGAAGTGAAGGTGACCGGAGACGGTACTGAAAAGTTGTTTGAGATTTCACTGCAGCCAGAATTGTTAGAGAAGATAAGAAGGTGTCAAGAGAGAATGATGAGTGAAGACAGACAGTCAATGACCGGAGAAGAGATCCACAGTATTGAGGATGATAAAGGAATAATGAGGCACACTTACCGAATTTGGGTTCCGAATGTTCGAGAACTAAAGGACGAGATTTTACACGAGAGTCACAGTTCAAGGTATTCAATTCACCCAGGAAGCACCAAGATGTATGGAGATTTGAAACAATACTACTGGTGGCCTAACATGAAAAAGGACGTAGCAGAGTGGGTAAGCAGATGCTTGACCTGCCAACGAGTGAAAGCGGAACACCAGAGACCCAATGGGCTTTTGCGACCCCTAGAAATTCCCGAATGGAAATGGGAACACCTAGCCATGGACTTCGTAGTAGGTTTACCAAGGACCAAGGCCAATCATGACACCATATGGGTAATCATAGACAGACTGACGAAGTCAGCACACTTTCTTCCGATCAACGAAAGGTACACTGTCGACAGACTAGTGGATATTTACTTGAAAGAGATAGTGGTGCGACACGGAGTCCCAGTCGCCATAGTATCTGACCGAGACCCCAGATTTAACTCCAGATTTTGGAGGAGCTTCCAAGAATGTGTAGGAACCCGACTGAACATGAGTACTGCCTATCACCCCCAAACAGACGGACAAAGTGAGAGGACCATCCAAACACTAGAGGATATGTTAAGAGTCTGTGCTATAGACTTTAAAGGAAGTTGGGATGATCACCTGCCACTGATTGAGTTCTCCTACAACAATAGTTTTCATGCAAGCATAGGAATGCCGCCTTACGAGGCCCTTTATGGAAGAAGATGCCGATCTCCCTTGTATTGGGATGAAGTTGGAGAGCGAAAGATACTTGGGCCCGAAGTGGTCCAACGGACCAAGGACATAGTAGATCTAATCAGAGGACGGCTGGTAGCAGCCCAAGATAGACAAAAGAAGTATGCTGATTTGGCCCGGAAGGACAAGGAATATGAAGTGGGAGACCTAGTGTTCTTAAAGGTATCTCCTTGGAAAGGTTTGATGAGGTTCGGAAAGAAAGGAAAACTGAGTCCTAGATATATTGGACCATTTAAGATCTTCAGACGTATTGGGAACTTAGCATACGAGCTAGCATTACCCCCAAACCTGCAACAAGTACATAATGTGTTTCATGTTTCAATGTTGAGGAAATACAACCCCGATGCCAAGCACATAGTGGAATACGAACACGTAGACATGCAGCCAGACCTAACCTATGTGGAGCAACCAGTGGAAATCATAGATCAAAAGGAACAAGTGCTCCGAAACAAGGTCATCAAGCTAGTCAGAGTTTTGTGGCAAAACCATAATGTAGAAGAATCAACTTGGGAACTAGAAAGTGCTATGCTAGAAAAGTACCCCCATTTGTTTTCAAAGTGATTCCGGGACGGAATCCTTGTAAGGAGGGGAGACTGTAATATCCCCAAATTTTGTACTTATTAAAGAATTGTTGATGAATAGTAACTTCTGTTGAAAACCACTGATGAATAGTAACTTTTTCTTTTAAATTTTTTTTCAGACCACACTATATACGGGACGATATAATAAACTTTCGAAGTCGTATTAGTGATCTGCGATGTAAATGAAGGAATGCAAAAGCTGTCAGAATCGGAAAAATAGCATTTCTGTTTTCTCCGAAATTTCACCAATAACGGACGGATTAATTATTATTTGAAAGTATTGAAGGGTTTAAATTATCAATTCCATGGATCTGGATTTAATAAAAGAATTAGAGATATCAAGAACGATTACGGTAAACTACTTCGATAGAACACTTAAGAAACCCTGCGAACATTCTACGCGATTAAACGGAGACGGAACAACGGAACACTTACGAGATTAAATATAGACATGAAAGTAACATGTAACAAGATTAAGTCGAGGAATGCAACATTTGGATCATCCATGTGAAAGGAAACAAACCAGTAAAGCAAACCAGTAAAGCTACTTTATCCAAACTCCTGCATGTGCGACATGTGTCCCTGTGACAAGCCAAAATTGTGATGACTCACTACTTTAGATACAAAATATCAAGACAATCATCAATCCACCAAGGCAAGAAAACTCCCCACCTTGAAGAACATCAACATTCGGCCACTTTCAAAGAAACAAAGATAGATTTTTCAAAGATCAACCTCCAAGCATCCATAATTCATGTTCTTGGATTCAAAAGCTTCCATATTTCCAAACTAAGGTATTCTCTAAATCCTAGAACCATCCATTAAGGTTATCATGTTCAAATCCTTGATTAAAAATGAGGGTGAATAGTGAAATGAATAGTGATTTCAAGAACTAACTTTTGTTTCTTGATTTCTTTGGTTGATTCAAGCTATCTTAAGGTTATATAAGGACTATACAAGGCTTATTAAGCTCATATACACTCCAAGGAAGGTATAACTCTTGAAACCCTTGTTTGTAATTTGATTTATATGGTTAGTTTTAAGTATAGTTTAGTTAGTGTGATCATAAGGATGATTGAGTGATTTTGACGGATGTTTGATGAAAGTTTGATGTTGTTTTGATGATAAGCAAGTATATGTTGGTTTTGACCGATTGATGATGATTATGGATTAGTAATGATGTTGAGGATTTGACTTGGTGATTTGGTTTGGGTGATTATGTAAAGTTTATGATTAAACTTTGGAATTGTTAAAACATAGCCGTTATAATGCTCGATTTTCCTTAGCCTTGTTTTGTTTGTCTTATTCGAACATAAGGACTTCTGTCCAAGGTCACCACTGCCTAGTATTGTGTAGGTCTTGTTTCAAGGTTTGTTTTGGTGCGAAGATCATGTGAATCGAATTTACGGTTTAGGAGAAACGAGTGTTTTAATTAAGGATGTTTCGAGAAACCGAACTATACCACTTAGCCAACTTTGAGGCAATGATTAAACCCCTTAGGAGACTTATTGGAATGTGAAATTTTGTGTTAACATGATAGGTACGTTTAGGAGGACCCTCGAAAAGATTTCGTGTTAAAAGGATTTAATCTCTATTTTATAAAAATGTTCGAGTCGAGCGTACGCGAGAAGAGTCTTAAGGAGTCAACTTGAAAACATGTTTTAGCCTAAGTAAAGTACGTACTTGGTGTCTTAAAAGTGTTAAGTGATTAATCTCCGATATTTTGACTATGTATAGATCGCCGGATTGACTCGAGGCACACTACCCCTACCTCACCACCAGGCAAGTTTTCTAAACCTATACTACTGTTGTTGTGATAATAACTGTTTTCATATATGATGTGCAAATGCGATATATAAATTGCATTCTGATTTTCGAACTGCTGTATATAGCAAGACTTGAGGTTATGACTTGATGATGGGGCTTATAAGCCAGATTTTTATAAGATGCCCTAGGATAAGGGCGTGTGATTTTCTTTAAACCAGAAGTAATTATGTTTTCGGTATATGTTCGAAATTATTTTCCGATAGAGATATCGGGTAGCTGTTATTGAGGATTATTTATTTAATGAATATTATTTTGAATATTCATTTGAGGATTATTTATTTAATGAATATTATTTTGAATATTCATTTGAGGATTATTTATTTAATGAATATTATTTTCAAATATTCATTTGAAGATTATTTATTTAATGAATATTATGTTAGGCCGAATACACAATATATAATCAAGTATGTATGAGAATAACAATCAAGAACACAAGTTTGTAAATCAACAAACTGAATTATATTAAATAATTCTCTCTTAGTGATGTTAATGAATCACAAAGAGCTACTAGGTTACAAGAATAATATTTCAATAATCGCATCCCTTCTAGGGATAACCTATCTGTGTTTATATAGTACACAGCTACATACAATCCATCTCTAATTGATATTCCTATAAGTTAGCTATACAATTCATATCAATTAAGGATTGCTTCTTATCTTCTATTCCGTTTCCTTAGCTGTATCAATATATTCTTCTTCTTTCCATCTTCAGAATATATTGCTTCTAGAATATTCAATTCAGCACCGACAGCTAATTCAACTATCACCACGTCAGACTTTAACAAACTCTGACTGGCTTCAGTGTAAACTCTGATGATCACCTGTTGCTTAAACACTGATGAACAAACGTCAGCAATTATATCTAACAATCTCCCCCAACTTGTGCATAATAAAAATGTACAAGCTAAACAGATAATTGATGATGTCAAAACATATAACAAATGCAGTGTTTAAAGTATATCAGAGTTTAACTTTAACTTAGAATAGAAAACCTTTTTTAAAAAAAACTTACAGTCAGACTTTATTTAATTTCTTGAATATCAGGAACAGTTCTGAGATAATCCATGAGAAGTCTTCTTTCAGCCCTTTCCAGCTCTTCAACCATAACTTTCTTCAATTCTCTCAACTCTGGATCAGATTCTCCAGTCTGATAAATTGCAGCTCTCAGAGAATAGATGGAATTTTTCCTCATCTCATTCCCTAGCCTAATAAAATATGGTTTATCATATTCTGGATTGAATTCTAAGACTTTAACTCCCAGATCAGTCCTTAGTCTTGCACTGTTTCTTTTCATCTCTATAACCTTTCCATAAGCATCTCTGTACTTAGGAATATATGCACTTGAAACTCCTCCTCCAAGCATCATCTTCGATGTCAGCATCCTTTCTCTGATAACTAAAGCAGCATCATGGGTATTTTTATTTTTGACTTTTAACAAGTACAAAACATACTCCAATTCTTCATAAGATTTGAGATTTATGTCAAACTCTGCAACCTTATAAACTATTCCATCATTCATAAAATACAACAAAAACTCTTTCTTCAACACTTTATGAAATATCATCTGAACAGAGTCTAGCATATCAAGATTTTCTTGAGTAATGATACCAGATACTGCCAGTGATGATTGATCTCCAGGTCTGTTGTTTATTCTCTTCTCCCTATGTGAACCTAAACCAGACTTATCAAAAGATTCTTTTCCAAGTACAGTCCTGGTTTGAGAAAAGTCCACAGGTTGAAGTGTCAGAGTTTCAGATAGTACAGGTCTTCTAAAAGTACCTTGGAGTTGAGGTGCTAGTTGAGTTTGTACAACATGAGCCTTGTCAGAGGTTGTCATAACTTTAGTAGAAACATCAACTTGAGCAGCGTCAGAGGTTGATTTACTTAATCTTGTTTCAACTTGAGCAATGTCAGAGGTTGAATAGTTCTTCATTGGTAACTGTCCTTCATCTACCAGTTTACCTTTGCCTTTATCAGAGTTTACTATCACAGGCTTCCTTGAGTCTTGTATACTCTGTTGAGAATTCTCTTTGATAGAGATTCCAACTTCCTTATTTCTAGGAACCTTGACAGCTTTCTTTTTGTAAGTACCATCCTTCAATTTCTTTTCATGCTCTTCAGCAAGACTCAGCATTTCAGCTTCCATGTCTTGAACTGTAGCTTCATTTCCATGCTCTTCTAGAAATATCTTGGCAGCAATCTCTTCATCAGTAGATGGATTAGATGATATTACAAGACTCTTGAGTCTTGAAGAAGATTGACCACCAGAGTTTATCCTCTCAGAGTTTGTCTGTTTTGACCTTTGTCTCTCTTGAGCAAATGTAGACCTCTTCTCTGCTTCTCTACTTCCACCATCAGTAGAATCATCCCTCCGTTTCAAGGTTGGAGTCCTCTTGCATTTGTCCTTAGGTACACTCTCCCCCTTTTTGACATCATCAGAAAGTAGTACTGATGTCAGTAATTCTAGAGCAGTAGAAATAGAATTCAATTGTGCAGACATAGCAGTCTGATTCTCCTCAACTTTCCCAAGCCTCTTCTTAATGTCATCAGAATCCTTGGCTTGCTGCTTGAACATGGTATAATAATAAGACCTATCAGTTTTTAAGGTAAGATCCCTTAGACCAACTTCATTCCTTAGATTGGTAACCGCTGTATGTGTTTCATCAAACCTATTGTTTAAGGCTTTGACTTGAACCACAGTGGCCTTTAAACTTGTAAGAATATCAGGATTTGAAATTGTCTTCACAGAATCACCAAGAAAATCAGCAGCCCTCTGTGCTGAAAAGATACAATCTGCATCAGCCCATCTTTTGTAGTACATATCTTGAAAATGCTCAGCAGTTGCTCGATTGATCTCTCTTTCTTCATCAGAGTTTGCTTGAATATCAGATAGCTCCACTTGCATATCAGGATTTGAATGAGCAGGACTATCTTCATCATTATCATCCTCTGTTGTATTCTCTGTAGGAACATTCTCTGCCATTCTTTCAGGATTATCAGATTGTGCATTAGTATCAAACTCTGCTTCTCTTTGAACAATCTCAACAACAGATTGTTGCAAAGCTTCAAGAATGATAATCTCAGTGTTTAGCTTATCAGCAGCCCCTTGTTCATTTTCTGCTACAGCCTCTGGAATCTCAGAGTTTGCAGGTTGCATTAACTCTGTTTCTTTTGTGACAACCTCAACAACAGATTGTTGTAGAGCTTCAAGCAAAGTGGCATCTTCTGCTGTAATTGCATCAAATTGGTCTTCAGCAGTTGCAACAACTTGATCAACCTCCTCACCTTTGTCAGAATTTAGATTGTTAACAGAAAGAACCTCTGTGTGAGTACCAACAGAGTCTTCTATCACCAAGGTGTCTTGATCAGCTGCCACATCCTCAGTATCACAAATACTGATACTAGGATGTGCTTCCAGAATATTTTCATCAACAAAGAAATCCATTTTCTCAAAAACTCTGCTGTCAGAATGATCAGCAGCTTCCTCAACTACATCATCAGCCTTTGATGTAGGAGCTTCTATTACAGCATTTACTCTGTCCTCAGTAGGCACAGTAGTATCAAAAATCTCCTCTTGAAGAACAACTTCAGGAGCTACATCTTCCTCAGAAACCCTGTCCATATTGACAGCTTCATTCTCCTGAAACTCATCTTCAAGATTTTCAACAACATTTGAAGAAATATTCTCAGCACCAAATAAATGTACTGCTACTAATCTCCTTTTCCTCTGATGAAGAGTTTCATCATCAGTTTCACTCTCCTCATCATCAGCATCAGACTTTGACCTGTTGGCCCTTCTTTTCTTTAACCTTTTCTTCTGAGGTATATTATCAGTATTTGATACCCCAGCTTCAGAGTTTGATGGAGGCACTCTGGCAGACTTAACAGCTCTAACTTTAGACTTCTTTGACCTCTGTGGTTGAGACACAGAAGGTCCAGCTTCAGAGTTTGCAAGTGGTTGTTGTTGTTGTGAATTGACCAGGAATTGTTGCACAGACTCAGGCAAAATCAAAACACCAACATCTCCTTTCTTGTTATCTTTATTAGTAAGATCAGAGAATATGCGTTTATGCAATTTAAAACATGGAATCACATCATTCTCAGCTATCTCTACTTCAGAAACACATTCAGAGATTATCAATTGACAGAATCTTGCAAAATAGACTACACCTCTGTTTTCAGTCATTTTTTCACCTATATTATTAAGAACTAGCCTAGCAACATCAAAATTACTACTATAAAGAAGAGAATACCCGAGTTGCAGACTATCCGTGGGAATTGCATCCCAATTCGTGCACTTCTTTCCAAAAGCCCTGGTGATGCAGTCGAAAAAGAAACTCCATTCCTTGCGCAAAAACGGCCTCTTTAGTTGACCAATCTTTGTCAATGGTCCAGAGTATCCTATTTCTCTCATCATTCTAACCAACTCAGAATCTCCAACAGAGATTGTGAAGGAATTGAAATCCTCAAGACCCAAAGCATCACGAACAGTAGTTGGAGTAACTGTAAACTCATCTCCTTGAAATTCAAAAATAATAGATGGAGACCCAGTCTCTCCTCCATTATCATAAGTCCCTGTCTGCCAAAAAGATCTGATTTGAGATGCAGACAGCTTCGATGGTGCGGTAAGAGCAGTGCCAATATCAGAGTTTGACAAGAAACTCTGAATCAAATGAAACGCCTCCGGTGCGTTCTCATTTGCCAGAGGAGCAGCATAGTTATTTGGAACAAACTCAAGTCCAGAAGCAGTGAACATTGTAGTAGCCATTAGAAAAGTTTAGAAGAAAGCAAGAAACTAGACAGAGAAAAGTGTAGAATGTATGCAGTGAAAGTGTTTGAGACAGTGTTTGTGAGTAAAAACTTATGAAAAGTTGAAATGTGTAAATGAACCGTTTATGTGTAGTAAGTTTAAATAAAAACTGTGAAAATTAAAACCCAAACGTTTTAATCATTACTACACACAGCAGGCGTCTTTGAAAAATGTGTGAGTGGTACAGATGTCAAACATGCATACGCTGACAGCTGTATGTAACAACTTCCAATACACACGCGCAGTAAAAATAGCCATAATTACCGCTTGTCACATTGTTCAAAACACACAACCTCTCTCTCTCTCCTCTGTTTAATACAAATAAGAACGTTTGTTATCATACTCTTTCGAATTTCAAAACAAATGTCTAATCTCAAAATTATAAAATGTCTGAAACAAATAATTTATTTTAACCATCAGAGATTAAAATAGAATTACCTCGGCGTATTTCACATAATACATCAGTGTTTACAATTTGTCCTTCTTTGTCAATAAACTCTTTTCTCAAACTGTACAGGTGTGAAAATATGTGTGTGCAATAGCAGAGTTTACCGAAATCAATATTTAAATCATCTCAAAGTGCATAAAATCCACAAACTAAAGCAGTAAAAACTGGTTGCCTAAACTCTCATATATAACATAAAATCTGATTTTATATCTAAACTCTGTATACTGATATCCTTTCATTTGGATATATCTTTTATTTTTCACCCCTTTATATATATATATATATATTTTTTATTTTTTTTTCCCAGTAATCAGTGGTTGGCACTAGTCACCAAAAATCAAAGATTTTAGCCCTTATTTCATACAATAAGTTCCTGGATCTTCCTAGGCACAACATGATCTCAAAGGAATTTGTGCTCTGTTTGGCATCTTTTGATTTGAGGGATTTGCAATTAATAATCAGAGTTTAGACTTTCCATCAGTTAATACAATTAATTTATGAGAGAAAATGCAAACAGCTAATACAGACTCAGTGTATAGGATTAATAAACTAAGAGATGCTATAAATATAGAGACAGTATCTTGCTGTGTTAACTTACTGCACATTTTTGAGATCAGAATCTATACAACTCTTAAGGCTTCATAATTACTAACTGAGAATTATGCTTCATACAAATTTCTTCATTGGTCCATATGTTTCAGACAAAATCACAATCAGAGTTTAACATCAGACTTTAACTATCAGAGTATGACTAACACTTTATGACTAACAGAGTTTAGCATCAGAGTTTACTTTCAGAGTTTATGACACTGGTACTTATAACAGTTAATACATGCAAGGAATCATGAGCATAAAAATCAAACATGTATAGATTTTGAGTCTAACCCGTATCTCTAGTCAGAACCAGAGATCATTCTAAGTTCATTAACCAATCTTGTAAAAGTAGTTTCACTCAAAGGTTTGGTGAAGATATCTGCAAGTTGTTGGTCTGTAGACACAAAATGAAGCTCAATGTTTCCTTCTTCAACATGTTCTCTGATAAAATGATACCTTATGCTGATGTGCTTGGTCATGGAGTGCTGTACTGGATTTCCTGTCATAGCAATAGCACTTTGGTTATCACAGAAAATAGGTATTTTAGAGTAACATAACCCATAATCCAGCAACTGATTCTTCATCCATAAAATCTGTGCACAACAGCTACCAGCTGCTATATACTCTGCTTCTGCTGTGGATGTGGAAATTGATTTCTATTTCTTGCTGTACCAAGAAACCAATCTGTCACCTAAGAATTGACAGCTTCCACTTGTACTTTTTCTGTCTATCTTACAGCCTGCAAAATCTGCATCAGAGTAACCAAATAGCTTAAACTCTGATTCTCTAGGATACCACAAACCCAAGGTTATGGTTCCTTTGAGATATTTGAAAATCCTTTTTACAGCTGTTAGATGAGGCTCTCTAGGATCTGCTTGAAATCTTGCACAAAGACATGTTGCATACATGATATCAGGTCTACTTGCAGTAAGATACAGTAAAGACCCTATCATTCCTCTGTAGTTTGTCATATCTACTGAGGCTCCTGTGTCTTTGTCTAGCTTTGTTGCAGTAGCCATGGGAGTTGTAGCAGATGAACTATCAAGCATCCCAAATTTCTTGAGAAGATTTCTGGTATATTTTGCTTGATTGATAAAAATACCATCATCTGTTTGCTTGACCTGTAAGCCTAGAAAGTAACTAAGCTCTCCCATCATGCTCATTTGGTACCTGGATTGCATAAGCTTTGCAAACTTCTTACAAAGTTTGTCATTAGTAGATCCAAAAATAATATCATCTACATAAATTTGAACTGAAAGCAAATCATCACCAGAATTGAAATAAAACAAAGTTTTATCAATTGTACCTCTTGTGAACCCACTTTCTAAAAGAAATTGAGCAAGAGTTTCATACCATGCTCTTGGTGCTTGCTTTAGTCCATATAATGCCTTGTCAAGCCTGTAGACATAATCTGGATGTTTGGGATCTACAAATCCTGGTGGTTGTTCTACAAACACTTCTTCTTCAAGCTTCCCATTTAGAAAAGCACTTTTCACATCCATCTGAAAGACCTTAAACTTCTTGTGTGCAGCATAGGCCAGAAAAATTCTTATGGCCTCCAATCTTGCAACTGGAGCAAAGGTTTCATCATAGTCAATTCCTTCCTGTTGTGAATAACCTTTAGCCACAAGTCTAGCCTTGTTTCTTGTAATCACACCTTCACTGTCAGTCTTGTTTCTGAAAACCCACTTTGTACCTACAATTGATCTATTCTTTGGTCTAGGTACAAGTGTCCAGACTTCATTTCTTTCAAATTCATTTAACTCTTCTTGCATTGCTGTAATCCAATTAGCATCTTGAAGAGCTTCCTCCACTTTCTTTGGTTCTGTTTGAGACAAGAAAGCATGATACAGACACTCATTATTTGTTGCACTTCTAGTTCTTACACTAGCATCAGGATCTCCAATTATGAGATCAGGTGTGTGTGCCTGTGTCCACTTTCTTGCTGTTGGTAAGTGATTTCTTGCATCATTATTGGATCCTCCCCCTTGATCCATGCTCTCCTGATTCATATGTTGACTTTCTGCAGCATCTGAGGCTCCCCCTGAATTGGATGGCTCAGAGTTTGAACTGTCAGAGTTTGAATCAGTTTCCTCAACTGACTCACTTGCTGTGTCTTGTTGAGCTTCTTCACGCTCCCCCCCAACTGGTTCTCTATTTTGTTCAATTTGAGAATTTCCAGTTTCTCCAGTATTTACCAGTAGAGGTTCAGAGTATGCTTCGTCAGAGTTTGTCAGACCAGCTTCATCAGAGTTTACATCATCAGAGAATAAATCTTCATTTTCGAAACGTAGTTGATCATATTCATTTTCATCTTCAAGTCCAGTTATTTTCTTGTCATCAAATGACACATGTATGGATTCCATGATCACTTTAGTTCTCAGATTGTAGACTCTGAATGCTTTTGTTGACAATGGATAGCCAACAAAGATTCCTTCATCAGCTTTTAACTCGAACTTGGTCAACTGTTCAGGATGAGTCTTCAACACAAAGCATTTGCATCCAAATATATGAAAATATTTCAAATTTGGCTTCTTATTTTTCACCATCTCATATGGTGTTTTCCCATGCTTGTTGATCAGTGTAGCATTTTGAGTAAAACAAGCAGTTTGAACAGCTTCTGCCCAGAAATAAGTTGGTAATTTTGCTTCTTCAAGCATAGTTCTGGCTGCTTCAATTAAATTTCTGTTCTTTCTTTCAACTACACCATTTTGCTGTGGAGTTCCAGGTGCAGAAAATTCTTGTTTCACTCCTTTTTCCTTGCAGAAAGCTTCCTTGATTGAGTTTCTGAATTCAGTTCCATTATCACTCCTTATAATTTTGACTTTGTGCTGTGATCCTTTGTCCAGTAGATTTACATGGTTTCCTCTGTCACAGATTTGGCTCACAGAAAGCAGATTATGCTTGAGTCCTGAGACTAGAGCTACATTGTTTATGATGACACTTCCAAGATTGATATTGCCATATCCCAGAGTACGTCCTATGTTGCCATCTCTATAGGAAACCTTTGGGCCAGCCTTCTCCTCAAAGTCTGATAGCAGGGCTTTATTTCCAGTCATATGTCCTGAGCATCCACTATCCAAGATAAGTGTGCTCTCTTTTATGCCCTGCAATCACAAACAAACACTAAGTGTTAGTTTTAAGGACCCAGACTTGCTTGGATCCTTTGGCTTTCTTAACAGTGTTAGCTTTTGCAGCGGAATTAGTATCAACAGAGTTTAAACTAACATTGTCAGACTTTACACTTGCAGAGTTTGCTCTAACCCATTTCAAGTTGGGTTTTAGCTCATAATAATTGTGATAAATAGCATGATAACTCTTACAAGTATAAATAGAATGCCAAGTGCTCCCACAGTGTGTGCATAAAGTCTGTGGTCTAACTCTAACATAATCATTCTTTACTCCTGATGTAGAAGGTAAAGAATTAATATTTTTGTTCTTGTTGCAAAATCTAGCAAGATGGTTAGAACTACCACAATTATAACATGTTTTCCTTGGAGCACCAGCAGTAGGCAAATGATTATTTCTATTATTTATGCCTATCTTTCCATTCCTATTCTTCTTGGACCCTTTTGGTTTCATGGCAGACTTTACCTCTTTCAGCTTATGATTAAACTGTTTTCCTGTCATCAAGCCAACATTAACCTATTTTTCACAAGTTTTTACTGGCTTTCTAACAGCTTCTTTCTCAATCTCATTCTCTGTTATTGAATCAACATTAACCTGTTCTTCACAGGTTTCATCTGATTCCATATCAGCTTCTCTCACAACAACAGACTTTAACTTACTGTTTTCAGGAACAAATAGCATAGGTTTAAGTTGTGGTTTCACTTTAACTTTATCTTGAAACCTAAGTTCATCTCCCTCATGGTAACCTAAGCCTACAGTATCTGTCTGAAAGACCTGATGTGTGTCTCTACCAGAATTTGTCCAGGTTTTAATCACTTTTCTTTCTTTTTCCAATTCAGATTCTATTTGCCTATATCTTTTAAGCAATTCCTGTTCAACATAAACAACATCATCTCTTTCTTTTTGAATCTGCTTCATATTTTCAAGTTCTCCTTCAAGAAACTTGTTTCTTTCTTTAAGACTAAGATTCTCAGATTTAATTCTCTCATTCTCTAAAGTCTGATCCCTATAACTAACATGTATGTTTTTAAGATAAATTCTCAATTCAGATATATTATCAGTATCATAAGCATAAGTAGTTAGGGGTACCTTATTTTCTGATGATTCAGTCTCATCTTTGACAGTTGCCATAAGAGCATAATTTACTCCATCATCAGAGTCTGAAGTATCTGCCCAGTCTTTGCCTTTAGAGATGAGTGCTTTCTCAGATTTTCCTTTCTTGCACTCTGGGGCATAGTGACCCATCTCCTTACACTTGTAGCACTGGATTTCAGATTTATCCTTCTTGCCAGACTTGGTCTCCCTTCCATCAGACTTTCTAAAACTTTTCTTTTCAGAGTTTGAATCTTTCCTTGAGAATCTCTTTCCTTTCTTAAAGTTCTTGAATCCCATCTTCTTGAAAGTCTTCACCATCAATGCAGCCATTTGCATCATTTGTTCTTCATCATCCTCAGAGTCAGAGGCTTCATCAGAGTTTGAGTCATCATCAGAGTTTGATGACTCACTCTCAGATTTAATGACTAAAGCCTTTCCCTTGGCTTTTTTCCTTGATGATTCCTTCTTGATGGGCTTCTCCTCAACTTTGAGAGCAACAGATTTTATCTTCTTGCTGGATCTTTTATTCCTTTGTTCTATCTCCAGTTCATGAGTTTTCAACAACCCATAGATTTCATCAAGTTCTGTATCAGCAAGTTCATAATTATCTCTTATTGTTGTTGTCTTTAAATCCCACTTTTCAGGTAGAGATAACAGAAACTTGAGATTAGACTCTTCAATATCATATTCTTTATCAACCAGAGACAGATCATTCAATAGTTTGCAAAATCTGTCATAAGTCTCAGTCAAGGTTTCATTAGGTCTTGAATCAAAGTGCTCATACTCCTGTGTGAGTATTGTCTTTCTATTTTTCTTTATAGCAGTGGTTCCTTGACACCTGACTTCCAAAGCATCCCAGATTTCTTTTGCAGTTTTGCAACCAATTACTCTGTTAGACATAACATTATCTAAAGCACTGTGGAGAAGATGTCTTACCTTTTCATCTTTTGCAAGAGATGAGATGTCCTCAGGAGTATAATCTTTCTTTTCCTTTGGAATCAGTTTCTGCTCTTCATCACCAATAACAGGAGATAATTTAGTTGGCATATGAGGACCATTGTAAATTCGATCAAGGTATTCTGGATCTGTGGCTTCCAGAAACATGGTCATCTTCACCTTCCAAATTGGATACTCCACTGGTCTTAGAATTGGAACCCTGATTGTTTCATATCGACTCACAGAATTAGGTTTAACCTGTTCAACCTTGGGAGAAGCTTGATTTTCTTCAGACATGATTATTACTGTGTTTGAATCGTAAAACTGTATATATTAAACAGCCTAGGCTCTGATACCACTTGTTAGGCCGAATACACAATATATAATCAAGTATGTATGAGAATAACAATCAAGAACACAAGTTTGTAAATCAACAAACTGAATTATATTAAATAATTCTCTCTTAGTGATGTTAATGAATCACAAAGAGCTACTAGGTTACAAGAATAATATTTCAATAATCGCATCCCTTCTAGGGATAACCTATCTGTGTTTATATAGTACACAGCTACATACAATCCATCTCTAATTGATATTCCTATAAGTTAGCTATACAATTCATATCAATTAAGGATTGCTTCTTATCTTCTATTCCGTTTCCTTAGCTGTATCAATATATTCTGCTTCTTTCCATCTTCAGAATATATTGCTTCTAGAATATTCAATTCAGCACCGACAGCTAATTCAACTATCACCACGTCAGACTTTAACAAACTCTGACTGGCTTCGGTGTAAACTCTGATGATCACCTGTTGCTTAAACACTGATGAACAAACGTCAACAATTATATCTAACATATTATTTTGAATATTCATTTGAAGATTATTTATTTAATGAATATTATTTTCGAATATTCATTTGAGGATTATTTATTTAATGAGTATTAATTTGAATATTCATTTGAGGATTATTTATTTAAGAAATATTATTTTCGAATATTCATTTGAGGATTATTTATTTAATGAGTATTATTTTGAATATTCATTTGAGGATTATTTATTTAAGAAATATTATTTTTGAATATTCATTTGAGGATTATTTAATTAATGAATATTACTTTTGAATATTCATTTAGTTATGATTTGCTTAACGAATATTATTTTCGAAATTCGTTTAAGGTTTACTTATTTAATAAATATTATTAATTATTTTCAAATCAAAAAGAGGTTCCCAAAACACTGTTTTTCCATTTGAATCTGTCTTTTAAGAAGATTTAAATGATCGCTCAACTATCAAAAATATGGGAAACCTGATTTAAGTAACTACCACTCTTTTAAACTCTCAATTCAAAAACTGTCAAGGGACAGATATTTTCCTGGAGCAATTTAATTGCTGCCAGTCAAATGTTGTGTTACCACCTCAACGATCGAGGGGTAAATTGATGGAACAAGTCGATATCCATTAACAAGCATCGCTTGGGAAATATTGGAGAATCTTCCTTTCCAACCTAGATATAACTACTTAGTGGAGTTGTATCAACAAGTGTTACACTTGGGGAAAGGAGGAGGATCTTTACGTTTCAGAGTCATGGATTTCATCTGAACTAGGAGTGGTGTAAGTGGTCTAGTTACGCAGATCCATCCAACTTTTATTGCCCCAAATGGGCCGGGAGGTCACCGGAAGGCGGTAGACAATGTCAGGTCGTCGTGATTCTTCCATCTACATGTAGAAAACTATTTGGGCGGTACGACCTGCTACTGATCATAGCAAGGTTAGGTACAGCGGGCGCGGTAGCAACTCCTGTATTGGTTCATCATCCAATTTGGATATTCCTGCAACATGTATTGGGGTGAAGAACCAATCGTGTTGGCAGGGGGTCGAAAAGTGTTTGGAAATGAAGTGACAATAAATTTATGCGACTTCATCTTTTATTTTATGAGTTGTGACTCTGATAAAACCTGACTAAGGATATATATACATAAGTGGATTTTGGGTTACGGAAACATTTCATTGATTTTCCTTGTAACGTCATCTTTTATATTATACTAGTTTCTTATCTATTTAAGGCATAACATGTGGTTGCAAGGATATTTTTGAACTGTTATTTGTTATAAATTATTTTTGGTGGGCTTTATTGCTCACCCTTGCTTTATTTATGATATCACAACAACAGCTAGAGCAGATGGCCCGCAACAGTCATACTCTGCGAAAGCGGGTAGCAGTCGTCAGAGATTTACCCGTTGATGTCGTAGCCGCCATAGCTGAGGTAGTAACCACCAGTGTTCTAAGCTTCAGCTTTTGTGTATCAGACTTATTTATATTATGATTAATGTAAGCAACAGCAAGAATTATTAAGCGTACTCTGTAATCTTTTGGGTTTGTAATAACTTATAACTTGTGGATCCTATGACTAGATACTTATTCCAATTTCATCTCTGGGACTATAACTAGTTGTGTGTGTGGTGTTGTTATTGTGGGGTCACAGCATGTAGTTTAATTGTTTTGATTCAAGTACAAGTATTATTGATGGGAATTGAGGCCGTAACGACCGGATCCCCGACCCCGGATCTGGGGCTGTTACAAACTTGCCCAGAACCACAAGGTGGAACAAGGATCACACAAATGACCTAATTATTGGAGATCCTTTTTCTGGGGTGAGGACCAGGAATAATGTTTCTGCTGACAGCATGTTTTCCTGTTTCCTGTCTCAAGTGGAGCCAAAAGCAATTGATGAAGCATTGTTAGATTCTGATTGGGTGATTGCTATGCAAGAGGAACTCAACCAGTTTGAAAGAAACAATGTATGGAAGCTGGTTCCAAGACCAAAGGGAAAATCAGTTATTGAAACAAAGTGGGTGTTCAGAAACAAATTGGATGAAAATGGTAATGTGACAAGAAACAAGGCAAGGCTAGTGGATAAAGGATACTGTTAACAGGAAGGTATATGTAATATCCCCAAATTTTGTACATATTTGAAAACCACTGATGAATAGTAACTATTTCTTTTAAAAAGTTTTTCAGACCACGCTATATACGGGACGATATAATAAACTTTCAAAGTCGTATTAGTGATCTGCGATGTAAATGAAGGAATGCAAAAGCTGTCAGAATCGAAAAAATAGCATTTCTGTTTTCTCCGAAATTTCACCAATAACAGACGGATTAATCATTATTTAAAATATTTGAGGATTTAAATTATCAATTCCATGGATATGGATTTAATAAAATAATTAGGGATATCAAGAACGTTTACGATAAACTACTTCGATAGAACACTTAAGAAACCCTGCGAACATTCTACGCGATTAAACGGAGACGGAACAACGGGACACTTACGAGATTAAATATAGGCATGGAAGTAACATGTAACAAGATTAATTCAAGGAATGCAAAATTTGGATCATCCATGTGAAAGGAAACAAACCAGTTAAGCAAACCAGTAAAGCTACTTTATCCAAACGCATGCATGTTCGACACGTGTCCTGATGACAAGCCCAAAATGCAATGACTCACCAGTTTTGACCACCAAAATATCAAGAAAATGGTAAAGTAACCAAGGCAAGAAAATCAAGAAAACCCCCACCTTTGAAAAAGAAAATATTCGGCCATTTCAAGAAGAACAATGATAGATTTTTCAAAGATCAACTTCCAAGCATACATAATTCATGTTCTTGGATTAAAAAGCTTCCATATTTCCAAACTAAGGTATTCTCTAAATCCTAGGATCATCCATTAATGATATCATGATCAAATCCTTGATTAAATATGAGGGTGAATAGTGAAATGAATAGTAATATTTTGTGTTCTTGATTTTGTTCTTAAGGATTAAGCTTGTTAAGGTTTGTTTAAAGCTCAATGAAGGATTATAGACTATTGTTAGTGTTCATCAAGCATCAAGGAAGGTATAAACTCTTGAAACCCTTAGTTATAAATTGATTTATATGGTTAGTTTTAAGTATAGTTTAGTTAGTATGATTATAAGGATGATTGAGTGATTTTGACGAATGTTTGATGAAAGTTTGATGTTGATTTGATGATGAGCAAGTAGATGTTGGTTTTGACTGATTAATGATGATTATGGATTAGTAATGATGTTTTGGATTTGACTTGGTGATTTTGTTTGGTTGATTTTGTAAAGTTTATGATTAAACTTTGGAATCGTTAAAACATAGCCGTTATAATGCCCGATTTTCCTTAACCCTATTTTGTTTGTGATATTCGAACATAAGGACTTCTGTCCAAGGTCACCACTGCCTAGTATAATGTAGGTCTTGTTTCAAGATTCGTTTTGGTGCGAAGATCATGTGAATCCGATTTACGGTTTAGGAGAAACGAGTGTTTTAATTAAGGATGTTTCGAGAAACCGAACTATACCACTTAGCCAACTTTGAGGCAATGATTAAACCCCTTAAGTGACTTATTGGAATGTGAAACTTTGTGTTAACATGCTAGGTACGTTTAGGAAAACCCTCGAAAAGATTTCGTGTTAAAAGGATTTAATCTCTATTTTATAAAAATGTTCGAGCCGAGCATACGCAAGAAGAGTCTTAAGGAGTCAACTTGAAAACATGTTTTAGCTTAAGTAAAGTACGTACTTAGTGTCTTAAGAGTGTTAAGTGATTAATCTCGGATACTTTGACTATGTATAGATCGCCGGATTGACTCGAGGCACACTACTCCTACCTCACCACCAGGCAAGTTTTCTAAACCTATACTACTGTTGTTGTGATAATAACTACTTTCATATATGATATGCAAATGCGATATATAAATTGCGTACTTGTTTTCGAACTGATTTATATAGCAATACTTGAGGTTACGACTTGATATTGGGGCTTATAAGCTAGATATGGGATACTAGCTATAAGCCAGGTTTTTATATATGCCCTAGAATAAGGGCGTGTGATTTTCTTTAAACCAGAAGTAATTATGTTTTCGGTATATGTTCGAAATTATTTTCCGATAGAGATATCGGGTAACTGTTATTCGAGGTTTATTTATTTAATGAATATTAGTTTTGAATATTCATTTGAATTTTTATTATTTATTTAATGAATAATATTTTCAAATATTCATTTGAGGTTTATTTAATTAATGAATACTATTTTTGAATATTCATTTAATCATTATTTACTTAATGAATATTATTTTCGAATATTTATTTGAGGATTATTTAATTAATGAATATTACTTTTGAATTTTCATTTAGTTATCATTTACTTAACGAATATTATTTTCGAAATTCGTTTAAGGTTTACTTATTTAATAAATATTATTAATTATTTTCAAATCAAAAAGAGGTTCCCAAAACACTGTTTTTCCATTTGAATCTGTCTTTTAAGAAGATTTAAATGCTCGCTCAACTATCAAAAATATGGGAAACCTGATTTAAGTGACTACTACTCTTTTTAAACTCTCAATTAAAAAACTGTCAAGGGACAGATATTTTCTTGGAGAAATTTAATTGCTGCCAGTCAAATGTTGTGTTACCACCTCAACGATCGAGGGGTAAATTGATGGAACAAGTCGATATTCATTAACAAGCATAGCTTGGGAAATATTGGAGAATCTTCCTTTCCAACCTAGATATAACTACTTAGTGGAGTCGTATCAACAAGTGTTACACTTGGGGAGAGGAGGACGATCTTTACGTTTCAGAGTCATGGATTTCATCTGAACTAGGAGTGGTGTAAGTGGTCCAGTTGCGCCGACCCATCCAACTTTTATTGTCCCAAATGGGCCGGGAGATCACCGGAAGGCGGTAGACAATGTCAGGCCGTCGTGATTCTTCCATCTACATGTAGAAAACATATTTGAGCTGTACGACCTGCTACTGATCATAGTAAGGTTGGGTATAGCGGGCGCGGTAGCAACTCCCGTATTGGTTCATCATCCAATTTGGATATTCCTGCAACATGTATTGGGGTGAAGAACCAATCATGTTGGCAGGAGGTCGAAAAGTGTTTGGAAATGAAGTGACAATAAATTCATGCAACTTCACCTTTTATTTTATGAGTTATGACTCTGATAACACCTTACTCAGAGTATATATGCATAAGTGGATTTTGGGTTATGGAAACATTATATTGATTTTCCTCATAACTTCATCCTTTATATTATATTAGTCTCTTGTCCGTTCAAGGCATAACATGTGGTTGCAAAGATATTTTTGAACTGTTATTTGTTATAAATTATTTTGGTGGGCTTTATTGCTCACCCTTGCATTATTTATTCATATAACAACAACAGCTAGAGCAGATGGCCCGCAACCAGCACACTCTGCGCAAGCGGGTAGCAGCCGTCAGAGATTTACCCGTTGATGTCGTAGCTGCCATGGCTGAGGTAGTAACAATCAGTGTTCTAAGCTTCAGCTTTTGTGTATCAGACTTATTTATATGTATGATTAATGTAAGAAACGGCAAGAATTATTAAGCGTACTCTGTAATCTTTTGGGTTTGTAATAACTTATAACTTGTGGATCCTATGACTAGATACTTATTCCAATTTCATCTCTGGGACTATAACTAGTTGTGTGTGTGTGGTGTTGTTATTGTGGGGTCACAGCATGTAGTTTAATTGTTTTATTTCAAGTGCAAGAATTATTGATGGAAATTGAGACCGTAACGACCGGATCCCCGACCCCGGATCTGGGGCTGTTACAGTATAGACTATGATGAGACATTTGCACCTGTTGCCTGACTTGAAGCTATCGGGATTTTTCTGGCTTTTGCTACACACTGTAATTTCAAGGTGTTCCAAATGGATGTCAAGATTGCCTTTCTAAATGGAGAGTTGGAGGAAGAAGTGTATGTTGAACAGCCACTAGGTTTTGAAGATGCAGAAATGTATGATTTTGTGTATAAGCTGTTCAAAGCACTTTATGGATTGAAACAAGCTCCAAGAGCTTGGTATGATACCCTCTCTGCCTTTCTATTGGAAAACCAGTTTACAAGATGTGTAGTAGACAAGACTCTCTTCTACAAGCACCATGGCAAAGATATCATTTTGGTTCAAATATATGTTGATGATATCATCTTTGGTTCATCTAATGAGAAGCTGTGTGAGAAGTTTTCATCTCTAATGCGAAACAAATATGAGATGAGCATGATGGGAGAACTGTCATTCTTCCTTGGTTTACAAGTTATTCAGAAAGATGATGGAATCTTCATCTGTCAAGCAAAATATGTCAAGGAGCTTCTTAAGAAGTTCAACTTAGAAGATTCATCACCTGCCAAGACTCCTATCTCTACATCAACCAGTTTGGATCTAGATTCCAAAGGGAAGAAAGTGGACTCTAGTGGTTACAGAGGCATGGTTGGATCTCTTCTCTATCTAACTGCTAGCAGACCTGACATAATGTTTGCAACATGTCTCTATGCAAGGTTTCAAGCTGATCCAAAAGAGTCACACTTGGTAGCAATCAAGAGAATTTTTAGGTATCTCAAGGGCACTCCAAATCTAGGACTTTGGTATCCTAAAAATACTGGGTTTGAGCTTATAGGGTACTCTGATTCATACTATGCTGGATGTAGGATTGACAGAAAAAGTACAACAGGAAGCTATCAATTTCTTGGTGGAAGATTGGTGTCATGGTTTAGTAAGAAGCAGCATTCAGTTTCCACTTCTACAGCAGAAGCTGAATACATTGCAGCTGGAAGTTGCTGTGCACAAATTCTGTGGATGAAGAATCAATTACTGGATTATGGTCTAGTGTTAAATAATATTCCTATTTACTGTGACAACACTAGTGCCATAGCCATCTCAGACAATCCTGTTCAACACTCTAGGACAAAGCACATTGATATTAGACATCATTTTATAAGAGAGCATGTTGAAAGAGGAACTGTGAAGTTGATCTATGTCCCTACAGAAAAGCAACTTGCAGACATCTTCACAAAACCATTGGATGAAGCAACCTTCAACAGGTTGGTAAGTGAACTGGGAATGCTAAATCTGGTATGTTAACTTACTAGTTTTTCTATTCCTAACTGGTCAAAATGAAGCTTGTGACAGTAACCTGTCCAAAGTTGCTGTCATGAGAAAGTTACTGTCTACTTAAGTCTCTATCTGTTTTCGACAGCATGTTTGCTTTGACAAATATAAATTGAATTTTGTGCTACTCTTAAACCTGATAGTTAGACGTTGTGTGACATTAACTTGCATGGTTTTTAATGTTGAAATTGGTCAAGGATTATTCCTGATTGGTCAGTTTTGCTTTGATTGTTGATTTAGTGGCAGACATCACTTAATTACAATCTCTGGTAGTTGTATGGATATTCCAAACTGTTGACCTTTTACATCCCTTTTAACCTAGTATGCCTATAAAATGAATCCTAGGCCATATTATTGAGTCATTTAGAAACAGGGCAAAATGGAAAACAAAGTAGGAATTGAATACATGCCTAAGCCTTGTTGTAATAACCCGAATTTTTGGAATAATTTAAAACTTTTCTTATTATGATTAAGTGCAGCAGTGAATAGTGATATTGGTGGATGAATAGTGATTTTGAGGATTAACAAAATTTTTCATGCCACCTATGTACGAGACGTAGTGTGGATATTTCAAAATCATATTAGTGATCTACAGAGTAAATAAGTGAATGCAAAGACGATCGGAATTCAGAAATTCCAAATTTTATTTTGGAATAGTATTTGACCGGGCAGCGAATTATATATTATTATATTCAAGAAATGAGATATTAAAATTGAGGAATTGAGGATTTAACATTTTGGAATTTTATTATTTTATTAAAGTCGATTTAAGGATTCGATTGTTGAAGTGAATAGTGAATAGTTACTATTCACTGCGAGAATCACGTAGAGTTTTATTCGCCCTTTAGAAAATATTTCGAATCGTTTCAAGAGGAACAAGGCAACATTTACGGGATTAAATATAGACATGGAAGTAACATGTAACAAGATTAATTCGAAGGATGCAACATTTAGATCATCCGTGTGAAAAGAAAACGAACCAGTAGAGCTACTTTAGCTAAACTCTTGCATGTGTGACACGTGTCCAATGACTAAGCAATAAAGGTGATGACTCACCCCCTTTTTAACCACAAATATCAGCCTTATCATTAATTGGCCAAAACAAAAAGAAAAGAGAAATTCTTCCATTTTGAAGAGAAAACCCGAAGGAAGAATGGGAGAAAAATGGAGGAGGAAGAAATGATCATAACTCGAGATTCTGTGGTCCGTTTTTGGCGTTCTACCACTCAAATCGAAGCTCTCGAGAAGTCCGACGTAACCATGGTAAGAAATCACCTCAACTCCGTGATTTACCCCTTAGATTCAGTGATTAACAGTTGGAGAAGATGATGAATAGTAACTTGTATCTTGTTTTGTTTTGTTTTGATAATGAGTTTGTGGCTTCAAAAGGTTGTATTAAGCAAGAATCTAAGGCTACATCAGGAGTATGGCAGAAAGCAAGCTTGGAGGAGGTATAATTTTGAAACCCTTGAATTATTATAAGGATTATGGATGATTAATGGTGTTATGCATGATTATAGCCTTAGTTGTTATGATTGGGTTTTGATTTAAGTGATAATGAGTTATATGAACGGAAAGGCAATTCTTGGCCTCAGTTCTATGATATATAAGATGTATGTGTTATGTGGAGTGATCGATATGTATTTTGGATGATTTGAAATTTGGGAATATCCGAGTTATAGCCGTCGTAATGCCCAAATTTTTACCTACTGATTGGTCCTCTGTTTTTCCTCTGTTAGAGCTCGACCCTTGAGTCCTACTGCCCATGATTGTGTAGTTTATGTTATAAGCTTCGTAATGATATGTGATTCGCCTAATTTGGCCGAATGGTTTAAGAGTTATGCTAGTTTTAGTAATCGTGGTTCAAGAGGTTGCATCGCAGAAATGTAACTACTTTGATGCTAAGTCAAAGACCTCTAGGAGTCGAATCCAAATGTGAAACTTTGGGATATAATGCTAAGGACAGTTAGCAAGCCTTGTGCGAAGATTTCGAATCAAAAAGATTATTAGTTGATTTTATAAAAATGTTTTAGCCGAGGTTGCGCAGGTGTAAATTCACTGAAAACGAGACTTAGAACCAAGGTTCTAAATGGTTAAGTATAACTTGGATTTGAGGATGGATTTCGAACCAAACTTATGATATAAGTATTTGATGAATAACATGGATTTAGTATGACGTTAGAGCAAGCAAGTAATGTCTTGGTTGTGTTTCGTTTATGTGTTTAAGAATTGAGTTATAAGTGGTTTATCGAGGGGATTAACTGTGTGTTTTCGTTTGACTTTGTCTAGATTGTTCGACATGGTCACGAGCCCTATCACCTCTCGAGCATCAGGCAAGTTTACTAACCCTTACTCTATTATTAGAGTGGGCATATTTTCGAATGTTTAATACTTCTTGATTCAAAAATATATATATATATATATATATATATATTCTTTGTTCCAAGTATCGTGCAAGTTTCTAAAACCATATTTTGAAGTATGCATATACTAGATGCAAGTTTTCAAACCTATACCTCTATAAACTGTTGTTGTGATAAATAAAAGATTTTGAGATATATGTTATGTGTTTACGATTTCGAAAGGATACTTATGATGCTAAGTAAAAGTTATTGATATGAGTCGAGCTTATAAGCTATGGTTATAGCAATATTTGTGAGCTGATGAGTTGAGAAAACCCTCAGTAGGGGAGGCATATACTCTGTATTTAAACTACGGACCGGGAATGGTATCAGTTATTATCTAGAGTTATATTATATATACTCTATTTATACTACATATCGTGAATGGTATCAGTTGCTATCTAGGGTTATTTTAATAACTTATTTTCCATTCTTTGTTAAGGAAGTAGGTGGAAATTACTTTTAAATAAATATTCTTCATTAAATATAGTTTTCATTAATTATTTAAAGCCCTACTTCTTAAGGAAGTATTTTGTGAAAACTATTCCTTAACCCTAGATAATTAATAAAGTTTTTATTCAGTTATTTATAAATATAATTAGAGAGGGTTCCCAAATCTATTCCCCTTTTCAAGTCTATATTCAGATAGACTTGAAGGTTCGCTTAAACTACAAAACTCAGGGGGACCTTTCTCAAGATTTTATATTTGTTCCAAGTGGACTGCCGGTCCTAAATCTTTTTGAAACTATTTATTTAACAGCTTTGTATACTACCATCAAAATGATTTTGATTACCTCCTCAAGACTCGAGGAGTAAGGTCAGTGGAATAAGTTGTATCCAGGAACAAGCATCAGCTTGGGAAATATGGGTGAATTTTCCTTTCCAACCAGATATGACTACTTTGTGGAGTCATATACTAGGGAAAAAAAAGGGAGAGGAACTTTATGTTTCAGAATTATGGATTTTCTTGAACTCGGAGAGGATGTAAGGGACTGAGTGGCGCCTGTCCCCTAAGGGAATTACGCGCAGACCGACGGACTATGAACGGGTCTGTTTTTCCCTTAGATTATGAGTATGTGCCCGGCCGTAGGAGGAGAGAAAAGTATCAGACTCGTCTACGAACGGGTATGCTCTTCCCCCTACAACCGAAGGCGGGGAAGTAGGAGGAGAGAAGAGTATCAGCTCGTCTACGAACGGGTATGCTCTTCCCCCTACAACCGAAGGCGGGGAAGTAGTGAGAGAAGAGTATCAGACCCCTAAGGAACGGGTATGCTCTGTCCTATTTTCCTTCTACGTAGAAAAACAACAGTGGGGATTTCCTGACGACTGATCATCGTAGGGGTATCCTTGTCGCCTAGAATCTCCGGCTACAGTTCATCATCCATGAAAGAAAATGTTTTATGCAAGTTATCAGAGAAAGAACATGTTTTAAGCAAGTTTCCAGAAAAGAAAAGTTTATTCAAGCTCTTCAAGTTATTCAAGTTCATGCAAGTTTATTCAAGTTTAGAAAGTGGACTGGAAATATTTTGCATTGTCTTTATTTCCAGAATATGATATGAGACAAATGTTTGATACGAAAGATGATATTTGGAAATTCCTACCATTTCATCTTTTATTTTATTAATTATGACTCTGATAAAACCTGATTAAGGATATATATATGCATAAGTGGATTTTGGGTTATGGAAACCTTATATTGGATTTTCCTTATAACTTCATCTTTTAAGTTATATGTTGATAGTCTGCTTATATTTATATAACAGATATTTTACGGAAAGGATATACTGCGTTATCTTGTTATTTCATCTTTTATACTAGAACTTTGTTCATAGTATGAATATCGAAAGTTTGCAGAATATTATGGAGATGATATTTGAAATACAACAATGGTATTTTTGGAATACATTCCGATAAGGGAATGATTTCAGTATCAAGATATTTTGACAAATTATTGTCGCATACCCGCTTTATTCTGGGTTGCAGAAAAAGGGCAGAATTATGCCATACTTTCATTACCTTGCTGAGCTATCGCTCACTCTTGCTATTATTTTATATATATTATATAGCAGCGAAGCAGGATGCCAATGGGACGGCACATACCTCTCGAGGCGTTTCCATTAAGCAGTTCCTAGCAGCGATCCCGAGAGTAATGCGAACCAATTGAATCAGGCTACGGCTTTTTGGATTCAACTCATGGATAGACCTGAATGGTATTAGAGGATTGTGAGCATCAGAAGGCTAAGTTGGTAATGTAACAGTACTTAGAAATTGTATCAGTAACAGATTCAAAAGACATTTGGGTATTGTAATAAAAGTTATTTATTCCGCAGTTGTTGTATTGTGTCGTTTCTGAGACTCTAACCTGTGTGTGTGTGTGTGTGTGAGAGACACATGTGGTGGGGTCGCGAGCAGGTGAATTATGAATGATGTGAGTAATACAGGTAAGGCAAGGAATACATGGATTATGACAACCCTAAATCCCCGACCCCGGATTTGGGGCTGTTACAGAGATGGTATCAGAGCTTTAGGTTACAGTCCTCAGAAACGATAGGAGATCGAGTCTTACAATACCCTTAAGAATGATAAGAGCATCTAGAGCTCCAATTGAGTTCGTAGTCGGGTTAGAGGACATGACCCTGACTGTTTAAGATAAAGCCCGAGAGGGGACTTCCTCTGGGAAACCGTACTTGAGACTTCATGGTTAGTCACTTCGATTCGTATGAGTTATAGATGGATGGGACTCTGAGATACCAGATCCCGAGGCCTTCGAGTAGGCATTTGATGATGCGCTCCTTGATATGGATGGAGACCCGATAAAGGAGGATCCATAGGAGGATCTAGAGGAAGACCCCATGGTGGGTCAAAGAAAGACTCTTGTAGAAAATGTGCCGATTGATAAAGATGTAGTGTGTTACTAGAGGTCTAATAATAAGACCGGACGAACCTTCAAGGGATAAATCAGTGACGAGACGAGAGTTTAAGGATCGTTCATGATTCATCAAGAGGTATGACAAAGAAAATGGAGTAGAGTCTCCAAAGCAGAAGAGGTAGAGACAGTATAGCCAGTATCAGTGGATTGATTCGACTTGAACGAAACCTGTTACTCGTAGTCGGTTATAGTTGCCCATAAGGAGGCGGCGTACGTAAGAATCAAGGTGTCCAGATTTTCACGAACGATTAAGGGTACTTAGTTGCCTAAGAATAGTGTAAGGAATTGCTTTGGCTATGAGGTTTCAATCCCCCACGACCAGCGATTCCACTGGAAAGAGTGTCTATTACATCATTGAGGGATTTTATTATCTCAAGGAGAATTTTTGGGTATATGGACCATGCAAATGTTATTGTGAGACAAGCACGCTAAGGCAGAATCAAGAACGAGATTTACCACCCTCAGGAAACCAGGAAGGAATTATGAGGATAGAACAGAAAGGTTAGAAATCAGATCCGAGTATTACTAGTTAGTAAATATATTGATCAAGTTTCCCTGATTTTGGAAAGGAATTCAGCAAATTTTGGCAAACCTTGTCTTTATGATTACCAGAGGATGTCACCAAAGAGAGTGGAAATTAGAGCGAACCCTGTGGATTGGGTAAGATAGCCGTTATATGGGTTGGCCGGTGGACAGACCCTGATCGCTATAATCGATTGTAGAGATAAAACGATGAAGTTGAGATTGGACAGTAAAGGCGAAATATATTTAATGACCAAGACGGACTGAGAAGTTCCGGGATTGACTTAAATGAAAAGGCTATTGTGCCAAAAGTGTTAAGCTTATGTAGCGCACGGGATTGATATGGGAGAAGGAATATTGGATATAAGGATGATTGAAATAGAGACCAGATTTAATCTTATAGTTTCTAACGATCTTCCGAAGTACCGCCCAGTCAACATGTGGAATTATCATTGCTATGGGCGACAACGGTATCGAGGTCTTCTTATAGAACAGAACGCTTACTTGAGATGTTTGCGCCTAGTCGAATAGAACTCCCTACGATTGCAAATGTTGATGGTTGAATTCTTAGAGACTATTATAAGTCGGCAATGACGTAAGTATCGAGCACCTTAGGGTGTGCATGGAAAAGAAAAGCTTTGGAATTGAACGATTATCCATTAGAGGAGCCGACATAAAAGGCATCCGTATAGACCTTGGTAGTACCCTCCCCATTTGCAAATTATGTGGGATACTTTCCCAATCTATGATCTATCTTGATCTCTTTCCAAGAAAGAATTCTGATAAAGGGTATATTCCCTCTTCGAAGTTATTTTATAACACTTGTGTTAAATCATAATTAATTTCAATTGTGTTAGAGGCTGTCACGATGCCTACTTTCAGGCTTTCGAAGCCCTGTCAAATGATGTTATTCAAGCTTTCACTTTTCTTCAAATAATGAATGACCCTATGGTGATACATCGCCACTTGCTTGTTAAGTACCAGTATCTTTTTTGTTATTCTTTTCTTTGGAAACCGCACCTTTGGAATTTGTTCGATTTTAATCCAAGGTGTTCCTTTGAGAAATATTGTTGAATGGCGATAATCATTAAATTGATATCGAATTGCTTTCATATTTTTCAACTTCCACTGAGACGAACAACCCTATATTTATAGGGGCTACAAGGACTATCTGTCTGTGTGATAGAAGTCTGATGGAACGCCATCACTTGTAAGTTGTGAAATACAAGAAGGCTAATTACCTTTAGTAATGTCTCAATCGAGGCACACAACGTTGAGTTCTTATGATCATATTGATCTCTCGGTAAAATTCTCTTACCTCCAATAAGGTTACCTTAAAACTCATAACCAGTGTATGACGTTTTCTTTGATATGAGAGCTATCTTTCAAAGCCCCATAAATTTTGTTATCCTCATTGAATTCTAAGGGGAGGCCAATCAGGTCAAATAAGTCAAAATTCGCTGATAGGAATTAGATTCACAACGAAATCGCCTATGACAGGAGCGAATCCCTAAGACGAATAGAATGTTAGTGACATATCGATGAAATTGGTTTATTCTCCCAAGGATATTATGATAATAGAAAGCGTGTCAATCGCTATATGTGAAAGAAATAGTAATGTGCCGTGAACTCCAGTGACAACATTGTTAGATAGATGCCTTATGGTGAGATTGAGGTTTTGGAGGAGTTGTTTACGAATGGACACTACCTCTGGGTTAGCAAGGTAAGTACTGACGATGGAATTAGAGGGAGCTGGTATTGTGACTTGGGAGAGGTGCAGCGTGTTGTTTTTAGAGGAATAATTACAAGTAGAAATAGTCAATCAAGGGATTTTCCATAAGACTGGTACATCTAGATTGTGAACTAGAAACATGAGGTCGACACTTTTGATAGACCTGATTCCTTTCGAGTTGGGAGAAGTTGATATTATAATAAGAATGGGTTGGTTGACACCCAATGGAGCCCAGACTGATTGTAAGGGATAGAGAGTAATAAATAAAGAATGGAGACAGATTCAGAGATTCTTGAATATAGTCAGACTAAGAAATTATTAAGCCAGAAATACGAGGCTTAATTAGCTCTTATGGTTGACGCCAAGAAAAGAGATACCAAGTATAAAGGAAACGACAATGGTTTTGGGAGATTGTACAAGGTTTTAATGAGCTACCAGATATCGATTTGGATGACATGAGAATGAATACCGAGTATTCAGGGTATAGTGGGAATGAAAGAGTTAGAGACTCAGTTACAAGAGTTGTTGTATAAGGGTATGATAAGGCCCAGTGTATCACCGTGGGGAACCCCGGTATTGTTCGTAAGAAAGAAAGATATTAACACAAGATTATGCATCGAACCTCGAGAGTTGTATGAGTTCGACATGGAGAATAGGTACCCTTGTAAATGATTGTTTGATCAGCGGAAGGACGCTGTGTATTTCCAAATTTATTTGAGAACTGGATATCACCAGTTGGAAGTTAAATTCGAGGAGATGCCCAAGACTGCGATTCGTACTATGAATAGACACTTCGAGTTTTCCACGAAGTTATTTTGGGTTGACCAATGCACCCACAAATTTTATGGAATGTAATGAATGGGCTTGAGTTACCCGTGATCGTAGATAGCATGAGATGGAGGAATGGCTAGAATTGACCTAGAATTATGACTGTGAGATACACTACCATCCGGGGAAGGCCAATGTGGTGGCTGATACCCTTAATTAAAATGAGACAGAGATGGATTCTGAAGGATCGGGAATTAAAGGATGAGATTTTACACAAAACCCAAGTTAGTCCAACAAACTAGAAAGACAAAAGATTTCACCAACAAGCGGCTAGTGACAACCAAGACAGACAGAGAAAGTATGCGGACTAAGCCCGCAAGTATAGAGATAGTACTGCTATTGATAAGCTAAACGACAGGTTGATGGATGACAAGCAAGTTTATGTTGGTGTATTTTCTGTACAAACAAGATAGAGAATATGAGGTTAGCGATTCGTGATGCTAAACGTATATTTTCGAAAACCCGGACAGAACTTTTTAGAAAGATGTTCGCAATAATTAACCTAAAGGCAACATCACCAATAAACCAGTGTTTATTTAATTAGTAAATACTTCTGGAAGCATTTACGGATTAAATAAGCCTTATTCGTCTAATTAAATTTGTTTAATTAGATGAATATCATTTTCAAAATGTTTTCTTAAAATCGCTTTGTTCCGGAATGATAACAAAGATACTCCAATGGTTGTGGAAAATCAAGAGGTGGAAGAATCCACCTGGGAGTTAGAAAGTGCAATGGAAGAGAAGTACCCCAGTTACTCCTAAGTTGATTCCGGGACGGAATCCTTTTAAGGAGGGGAGAATGTAATAACCCGAATTTTTGGAATAATTTAAAACTTTTCTTATTATGATTAAGTGCAGCAGTGAATAGTGATATTGGTGGATGAATAGTGATTTTGAGGATTAACAAAATTTTTCATGCCACCTATGTACGAGACGTAGTGTGGATATTTCAAAATCATATTAGTGATCTACGGAGTAAATAAGTGAATGCAAAGACGATCGGAATTCAGAAATTCCAAATTTTATTTTGGAATAGTATTTGACCGGGCAGCGAATTATATATTATTATATTCAAGAAATGAGATATTAAAATTGAGGAATTGAGGATTTAACATTTTGGAATTTTATTATTTTATTAAAGTCGATTTAAG
Organism: Heracleum sosnowskyi; assembly: GCA_030848705.1. NCBI lineage: Eukaryota > Viridiplantae > Streptophyta > Magnoliopsida > Apiales > Apiaceae > Heracleum > Heracleum sosnowskyi. Next base: position 165,242 of record JAUIZM010000043.1, on the reverse strand, counting down.
GATTCGATTGTTGAAGTGAATAGTGAATAGTTACTATTCACTGCGAGAATCGCGTAGAGTTTTATTCGCCCTTTAGAAAATATTTCGAATCGTTTCAAGAGGAACAAGGCAACATTTACGGGATTAAATATAGACATGGAAGTAACATGTAACAAGATTAATTCGAAGGATGCAACATTTGGATCATCCGTGTGAAAAGAAAACGAACCAGTAGAGCTACTTTAGCTAAACTCTTGCATGTGCGACACGTGTCCAATGACTAAGCAATAAAGGTGATGACTCACCCCCTTTTTAACCACAAATATCAGCCTTATCATTAATTGGCCAAAACAAAAAGAAAAGAGAAATTCTTCCATTTTGAAGAGAAAACCCGAAGGAAGAATGGGAGAAAAATGGAGGAGGAAGAAATGATCATAACTCGAGATTCTGTGGTCCGTTTTTTGCGTTCTACCACTCAAATCGAAGCTCTCGATAATACCGACATAACCATGGTAAGCAATCACCTCAACTCCGTGATTTACCCCTTCGATTCAGTGATTAACAGTTGGAGAAGATGATGAATAGTAACTTGTATCTTGTTTTGTTTTGTTTTGATAATGAGTTTGTGGCTTCCAAAGGTTGTATTAAGAAAGAATCTAAGGCTATATCAGGAGTATGGCAGAAAGCAAGCTTGGAGGAGGTATAATTTTGAAACCCTTGAATTATTATAAGGATTATGGATGATTAATGGTGTTATGCATGATTATAGCCTTAGTTGTTATGATTGGGTTTTGATTTAAGTGATAATGAGTTATATGAACGGAAAGTCATTGCTTGGCCTCAGTTCTATGATATATAAGATGTATGTGTTATGTGGAGTGATCGATATGTATTTTGGATGATTTGAAATTTGGGAATATCCGAGTTATAGCCGTCGTAATGCCCAAATTTTTACCTACTGATTGGTCCTCTGTTTTTCCTCTGTTAGAGCTCGACCCTTGAGTCCTACTGCCCATGATTGTGTAGTTTATGTTATAAGCTTCGTAATGATATGTGATTCGCCTAATTTGGCCGAATGGTTTAAGAGTTATGCTAGTTTTAGTAATCGTGGTTCAAGAGGTTGCATCGCAGAAATGTAACTACTTTGATGCTAAGTCAAAGACCTCTAGGAGTCGAATCCAAATGTGAAACTTTGGGATATAATGCTAAGGACAATTAGCAAGCCTTGTGCGAAGATTTCGAATCAAAAAGATTATTAGTTGATTTTATAAAAATGTTTTAGCCGAGGTTACGCAGGTGTAAATTCACTGAAAACGAGACTTAGAACCAAGGTTCCAAATGGTTAAGTATAACTTGGATTTGAGGATGGATTTCGAACCAAACTTATGATATAAGTATTTGATGAATAACATGGATTTAGTATGACGTTAGAGCAAGCAAGTAATGCCTTGGTTGTGTTTCGTTTATGTGTTTAAGCATTGAGTTATAAGTGGTTTATCGAGGGGATTAACTGTGTGTTTTCGTTTGACTTTGTCTAGATTGTTCGACATGGTCACGAGCCCTATCACCTCTCGAGCATCAGGCAAGTTTACTAACCCTTACTCTATTATTAGAGTGGGCATATTTTCAAATGTTTAATACTTGTTGATTCAAATATATATATATATATATATATATATATATATTCTTTGTTCCAAGTATCGTGCAAGTTTCTAAAACCATATTTTGAAGTATGCATATACTAGATGCAAGTTTTCAAACCTATACCTCTATAAACTGTTGTTGTGATAAATAAAAGATTTTGAGATATATGTTATGTGTTTACGATTTCGAAAGGATACTTATGATGCTAAGTAAAAGTTATTGATATGAGTCGAGCTTATAAGCTATGGTTATAGCAATATTTGTGAGCTGATGAGTTGAGAAAACCCTCAGTAGGGGAGGCATATACTCTGTATTTAAACTACGGACCGGGAATGGTATCAGTTATTATCTAGAGTTATATTATATATACTCTATTTATACTACATATCGTGAATGGTATCAGTTGTTATCTAGGGTTATTTTAATAACTTATTTTCCATTCTTTGTTAAGGAAGTAGGTGGAAATTACGTTTAAATAAATATTCTTCATTAAATATAGTTTTCATTAATTATTTAAAGCCCTACTTATTAAGGAAGTATTTTGTGAAAACTATTCCTTAACCCTAGATAATTAATAAAGTTTTTATTCAGTTATTTATAAATATAATTAGAGAGGGTTCCCAAATCTATTCCCCTTTTCAAGTCTATATTCAGATAGACTTGAAGGTTCGCTTAAACTACAAAACTCAGGGGACCTTTCTCAAGATTTTATATTTGTTCCAAGTGGACTGCCGGTTCTAAATCTTTTTGAAACTATTTATTTAACAGCTTTGTATACTACCATCAAAATGATTTTGATTACCTCCTCAAGACTCGAGGAGTAAGGTCAGTGGAATAAGTTATATCCAGGAACAAGCATCAGCTTGGGAAATATGGGTGAATTTTCCTTTCCAACCAGATATGACTACTTTGTGGAGTCATATACTAGGGAAAAAAAAGGGAGAGGAACTTTATGTTTCAGAATTATGGATTTTCTTGAACTCGGAGAGGATGTAAGGGACTGAGTGGCGCCTGTCCCCTAAGGGAATTACGCGCAGACCGACGGACTATGAACGGGTCTGTTTTTCCCTTAGATTATGAGTATGTGCCCGGCCGTAGGAGGAGAGAAGAGTATCAGACTCGTCTACGAACGGGTATGCTCTTCCCCCTACAACCGAAGGCGGGGAAGTAGGAGGAGAGAAGAGTATCAGACTCGTCTACGAACGGGTATGCTCTTCCCCCTACAACCGAAGGCGGGGAAGTAGTGAGAGAAGAGTATCAGACCCCTAAGGAACGGGTATGCTCTGTCCTATTTTCCTTCTACGTAGAAAAACAACAGTGGGGATTGCCTGACGACTGATCATCGTAGGGGTATCCTTGTCGCCTAGAATCTCCGGCTACAGTTCATCATCCATGAAAGAAAATGTTTTATGCAAGTTATGAGAGAAAGAACATGTTTTAAGCAAGTTTCCAGAAAAGAAAAGTTTATTCAAGCTCTTCAAGTTATTCAAGTTCATGCAAGTTTATTCAAGTTTAGAAAGTGGACTGGAAATATTTTGCACTGTCTTTATTTCCAGAATATGATATGAGACAAATGTTTGATACGAAAGATGATATTTGGAAATTCCTACCATTTCATCTTTTATTTTATGAGTTATGACTCTGATAAAACCTGATTAAGGATATATATATGCATAAGTGGATTTTGGGTTATGGAAACCTTATATTGGATTTTCCTTATAACTTCATCTTTTAAGTTATATGTTGATAGTCTGCTTATATTTATATAACAGATATTTTACGGAAAGGATATACTGCGTTATCTTGTTATTTCATCTTTTATACTAGAACTTTGTTCATAGTATGAATATCGAAAGTTTGCAGAATATTATGGAGATGATATTTGAAATACAACAATGGTATTTTTGGAATACATTCCGATAAGGGAATGATTTCAGTATCAAGATATTTTGACAAATTATTGTCGCATACCCGCTTTATTCTGGGTTGCAGAAAAAGGGCAGAATTATGCCATACTTTCATTACCTTGCCGAGCTATCGCTCACTCTTGCTATTATTTTATATATATTATATAGCAGCGAAGCAGGATGCCAATGGGACGGCACATACCTCTCGAGGCGTTTCCATTAAGCAGTTCCTAGCAGCGATCCCGAGAGTAATGCGAACCAATTGAATCAGGCTACAGCTTTTTGGATTCAACTCATGGATAGATGTTGATAGTATTTTTGTTGTTCGTTCGCAGGGAAGGACTAATTTGTAGAATCAAGTTCAAGTATTATATTTCTCACAATTTAGAAGTGTGTAAAGAATGTTTGGTTTGTTTTTAAACTAAAATAAACTAATTATTAATCGAGAATAAAATATATGAGAAAACAATCCAAGAACTGGGGTTCTTCACTTGGTATCAATACACATTCAATATTTTTGTGATATCTACGTTCTTACTCTGCTGAAAACAATTCTTCTAAGGTTATATTGTTCCCTTCCAAGACACAATATAATATTTACAACTACACCTTAATTGTCACTTCCGTGATACAATCAAAGTACAATCATAAATTATTACGCTCCAAGAATTATAAGTCTCACAACCCTCCTATTAATTTCCAATCAAATATTCGAGTTATATCCGTTAAATCATGTACTAAAAATGCAACTCCTCTTCCAATTCGTTACAATTCCTAAAATCCAATCAAAGGTTCATGACTCCCCTAATTGTATTAATCCCTCAATAACAGATTAGCAAGCAAGAACATCACAAATAATCAAACACACATGATAACCAAGGAATACTACCCAATCCTCAGATTTAAGATTTAGTTACGCATAATTGAATTAACAAAACAAGAATCAAAAGAAATAGAATAAAACATAATTAAAAGAGTATAGAAAATAAACCTTTAATCTCAAATCTTGGAAGAAAGTAATTGATCTCCAAGAAATCCCTAAAAGATGAATGTTAACTGTATCTCTAGAAAAATATGTTTTTCGATCCCCCAAATAAATAACCTAGTTGTCTTTTTATAGTCCTAAAAGAAGTAATTAGTTGACCCAAATAAATTAGGCCCAACTAATATATATTACACTTATAATAGAAATAGGAATATAATAAAACTGATCTTTTTTTACAAACTCTCGCGCACAGGGACAGGACTGCGCTCTAACTCTGTCAGGAAAGCGCTGTTGCGCATAACAGTGATGCGCATCACCCAGACCACCGCGCTCCTGCGCCTAATTCTCGCGATGTTGCGCTGGTTACTGTCGCGCAGCTGCGCTACATCTTGAGCCCCTGCGCTGTCCCTGAATGCGTGTTGCGCGCCCTTGCGCTATTAATAGCGCTGTAGCGCCTCTTTCTCCCTGGAATATTAATTCCTGCTCGCCTGGGACAGTACTAATAGAACGCTGCTGCGCCTTCTGTTGCGCCATAGCACCTCGAAGCCCTTGGATTTCACTTTATTTCACTCCAAAAAATGCTTAACACGACCCAAAATTCCTTTATTTCTTCTCGTAAATTCACCAAATTAATTCCTCGAACTAAAAATCACCCAAATCATTGAACAATGCTCGATTTCTTTCAACTTGGCAAATATTTATTTCCTGCAATAAACTCCAATAAAACTTATTAAATCGACACGATTATTCGCAAAAGCACCATAATTGTGGGAATAAAATCCTCTAAAATATATATAAAATATATTCTATCAAATATCCCCACACTTAGCACTTTGCGCATCCTCGTGCAAACTAAAATAATAACTACACTAACTAATTAGTACCACTTCCGTAGGTGATCACAGTTGCATTTAACACATGCAACAAGTCCTTTAAACCCCTAGGTAGCCCTAGTGGACGAGTAAGGTCTCGTGAGGGCTTATAGCGAATATACCCACAAAATCCATCTAGCTCATGCAAAAGGTCACATATCAACACAACACCACACACACAAAGTCCTCTAGTGTCATATCAACTCAAGAATCAAAGTGAATATGCAATGCCTTGGTGTCTAAGGTGCAAGTATCCACATAGCACACTCAAATCACATGTATAACATCATAGAATTCCATGTCAAATGCAAAAATCATTGGTAAACATGCTAAGCACACAAGAGCACATCTTTGAGACAAAATTTGGGATCTCCTATGCAAAAGCAACAACTCACCGTTCACTCACAAAAGATATTCACTTCAAACAAGGTGGTAAGTGTATCACTCAACTCCAACAATATCATAAACATGCTTTACACGTGGTATCAATCTAACCCTCAACGCAACATACACAATCAATGACAATCAAAAGGTCTTTATTCGGGTTGTAACGTGGGCTAGGGACAAGGTATGTCAAGTAAAGCCAAAGAGGGTTAAGTCAAAAGCTAGTACTCAACAATAAAATTAACAACTCCCATACTTTCATCCCCACACTTGAACTTTTATTTATAACAACTTGACTAGTCGAATCAAAGTAGGATCATAAAATATAAGAATGCTCTCAAATTTATTATTATTATTTTTTTTTTTTCTTTTATTTTTTTTTCTTTTTTTTTTCTTTTTCGAGAGAGCTAATAACAAGCACGAACAATGATCCCTTGATATTTAACAAATTTCGACTAACAAGCACACAACCCAACTCAATATTCCCCCCAAAGTTATGATCATCAATAACCCCCCTTCATGCACACCTTATTACTCCCTTAAGAACAATACTAGCCTTTGACAATTGGGTTCAAATTTTAATGTAAGGCCAATACAATAAAAAGGATAATGGCAAGTACGTGGTGTGTCACCGAAAGAATAAGATTAGGCCCAACGGGTTAACTAATGGATCATGTATAAATGGTTTGGTAATATGGGAAATATAAGGTTAAACTATTGCCTTTATCATGTTGTCATCAATTAATGTCAAGCATCTCAAGAAAGACCTCAAACACGTGCTAGCAATGCAAATAACAAGTGGACACTCAAGCAAACAAAAAATAATGCAAAAGATATGCATATAGGCTCAAAACTCGCTTGGTGTGTAAAAGCACAATCAATCCCAAATAGAAGTCTCTCTAACATACCTACTTGTACTCAAAGCATCTAAACCAAATTATCTTGCACATATTCATGTCATTCTAATCCCTTACCACATTCAATAAGTCTACCAGCTTCAACTCGCTAGTGTAAGTGTGTGCACAAGAACATCACATATCACTTCTCAATCAAAAGTATCCATAAACACAAGATTTCTAACAGCATGCATGGGTGCATTAAAACACGTAAACTTCACAAGGCTAGAATTAGACTTACAACACATGAGACACATCCCCACACTTAAATGGGTCAATGTCCTCATTGACACACACTATAGAAAAACAATAAAGAAATACTCACAATACATGGGTTGCCTCCCACGAAGTGCTTGTTTAACGTCATTAGCTTGACGCCGATTCTCAACCGATGATAGGGTCTTGGAGGTGAAGAATGCTCATTCCTCGCTCCACTGTTTCTCCCAGCAGGTATGGCTTCAGTCTTTGCCCGTTCACCTTGAAGACATCTGACCCTTCTCTAATAATCTCACAAACCCCATTAGGATAGACCTTCACAATCTCAAAAGGTCCGGACCATCGTGATCTGAGATTTCCGGGAAACAAACGGAGTCTTGAATTGAACAATAGAACATGTTACCCAACCTCAAATTCCTTCTTCTGAATGTGCTTGTCATGCCACAATTTGGTCTTCTCCTTGTAGATACTAGCATTCTCATAAGATTGGAGCCTAATCTCTTCAAGGTCTCCAAGTTGAAGCAAACGCTTCTCTCCCGCAGCTTTTAGATCAAAATTCAAATTCCTCGTAGCCCAAAATGCCTTATGCTGAAGTTCCACCGGCAAATGACATGGCTTCCCAAAGACCAACCTATATGGAGACATCCCAATAGGTGTTTTAAAAGCTGTCCTATATGCCCAAAGAGCATCATCAAGCTTTGTTGACCAATCCTTTCTAGAACTTGCCACTGTCTTCTCCAAAATTGACTTCAGCTCACGATTCGAAATCTCAACTTGCCCACTTGTTTGCGGATGATAAGGAGTTGCCACCTTTTGTGTCACACCATACTTTTTCAAGAGATCAGCCACCTGTTTATTGCAAAAGTGCGAACCTTCATCATTGATAATAGCCCTTGGCACTCCAAATCTAGTGAACACATGCTTCTTTAAGAATTTCTTCACAATTCTAGCATCGTTAGTAGGAGACGCAATAGCTTCAACCCATTTAGAAACATAATCAACTCCCACCAAAATATACTGGTTCCCATAAGAAGACGGAAATGGACCCATGAAATCCATCCCCCACACATCAAAAATCTCTACCTCGAGAATAGACTGTAATGGCATCTCGTTTCTCATCGAAATATTCCCAACTCGTTGACATCTATCACATTTAGCCACATAATCTCTAGCATCTTGATGCATGGTTGGCCAATAAAAACCTGACTGCAAAATCTTAGCAACTGTCTTCATGCTACTGTTATGACCTCCATACTCTAGAGAATGACAATGTCTGAAAATATGAGGAACTTCATCATGAGGTACACATCTACGAAACATTCCATCAGCGCATTCCTTGTAAAGCAGTGGCTCCTCCCAATAGTAGTGCTTCACATCATAAAAGAACTTCTTCTTCTGATTATAAGAGAGAGTATCAGGTACAACTCCTCCCACAATGTAGTTCACAAAATCTACATACCATGGTGTAGACATAGACACAACTAGAAGCTGCTCCTCCGGAAATTTATCATTAATAGGCATTGCACCACCTACCTCTCCATCTCCTTGGTCCAACCTAGATAAATGATCAGCTACCAAGTTCTCGCACCCTTTCTTATCTCGAATCTCAAGATCAAATTCCTGGAGTAAAAGAATCCAACGAACTAGACGAGGCTTTGCATCCTTCTTTGTCATCAAGAAACGAATCGCAGCATGATCCGAATAGACAATCACCTTAGACCCAACAAGATAGGATCTAAATTTATCAAGTGCAAATACCACTGCAAGTAGCTCTTTCTCAGTAGTGGAATAGTTAATTTGTGCATCATCAAGAGTCTTGCTTGCATAAGCTATCATATGCATCCTCTTCTCCTTCTTCTGCCCAAGAACAACACCCACAGCATAGTCACTAGCATCACACATGAGCTCAAATGGCAAGCTCCAATCGGGCGATGTAACTATGGGTGCAGAAGTAAGTTCCTTCTTCAACCTGTTAAAAGCATCAAGACAACTTTCATCAAAGTCAAAAACACGATCCTTTTCGAGAAGATTGCAGAGTGGCCGAGCTAACTTGGAGAAATCCTTGATGAACCGTCGATAAAAACCAGCATGCCCAAGAAAGCTTCGAATACCTTTCACAGATGAAGGTGGAGGCAATTTTTCAATAACTTCAATTTTTGCTCTATCGACCTCAATGCCTCTACTAGAGATTTTATGCCCAAGCACAATGCCTTCCTTCACCATAAAGTGACACTTCTCCCAATTAAGAACAAGATTCGTTTCAGTACATCTCTGCAACACCTTTGATAAACTGGCTAGACATGAATCAAAGGAAGAACCATACACAGTGAAGTCATCCATGAAGACCTCCATGCCTCTCCCTATGAAATCTGAGAAAATGTGATTCATGAGCCGTTGAAATGTCGAAGGACCATTACACAAACCAAAAGGAAGCCTCCGATAAGCAAAAGTGCCATAAGGACAAGTAAAGGTGGTCTTCTCTTGATCTTCGGGTGCAATAGAAATCTGAAAATAGCCCGAGAATCCATCCAGAAAGTTGTAGTACTCATTACCTGCCAACCTTTCGAGCATCTGATCAATGAATGGGAGGGGAAAGTGATCCTTGCGAGTAGCGTTATTCAACTTCCTGTAATCAATGCAAACTCTCCAACCTGTTACTGTTCTTGTAGGAATCAACTCATTCTTCTCATTGTGAACAACAGTCATCCCACCTTTCTTAGGCACAACATGAATAGGACTTACCCATTTACTGTGTGGAACTGAATAAATGATACCAGCATCAAGCAACTTAGTGATTTCTTTCTTCACCACCTCTTGCAAATTTGGATTCAGTCTTCTTTGGCCCTCTATCACAAGCTTATGATCATCTTCTAAGGCAATTCTATGCATGCAAAGAGCAGGGCTAATTCCCTTGATATCTTCAATTGACCAACCAATAGCTGATTTTTATTGCCGAAGAACATGTAACAACTTTTCTAGCTCATCATCACTAAGTAAAGCAGAAACTATCACAGGATATGTATCATTCGGACCAAGAAAAGCATACCTCAAATTATCAGGTAGAGGTTTAAGTTCAACCTGTGGTGCCTCTGACAGAGTAAAAACCATCTCAACTTCTTTATCTCGTACAACAAGTGCTTCTTCTTCCACTACATCTTCTAACACCTGTTCAGCTCCCATGAAGTGTTCATTTTCAAGATGCATAATATCATCCACTATGTCAACTGTAAAACAAGTGGCTCCAAAAGGAGGCATCTTCATTGCTTTATTAAGATCAAATTCCACTTTGTCCTCGCCAACATTCAAAGTTAATTTCCCAGCTTTAACATCGATAGTAGTGCCAGCAGTAGCCAAGAATGGCCTTCCCAAGATTATGGGTATCTCGACATCTTCATCCATCTCTAACACCGCGAAATCGCAAGGTATGACAAACTTATCCACTTTGACAACCACATCTTCAATGACACCCAACGGATATTTGACAGAACGATCCGCCAACTGAAGTGAAATCCGTGTCTTTTTTAGCTCTCCAAGACCAAGCCGTTTACAAATTGAATAGGGCATCAAACTTACACTAGCCCCTAAATCACACAAAGCTTTCATGTTCTCCATCTTCCCAATAGTGCAAGGCAAAGAGAAACTTCTCGGATCTTTCAATTTCTGAGGAATAGCTTTTTGAATGACTGCACTGCATTCAGCATTAAGAGTAATAGTTTCTGCATCTTCAAGTTTCCTCTTCTTTGTCAACATCTCCTTAAGAAATTTAGCATAAAGTGGCATTTGATTCAACGCCTCAGCCAAAGGAATATTAACATGCAACTGCCGGAACATAGTCAAGAACTTTTCATACTGCTTCTCTAGCTGCCTGTTGTGAAGTCTCTGTGGAAATGGAATAGGAGGAACATATGGTGGTGGAGGAACATATGGCTTTTCTGCTTCTTCTTCCTTCTTCTTCTCATCTTCTTTTTCTGACTTTTCTGCAGCAATCTCTACTTTATCATCTTCTTTCTCAGCATCATTCTCTTGAGGTTCAAGGACTTCAACATCTGGCAACTCTTTTCCGCTCCTCAAAGTAATTGCTTTGCACTGCTCTTTACTAGTCTGATCAGGTTGACTAGGAAGAGACCCTTGCTCACGAACACCCATCTTGGAGGCAATCTGTCCAATCTGTGTTTCTAGCATCTTTTGAGAAGATGCCATCTGATCTATCCTTGATTCCATATTAGCCAATGCACCAGAAGTTCCTTGCATGATTTTGTTTAGTGCAACCTCCCAATCAGCTGGTTCTTTCTTTGGCGGAGGTTGATACTGCTGCTGAGCTTGATATGGTGGTCGTGACTGAAAACCAGGAGGTTGATTCTGCCTTGGAAATTGATAAGAAGGATTTGCCGCATGATTGTTGCTGTAAGAGAGATTGTTATTTGGCCTTTGATTCGGATTGTAATAAGAATTATTCTGAACAGGCCATGGCTGTCTTCCCTGAATAAAGGATGCTTCTTCTGGAAATTGTTGCCCATAAGAGTTCTGACTAGTACCATAATCATGATACCCTTCCATAGGTGAAGAAATAGCATTCACATTTACCATTTGTCCTCGCACCTCCTGAGTTAGAGTATCCAACTTTTGAGCCAGCATGTTTATAATCTCAGATTCTTGTGCTGATTTTGCTGAGCTCTTCCCACTAGGTGCCCAAGAATAGTTATTAGATGCCAATTCCTCAAGAAGTGCTTTAGCTTGTGTAGTAGGTGCTTTCTTGAAATTTCCACCAGCAGCCACATCCAAGCTCAAACGAATATCTGCATTCATGGCCCCATAAAAAGTGCTAATAATCTGCCAATCTTCTAAGCCATGATGTGGACACTTCCTCAATAGTGCCTTGAATCTCTCCCATGCCTGATATAGACCTTCACCCGGTTGTGCTTTAAAACTCATAATCATGGTCCTCAATTGCTGCGTCTTGTCAGAAGGATAGTATTTGGACAAGAATGCAGTAGAAAGACCCTCCCATGTAGCAACCATAGCGTTTGGAAGTTGCTGAAACCATTCCAAAGCTCTTCCCTTAATAGAATAGGGAAACATATGAAGGCGAGCCTGATCGCTCGTAACACCATTAATTCTGAATGATCCACACATCTGCACGAAACGCTCAAGATGTCCGTGTGGGTCCTCTAGCTCAATATCACCTTCAAAAGCTTGATTGCTGATCATCTGAATTAAACTCGGATTAATGTTGAACTGGGCCGCACCAATCTGTGGAGTTTTATACATGCAATTAGCAGGATTTGGTGTCTCATGGTCCCAAATCGAAGTCTCATTCACATTAACAGCTGCACGTGGTTCTGGCTCTCCCATCTTAGCTTTCTCTTTTCTTAGCTTTCTCAAAGTACGCTCGATTTCAGGGTCAAATTCCAATTTTCTAACGCAAGATGAACGTCGCATACACCTGAAAATCACTAACAAAACAACTTGTGGAACCAATTAAAATCTAAACAATAAGAAACAATTAACTTAAACTCAATTATACTGCCTTCCCCGGAAGCGGCGCCAATTTGTTGATAGTATTTTTGTTGTTCGTTCGCAGGGAAGGACTAATTTGTAGAATCAAGTTCAAGTATTATATTTCTCACAATTTAGAAGTGTGTAAAAATGTTTGGTTTGTTTTTAAACTAAATTAAACTAATTATTAATCGAGAATAAAATATATGAGAAAACAATCCAAGAACTGGGGTTCTTCACTTGGTATCAATACACATTCAATATTTTTGTGATATCTACGTTCTTACTCTGCTGAAAACAATTCTTCTAAGGTTATATTGTTCCCTTCCAAGACACAATATAATATTTACAACTACACCTTAATTGTCACTTCCGTGATACAATCAAAGTACAATCATAAATTATTACGCTCCAAGAATTATAAGTCTCACAACCCTCCTATTAATTTTCCAATCAAATATTCGAGTTATGTCCGTTAAATCATGTACTAAAAATGCAACTCCTCTTCCAATTCGTTACAATTCCTAAAATCCAATCAAAGGTTCATGACTCCCCTAATTGTATTAATCCCTCAATAACAGATTAGCAAGCAAGAACATCATAAATAATCAAACACACATGATAACCAAGGAATACTACCCAATCCTCAGATTTAAGATTTAGTTACGCATAATTGAATTAACAAAACAAGAATCAAAAGAAATAGAATAAAACATAATTAAAAGAGTATAGAAAATAAACCTTTAATCTCAAATCTTGGAAGAAAGTAATTGATCTCCAAGAAATCCCTAAAAGATGAATGTTAACTGTATCTCTAGAAAAATATGTTTTTCGATCCCCCAAATAAATAACCTAGTTGTCTTTTTATAGTCCTAAAAGAAGTAATTAGTTGACCCAAATAAATTAGGCCCAACTAATATATATTACACTTATAATAGAAATAGGAATATAATAAAACTGATCTTTTTTTACAAACTCTCGCGCACAGGGACAGGACTGCGCTCTAACTCTGTCAGGAAAGCGCTGTTGCGCATAACAGTGATGCGCATCACCCAGACCACCGCGCTCCTGCGCCTAATTCTCGCGCTGTTGCGCTGGTTACTGTCGCGCAGCTGCGCTACATCTTGAGCCCCTGCGCTGTCCCTGAATGCGTGTTGCGCGCCCTTGCGCTATTAATAGCGCTGTAGCGCCTCTTTCTCCCTGGAATATTAATTCCTGCTCGCCTGGGACAGTACTAATAGAACGCTGCTGTGCCTTCTGTTGCGCCATAGCGCCTCGAAGCCCCTGGATTTCACTTTATTTCACTCCAAAAAATGCTTAACACGACCCAAAATTCCTTTATTTCTTCTCGTAAATTCACCAAATTAATTCCTCGAACTAAAAATCACCCAAATCATTGAACAATGCTCGATTTCTTTCAACTTGGCAAATATTTATTTCCTGCAATAAACTCCAATAAAACTTATTAAATCGACACGATTATTCGCAAAAGCACCATAATTGTGGGAATAAAATCCTCTAAAATATATATAAAATATATTTTATCAATAGACCTGAATGGTATTAGAGGATTGTGAGCATCATAAGGCTAAGTTGGTAATGTAACAGTACTTAGAAATTGTATCAGTAACAGATTCAAAAGACATTTGGGTATTGTAATAAAAGTTATTTATTCCGCAGTTGTTGTATTGTGTCGTTTCTGAGACTCTAACCTGTGTGTGTGTGTGTGAGACACATGTGGTGGGGTCGCGAGCAGGTGAATTATGAATGATGTGAGTAATACAGGTAAGGCAAGGAATACATGGATTGTGACAACCCTAAATCCCCGACCCCGGATTTGGGGCTGTTACACTTGTGGTAGCGAACCCTACAATGAAGAAGTTGAGAAGTTGTTCGATGAGATGTGGGATATTCTTGATGAAGAAGAAGATAAGGAACTTGCTGCTAAAGCCCTTGAAGAGGCTAAGTGGCAAAAGCAAGAGAAGGAGCTTGAAGCTCTCCTTAAGGAGGAAGGAAAATCAAAAGAACAGGCTAGGGAAGAAGTTCTAGAGTTGGTTAAGAAAATTGTTAAGGATTATTTGTTTTCTTGTCAATTGTAGAAGTTTCACCCTTCTGATTGTATTAATAAAATTTGCCTATTCTCTTTTGATTGTTCCTTATTACCTGCTTTATATGCTTTTAATTATTAAATACTTGAACTAATGTGCATGAATGATGAATCAGTAATGAATACTGCATATGTTTAACTGGTGTCTCTTCAGTTAAGTTATCAATCATAACAGTTTCAACACAAAGTCTCGACAGTTATTGTTTTCCCATAAAGGTTGTTGTCATCAAGAAAAGTGGCTGTCACGGTTGTTTTGACAGTTAGTTTCTCGACAGCAGTAAACAACTTTCTGTCATGATTTGTAAAAGATACTGTCATATGAGAACTTAACGATGACAATAAGTTTTGCGCGAAATGTTTCTGTCACGCAAAACATGTTGTCATCACACCAAAGTTACTGACATGGTTGTTCTTAAGCACACAGGGTACTGTCAAAGTAGTGGACCGTTAAAATTGGACACATCCTCCACGAAGAGAGAGAAATCAGCCAGTAACCCACGTGACTACAAATTGGGTTAAGACACGATTTCACTTTTCCACCTTGTCAGTTAAACGCTTGAACTTCCCTCTAAATTCATCAAACATACAACTGTTCTCAAAAAGCAAACACAACACCTTCTTTCTCTTCTCCCCAAGCACTTCATCTTCTACCTTCTTTCTTTTCTCTCAACAAGCAAAAATGGCCCCCAAACAATCAATTTCACAAACCAACTTTGCTGGTATTTACTCTTCTAGTGATGCTGGTGAAGATTTCAAAGGGCTTGTTTCTTTCATGAATAAGTCATATCTTGGGTATGCAATTACCTCCACTCCTGTTCTTGATTTAGACAGGATTGAAAACTTCTGGGAGACAGCTGCTGTTCCGGGCGAAGGTGACAACTCAGCCATTCAATTCAAAATCAAGGAGCAAAGCTACTCTCTCACTGCTCAGGGCATCAATGCAGCTTTGGGTATTGTGCCAGAACCAGGAAAGGTCTACACCGAGCTTGCTAGTGATGAAACCCTTAAGAAGCTCTTCCTGAAAATTGGGTATTCTGGACCCATTCTTGAAGAGGGAACAACGAAGTGGTACCCCTCTGGTGAAATGGACAGAAAGTATCTTTGAAAAGAGTGGAGCATGTTGTTTGATGCTATGGTGAAGGTCTTCTCTACCAAGACCACAGGCTGGAATGGAATTCCCACCTACATCAAGAAGCTCACTCACTCTCTTGTTCATGGGTACAAGGTGGATGTTGGAAAGCTGCTCATGGCACATCTCAAGGCTGCCATAGGTAAGAAGGTAAACATTTATCCTCGCTTTTTAATGATGTGCATAAATTCCTTCTGTGAGTTTGATGAAAATGCTCCTCGTTTAGAGGTCTGTCCTGTTCTAAAAAGAAACACACACACAACTCTCACATCACAGAACTTAAATGCACATATTCCACTCTGTTTCACCAAACACATGGTTGATCAAGTGCCTAACCTTGATTTTCCATTGCCTTCTGGTTATGACACCTTCACTATTGAGAATGAAGCTGGATTAGACCCCAATTCAGCTAACCCCCATTCTACCCCATACACTCAGCCTAGGTTCTCTAGACTTCCCAAAGTTCAGAGACAAGCTATACAGGAATCCAGAAAAAGACCCCTAGAAACTGGTGTTAGTGGTAGTGCTGAGAGCCAAGAGGGAGTTCTTGCACCTAGTGCAGCAAATAAGGAAGGTAGTCAATCAGAACCCAAAGTGGTTCCTCCTGAGCCTAAGAAGAAGAGAGCTAAGAGGACCAAAACCACTGTCAGCCACCCTGCAGCCTCTCAAAATACTGTAGAGGAAAATAGGGAATCAAACTCCTCCCTAGATGTTCCTTCTCAACAAGGAATATCTATTGAAATTGGCATGTCTCCCAAGGCAACCTGTACAGAGTCTGCACAACCTCATGTTCCAACTCATGAGGAGCCCCCACTTACAGAAACACACAAGGAGTCAGGACACGGTGAGGACTTCACTTCCCCTATTGATGCTTCACAAGTTCCATATGTGGAGCAGTCATTCATCTTTTATCCACCTTCACCTTCTTCCTTCCCTACACATTCACTTGTTTCTTCTCCACAACCTAGAGAGGGGGAAGTCCCAACCCTTCAGGTTTTGATCATCCATCTCCAATCTTGGATGAGCCCCCTTCCAGTGGTCCACAATAACCCATTTCTCAAAGTGAGATGGACACCACTCCCTCAAACACTGAGAAAGAGCAAGGTACAACTCTTCTAGAAAGTGAAACAGCCAGTACCTTGTTCAATCTCCAAGGAGCATCTTACCTTAGGGAAGATGCTGTCACAGCCTCAGTTGCTGTCAAGGACTCTATAGATGTTGCTGTCACAGGTGACCCTGCTGTCGAGGACTCAGTTGACTTTGCTGTCACCACCAAACATGCTGTCCAAGATGCAGTGGAACATACTGTCACTTTTCCAATTGACAGTAACATTCCTGACAAAGTTGCTGTCACCTCTGCTCAGCCTGATTTTGATGTTGTCACTGTTGAGGATGTCTCTGATGATGATGTGCCACTGTCTCAGTTCATAAAGGTACACTCTAAAACTTCTTCTTATTTGCATGTCAGTACTGCTCATACCCATGCATCTAGGATGAGTGAGGGTGTGCAAAAGAAAAGAGAGATAAAAGAAAAGAGAGGTGAGCATAAAAATGAGAGGCAGCCAAATGAGCTGGCAAAAGGTGAGGGACTTGAGCATGTCCAGAGTGAACTTGAGGGAGCCCCACATGTTCAGACACTAGGCCATGAGAGTTCTTTTGTGAGGAGTGATGAGATCACTCAGAAAAACACTGAGAGTGTGAGAACCCCCACAGCCTCCAAGCCCCATTCTTTTCCTTCCCCTCCAAGAAGGTTAAGAACTGGTGGCCCCTCTACTGCACACAGGTTGGAAGCCCTAGAACACAGGTGTCTCTCCATGGAAACTAAGTTTGAAAACATGTCTACCTTGGTGGCCTCTAGTTTCTCCCAGATTCAGGAAGCCATTCAGGCTCTTTCTGCCAGTATTCATGCTGCCAACTTACCTAAGGGGGAGAAAGGAGCAAGATCAGAATTTCAAAAGGCAGAAGAATCAAAAGGAGCTCCCAGGAAAGATGCTGCATCTCAGGGGGAGCCTACTAAGGGGAACAAAGTGTATGCAAAGAGAAAAAGGGGAGCAAAGGGAGGTTCAGGAAGTAAGGGGGAGCAAGGGCAAGAAGCTGAAAATCTCTTTGAATATGAGATGGCTGGGGAGACTGTTCTAATGTCTAAAGAAGCCCTGGAAGCAATTCAAGGGGATGTTCCTTCCAAGAGACCAGTACTACCTCCTGTAACAATAAGAGAGCCAACCCCAACACCAAAGGAGAGTGCTCTGGAAAAACAATGGAGAGAAAAGGAGGAGCAAAATAGGCTGAGAAAAGGGAAAGACAAGATGCCCGAATACATCTTGTCAGGAAACACTTGGAGTGAAGGGACAGAGTTCAGTCAAGAAGAAGCCAATGCCTTGATGGTTGACTACAGGGAAAGTACACTGAAGAATCATGATGAGGACTTCTACAGGATAGTTGAGGGAGCCATGTTGGAACCCAGTGGTAGGTTGAATAACTGCTCCACACTGCTAAGGGAGAAAATCATTAGTGTTTGTGTGAAGATCAATGAAGAAAAGAGGTGGGCTATTGATGTGTACCTGAACACTGGAATATCTATGTTGATCACTATGCAGCTTTTGCAAAGTCTTCCAGCAAAGGTGCTAACTGTGATGAAGAACAAAATCAAGGCAAACCACACTGCATTCAATGAGATTCTGCAATTGCTAATGATAAACCTGATCACAGAGAAACTTCCAGAAGTCTACACCAATCCATTCAGTGTCTACTATGCAGCTACAACAAGGGATGGTAAAAGGAGATGCTCATACATGAGCTTAGGAGGTTCTTCTACAATGGAGTCAAAGGCAATATTGAAGGTGCTGGAAATGATTCTCAACTCAAAAGCCAACAAGGAAAGAGTTCTTGCAGTAAATGCAATCTATGACTTGTTGGTGAAAAGAGACAAGAAACTGAGCACTATAATGAAGAAGATGATCTCCAAAGCAAACTCCAACAGAGCTGATCAAGGTGAAAGCTGCTCCTATGAGGTTCCTTATGATGATAACGATGAGCTGGATGGAAGTGGAGGAACTGGGGTAGCAGGAAATGCTAGTGAAAGTACTTCTGAGAATGTTGGAACTAAATCCCAGGAGGAAAACAAAGAAGAAGCTCCTATGCAAGAAAAAGAAGATGCTGGAGCTACAGAAGGAGAAGAGTTTGAGATAATTGAAACTTTGGAGGCAAATATCTTAAGATGTGCTATTGATAGTGTAGTAACCCGAATTTTCAAGAATTATTAATATTATTATTTTAATATTTTATTGGATTTCCAGTAAGGAGGAATAAGATTATGTGGATCTTATTATGTGAATAGAGTTGAATATGTTAAAGATATGGAGTATCGTGTTTATATGTTGTATGATGAGGTATGTGTGCCAATGTGTGTGCCCACGTATTTTTAGTTGTATTTTTTTTTTGGTGATTTAAATCTATTTAAATCATGCAGTATTGACCTTCTAAAAATTTTATAAAAACATCGGAGCTAGTAAAAATCACGAAATCTTTTGTGATATTATCTTTATGATATTATTTAGTTTTTAAAATTGTTGGGAGAATTATTTTGGGCGTTTAGTATTTTAAAATGATTTTAAGAGTTATGTGCGAGTAATGGATTAAAACTTGTAAAATTCATATTTAATTCATTTTTGATCCTAAAAATATTCTAAAAATATGGGGATGCTTGTAATTCTATAAAATTCATTTTAGAATTTCTAAAGTTTTTATTCCTATAATTTTCAGGCTTAAATAGATTTTTGAAGTGATTTAAATGTGATTAGTAATTGTTTTTCAGAATTGGGAAATTACAGAAATGCCCCTATGCTATAAGTATTAGCAGCCACCAGCAGTAGATATATGGGTTAAATCTCAAAATGGTCACTGAAGTGAGGCCATAATATCAATTCTTTGATTTTACTTATCGGGGTCTCAAATGCACCATTTTAGTTGACGATAATGACAACGCCGTTACTTTGACCAATTGACCTAACGGACCGGTCTACGTGGCAGTAGCTTGTTTGACAGAGTGTATGCAACGGATCTCTGTTGTGTACGTGGACTTCAACGGCTATATTGTATAGGCCTCTTATATAAGTAAACACAGACATTTTACATCTAGGGTTCTTACAACAAATATCTCATAATCGTAGCAAACGGTGGGATTAGTTCAATTCTTTGAAGATTTAGCATCTGGAGATGACGACTAACGAAAGCCCTAACACCAAAACCCGTGGTAGCACCTCGAATGAATCAGTGAGAAATTGGGATCACAAGCATTGCTTATGTGGGAGGATAGCGAGGGTTAATACTTCTTGGACACTTACAAATCCGGGAAGAAGGTTCTACACATGTTCAACGGCGAAGGTTTTTATTCATTTTATTTGTGTTTTGTTATTGTGTTTCTTTATAAAGTGTGAAGGGTTAATACTTCTTGTATTTTTTTATGCTATTAAACTAGGATGTCCAAGGTTGTCAATTTTTTCAGTGGGTTGATGAAGGATTTTCTGGTAGAGCTTTTGATGTCATCACACATCTAAATCACAGAAGAATTTATTTGGAGGAAAAACTAAAGCTCGTTGAAGAAAATGTTGAACAAAATATTGAGAAAAGAAGAATCTTGAAGGAGGAAAAGATGCAGCTAATTGAGGGAAAACAGGCCCTTGAAAAGGAGATTAAACGGCTCGGAAGGCAGTTAAAGTTGTGTGCATTTGTTGCTGTTGCTGCTGTGGTTTAAATGTTGCTCTTTTGGTAGATGTAACATAAATGTGAATGGTTGTAGTATGTTAAGAATGAAAATGTTGTTGGTTTGATTTAATGAAAATGCAGTTGGTTGTAGTATGTTAAGAATGAAAATGTTGTTGGTTTTATGATGCAGAGAAGGTAAAACATAACACCAAAATTGTAAGAAATCAGATAAGATTCCTTAACAAAAGATAAGGTCCAAAATACCATACAAAGTCATAGATAAGGGAACAAGTCATAGATAGCAGTCATGCCATTACATACCAAAAGCATAACAGTCATGCCAACCATTACATACCAAAAGCATAAAGATAAAAGCATAAAGATAAAAGCATAAAGACAGCCTCTCTGTTAAGGGAACAAGTCTTTTGCTGGTGGAGAGCTTGTAGGTGGTTTGTATGCAGTTAAGCCAGGCGTTGGCACAAAGACAGCCTCAGATCCCACAATTCCCCTTAGGTTAGCTTCTAGTTGCTTAGATTTGCTGCCAGTTAAACAAAAATCCTTCCCTGCAGGATCAGTATTCTTCACAAAGGGCAACTTCTTCTTAGGTATCTTTGCTGGAAATTTTGGTTTAACTGGTTTCTTCTTTGGTGGAATAATCGGAGCTTCTTCTTGTGTGAGAACAGCCTCTTCTATTTGTGTGAGCACAACCTCTTCTGTTTGTGTGAGAACAGCCTCTTCTGTTTGTGTGAGCACAGCCTCTTCTGTTTGTGTGAGCACAGCCTCTTCTGTTTGTGTGAGCACAGCCTCTTCTGTCTGTGGCACAACATGATCTTCACCATTACTGTCAAGCTTCCTGACTGGCCTCTTAATTTGTAACTTCTGTCTCTTCACCTCTTTAGGAGTTTTCTTCTTAGGTGCTGTGTTCTTCCTAGGTGCTTCTCCTTCATCATGAGTTGCAGGTGCTTCTGTTTGACCACTTGCTGCAGCAGTGTTCTTTGTTGGACAATTACTTTTTCTATGTGAGGAGTTTCCACACAAGCTGCAATGCATAATCCTTTTATTGCTATACCTCTGTACAACAAGCCCAGTAGCAGTCTGAGAGCCTTGTACTCTGTTCCCACCTTCCCAATCTTCCTTCCTTCTCATTTTCTTGGGCCTCCCCCTTAGCTTCTTAGGGAGATTTGGTGGCAAAAGCTCATCTGTAGAGTGGACTTCCCAAAATTCTTCACCCTTCAATGCTTCAAGAGGAAAGTTATATGATGCCAAGAATTTCTCTTTCTTGTAAAAATTAGAGACATAATCAATTGGATGATGCCTTCTGTCATGAATGGCAGCAATTGCATGCTCACAAGGTATGCCAGTGAGATCATACATCCTACAGTCACACTTCTTTGCATCTAGGTCAACAGTCACTAGCCTTGTTCCTGACTTGACACTGTAAGTTGTAGATCCATTCTAACTAGCCCTCCAATTTCTTGATTCAGTAACAAGTATATCCAGTTTTTTCTTTATTCTTTATAACTTCTACTTCACCACCAATGTACTTTGGACTAGGTTGAGCTCCAAAATCACCATGGTGGTGCATGTATATCGTAACCAATGAATCCATACTGTCAAATTAAACACAACACCAAAACAAAAAGGGCACAATTTCAATATTTAACACATATAAAACAAATAAACTAGGTTTTAAATGCAAAAAAGAACATGATTTATCAGATACGAACACATATACACAAAAATATGCAGTACAAACATCATATAAATACATGCAGATGGGGTTTGTTTATATCGATTGTACATACCTTTTTTACTGAACAATGATGTTGAAGAAATTAGCAGTTGAAACGATACTCAATTAGGGCTTCTTCAGAGCTAAGCGGCGCTTAGGGTTTTAATCCCCAATTTTAGATCCCAAATGTCGACCCGGGATTCACTTTATAATCTATTTTACATTTATTTAAAAATATAATTATAGGTTTATCCTAGTCAGATGCCATGTACTCGCCATGTAATCGCCACGTTAAGGACACGTATTACCCAAGTTCACGTCGTGAAGAATTCTGTTAGGTCAATTGGTCAAAGTAACGGCGTTGTCATTATCGTCAACTAAAATGGTGCATTTGAGACCCCGATAAGTAAAATCAAAGAATTGATATTATGGCCTCACTTCAGTGACCATTTTGAGATTTAACCCGTAGATATATACATACAGTTATAGATAAGAAAAGAGTAGAACCTTCGAGAGGAAAGAAGAATAGTCGAGAAAAAAGAGATAAGAATGGAGGAAAAGAAAAAGGGATAGAAGAATCGAGAAGGAAGAAGAAGAACAGACCCCCCCCCCCCCCCGTGCTCTGCGAATTGCGCGCCACCTGCGCCTCCTCCCTCCTCCCTCCTCCGTGCGCATCTTCTTCTGGTTTCCGACCGTTCGCAGCCGCGCCGCCGCGTTCTGCTGCCAGCCACCGCGGTTTTCCGGCGCCGCCTGCCTTCCCCACGATTCTACAGCCACAACCGCCGCCCTCCGTTTGCTTTTCGGCCAGTAACAACGCCAACCACCACCCCATCGCTGTGTAGCCCAGAATCTGCGATAGGAGTAGGTATAATTTCAATCTACGAATTTTGCAATCTGTTTTCTTTCTATAAGTTTAAATTTGTTTCTTATGTATGTGATGTTTAATCCGTTTTTAGTAAATGGATTATGAGCTTGTTTTGTCTACTTGAATTATGTTGTTTATAAGTTGTTTTGTGAGATTAATTATGAACTAGCTTTATTACCCGTGCGAGGCACGGGTTTATTCTAAAATATTTTATAATTTGTCATTAATTCCGGTATATTTGTTTGTGGTATATTCATATTGATGGTTTGATTACCGAAAATATTTGAAAATTTAAGTTAGAAATGGTTATTGTAAAATTAATATATCTATTTTTTATTATATTTTATTTCTTTAATCGAAAGTTCGTGTGATACACGTATATGATTTGGATGTGAATAGTTTGTTGTCGATTTTCGACTAAGTAAGTATTTTGATCTTTCTTTACTGCATAATTTGTTCTTTAAAAAACTTGATATGATTTTGTATACATATTCTTAATTAGTGTTGATTGTTTGGTGATTCGGATATTTGAAAATTTTAAGTTAGCTGTAGTTGTTTGTAAAGTTAATATTCCTCTTTTTTATTGTATTGTATTCGTTGAATTAGAAGTTTGTGTTAGACATGTCTATGATTTGGATGTGAATAAGTTGCTATTGATTTTCGAGTAAATAAGTATTTTATGTTTTTTTTACTGCATAATGTTTTTTAAAAAAACTCGATATGTTTTTACATACATCAATACTATTATATAATAGACGAAACATTAAAAGTTTGGTTGGTCAATATGGTACGTTGTGATTTTACTTAATTAACCTTACTTATGGTTGGTCGGTATGGTACGTTGTGATTTTACTTAATTGCCCTCAATTAACTGTACTTCATGTTTTTACTTAATTAACCTTACTTATTTATAGAAATATATTATTAAAAAATAATATTATCTATTTATAACCAATTACCTTTTTTAACTAAATATATCACAGACAATTACCTTTTTTAACTAAAACATGTTAGTTTTTCTATTTTTCCTTACTAAAACCTCTCCTTTTCCAAAAATATCACGGGGCAAACATTTAGTTATTTATTTTTAAACATATTTTAATATTATAATTATTTTTAAAAGTTTACCTATTTTAAATGTCTACTTATTTTTCTTAACAAATGCAATTACTAAAAATATTAAAATATAAATAATCAAATACCTATTTATAATCAATTACCTTTTCAGTTAAAACACATTATATATTTTTTCTAACAAAATATCACATTTTCTAAATATATCACAGGAAATTGCCTTTTACAATTTAATTTTTCTATTTTTCTCACTAAAATCCATTTTTTTTTCAAAAATATCACAGAAAACTCTTTACTTATTTATTTTAAAACATATTTAAATACTTTTAATTATTAAATTTTAAAACCTTATTTTCCAAAAATATCACGGGCATTTACCTTTTTAAACTAAATATATGTTGTATTTTTTATTTTTTCTTAATAAAACCCCCCATTTTCAAAAAATATAACGGGCAAACCCATACGTATTTATTTTAAAATCTGTTTTAATGTTTTTAATTAATTAAAAGTGTTTACCTATTTTAACATGCCTACTTATTTTTTGCACAATTACAATTAATAAAATTTTAAAAAATAATAATAAAATAACAATTAACAATCCGTGCATCGCACGGGTTTTAAGCTAGTATTCTTAATTGATTAACAATGAATAACTCTCTCGCAAATCACTTCGACCACAATGAAGATAACATGAAACTATGTCACATTACTAACCATTCGATATCATAAATTTATGTTATGTATATTTATTCCAATATCATTAATATTTTAAATTATATTTTATTACTTTTTAAATAATATATTTCATTTAAAATATCATGTATGTAAACAATAAGTATTAATTACAAAACAGTTAATATACTTTAAAGAAATTAAGAAAGAGGTAATAATGTCATCCTATGATTTAAAGGGTATAATCATAATTTCACTTTGATTTTTTTTGTCTCACTCAACCCCTAGTTGCTCTATTATATATATAATAGATTAAAAGATAATAGCACACGTTGAATGCAATAATTGTACAGTTGTGGATATACTTTATTTATAAAACTGTTACTTATACCTCTCAAGAAGCCGTTAAACTGATTCATGATAAGTTACTCGTTTCACCTTACAATTGTCACTTGGCACAAATAATTTAACAATTAATAATTTTAACATTTTATCATAGATATTCAAAAAAATTAAACCAATTTTAGTTAAGATTTGATTTAATCATCCAATGATAACTTCAACTTTTTTGTAAAAATCTCCAATACAAACTTTTTTATTAGTATACAAACAGAAAACTCTTTTGCATTTTTCGGGTTCAATACTTTATATACTAATAGTGTATTTTTCGAAAATGATCAACGTATAAAATTTATTTATTGAAGACGAGATTTATAATATATAGGATCGTAGTAAAACTAAAGTTTTAATCTATATTAGTATCTAAAATTTCCAAACTGCGTATATAATCTATAAGTTGTTAATATCTTATAATGAAGCATTAATAAATGTTAAATGATGAATAAAATCCGTTTTACGCTTATTATATATAATGATATAATTGGAATGGAGTAAATAGGTTGATAGTTTTAAATTTTAAAATAAAAATTAAAAAAGACTATAATAAGTAATAGTGGCTATAGATGTCAACATTTGTCACATTATCACTTAGGTCATGGTTCAATTCTCATTAAAAACAATTTTTTTTCATCAATATAAAATTAAAAGGGTAATTTAGTAATCTATTATCATCAATATAATATTGAAAAGGTAATCAGGAATCTAATATATATAATCTGATAGTATATAGAATTTGTAATCTAATAGTATATATAATCTGAGTCTTTATATATTTAATACAAATAAACATGATTTATAATATTAAAATATTAATATAATCCTTTTTTATGGATCAATTCCAATTTTATAATATTTTGTATATCTTGCGCGAGTTTTTCTCTAATCTGGTCAAAAATATGATTTTAAGGCATTTGTGAAAATGAATTATCTACCTTATCAAGGAGATTACAAGAAGAGACCAAAATAGAATATAACATATTGAGTATTTGCAAATATTAATAAAGAGATTGATAATATAACCAAAGTTGATATCTAGCATAGTGGTAAGGAATGTAACTTCTAATTAAGAGGTCAAGGGTTCAATTCCCATTAAAAACAATTTTTTTATCATTAATATAATATAAGAGGGGTAATTTAGTAATTTAAAATTGAATAAATTGTCTCACTAAACTCCTAGTTGCTCTATTATATATATAATAGATTAGTTTTTCTTTATTTAATTGTTTATATGTGTTTATGTAGAAATTTTGGAACTGATTTTTATATATGGTTAAGAATAAAATTGTTAGTGTACGGAAGTTGTAGGATATAATTCGTGTTAAGTATTAATTAATGAGATTACAAAGTGTTTTTGTAAGAATTAGTATAAAAAGGGTTTTGTTGATTAAGTGGTGTCGTGAATTGTGTTCGTCGTTAAATTAAATAGTGATATGTATAAAGTTGTTCTTATTAGTTATGTGAGATTATAATTGTTTTGTAGTAAATGGATTTTTAAATCCGTTTTGTATGTGGATAGTAGATATATATATATATATATATATCCATTTTCTTTCATTAGTATATGCTAAATATCAGTTTGAATTGTAATTTGATTAATATTAAGTAGCTAATAAGATATTCTGCTTAGTAAATGGATTTGAAATCCATGTTTGTTTGAGGTTAGTATATAAACTTGTTATTTTGTTATTAGTTGAAGAATTGAATTGTAGTTATTATTTGAGATTAATTGATTTATTTGATTGTGCAGGTTCTTGAAGTGTATTAATAATGTGATGCAGAGTTTATAAAGTAGTTATAAATTTTAGTTGGTTTTGAGTAAACTGAATTGTGAGTGGTGTATATTTAAAGTTGGCTGAGATT
Source organism: Heracleum sosnowskyi (assembly GCA_030848705.1). Lineage (NCBI taxonomy): Eukaryota > Viridiplantae > Streptophyta > Magnoliopsida > Apiales > Apiaceae > Heracleum > Heracleum sosnowskyi. Next base: position 138,321 of record JAUIZM010000043.1, on the reverse strand, counting down.
GTAAACTAGCCGTTTTAGTATTTACAGTATTCTGGTGGATCCCCAGTTTTGGGATCAGTTGTAGTTGATAGTGAGATATTATGTTGTTGAGTTTTATGATATATATACAGGTTGTTTTGTTGTGCTGTACTATGTGATCCGTCCTATGCTTGGGGACGCAGCATAGTACATGTAAACTTTCTGGCTAGTCCTGTTTACGATCGGGTCATGCCGAAATTTCGTAAAATCTAAGTATTTATTTTATTATTTGTTTTAAAATCCTTAGAGTTTAAAAGAGTAGTTGAATTTGATTATTTTTAATCGATTTTAAATATTAATGTAATTGATTTAATTGACCAATTAACTGAGTAGTTAATTGGTCAATTTTATTAATTAATTATTATTGAATCTTGATTATTTATAAATCAGATTTAACTAATGTTTTCAAAAAGTGTTTTATTATTTACCTGGTTTTGATTAATTTTATTTAAGTTAAAGTATTATGATGGTTTTCAAACCTTTATAAAAGAAAGGTCAAATATTTTCCAAAAAGAGTTTCAGTTCTATTACGAGTCATATGGTTTGTGTATTTATTGTGAAGTCGTGGATATGTTAATTTCAATTGTGGATATTAGTTTAAAAACAGGTAGTTTTATAAATAGAGAAGTGCTGCCGAATTTTCGGCGGAACTATTAAATGAACAGTATTTGGTAAAAGCATATAATTTGATAAGCTAGTTTAAACGTATATGTATATGAGATTCTAGTCTAAAGGTATATGTAAAATGAAATGTGTTTATGTGTTTATGTGTTCATGTGCAGCTAGTAAATGGTATAAGTATAGAAGTTGTCAGTTCGAGCATGTATTATGTGTTATTTGAAGTATATGAATTATGTGAATTAGATGATTTGCATGCTAAGTGCTAAGTGAATGTGATTATTTAGTTATAAATAGAGTAACTGCAAGTTAATGCAGAATTATTTTCTAATATGTTATTTTCTGATACGAGTTCTGCAAGTTGAGGCAGATTATTTTGGTATTAAATAAGTTATGGATTTGATTGTGAATTGTGGTGGATGATTGAGTTAGTACTTTGGATATTTTGAAAGCAGGGCAATGTCCACTATGTGAATAGGTCATGCCCAATTTTCTGCATAATATATATATGTGCTTAAGTTTATAAATGGTTATGTAAAAGTGATAGTGCGAGGGCTAAGTATATTTCGTATTTAATTAGTGAATAGTTGGGCGGGCACGATCTCGAGAGTGAGGACTCGTAGCAACCGCATTTGTGATGGATTCAAGGATTATCAGAATAGAAGATTGTGATGACATGAGATAGAAAGATGAGAATAATAGTACTTCAGTTTTATGTGGCAGCTAAGGACCGGAGGCAAGTTTACTAACCCTTACTCTATTGTTAGAGTGGGCATATTTTCGAATGTTTAATACTTGTTGATTCAAAAATATATCTATATATATATATATTCTTTGTTCCAAGTATCAGGCAAGTTTCTAAAACCATATTTTGAAGTATGCATATACTAGATGCAAGTTTTCTAAATCCCATGCTGTATTTCAGATTACATTATACTAATGATGCATATGATATGATAGATGCAAGTTTTCAAACCTATACCTCTATAAACTGTTGTGGTGATAAATAACAGATTTTGAGATATATGCTATCTGTTCATGATTTCAAAATGATACTTATGGTGCTAAGTAACAGTTATTGATATGAGTTGAGTTTATAAGCTATGGTTATGGCAATATTTATAAGCCGGTATGTTAAGAAAAACCCTCAGTAGGGGGTATATACTCTGTATTTATACTACGGACCGGGAATGGTATCAGTTATTATCTAGGGTTATATTATTATTATTTTACCCATTCTCTTGTTAAGAAAGTATTCGAGAATTACTTCTAAATAAATATTCTTTATTAAAAATAGTTTCCATTAATTATTTAAAGCCCTACTTCTTAAGGAAGTAGTTTGTGAAAACTATTCTTTAAACCCTAGATAGCTAATAAAGTTTTATTCAGATAATTATAATATAATTAGAGAAGATTCCCAAAGCTATTTCCCTTTTAAGTCTATATTCAGAAAGACTTAAATGTTCGCTCAAACTACAAAGACTTAGGGGACCTTACTCAAGATTTTATGTTTGTTTCAAGTGGACTGCCCGGTCCTAAATCTTTCTGAAACTACTCATTTAACAGCTTTGTATGCTACCATCAAAATGATTTTGATTACTTCCTCAAGACTCGAGGAGTAAGATTAGTGGAATAAGTTGTATCCATGAACAAACATCAGCTTGGGAAATATGGGTGAATTTTCCTTTCTAAGGAAAAAAGGAAAAGGAACTTTATGTTTCAGAATTATGGATTTTCTTGAACTCGGAGAATATGTAAGGGACTGAGTGGCGCCTGTCCCCTAAGGGAATTACGCGTAGACCGTCTATGAACGGGTCTGTTCTTCCCTTAGATTATCAGATAGTGCCCGACCGTAGGATAAGAGAAGAGTATCAGACCGGCAGTCTATGAACGGGTCTGCTCTTCCCCCTACAACCGAAGGCGGGGAGGTAGAGGTTAGTTAGCGTCTGCCCTATTTTCCCTTCTACGTAGAAAAACAGCAGTGGGGATTGCCTTACGACTGATCATCGTAGAGGTATCCCTGTCGCCCAGAATCTCCGTCTACAGTTCATCATCCATGAAAGAAAATGTTTTATGCAAGTTATCAGAGAAAGAACATGTTTTAAGCAAGTTTCCAGAAAAGAAAAGTTATTCAAGTTTACTCAAGTTATTCCAATTTATTCAAGTTTATGCAAGTTTATTCAAGTTCATGCAAGTTTATTCAAGTTTAGAAAGTGGATTGGAAATATTTTGCCTTGTCTTTATTTCCAGAATATGATATGAGATAAATGTTCGATATGAAAGATGATATTTGGAAATTCCTACAACTTCATCTTTTATTTTATGAGTTATGACTCTGGTAAAACCTGATTAAGGATATATATATGCATAAGTGAATTTTGGGTTATGGAAACCTTATATTGAATTTTCTTTATAACTTCATCTTTTAAGTTATATGTTGATAGTCTTCTTATATTTATATAGCAGATATTTTACGGAAAGGATATACTGAGTTATCTTGCTACTTCATCTTTTATTTATACTAGAACCTTGTTCATAGTATGAATATCGAAAGTTTGCAGAATATTATGGAGATGATATTTGAAATACAACAATGGTATTTTTGGAATACATTCCGATAAGGAAATGATTTCAGTATCGAGATATTTTAACAAATTATTGTCTTATACCCACTTTATTTCTGGGTTGAATTAAAGGCAGAATTATGCCATACTTTCATTACCTTGATGAGCTATCGCTCACTCTTGCTATTATTTTATATATATTATATAGCAGCGAAGCAGGATGCCAATGGGACGGCACACACCTCGCAAGGCGTTTCCATAAACAGTTTCTAGCAGTGATCCCGGGAGTAGTACGAACCAATTGAATCAGGCTACGGCTTTTGGTATTCAACTTATGTATAGACATGAATGGTATTAGAGGATTGTGAGCATCAGAAGGCTAAGTTGGTAATGTAACAATACTTAGAAATTGTATCAGTATCAGATTCAAAAGACATTTGGGTATTGTAATAAAAGTTAGTTATTCCGCATTTGTTATATTGTGTCGTTTCTGAGACTCTAACCTGTGTGTGTGTGTGTGTGAGACTTATATTGTGGGATCGTGAGCAGGTGAAATATGAATGGTGTGAGTAATACAGGTAAGGCAAGGAGTACATGGATCGTGACAACCCTAAATCCCTGACCCCGGATTTGGGGCTGTTACAGATAGTATAAATGCTGAAAAAGATACTGTCACCAAAGAAGCTGTCATAGAAGTCACTGTCCTCAAGGAAGCTGTCATGAAAGAAGCTGTCACAGAAGACACTGTCAAAGAAGATACTGTCATGGAGGACACTGTCAACAAAGATGCTGTCAAGGATGAAATCAAGCCTACTGTCAAACCAAAAAGGACAAAATCCTTAGCAAGGGCTTGGTTTTCTAGACATGAACCTGTACCTGAGGAGTCTACAAAAGCAAGGAAAGGAAAACACAAGTACTCAGGAAAAGAGAAATCTACTGGTCTATGCAGGAACCTAAGGAAACCCATTCAAACAAAACTATACAGTTCCTTAGACCTCATGGAAAAAGAAGCTCAGCAAATCAAGAATGTTGAGGTGAAGTTGGATAAAAACAAAGAAGCAACTGAGTATGTTCTATGGTTTGATGCATCAAGGTTGGTGAATGTTAAAAAGGACTTTACCATGGAAGTACTCTCACATGATGTATCAGAAACTCTTGAATTCAGTAGGAGAAAAGTCACAAGGAGAATTGAGTACTTCTACTTGGAAAGGATGGTCACTCTAATGCAAGGTTATGACAATGTTCCAGAAAAAGTCATGAACCATGTTTTGGCATACAAGGCTGAAAGAGATGAAGAATTCTATCAGAAATTTGGGGAGTGGTCACTGTTTGATGATGCTGACATTGCTCATCTGCTTGAATATTCTGATGAAGAAATAGCTGAGTATGAAGATGACCTTCCTGAAGAAGAAAGTCAAACTCAACCAGGTCATGAAAATTCCTCAAAGTCTACTGAAAAAGACACCACTGAAAACTTGGAAGCTGAACTCTTGAACAAATGCAAAGAAGCCAACAAAAGAGAGAGTGAAGAACCCAATTACCAATCTTGTATGCTAGAAAATCCACTGAGGATCAAGTTCATAAATGAAGAGATCCCTATTGGAAGCTTTCATAAGCTAAAAACAAGTATTTTGAAAGATCTACTCTACTTGGTAATTGGATCAACTCATATAATAGAACAGGTCTGTTCATATGAGATTGAGGAAATCCTTCAAAGGAGAAAGGGTGAAGATTCCAAGATGGATAAGTCAAGAAGGAAAACCCTGAATGCATTCCCTGGAAGAAGATTTAAACTTATTGAAGGCAAGCTAAAGTTCAGAACTTATGCCTTTGGTCAAGAACTATGGATTGATCTCCAGGATGCTTAAGTATGTCTCTCCAAAGTAGTCCAGAAATACATTGATGAAATTGAAGATGATGACATCTCTCCTGATGAGAAAGCAATGATGGAAGGGCTCAAGGAGATTCTGAAAGAAGCTCTCAACAGAGAGGATGAAGCAAGACAGAAAAGGAAAGCTGAAGCTAAGTGAAAATCTTATTCATTCTGATCTTGTTTAGTTAAGTTGTCAGCATGCTTAGATTGTAAATTTGTTGTTATTTTCCATAAAAACAAATTGGGGGAGATTGTTAGGATTTATGGGTGATAGCTATAAGACAACTTAACTAGATATTTGAATATACTTAATTTTATTAAGTATGAACATACTGTCACAGCCATAGTATGTCTGTGTAACCATTTTGTTTATTGTTAAATAAGATTCTAGTACATCTTGGTAGAAGTTCATTTATTTGTTCAAGCCTCAAGAAGTGCTCAAGATGGACAACAAGAATAAATATTACTGTCACATCATTGACAGTAAGGTTACAAGAAGACAATATGTTGCAAGTCACGACAGCATATTCACTCTGACAGCAACATTGGCGGAAGCCCTCAGACAGCAACTTTATCACACCCTGACAGCAAGCTTGGAACTCTTGACAGCATCTTCTACGGGGATTTCTTACTGTCACCAAAAACACATTCTTGTGACAGCAATCTTGAAGATCAGGATACTCTCATGAAGGGATAACGTTTGCATTGGAGATCTACCCAGTCAAACTTGTGACAGATTGGATGTTCAAGAAACAGGCGTGTTGCAGTATCCCAACACTGCATCAAGTCTGTAAGACTACGACCGAAGCTTGAGAGATCACATGACAAAGCTCACCAATTCAAGAGTATGACAAATCTACATCTACTGAATTGTGTTAGCTAAATATGGAATGTATCTAGATTGCTTTTCCGAGTAATGTTAATCTTGTTTGTATAGCAATTTAGGTAATACTCACGGGTAGACAATTTGTAAGAAGCTGCCACTTGAAAATGACAGCAGCTTCACAAACCCGTGACGATAGAGAGATGGTTAGGTTACTTAGACTATCTCTTAATTCATTCCATGAATCACTCGAGAAACTGAAGCTCAAGAAAATCCTTACAGTTTTTCTTGAGGTTGTAGCAACCCATCGCAAAATAAATAAAACATTTATTTTGTGAGAAATTCTCCAGTGTCTACTTGTGTTTGCATTTCATAAACTAATAAGCTAAAATCTTTGTTTTAAGTTGTTGGAACGTAGATTGAGTTTTATCAGGATTGCATTCAACCCCCCCCCCCCCCTCTGCAATAGTTAAGGACCAACAAGTATCATAAGCCTCCTTTGTTCTTGTGCCTTCAATGCATTTAACAATTCTGCCAACGTAATGCTTGACAGATCTTTAGAGTTCTCCAACGATGAAATTGTAACTTCAAATTTCTCAGGAAGTGTAACTAGTATCTTTTGAACAATTCTAGAATCTGGAAAATCATTACCAAGGAGTTTAACTTTGTTAGCAATTCCAAGAAGTCTACCAGAATATACCTTGATTGTTTCAGATTCTCTCATTCTTTGCATCTCAAATTCTCTGACTAGATTCAACACTTGCATTCCTTTAATTCTTTCATCTCCTTCGTATTCGATTTTGAGAAAATTCCAGATTTCAAATGTCGTCTTCATGGTCATAATCCTTGTGAATATATCTGATGAGACAGCAGCAAACAAAATAGCCCTTGCCTTCGATTTTTTTGTCTTCCTTTCTTTATGATGCTTTAATTGAGCCATGGTTGGATTATTAGCCAAAGGAGGGAGTTCGTAATCCTCTTCAACTGGTTGCCACAGATCATTTTCCTCCAGGTATGCTTCCATTCTAGCCGCCCAAATATGATAGTTTTCACCGTCAGCGGGTGGTGCGATGATGTTGAAATGCTCTGAATTCATTCTGAATCACAGTTTTTTCTTTGTTTGTGTGTGTGTTTCTGTGGTTTTTGAAGGTGTGTATTTAGGAGATGTGTTTGAAAGTATTTCTTCTATGGCACAGGTCCCTTAAGATTAAGGCTTTGATACCAATATGTTGGACATATAAAAAACTACAGACTAGTATGTAAGAGAAACATGATGTAGAATATTGGAATAATTTTTATTGATATGCATGGACTTATTTATACTGCATAGCAGCAACATTCTTGCAGGAAATCATGCTCAATTTTATAATACAATTTGCTAACAGATAGGTGCCTAATAATCAGTCAAAGAGAGATATTCCAGGTCCTTGATTATAGCATAAAGATTGACTCCTGATTATCAGCTTCAAAGAGTCATATCAGTAACAAAAATATTATAATTTATTAAATAAAAATCCAATTCAATACAAAATAACTAAAATATAGGGACAATATTTAGATTAAGCACACGCTTATCACATCCCCACACTTAACATTTTGCACGTCCTCGGGCAAAAAAGAAAGAAAAATACTAAATCCTAACTAAATAATACCACTTCCGTAGGTGATCACGGTTGCATTTGGCATATGCAACAAGCCCTTTAAATCCCTAGGCAGCCCTAGCGGACGAGTAAGGTCTTGTGAGGGTTTATAGTAAATCTACCCACAAAATCTTATTTGGTCTGACTTCCAAGTCTCAAACATGAAATATATCGTAGCACACCACACATGCAAACTTAACTATGTAATAGCTCTTATATGTCATATAATGCAATTCCTCAACTTTACACACCAACACAACTATTCAAGTACACGCACATAGTCTAAAAGACTAAAATATATCATGAATAACATCAAAATCTCAATCAATAAGATAATAGCATGGTTTAGATGAAAAAATAACCTCACAAACACTCAAAGCACACAAGTGTTTAGGTGTAAATGTGTTGGTCCTCGTGTATTGCAGAAGGGGGGGGGGGATGAATGCAATACTGATAAAATTCAATCTCAATTTCAACAACCAAAACTAAGATTTAACGTTATCAATAATATGTATGCATTCACAAACAGTATGGTCTCAAGACAAGTTTCACAAAATAAATGTTTTTATTTATTTTGCAAAGTGTTGCTACAACCTCAAGAGAGAATTCTTGAGCTTCGGTTTTCTTCAACACTTACTGGCTTTCGTTACCTCCTAGAATGAATTGATAGTCTAAGTATAAAACTAATCCTATCAATGTCAACACGGGTTTGTGAAGCTGCTGTCATTATCAAGTGGCAGCTTCTTACTAATTGTCTACCCATGTGACTTTCCTAAATTGCTAACATGTCAGATATACATTACAAAGAAAGCAACCTAGATTCATTCTATTTCCAGCTAAAACAATTCAGCAAATAGAGACTTGACCTTGCTCTTGAATTGATTCGCTTTTGTTTTGTAGTGCTTGAAGCTTCTGTCGTAGTCTTGTAGACTTGGTGCAGCTTAGGGATACTGCAACACGCCTGTTTCTTGAACATTGAAACTGTCACGGGATTTGACTGAGAAGATACCTAGAACAAGAATCTTTCTCGAGACAGTTACTTTTGCCGCAAAGATTGCTGTCACAGGAATGTTCTTTTGGTGACAGTATGAGTTCCCCGCATAGAGTGATGTCGAGGTTTCCAAACTTGCTGTCGAGGGCTAAAGTTGATGTCGCGTAGTCTTCCGCCAATGTTGCTGTCAGAGTGAATATGCTGTCGTGACTTGCAACATTTTGTCTTCTTGTAATCTTACTGTCAATGCTTATGACAGTAACCTTTATTCATGCTGTCATCTAATATGCATTCTTTGAGGCTTGAACACAACAAGTGAACTTCTTCCAAATTACACAACTAAAATGACATTGCATACTGATTACAAGAACATACTTTGGCTGTGACAGTATGTGTTGGGATTTATGGGTGATAGCATAGGAACAACTTAACTTTGTATATACTTAATTTTTAATTAAGTAGAACATAATGTCACAGCCAAAGTATGTTCTTGTAATCAGTATGCGATGTTACTTTAAATGTGTAATTTGGAAGAAGTTCACTTTCTGTGTTAAAGCCTCAAAGAATGCATATTAGATGACAGCATGAATAAAGGTTACTGTCATAAGCATTGACAGTAAGATTACAAGAAGACAGAATGTTGCGAGTCACGACAGCATATTCACTCTGACAGCAACATTGGCGGAAGACTACGCGACAACAACTTTAGCCCTCGACAGCAAGTTTGGAAACCTCGACAGCACACTGTGCGGGGAACTCATACTGTCACCAAAAGAACATTCCTGTGACAGCAAGCTTTGCGGCAAAATTAACTGTCTCGAGAAAGATCTTTGTTCTAGGTATCTTTCTCAGTCAAATCCCGTGACAGTTTCAATGTTCAAGAAACAGGCGTGTTGCAGTATCCCTAAGCTGCACCAAGTCTGCAAGACTACGACAGAAGCTTCAAGCACTGCAAACAAAAGCGAATCAATTCAAGAGCAAGGTCAAGTCTCTATTTGTTGAATTGTTTTAGCTGGAAATAGAATGAATCTAGGTTGCTTTCTTTGTAATGTATATCTGACATTGTTAGCAATTTAGGAAAGTCACATGGGTAGACACTTTGTAAGAAGCTGCCACTTGATAATGACAGCAGCTTCACAGACCCGTGTTGATAGTGATAGGATTAGTTTTATACTTAGACTATCAATTCATTCTGGGTAAGCAACGAAGACAAGCAAGTGTCTTGAAGAAAACCGAAGCTCAAGATTTCTCTCTTGAGGTTGTAGCAACCCTTTGCAAAATAAATAAAAACATTTATTTTGTGAATCCTGTCTTTAGATCATACTGTTTGTGAATGCATATATCTTATTGATAAAATTAAATCTTAGTTTTGGTTGTTGAAATTAAGATTGAATTTTATCAGTATTGCATTCACCCCCCCCCCCCTTCTGCAATACACGAGGACCAACAACTGGTATCAGAGCAAACAGGTTAACACACATATCTGAGATCACGACGACAATGCAGAAATAAAACAGTATCAAGATCCCAGCTTTTGATAAAGAGAACTACAACATTTGGAAAAGAAAGATCTTGTTATTTATCAAAGCTGCGAATCCACTATACCTAGGAATCCTCGAGAATGGTCCTTTCGTTCCAAGGAAGGAAATTGAAGCCACAACAGTAAATGGTGAAGTCATTCCTGCACATTGGGTTCCCAAAGATGCCTCTGAATTTTTGGAACCTGAGAAGGAGAAAATGGTGCTAGATGATCACTTGCAACTCATCTTGCTCGATTCTCTCACGTTGGATAAAGCCATGTGTGGAAGTGTGATAAGCTGCACATCTGCCAAGGAGATGTGGATCAGGCTAGCTTTGCTATGTGAAGGAAGTGAAGAAGTTAAGGGCAATCAAAGGCAAATACTCATATCACAATATGAGGCATTCATGGCCAAGCCTGGTGAAGACTTAACTTCCATGTTTGAAAGGTTCAGTAAGCTCTTAACTGAACTACAGATACATGGCAAGTACTATGACAGAAAAGAATTAAATGTCAAGTTCTTGCTTACACTGCCTGATCACCTTGAACACAAGATAACAGTCATACGAGAAGGAAGAGATCTCAACAATATAACCTTTGAAACACTTTATGGCATTCTGAAATCTTATGAACTCGAACTCTTTCAAAAGAGAGCCATACAAAGTGGAACAAGGAACAAGATGGCTAATATGTCAAGTGCCCTAGTAGCACATGTGCCAAGGATCACACAGCCAAGTGAAGTACTACAAATCACACAACCAACCCCTGCACAATCCTTGAAGATAGAAGAGGTTGTTGAAGATGATGAGAAAGTAGTACTACAGCTCAAGGATGTGGAAGATGAAGACTTCTACACAATGGAGGAACTGGAAAGCATGGACAATCCTATTATGGCCTACATGGCTAAAAAGTTCAAGAACTTTAGGTTCAAGAAGGATAGGTCATTCAGGCCCCAAGGCCAAGCATCCAAGTTCAACAAGGGAAGCTCATCAAAGGCTGCTGTGGGAAGTTCAACCAAAGGAGGATACAAGACTGGATTTGTGGATAGATCATGTAACAGCCCCAAATCCGGGAAATCCGGGGTCAGGGATTTGGAGTAGTCACAATCCATGTACTCCTTGCCTTACCTGTATTACTCACACCATTCATAATTCACCTGCTCATGACCCCACAATATATGTCTCACACACACACACAGGTTAGAGTCTCAGAAACGACACAATACAACAACTGCGGAATAAATAATTTTTTATTACAATACCCAAATGTCTTTTAAATCTGATACTGATACAATTTCTAAGTATTGTTACATTACCAACTTAGCCGTCTGATGCTCACAATCTTCTAATACAATTCATGTCTATACATAAGTTGAATACCAAAAGCCGTAGCCTGATTCGATTGGTTCGTACTACTCTCGGGATCACTGCTAGAAACTGTTTATGGAAACGCCTTGCAAGGTATGTGCCGTCCCATTGGCATCCTGCTTCGCTGCTATATATTATATATAAAATAATAGCAAGAGTGAGCGATAGCTCAGCAAGATAATGAAAGTATGGCATAATTCTGCCTTTAATTCAACCCAGAAATAAAACGGGTATAAGACAATAATTTGTCAAAATATCTCGATACTGAAAGCATTTCCTTATCGGAATGTATTCCAAAAATAGTACCATTGTTGTATTTCAAATATCATTTCCATAATACTCTACAACTTTCGATATTCATACTATGAACAAAGTTCTAGTATAATATAAAAGATGAATTAGCAAGATAACTCAGTATATCTTTTCCGTAAAATATCTGCTATATAAAATATAAGCAGACTATCATCATATAACTTAAAAGATGATGTTATAAGGAACATTCAATATCACCTTTCAGATCAAACATTTACCTCATATCATAATTTGGAAATAAAGACAGTGCAAAATATTTCCAATCCATTTTCTAAACTCATCTGATTCCATATATCTTTTCCATAAAATCATATACCTTTTTGTAATCTCATATGCTTGTATAAACTTGAATAAGCTTGTGTAAACTTTCTTTCTCTGAAAACTTGCATAAAACATGTTCTTTCATGGATGATAAACCATAGATGGAGATGCTAGGCGCCGAGGATACCCCTATGATGATCAGTCGCAAGATGTATCCCCCTGGTCTTTTCTACGTAGAAGGGAAGATATTCAGTCTCACACCGACCTACCTCCCCGCCTTCGGTTGTAGGTGGGAAGAACAGACCCGTTCATAGTCCGTCGGTCTGTTACTCTCCTCTTACCCTACGGTCGGGCACTTACTATCATCTAAGGGAAGAACAGACCCGTTCATAGTCCGTCGGTCTTATTGTAATTCCCTTAGGGACCGGCGCTACTCAGTCCCTTACATATTCTCCGAGTTCCATGACTCTGAAACATAAAGTTCCTTTCCCTTTTCCCCAAGTATACGACTCCACAAAGTAGTCATATCTGGTTGGAAAGGAAAATTCACCCATATTTCCCAAGCTGATGCTTGTTAATGGATACGACTTATTCCACGGATCTTACTCCTCGAGTCTTGAGGAAGTAATCAAAATCATTTTGATGGTAGCATACACAGCTGTTAAATTAATAGTTTCAAAAAGATTTAGGACCGGGCAGTCCACTTGGATCAAACATAAAATCTTGAGAAAGGTCCCCCGAGTCTTTGTAGTTTGAGCGAACATTTAAGTCTTTCCGAATATAGACTTAAAGGGGAAATAGATTTGGGAACCTTCTCTAATTATATATATATAATTGTCTGAATAAAACTTTATTAGTTATCTAGGGTTAAAGAATAGTTTTCACAAAATATTTCCTTAAGAAGTAGGGCTTTAAATAATTAATGAAAACTATATTTAATAAAGAATATTTGTTTAGAAGTAATTTCCAAATACTTTCTTAACAAAATAATGGATAATATAATAATAATAATATAACCCTAGATAACAACTGATACCATTCCCGGTCCGTAGTATAACTACAGAGTATATACCCCCTACTGAGGGTTTTTCTTGACATATCGACTTATATATATATATTACCATAACCATAGCTTATAAGTCCAACTTATACTTAGCATCATAGGTATCGTTTCGAAATCATGAACACATAGCATATATCTCAATATCTTTTATTTATCACAACAACAGTTTATAAAGGCATAGGTTTGAAAACTTGCATCTAGTATATGCATATATCAGAATATGGTACTTTAAAATACATCATGTAATGAGAAAACTTGCATAAAACAAAATAGCGACCCCCGGTCTAGAGTCAAAACAATGAACATGCTCTTATCTATAGAGCTACAAGGTATACCGGTTCGTAAGTACATTATCTCAAAGTTCGTACAATATCCAAAAGTCCCATGCTATTTAACACGATATAATCATTTATCTCAAAACTATACAACACTATACATGGCAAAGGCAGTGTTATATAATTAATACTTCAAAGTATGGATTTAGAAACTTGCCTGGTGCTCGAGAAGTGATAGGGGTTCGCGACGATGCCGGACAATCTAGACAAAGTCAAAGAAAACTCACGATTAATCCCCTGGATAATCCACTTGTACTCAATGCTTAAACACGTAAGCGAAACACAACCAAGGAATTAATAGCTCGTTATAGGCTCATACTAAGTCCACGTTTAGTCGACAATTACTTCAGTCGTAGGTTTAGTCCGAAATCGATCCTCGAATACAAGTTATACTTAACCATTTCCATCATTGGTTTCTAAGTCATGCTCTTAGTGGTTTTCACTTGCGCAACCTCGGCTAAAACATTTTTATAAAATCGAAAAATAATCTTTTTAATCCGAATCTTTTTCGTGAGCCTTCCTAACTGTCTCTAGTATTATTACTCAAAGTTTCACATTTTAATATGGCTTCTAAGTGGTCCAAATATAGCCCCAAAGTTGGTACATTTCTGCAATCTCGTTCCTTGAACCACTTTCACTAAAATGGTCATATCTCATAAACCGTAATTCGTGTAGACATGATCTTTATACCAAAACAAATCTTAAAACAAGACCTACATGTTCATGGTCAGTGTTGTTCAAAAATATTCCAAGACCAGTTCGTAATTCTTGCTCAAAACAGCCTTAAATCAAATGGGCATTACGACGGCTATAATCGTAACGTTTCCCGGTTTTTGTTATGTCAAAACCTCTTAAAACCAAATAAATTCAACAACACAACCATTTTTACAACATAATCAGTTTATATACTTCAAGAACATATCACCAACATCAACCAACAACAAGTATCCATCAAGAATTAACCATACATACTCCAAACTCCATAAACATGCTCATTCTTAAACATTACTAGAAACTTCACTTAAATCTCAACATAAATCAAAGGGTGAATGAGTGGTATACCTTCCTTGAATCCTTAAACACACAACAAGAGCTTGTAAGCCTTAAGAGAGTCTTTATCCATGGTTATCATCCTTAAACTTGCAAAAGAAATCAAGAACAAGTCATGAAACTTTCGGAGTTACTATACACTGGTTTAAAGAACTGGAAAAATTAAGGCCTTACCATGCTCAAATGGAAGAAACTTGTGAAATACGAAATGTAGGTTATCTCAAGACCTTTCCAACAAGATATAGATCGAAATTTTCCACCGAGAAATGAAGGAGATATGAAATTTACAATTCGGCAGTTCTGTTTTTTGCCGAAATGAAGATATATAATGGTTTTTGGTTTATGACTTTATTACATGTATAATGTGTATTTATCTTTACTTTTTCAGGTGTTAATGCTAGCCCTTGGATGAGATTTCTACTTTTGTGTTGGTCAAATCTTGGCCATCCATTTGTTGGCTTGTCACTTGTTGCTTTTACTTTAGCAAATTGCAAACTAATCCTTCATCTTTGAGTTGACTTACACTCTAGTCACTCTTGAATTTCCTTCTTTCACCAACTAGCTTCTCCTTTATATTTGTAACAAAATAATGTTACACTTGTATGTCACATTTATTTATTATTTTGTTGATCCGATACTGCTTTGCTTCGTAAATGTTTTCAGTGATTTCTTGAACCTTCGTTTCACTGTCTCAGTGGTTTTCGTTCTAAATTCTCAAATCAAATATAATAAAATTCCAAAATATTAAATCCTCAAATCCTCAATTTTAATATCTCATTTATTGAATATAATAATATATAATTCGCTGCCCGGTCGAATATTACACCAAAATAAAAATCGAAATTTTCGAATTCCGATCGTCTTTGCATTCACTTATTTACTCCGTAGATCACTAATATGACTTCGGAATATCCACACTTCATCTCGTACATAGGTGGCATGAAAAATTTTCTTAACCCTCAAAATCACTATTCATCCACCAATATCACTATTCACTGCTGCACTTAATCACAATAAGAAAAGTTTTAATTTTACCGAAAATCCGGGTTATTATAGGTCAAAATTCAAGTGTTACAACTGTGGTGAACCTGGTCATTTTGCTACTGAATGCAAAAGACCCAAACAGGTTCAGAGATTTGAGAAAGGAACTGGTGGATACTCTAAGAAGAATCAAGGTAGAGCCTATGTGGCTGAAGGAAAGTGTTGGGATGAGTCTGATGATGAAGATGAAGAAGAATATGTCAACCTAGCTCTCATGGCTAGCACTGATGAAGTAACATCAATACCTTCAAGTCAGGTACCTTCACTTGTCTTACTTGATATGTCCATTGATGAGTACAATAAAACCATTAAAGACTTAAGTGCTGAAATGTTCAATGTGTATACTAGCTTATCTGCTGCTAATGAGGAAATCACTAGGCTGAGTAAGCTAAATGAAACACTAAAGTCTGAAAATGAATCTCTTGTTCTCAAAACCAGTTCACTAGACTCTTTAGCTCAGGAGAATGCTAAATTTAAAAATGAATTAAAATGTGCTAAAGAAGTTGAGGAATTCCTGAGGAATGAGATTGCTGAAAATGAATTCAAGATTAAGGCTTATAAAAACTCATCTAAGATAGTTCAGGATTACAATGATAAGCATACAGAAAATCAAACTGTTGGCATAGGTTTTTCATATGGTAGGAGACCTGGAAAGGAAACTGTGATTCAAGATTGTTCTGGAGATGCTGCTGTCAAACCCACCATTCTCAAGAAGGTTAAAACTCCCATTTTCAAAGCTGCAGAAATTGAGTTTGATGAAGAAGCCATGCTCATCAAACAAGAAATTCTTGATGAGGATGAAGGTGTTGACAGCACATCTAAGGATGGAAAGGATACTGTCACAATCCCCAAGACAGTAAACTTACTAAGCAATCAGACAGTAAGTTCAAAAGATGCTGTCACAGTTGGCAAGACAGTATCTTACAAAGATGATGTCAAGAATGTTTCCAAGACAGTAACTTCCAAACCTTCTGTCAAGACAGTAGGAATAAAAGGTACTGTCAAGGAAAGTTCGACAGCAACTTCTGAACATACTGTCAATCCAGTAACTCCCAAGTCTAAGAATAGAAATGGTAAGGTAGGTGTCAATAAAGGAAATGGATACACTAATGTTGGAGGTGCTTCTAGGAAACTATGCAATAACTGTGGATCTTCACATCATTTAACACATGTTTGTAATAAGCCAATTGAGGATAAGAACAATGCTACTGAACTCAATGGTAATTTACACAGAACCCCCCTTATGCATAGAACTATGAGTGTCTGTAATAACATTGAATGTATGCCATGCAAGATCACTGCCATGAGTACATGCTTTAACTTACCTATTCTCACTACTGAAAAATGTTCATACATGCACACTGTTGAGACTTCTGAGCCTGCTGGTAACAGCAAAAAGGCTTCATCCACTAAGAAAAGGACCAAGTCCAATTCTAAGCCTAAGTGGGTGAAAAGAGAAGTCAAACAGGAGGTTATTGATGATGCTTGTAAATTTGTAACTGGAAGAAACTCAGGAGACACTAAAGCTGCAGGACCCAACAAGGATTGGGTACCATATACATCTTAAATACATTCTGTTTTGCAGGGCAAGAAGAAAGATCAAGTCATGTGGATCATTGACAGTGGTTGCTCAAGACACATGACAGGTGATAAAGCCCTGCTATCACACTATATAGAGAAAGCTGGTCCAATCATAACCTTTGGAGACAACAACAAGGGTTACACAGTGGGATATGGCTGTCTGAAAATTGGAAATGTTGTCATTGAAGACATTGCTCTTGTGGATGGATTGAAGCACAATCTACTCAGTGTCAGCCAATTCAGTGATAGGGGATTCAAGGTTGATTTTGATATGATGATGTGTAACATCTATCACAAGAAGGATGGAAGCCTCTCTCTAAAAGGGGTCAGAAAAGGAAGCTTGTTTGTTGCTGACTTAAAATCAACAAAGAAGGATAAGGTTTACTGTTTCTACAGTAAAGCAACTGTTGGTGACAGTATGCTTTGGCACAGGAAGCTCTCACATCTCAACTTCAAGACAATGAATATTTTGATGAAGAAGGAGTTAATGAGAGGTTTGCCCCAACAGGAATTCTGTCAAGAAGGACTGTGTGAAGATTGTCAAATGGGCAAACTAAGAAGAGCTGTGCACAAGTCCAAACAAATAAACACCAACACTGAAGCACTCACGTTGATTCACATGGATCTCTTTGGACCAGTCAATGTACTATCTATGGCCGAGAAGAGATATGCCTTAGTAATGGTGGATGATTACTCAAGGTACACTTAGGTGAAATTTCTTGAATCCAAAGATGAAGCTGCTCAAGTGATTATTGATCAAGTCAGAGTTCTTGATAGAACTCCAAACTCAAAAGTTCAAATCTCGAGGAGTGACAATGGTACAGAATTCAGAAATGCCACACTTGGAAATTTCTGTAAAGATGAAGGAATTGTACAACAATTCTCTGCTGCAAGGACTCCACAGCAGAATGGAGTTGTAGAAAGAAAGAACAGGACTCTCATTGAATCAGCTAGAACTATGTTGCATGATGCCAAACTGCCAACATATTTCTGGGCTGAAGCTATCAACACAGCTTGTTATACTCAAAACAGAACCATGATCAACAAAACTCATGCAAGTACACCTTACTGTCTGTTAACTGGAAAGAAACCTACTGTCAAATATTTTCATGTGTTTGGGAGCAAATGCTTTATGATGAAGGATAACCATGAGAAGAAAGGAAAATTTGACACCAAGGCTTTTGAAGGACTATTCATGGGTTACAGCACATAAAGGACTGCGTACAGAGTTTATGTTATGGAACACAGGATTATTGAAGAAAGTGTTAATGTCACATTTGATGAGACCAAGTTTCCAGGACTGCATGAAGAAGGAAAGATGCAGACTTTCAGATTTGAGAATCAAGGATACTTGGAAACTGAGGAAATTGTTAATGAAGAACCTAGCTTCACTCAAAGTGTTGAAGTTGATAAAGATACTGTCAACACCACTACTGTCAACCAAACTCCAGCTCAGTCACAGACCATAACTTCTAACATTCATAACAGTGGTGACTCTGGAGACAATGAAGAACATGGTGAAGAAAATGGGATTGGTGAACACTCAACTCAACAAACTGAAGCAAATGTTCCTGTACAATCAAGTAGCTTGCCCAGAATCACCAAATGGAACAAGGATCACACAAATGACCTTATCATTGGTGACCCTACCTCTGGAGTGAGGACAAGGAACAAAGTCTCTGCTAATAGCATGTTTTCATGTTTCCTGTCTCAAATGGAACCCAAGACAACTGATGAAGCATTTTTGGATTCTGACTGGGTGATAGCCATGCAAGAAGAGCTAAATTAGTTTGAAAGAAACAATGTATGGAAGCTGGTTCCAAGACCTAAGGGAAAGTCAGTCATTGAGACCAAATGGGTTTTCAGAAACAAGCTTGATGAAAATGGATCAGTGACAAGAAACAAAGCTAGGCTAGTGGCTAAAGGTTACTGTCAACAGGAAGGAATAGATTATGATGAGACATTTGCACCTGTTGCAAGACTTGAAGCTATAAGAATCTTTCTAGCCTATGCTGCACACTGCAACTTCAAAGTATTTCAGATAGATGTCAAAAGTGCCTTCCTAAATGGAGAGTTGGAAGAAGAAGTGTATGTTGAACAACCACCAGGGTTTGAGGATGCTGAAATGTATGATTTTGTATACAAACTCTTCAAAGCTTTGTATGGACTAAAGCAAGCACCCAGGGCATGGTATGACACACTTTCCACCTTTCTTTTGGAAAATCAGTTTACTAGAGGAGTTGTGGACAAGACACTTTTCTACAAACACCATGGCAAGGACATCATTCTGGTACAAATCTATGTGGATGACATCATTTTTGGTTCTACAAAGGAGAAGCTGTGTGAGAAGTTTTCCTCTCTCATGAGTAACAAATATGAGATAAGCATGATGGGAGAATTGTCATTCTTTCTGGGATTACAAATTCTTCAACAACCTGATGGAATCTTCATTTGTCAAGCTAAATACATCAAGGAACTTCTCAGAAAGTTCAACTTGGAAGATTCATCACCTGAAAAGACACCAATGTCCACTTCAACTAGTCTGGATCTTGATCCTAAAGGAAAGAAAGTTGACTCAAGCACCTATAGAGGCATGGTAGGATCTCTCCTATACTTAACTGCTAGCAGACCTGACATCATGTTTGCTACATGTCTCTATGCAAGGTTTCAAAGTGATCCAAAGGAGTCTCACTTAGTAGCCATCAAAAGAATCTTTAGATACTTAAAAGGCACTCCTAACCTAGGCCTTTGGTATCCTAAGAACACTGGATTTGATCTAATTGGTTACTCAGACTCAGACTATGCTGGATGCAAGATTGACAGAAAGAGTACTACTGGTAGCTGTCAATTTCTTGGTGGAAGATTGGTCTCATGGTTTAGCAAGAAGCAGCATTCAGTTTCTACCTCAACTGCAGAAGCTGAGTATATTGCTCCAGGCAGTTGCTGTGCACAAATTCTATGGATGAAGAATCAACTTCAGGATTATGGTCTAGTGTTAAGAGACATTCCTATCTACTGTGACAACACTAGTGCCATAGCTATTTCAGACAATCCAGTTCAACACTCTAGGACAAAGCACATTGATATAAGACATCACTTTATCAGAGAGCATGTTGAACAAGGAACTGTGAAGCTGATTTATGTTCCAACTGACAAGCAACTTGCTGACATCTTCACTAAGCCATTGGATGAAGCAACCTTCAACAGGTTGGTAAGTGAATTGGGAATGCTGAATCTGGTATGTTGATTTACTCAGTTTTCTATATTTCTAAATTTTCTTTTGAAGCTCGTGACAGCAACTTTAAACCTGCTGTCAAGAGAAGTTACTGTCTACTTGGTCTATGTCTGTTATGTGACAGCATGTGTTGATTTGAATTTACATGTCTGTATTTTGTGCCAGTCTTATAATTTTAGACCCTGTATGACATTAATGTGGTTATTTGCTAAGTTTGAGAGATAAATATCTGTTCCATTGGACTTTCACACCTTTTTACATAAATCCATAAGTTAAAGGAGGACATGACCATTAATTACTTTTGTGGTAGTTGTATGGGTACTCTAACTGTTGACCATTAGACTTTAATCCTTAGACGGTTTTGCCTATAAATTAACCTTAGGTTTCACCAGTCTGCTCTCAGTTTTAAAGTAAATAATGGAAAACAAAGTAGGAATTGAGTACAGGCCTAAGTCGTGTGGAAGTGAGCCCTTCAATCAAGAGGTTGAAGATATGTTTGACATGCTATGGGATGCCCTTGATGAAGAAGAGGAAAAACCCCTTGCAGCCAAGGCCGAAGAGGAGGCCAAGGTTCAAGAAGAGGAGAAGGAGTTTCAGGCAGTTCTCAAGGAAGAAGGTCGCACTGAAGAGGAAATTAAGGAAGAGCTTTTAGAACTAGTTGATAAAATCATAAAATGATGTACTCAATGCTTTATTTAAATGATTTTATTAATAAGAATAAAGTTTCTTGTTTTTGTGGTTATTGAGTTTATGATTTGTCTGTGTTAATTACATAATATCTGTGTTCAAAAGATTACATTGCTAAATCCATAATCTGTTAATTTTTGGTTAAGTTTGTGAATACAGCATTCTAGAAAGTTCATGACAGAAACAACTTCCCCATCTAAGTTACTGTCGTCAAGAAGGATACTGTCATATTTTTCCTGACAGCAAACTTCTTGACAGCAGACAAAGACTTTCTGTCAAGACTTTTAAAAGATACTGTCATTCAAAAGCTTAACGGTGACAGCATGTTTTTGCGCAATAGTTTCTGTCGCGCATAACCTACTGTCACCACATCTTATTACTGACAGATTGTTTCTAGCGCACAGGTTACTGTCAATAATAGTGGACCGTTACAATTGGATATTTATCCCACGTTTGACAGTAAATAACAGGCAGTAACTCACGTGTTGTGTGAGTGGGTTAAGACACGTTCTCCAAATCCACTTTTTATGCACAAACGTTTGAGATACCCTTTTATTCCCCAGTTACTCAGACATATTTATTCTCATTGAACTCAAGGCAAAATACTTTTCTTCAAGCAAAAAGCTACTTTCTTACTTTCTTCTTTTCTTGAAATCTCCATGGCACCCAAACAGACTCTCTCTCAAACAAACTTTGCTGGCATCTTTTCCCCAAATGATGCTGGTGAAGGTTTCAAAGGACTAGTGTTTTTCATGAACAAGTCCTATCTCGGTTCCGCCATTACCTCAACCCCCATTCTCGACTTAGACAGAATTGAGGCTTTTTGGCGAACTGTTGTTGCTCAAACGGAGGGTGAGAACCCATCTATTCAATTCAGAATCTCTGGGCAACACTACATTCTTACAGCTGAGGTCATTAACACTGCTCTTGGGATTACACTTGAAGCAGGACAACAATTTGCTGAACTTGCCAATGATGACACTCTTAAGAAGCTCTTCTTGAAGATTGGGTATGCAGGCCCTATTCTCGAAGAGGGAACAACCAAATGGTATCCATCTGGTGAAATGGATAGGAAGCATCTGAGAAAGGAGTGGAGTATGATTGTAACAACCCCAAATTTTGGACTTAGTTAAAATTTTTTGATGAATAGTAAATTCCACTGATGAATAGTAAAATTCCTGAGGAAAAGTTTTTCAGACCACCCTATGTAGAGGACATGGTATGAATGTTTCGAAGTTATATTATTGATGTAGAGGAAGAATAAGTGAATGTAGACGCAATCAGAATCGGGAGATTCCAACTTTAAATTTTGATCACTATTCACTGGACAGTTAATGACGGATTGATTTGGTCGTCTTGAGAAAGTGTGTAGGATGAAAAATCCATGATCATACCTTAAACCAAGGTGAGAAACCTAAGATTATATATTAGGCAAAGGTAATAGAAGGGTAAAAGGAAGTACCCTAGCTTTGGTACAGAGAAACGTCTTTAGAACCACTGGAAACTATCGCGAAACAAAAGCGTAATAAATTATGAATTAAACCCTAACCAAAGGAGGAGTATTATATGAGATCATCAAGTGCAATATATAAAGGAATTTAGAATGCAAAAGATGACACAAGCATGATGTAGGGGGATGACATAAGCATGATGAAGTGATGACAAGGTGATGAATCACCACCTTGTCACCACTTTCACCACCACCACAAGTTCATTTTGGCCTTGTCATTGATGACAAGTCCTTGTATTAGCCACACAATTATATGGCTGGTAGTTAAGTGTTAATTAGACAAAAAGAAAAGAAAAGAAAAAGCAAGAAAGTATCATCTTCTCCATTTTCTTTCAATTTCCTGCCCAGCATGAGCAAGGAGCAAAGAGAAATTTATATCTCAAAACCTACTCATCCAAAAATCACCAAATTTTAACCATAGCTCCTTCATTGTATGGAGAACAGACTTTTAAAATTTTATGGCCAACAAAGGAGTATAGCCCAGTAAAATCCCTTCCCCAAGTCGGAGGACATAAACTGTCCAGTTTTCCCAGATCTGACCACTCACCTTAGAAAGCCAATAAGTTGAGCTTTAAGAATCCCCTGGTGATGAGATAGGACTCAAAAGAAATCCCTTGAAGAGTAGAAGGTATGGTAAAAAGTTGAGAACCAAACTCTCATATTTCGATTTTATATGGATTTTACAAAGTGATGATGAATAGTAATGAATAGTACTTTTACTAAGAACATGTTTTTGTTTTGTAGTTTTTAGATTAATTAGCTTAATCAAGGAGCAAGGAAGCCTAATATCCATCTTATATAGCTTGTATTCAGTTCCCAAGAAGGTATAAAACTCCTCCCCTTTGTGGTTAAGTTTTGATTTTTGAAGTTATAGTGATTGTATGAAGTTGATGTTGTTAATGGAGCATGTTTGTATGATTTTAAGGTTGTTTAGTATATGATTTGTGGATAAATAGATGGTGGAGTATGAGATCATGTTTAGGCATATTATAACTAGTATTAGCTTGTGGTTTGATGATTGATGGGTTGGTTGGTTGATTGGTGTTGTTTTGGAGTGTTGAAAACACGGGAATCTTAAAATAGCGCAGTTACCATGTCGGATTTACATTAGGTTATTTAGGCAGAAATGACAGAAGAGTTCATGACCTAAAAGATGACTTAACTGACCATAATAATATAGGTCTTCTCTTGTAGTTTGTTTGCGCAAAAGAATCGAGTCATTCTGATTTACGGTTTAGGAGAAAAGCTAGTTTTAGTGAAAGCGGTTTCGCGTAACTAAGCGATTCACTGTATGAACTTTGAGATTGTGATCAAGCCCTTTAAAATTGGAATTTGATTGAGATATTAAAATGGATACTAGTATGTACAAAAAGGAAGGGAAGCCTAGAAGGGTTCGAGTGGAAAATATGAGTTAGTGATTTTATAAAAATACGCGAACGAAAGTTGCGCGAGTGAAATACCCTTAAGGGGATGACTTAAAACGAGGAAATGGTAAAGGATAAATACTTGGGATTCGTGAATAGGTTTCACCCAAGCTTTTGACTTAGAAGTTTACGTAATGTTACGAGGTTATAGATGACCAAGAGCGAGACAATTGATGTTCGTTAATAGAACGTTTAGTGCTTAAGTTAAGTGCACTTTACATGATTAAGCCAGGAGACTGATCGGGTATTCCTTGTTTATAGATTTCCCGGCAAGTTCTCAAACCCGTAACGACCACGGACCCGAGGCAAGTTTTCTCATCCCATGCTGTACTTTAAAATATAATATTCTGATAATATGCATATGATAGATGCATGCTTTCAAAATGTAATATATGTATACGTTATCATGCATGCTTTCAAACCTCACATCATATATAGATGTGATGGTATTAAAAATGATGAAATGTGATGTATGCATATAATAGATGCATGCAAGTTTTCCAACCCTGCACCATATCATGTTGCTGTTGTGATATATTTTACAGTATTGCTATAGATGCTGCTTATGCTGTGATATAACGTATAAACTGTTTTCGCTTTATAAAAGTGGTGTACAATATAAGGTTTATATGCTAGATAAGTACTAGATATAAACCAGAGTTATAGTTAAAGACTCTAAGTATAGAGTTCTTGTGCGATGATTTTAAAACCTAGACCGGGAGTCCATTATTATTTTAATTAAACTACTGACCAAAGCTGGAAGGTTCCAGGGACAGTGTACTCTAAAGATTATTAAATATTCCAATATTTATATAATTGGATATTTAAGGTGAGATATTTGAATAATATTATAATAAATATTATTTGAATATTATTGGATCAAAGTGAATATTATTTTTGAATATTCACTTAAGGGATTTTATATTGAATAATAATTCAATATTTATTATTTGAATGTTATTTAATTAAGTGAATATTATTTTTGAATATTCACTTAAGTGTTTTAATATTGAATAATAATTCAATATCTATTATTTAAGGATTATTTAATTAAGTGAATATTATTTTAATATTCACTTAGGTGTTTTAATATTGAATAATAATTCAATATTTATTATTTAAAGATTATTTCATTAAGTGAATATTATTTTAAATATTCACTTAGGTGTTTAATATTGAATAATAATTCAATATTTATTATTTGAATATTATTTAATTAAGTGAATATTATTTGAATATTCACTTAAGTGTTTTATATGGAATAATAAGTCAACACTTATTATTCGAGGATTTCTTAACTAGGTGAATATTATTTTAAATATTCACTTAGGGGATTATATATTGTATAATAATTTAAAATTTATTATTTGGGTATTTATTAAATATTCCAAATATGATTTAAAATCATAGAACCTTATTATATGATTAAAGGTTCTAATATTCATACAAGTATATAACTTTCTGATTCCAGAAAGGGTATTTTAAAATTTAGATTCCCAGCTATTATTTTGAGATAACTAAAAATAATTAAAAATGGTTAGTATTTCTAACTCATCGAAAACTGGGAATCTAGTTCGAGGATTCGAGGACAGAGTTTTATTTCCACTGTTCCTCTAAAATATTTATAACTAGGGGATAGCTTCCCCATTCAAGTAGAGTGTTTCACACTCGTTGAACTCTGATATTTCAATAAACTCCCTGGTCATAATTTCAAAATGCGTGGTAATCATCTGTAGTTTCGTTGACTAATGTCAACCCACACTTTGACTTACTCCCTTCAAATATTCTGGAGTAAGGAATTCTGAACGGTTACGAAGTCTTTTACAAGTATTTGTACTTGGGGGAAATAGGATAAGAATCCGATTCCCGTTTCATTGATTTTCATTCTGGACCTGGAGGAAACGTGTAAGAGGCTGTGGGACAGTCCATCAAATTATATAGCGTAAGAGGCTGCGGGGCAGTCCAGCAACTATCTCGCGTAGGAGGCTGTGGGACAGTCCAGCAGATAAAAAGCCCGTATGCGGCTGGGGTGATAATCGTGTTAAGATATTGTCCATCTACTAGTAGAAAAGTGTGAGTACGATACAACGACTGATCATCGTGTATCGAGTGTGTGCCGGAAGAAGGTCCTTTCCCTCCGATCGGAGTTGAACTGCACATTGTAACGAAAGCCTAGGCGCTGAGTTACCGATAATGTGACAGGAGTTGAACTATGATCTTCAATGTACAAGTATCTGAAACAGTGAGAAATGTTGTGACAAAAGAGATATATATATATATATATCATTCGGTATACGAATGAAGTGTTAAAGGTTTTCCTTCATGATATAAGCTTACATATATGATTAAGCTGCTATATCTGATTGTCGAGCTATAGTGCTCATTCTTGCTTCTTTTACATAAGGTGTTCATTACTGATATTCTACAGTATTTTGAACAGTATGAGATATCTAAGTAGATGTGTGAGTATATACGTTGAAAAGATATTTAAGTTATACAGTATGTTGAACTGTATAGTATTTTGAATCGATGGATAAGGTTTTAAGCCTTGATCCCATTATTCGATATCTATTTTAAAAAGATATGTTTTGAATCTTGGTTCATTATATCGATACCAAGGATTTCTAAAGGATTTACGAAAAGTATTTGAGTATGATTATAAATCATACGGTATTTTGAACGATATACTATTTTGGGGATATACCCTAATAGTTTTAAACATGGATCCTATATGGATTATCTACCTGAATGGTTTAAAGATTTAAACTGGGATAGATTTCTTGCTGAGCGCTATTAGCTCATTCTTGCTTTATTAATACTTTCAGCATGAAGAAAACATTGCCGATTCACCTCGTGTTACGAGAGCAAGGGAATGGAGAGACCACCCTTGAGTTAGTTCAGCAAGATGGATACTGTCGGATTTATCAGAACAGCCGTAGACTGAGTTAGTAAGAATTATTTTCGAATAGGTTTGTATTATTAAACCTTGTATAGAATTGTGAGGTCTATTATTGTAACTTCAGGTAGAGGTTGTAAATAATAGATGAGATCCTGGATAGTACATTTGGTTTGTAATAACAAGTGTTACTTATTGTTGCTCATTTCCAAGGCTATAACTTGTGTGTGTGTGCGTAAGTGATTGGGGTCTTTTGGAGTTATATTATTAGAATGTTGTAAGTAATACAGGTATTGTGTAATTGATGGAGCGTGACAACCCAGATTCCTGACCCCGGGTCTGGGGGTGTTACAGAAATGGTATCAGAGCGTTAAGTTATAAACTTGGAAATGAGAGTGTTAATAATTATAAGTGAGAGAATGACCTGAGGACTCATATAGAGTTCGTTAAGTGGACTACCAGAGGTAGTGCCATTGAGGATGTTAAGACTAAAGAGTTTAGTGGGAACTTATCGGAGGACCAATAGGACCGTTGAAGATCATCGGAATGATGAGACGAATGTTTTGAATTGTACCCGGATTATTAAAGGGATTAGGATAAGACGCGGAGTAGAGTCTCGGTCGCAGTTGAGGTAAGGTCGGAATGGCCAGATACCAATGGATAACTTGACTTAGTAAGAACCTAAGTGGTTGTAGTTTATCGTAGTTGCCACGAGAAGGCAACATATGTGAAGATTAAGACATTTACAGTCCTTTACGCGATCCGAATTACTAAATTGCGTGGACTAGTTAAGGCATTATCTTGCGTGTGAGGTCTAAACCTTGGGAACGACGATTCCACCAAAGTTGGTGTCTTTTCCATCAATGGGTATTTTGTTACCTAAGAGGAAGAAAATGCAGAACATTTGAGGATAGTGTTAGAAGCACTGAGGAGAGAAAAGTTATATGCCAAGTTCTCAAAGTGCGAGTTTTGGCTAAAGGAAGTACAATTTTAGGACATGTGGTCAACAGTAAAGGAGTACTGGTTGTCCCTACTAAGTAAAAGCTGTTTCAAACTGGGAAGGACCAACTACACCAACCGAGGTGAGTAATTTTGTGGATTTAGCCGGATATTACTGGAGATATGTACAAGATTTTGCTATAATAGCAACACCACTGACCAGACTTACCCAAAAGACTGAAAAGTTGAATGGATCGAGAAATGTGAGAAAAGTTTCCGGGAAGTTAAGAAGAGACTAGTCATTGTCCTGTGCTGGTACTGCCAGACGGGAAGGGAGATTGTATCGTCTATAACGACGCATAGTATAAAGGATTAGAGTGTGTGCTTATGCAGCACGGGGAGGTAATTGTGTATGAATCCAGACAGTTAAAGGAATATGAATTTAGATACCCTACGCTTGACTTAGAATGGGCAGCGATAGTTTTCGCTTTATAGTTTTGGAGGCACTACTTGTATGGAAAGAAGTGCGAGAATTACTCAATCATAAGAGCATTAGATACGCTTTCCCAGAAAGAACTTAACATGAGAACAGAAGAGATAGCTAAAGCTAATCAAGGATTATGATGGTGGGATTCTTTACCACCCAGGAAGGGCCAATGTGGTGGCCAATGCCTTAGTAGGAAAAAGAGACCTAAGATGATAACATCGTCGGATGAGTTAATCGAAGGATTTGAGAAAATGGAAATTGAGGTTAAGATAACCGGAAACGGTATTAAGAGACTATTTGAGGTTGCAATGCAACCGGAATTGCTGTAGGAAATCAAGTTATGACAAGAACGAATGACAAGTAAAGGTAAGGAAAGTTAAGGAAATGTTATAAGTGGCCGGATAAAAGGATTTATCGATTGGCAAATGAATATTGGATATGTCAGAAAATGAAGTCAGAACAAGGACCTAGTTGACTATCACAGTTAGTAGAGATTCCTGATTAGGAATGTAATTTTAATATAATGGATTCTGTGATAGGATCAACAAGTATCGAGTTGGACTATGACGTCAATTGAGCTATAATTGATGAATCAAATGGGTCTACTCATATGTTGTTTTAGTAAAAGATCTTAAATCAAAAAGTTGCGATATAGATAATTGGGTGACGTGGAGTTCCAGTCACCATCGTGTCAGATAAGGACCAATGATTGAACTCTCGATTCGGGAGGAGTTCTCCAAACATGTTTGGCAACGAGTTTGAGTGCGAGCACTACGTAGGATCCGCAAACCGACGGACCGACCGGAATAAACATATCAGAGAACCGAATTTACGGTAAGTGTTGTACCGCCGATTACGAGAGTAGTCAGATGTTGATAGAAAATGGGTGTATAAGAATACAACCAGAATTGGCTTATATAAAGCATCCGGTAGATAATACAGACCGGAATGAGTAAGTGTTGTAATAAACCAGAGGGTTGAGGAGTCAACCTGGAAACTGGGGATTTCTATATTGAAAGAGTGACCTCGGCTGTTTTCTTAGATTCCGGGACGGAATCCTTTTAAGTAGGGGAGACTGTAACAACCCCAAATTTTGGACTTAGTTAAAAATTTTTGATGAATAGTAAATTCCACTGATGAATAGTAAAATTCCTGAGGAAAAGTTTTTCAGCCCACCCTATGTAGAGGACATGGTATGAATGTTTCGAAGTTATATTATTGATGTAGAGGAAGAATAAGTGAATGTAGACGCAATCAGAATCGGGAGATTCCAACTTTAAATTTTGATCACTATTCACTGGACAGTTAATGACGGATTGATTTGGTCGTCTTGAGAAAGTGTGTAGGATGAAAAATCCATGATCATACCTTAAACCAAGG
Source organism: Heracleum sosnowskyi (assembly GCA_030848705.1). Taxonomy (NCBI): domain Eukaryota; kingdom Viridiplantae; phylum Streptophyta; class Magnoliopsida; order Apiales; family Apiaceae; genus Heracleum; species Heracleum sosnowskyi. Next base: position 108,707 of record JAUIZM010000043.1, on the reverse strand, counting down.
TGAGAAACCTAAGATTATATATTAGGCAAAGGTAATAGAAGGGTAAAAGGAAGTACCCTAGCTTTGGTACAGAGAAACGTCTTTAGAACCACTGGAAACTATCGCGAAACAAAAGCGTAATAAATTATGAATTAAACCCTAACCAAAGGAGGAGTATTATATGAGATCATCAAGTGCAATATATAAAGGAATTTAGAATGCAAAAGATGACACAAGCATGATGTAGGGGGATGACATAAGCATGATGAAGTGATGACAAGGTGATGAATCACCACCTTGTCACCACTTTCACCACCACCACAAGTTCATTTTGGCCTTGTCATTGATGACAAGTCCTTGTATTAGCCACACAATTATATGGCTGGTAGTTAAGTGTTAATTAGACAAAAAGAAAAGAAAAGAAAAAGCAAGAAAGTATCATCTTCTCCATTTTCTTTCAATTTCCTGCCCAGCATGAGCAAGGAGCAAAGAGAAATTTATATCTCAAAACCTACTCATCCAAAAATCACCAAATTTTAACCATAGCTCCTTCATTGTATGGAGAACAGACGTTTAAAATTTTATGGCCAACAAAGGAGTATAGCTCAGTCAAATCCCTTCCCCAAGTCGGAGGACATAAACTGTCCAGTTTTCCCAGATCTGACCACTCACCTTAGAAAGCCAATAAGTTGAGCTTTAAGAATCCCCTGGTGATGAGATAGGACTCAAAAGAAAGCCCTTGAAGATCAGAAGGTATGGTAAAAAGTTGAGAACCAAACTCTCATATTTCGATTTTATATGGATTTTACAAAGTGATGATGAATAGTAATGAATAGTACTTTTACTAAGAACATGTTTTTGTTTTGTAGTTTTTAGATTAATTAGCTTAATCAAGGAGCAAGGAAGCCTAATATCCATCTTATATAGCTTGTATTCAGTTCCCAAGAAGGTATAAAACTCCTCCCCTTTGTGGTTAAGTTTTGATTTTTGAAGTTATAGTGATTGTATGAAGTTGATGTTGTTAATGGAGCATGTTTGTATGATTTTAAGGTTGTTTAGTATATGATTTGTGGATAAATAGATGGTGGAGTATGAGATCATGTTTAGACAGATTATAACTAGTATTAGCTTGTGGTTTGATGATTGATGGGTTGGTTGGTTGATTGGTGTTGTTTTGGAGTGTTGAAAACACGGGAATCTTAAAATAGCGTAGTTACCATGTCGGATTTACATTAGGTTATTTAGGCAGAAATGACAGAAGAGTTCATGACCTAAAAGATGACTTAACTGACCATAATCATATAGGTCTTCTCTTGTAGTTTGTTTGCGCAAAAGAATCGAGTCATTCTGATTTACGGTTTAGGAGAAAAGCTAGTTTTAGTGAAAGCGGTTTCGCGTAACTAAGCGATTCACTGTATGAACTTTGAGATTGTGATCAAGCCCTTTAAAATTGGAATTTGATTGAGATATTAAAATGGATACTAGTATGTACAAAAAAGAAGGGAAGCCTAGAAGGGTTCGAGTGGAAAATATGAGTTAGTGATTTTATAAAAATACGCGAACGAAAGTTGCGCGAGTGAAATACCCTTAAGGGGATGACTTAAAACGAGGAAATGGTAAAGGATAAATACTTGGGATTCGTGAATAGGTTTCACCCAAGCTTTTGACTTAGAAGTTTACGTAATGTTACGAGGTTATAGATGACCAAGAGCGAGACAATTGATGTTCGTTAATAGAACGTTTAGTGCTTAAGTTAAGTGCACTTTACATGATTAAGCCAGGAGACTGATCGGGTATTTCTTGTTTATAGATTTCCCGGCAAGTTCTCAAACCCGTAACGACCACGGACCCGAGGCAAGTTTTCTCATCCCATGCTGTACTTTAAAATATAATATTCTGATAATATGCATATGATAGATGCATGCTTTCAAAATGTAATATATGTATACGTTATCATGCATGCTTTCAAACCTCACATCATATATAGATGTGATGGTATTAAAAATGATGAAATGTGATGTATGCATATAATAGATGCATGCAAGTTTTCCAACCCTGCACCATATCATGTTGCTGTTGTGATATATGTTACAGTATTGCTATAGATGCTGCTTATGCTGTGATATAACGTATAAACTGTTTTCGCTTTATAAAAGCGGTGTACAATATAAGGTTTATATGCTAGATAAGTACTAGATATAAACCAGAGTTATAGTTAAAGACTCTAAGTATAGAGTTCTTGTGCGATGATTTTAAAACCTAGACCGGGAGTCAATTATTATTTTAATTAAACTACTGACCAAAGCTGGAAGGTTCCAGGGACAGTGTACTCTAAAGATTATTAAATATTCCAATATTTATATAATTGGATATTTAAGGTGAGATATTTGAATAATATTATAATAAATATTATTTGAATATTATTGGATCAAAGTGAATATTATTTTTGAATATTCACTTAAGGGATTTTATATTGAATAATAATTCAATATTTATTATTTGAATGTTATTTAATTAAGTGAATATTATTTTTGAATATTCACTTAAGTGTTTTAATATTGAATAATAATTCAATATCTATTATTTAAGGATTATTTAATTAAGTGAATATTATTTTAATATTCACTTAGGTGTTTTAATATTGAATAATAATTCAATATTTATTATTTAAAGATTATTTCATTAAGTGAATATTATTTTAAATATTCACTTAGGTGTTTAATATTGAATAATAATTCAATATTTATTATTTGAATATTATTTAATTAAGTGAATATTATTTGAATATTCACTTAAGTGTTTTATATGCAATAATAAGTCAACACTTATTATTCGAGGATTTCTTAACTAGGTGAATATTATTTTAAATATTCACTTAAGGGATTATATATTGTATAATAATTTAAAATTTATTATTTGGGTATTTATTAAATATTCCAAATATGATTTAAAATCATAGAACCTTATTATATGATTAAAGGTTCTAATATTCATACAAGTATATAACTTTCTGATTCCAGAAAGGGTATTTTAAAATTTAGATTCCCAACTATTATCTTGAGATAACTAAAAATAATTAAAAATGGTTAGTATTTCTAACTCATCAAAAACTGGGAATCTAGTTCGAGGATTCGAGGACAGAGTTTTATTTCCACTGTTCCTCTAAAATATTTATAACTAGGGGATAGCTTCCCCATTCAAGTAGAGTGTTTCACACTCGTTGAACTCTGATATTTCAATAAACTCCCTGGTCATAATTTCAAAATGCGTGGTAATCATCTGTAGTTTCGTTGACTAATGTCAACCCACACTTTGACTTACTCCCTTCAAATATTCTGGAGTAAGGAATTCTGAACGGTTACGAAGTCTTTTACAAGTATTTGTACTTGGGGGAAATAGGATAAGAATCCGATTCCCGTTTCATTGATTTTCATTCTGGACCTGGAGGAAACGTGTAAGAGGCTGTGGGACAGTCCATCAAATTATATAGCGTAAGAGGCTGCGGGGCAGTCCAGCAACTATCTCGCGTAGGAGGCTGTGGGACAGTCCAGCAGATAAAAAGCCCGTATGCGGCTGGGGTGATAATCGTGTTAAGATATTGTCCATCTACTAGTAGAAAAGTGTGAGTACGATACAACGACTGATCATCGTGTATCGAGTGTGTGCCGGAAGAAGGTCCTTTCCCTCCAATCGGAGTTGAACTGCACATTGTAACGAAAGCCTAGGCGCTGAGTTACCGATAATGTGACAGGAGTTGAACTATGATGTTCTATGTACAAGTATCTGAAACAGTGAGAAATGTTGTGACAAAAGAGATATATATATATATATATATATCATTCGGTATACGAATGAAGTGTTAAAGGTTTTCCTTCATGATATAAGCTTACATATATGATTAAGCTGCTATATCTGATTGTCGAGCTATAGTGCTCATTCTTGCTTCTTTTACATAAGGTGTTCATTACTGATATTCTACAGTATTTTGAACAGTATGAGATATCTAAGTAGATGTGTGGGTATATACGTTGAAAAGATATTTAAGTTATACAGTATGTTGAACTGTATAGTATTTTGAATCGATGGATAAAGTTTTAAGCCTTGATCCCATTATTCGATATCTATTTTAAAAAGATATGTTTTGAATCTTGGTTCATTATATCGATACCAAGGATTTCTAAAGGATTTACGAAAAGTATTTGAGTATGATTATAAATCATACGGTATTTTGAACGATATACTATTTTGGGGATATACCCTAGTAGTTTTAAACATGGATCCTATATGGATTATCTACCTGAATGGTTTAAAGATTTAAACTGGGATAGATTTCTTGCTGAGCGCTATTAGCTCATTCTTGCTTTATTAATACTTTCAGCATGAAGAAAACATTGCCGATTCACCTCGTGTTACGAGAGCAAGGGAATGGAGAGACCACCCTTGAGTTAGTTCAGCAAGATGGATACTGTCGGATTTATCAGAACAGCCGTAGACTGAGTTAGTAAGAATTATTTTCGAATAGGTTTGTATTATTAAACCTTGTATAAAATTGTGAGGTCTATTATTGTAACTTCAGGTAGAGGTTGTAAATAATAGATGAGATCCTGGATAGTACATTTGGTTTGTAATAACAAGTGTTACTTATTGTTGCTCATTTCCAAGGCTATAACTTGTGTGTGTGTGCGTAAGTGATTGGGGTCTTTTGGAGTTATATTATTAGAATGTTGTAAGTAATACAGGTATTGTGTAATTGATGGAGCGTGACAACCCAGATTCCTGACCCCGGGTCTGGGGGTGTTACAATGATCTTTGATGTGATGGTCAAGGTGTTCTCTACCAAGTCTATTGGCTGGAATGGAATACCTTCCTACATCAAGAAGCTGACGCACTCTCTTGTCCATGGATACAAGGTGAATGTTGGAGCTTTCCTCATGGCACAACTCAAGGCTGCCATAAGTAAGAAGGTATCAATCTACCCTCGCTTTCTTATGATGTGCATCAATTCTTTCTGTGATTTTAATAATGATGCCCCTCGTTTAGAGGTTTGCTCTGTACTGAAAAAGAACACACACACACTATTGGCATCACAGAATCTCAATGCACATATTCCACTATGTTTCACTCAGCACATGGTTAATCAAGTGACCAACCTTGATTATCCATTACCTTCTGGTTATGATTCCTTTACTCTTGTGAATGAAACTGAATTAGACCCAAATTCAGTTAACCCACATTCAACACCATACACTCAGCCTAGGCCCTCTAGACTTCCCAAAGCTCAAAGAGAAGCCTTGCAAGAATCCAGAAAAAGACCCTTAGAAGCTGAGGTTGGTGGTAGCTCTGTGAGTCAGGAGGGAGACACTGCACCTAGTGCAGCAAATAAGGAAGGTAGTCAAATAGAACCCCCAGTGGTTCCCCCTGAGCCTGAGAAGAAGAGAGCTAGGAGGACCAAAACCACTGTTAGCCAAGCTGCAGTTTCTCAACAAACTGTAGTTACTGAAAGGGATTCAAACACCTCCCTAGATGTGCCTTCTCAAAAAGGTGCATCTATTGAAATTGGTCTGTCTCCCAAGGCACCCTGTACAAAGTCTGCACAAACTCATGGTTCACAACCTGAGGAACCCCCACTTGAAGAAACACACAGTGAGTTAGGGCACAGTGAGGATGCCTCTATTCCTTTTGATGATTCACATTTTTCTTCTGTGAATCAGCCCCCACTCTCTGCTACACTTTCACCTTCTTCCTTCCCTACACATTCTTTTGTTTCTTCTCCACAACCTAGAGAAGGGACAGTCCCAACCCTTCAGGTTTTGATCATCCATATCCAATCATGGATGAGCCCCCATCTAGTGGTCCACAAGAACCCATTTCTCAAAGTGAAATGGACACCACTCCTCCAAACACTGAGCTAGGGCAAAGTGGTATTTTGTCAGAAAATGAAACAGCCAACACTTTGTCTGAACTCCAAGGAGCATCTTACCTTCAGGAAGATGCTGACACAGCCTCTGTTGCTGTCAAAGACACAGGAAATGTTGTTGTCATGGACAAGGCTACTGTCATGAGTGGAGACAAAGATGTTGTCACAACAGACCCTACTGTCACTCCATATCCCAAAGATGCTGTCATGCCAGAACCTGTTGTCCCAGCCCCTGCTGACAGTACCATTTCTGCTAAAGATGATGTCAAGTCCTCCCAACCTGATTTTGATGCTGTAATAATTGAGGATGCCTCTGATGATGACCTACCTCTTGCCAAACTCTTAAAGGTACATTCTAAATCTTCTCCTTCAATGCATGTTAGTACTGCTCATACCCATGCATTTAGGCTGAGTGAGGGTGTGAAAAAGAAAAGAGAGATAAAAGAAAAGAGAGGTGAGCATAAAAATGAGAGGCAGCCAAATGAGCTGGCAAAAGGAGAGGGACTTGAGCATGTCCAGAGAGATATTGAGGGAGCCCACACTATTCAGGCACTAGGCCTTGAGAGTCAAACTGTGAGGGTGATGAGATCGCTCAAAAACACCCTGAGAGTGTGAGAACCCCCATGGCCTCCAAGCCCCTTTCTTTTCCTTCCCCTCCAAGAAGGTTAAGGACTGGTGGCCCCTCTGCTACTTTTGGTAACAGGATCACAGCTCTGGAAGGTCAATGTGCTAGCTTGAACTCCAAACTGGACTCTCTCTCTCAACTGGTGGTTGATGGTTTTGCTGCTACTCAGCTTTCCATACAGTTCCTCACTGACCTAGTAGCTGCCAACTCAACTAAGGGGGAGAAGGTAGCAAGATCAGAATCTATACCTATTCAGGAATCAGGTGGAACTCAGGGGGATCAAGTAACTGTGAAGACAAAAGGGGGAGAAAAGCAAGTTTCTGGAGTCAAGATAAAAGCATTGACTAAGGGGGAGCAAGTCAAACCAAGTAGTGAACAACAAATGGATAAAGCTGAAGATCTTGTTGAAGGTGACTTGGATGGAGAAAGGGTGTTGATGTCTAAGGCAACTCAAGATGCACTGCAAAGAAGACCTGCATCCAGACATCCAATTCTACCTCCTGTGACAATTAGAGAACCACCTTCAGCAACTCAAGAAACTGCTCTACAAAGAAGATGGAGAGAAATGGAGGAAGAAAACAAAGTTGGGAAAGGAAAAGGGAAACTGCCTGAATCCATCCATCAGGGACATACTTGGTCCACTGGTGCTGAGTTTGATCAAGAAGAAGCCAATACCATTATGGTGGATTACAGGGAGAGCACATTACAGAATCATGACACTGAGTTTAGCAGGATAGTGGAAGAAGCAATGAATGCTCCAAGCAACACTCCAACCAACACTACAAAACTGCTAAAGGATCAAATCACCAGTGTCAGTGTAATGGTGAATGATGAGAAAAGATGGGCTGTAAGTATCTACTTCACTTCTAGCATATCTTATTTCATCACAATGGAATTATTGCAGAGTCTGCCAGCAAAGGTGTTGGTTGCTATGAAGGGAAAGATCAGGGCAACTCAAACACCTTTCAATGAAGTTTTGAATATACAAATTCAGAACTTGATCAATGAAAAGCTACCTGAAGTCTACACAAATCCACCAAGTGTTTTTTACAGATCTACTGCAAAGGATGGCACAAGAAGGAACAGCTTCATGAATTTGACTGGTACATCCAGGATGCAAACTGAGTCAATTCTGAGAGTGTTAGATGGAATACTCAGCTCAAATGCCAATCCAGGAAGAGTCTTTGATGTTCAAGAGATCTACAAAATGCTGGTGTTGAGAGACAAGGCACTGGGTGCTAGAATGAAGGAGCTAATCTCTAGAGCCAATGCCAAAAGAGCTGATCAAGGTGGAAGCTGCCTCTATGATACTCCTGTTCAAGATGATGATGATGATGATGATGATGATGAGATTGGAGGTGGTGAAGCTTCTGGAAATATAGGCAATGCTGGTGGAAGTAATTCTGGGAATACTGGTATTCAATCTCAGAATGAAGGCAATGAAGAAACTCCTAGTCAAGAAAAGAAAGATGTTGATGCAACAGATGAAGAGGAGCCAAGAATACTGGAAGCTTTGGAGGCAAGCATTCTTAGATGTGCTATTGATTGCATAAATGCAGAAAAAGATGCTGTCACCAAAGATACTGTCGACAAGGGAACTGTCAAACAAGATACTGTCATTGAAGATACTGTCGACAAAGATGCTGTCAAGGAAGATTCTGTCAAGGATGAAGCCAAAGCTACTGTCAAGCCCAAAAGACTAAAAGCTAAAGCAAAAGCATGGTTTTCTAGACAGAAACCTCATGGAAAGCATAAGTACTCAGGAAAGGAAAAGGCCACTGGATTTGGTAGAAATCTGAGGATGCCAATTCAATCAATACCTCCCAACAGTCTTAAGGTACAACAGATGCAATCAAAAGAAATCAAAAGTGTTGAAATTAAGCTGGATGCAAATCAAGAGGTCTCTGAGTACATACTATGGTGGCCAGAATCAAGATCTATGAGGGCTAATAATGTAACACCCCCAGACCCGGGGTCGGAGATCTGGGTTGTCACGATACCTTTGTTCCATATAAACACTCAACACTCGAGTTCCAATATAATAATCAATACACATGGTGACCCCACCATCAATATACTCACGCCAGTTATGTCTCAGAAACGAACTTACAATACTGTAGTCATATGATCCACAAACTTAAAGTTATTACAACCCAAAAGTAAATACTTGCAACCTGCCACCATTATGATTTCTATGTGAAACCATAAGGTAGCGCAAATGTTTGTTCTTGCTTATTAATATACATAAGTGATACTTATAATTAAAACGGAGCAACAAGAGTTACACTCCGAACCAACTCAGGTTTTCTACCTGATCCTCTGTAACAACCATGCTACATGCGGCCTGAATGTCCCTGACGCGCTTCCGAGCGGTACGACGAATCCTGGCCATCTACTCTAGCTGTTGTGTTGTGATATATATGTATAGAAAGAGAAAGCAAGAGTGAGCACTCAGCCCAGCAATAATACAATACAGCATAAGCATATAAGTGAGCTTATATCATAAAGGAAAACCTTTAAAGAAAACCTCATTCGTATATAGAATGATGTATTTATTTCTCTTTTCGTCAAAACATGCCATACAATACGACTACTGTATGAGGAACATCATTACTCATCACTGTCACATTATCAGTAACTCAGCGCCTAGGCTTTTGTTACAATGTGCAGCTCAACTCCGATTGGAGGGGAGGGAATATATTGGAACCCCGATACACGGTGATCAGCCGTTATATCGTAACGTAACTTTTCTACTAGTAGAAGGACGACTTCCTGTTCGGTTATCACCCTGACCGCATACGGGCCATTGTGCTAAGAGATCACTACCCCGGGCCTATTTCATTACCGGGTAAGCCTTAGCACGCAAGAGATCACTACCTCGGGCCTATTTCATCACCGGGTAAGCCTTGATAAGTTTGGCACTACCCCGGCACCTATTTCATTGCCGTGTAAGCCCTTCCAATTCCCATGATGAAAAATATTAGTGAAACGGAAATCGGAATTTAATTCCATTTTTCCCCCGAGTACAATACTCGTCAAAACTTTGTAACCTTCCAGGATACCTTACTCCAGAGTGATTGAAAGGAGTAAGTCAAGAGTGGGTTGACATTAGTCAACGAGACTACCGATGACTATTACGTATTTGGAAATTATGACCAGGGAGTTTATTAAAATATCAGAGTTCAGCGAGTGTGAAATACTTTACTTAAATGGGGGAGCCATCCCCTAGTTATACGTATTCTTAGAGGAACAGTGGAAATAAAACTCTGTCCTCGAATCTTTGAACTAGATTCCCAGTTTTCGATGAGTTAGAAAATACTAACCTCATCTAATTATTTTTAATTATCTCAAGATAATAGTTGGGAATCTAAATTTTAAAATACCCTTTCTGGAATCAGAAAGTTATATACTTGCGTAAATAATAGAACCCTTAATCAACTAATAAGGTTCTATGATTTTAAATCATATTTGGAATATTTAATAAATACCCAAATAATAAATATTAAATTATTATACAATATAAGGTCCCCTAAGTGAATATTTTAAAATAATATTCACCTAGTTAAGAAATCCTCAAATAATAAGTATTTACTTATGATTCCACATAAAACACTTAAGTGAATATTCAAATAATATTCACTTAATTAATAATATTCAAATAATAAATTCTGAATTATTATTCAATCTAAAACACCTAAGTGAATATTTAAATCATATTCACTTGATTAAATAATCTTTAAATAATGGATATTGAATTCTTATTCAATATAAAACACTTAAGTGAATATTCAAATAATATTCACTTTATTAAATAGTATTCAAATAATAAATATTGAATTATTATTCAATAAAAACTTAAGTGAATATTTAAAATAATATTCACTTTATACCAACAATATTCAATAATAAATATTGAATTATTAATCAATATAAAAACTTAAGTGAATATTTAAAATAATATTCACTTATACCAATAATATTCAAATAATATTTATTATAATATTATTCAAATATCTCGCATTAAACATCCAAATATATAGATATTGGAATATTTAATAATCTTCAAATACAACTGTCCCTGGAACCTTCCAGCTTTGGACAGTAGTTTAATTAAAATAATAATCGACTCCCGGTCTAAGTTTTAAAATCATCGTACAAGCACTCTATACTGAGAGTCTTTAACTATTACTTTGGTTTATATCTAGTATTTATCTAGCATATAAACATCGTATCTTATACCGCTTTTTAAAAGCGAAAACAGTTATACGTCATTTCACAGCATAAAGCAGCATATATACACTACCACAACATATATCACAACAGCATTATCTTATGGTATAGGGTTTGAAAACTTACCTTGGGGTCTTGGAGGTATAGTAGCGGGGGCTTGAGAGGGTGCACGTCGATCTATAATAAGATACATAAGTCACAGTCAGTCCCCTAGAACCATTTAATGTGCTATAACTCAAGCACTACAGTCCTATCAATGAAATTTTAAATGTCTCGCTCTCGGTCTTTTATAACTCATGACGTTCCGTAAACCTCTAAGTCAAAAGCTTGGGTGAAAGCCATTCACAATTTCCAAGTTCTTTTACTTTACCATTTCCTTGTTTTAAACTATCCCCTTAAGGATATTTTACTTGCGCAACTTTCGTTCGCGTATTTTTATAAAATCACTAACTCATATTCTCCACTCGAACCCTTCTAGGCTTCCTTTCCTTATTGTACATACTAGTATCCATTTTAATATCTCAATCAAATTCCAACTTTAGAGGGCTTGATCCCTAACTCAAAGTTCATACAATGAACTATCTCGTTACGCGAAACCGCTTTTACTAAAACGGACGCTACTCCTAAACCGTAAATCAAAACGATACGATTCTTTCGCTAAAATCATCTAGGAAACAGAGCCTACATGCTCATGACAAGAAACCTCAAGTTTATGCTCTGTATCTTGGCCGTGGTCTCTGTCTAAATTACCTAAGTGAAATCCGGCATGGTAACGACGCTTATGCGTACTTCCCGTGTTTTTTAAACACTCAACCATACTACAATCAACCATCAATCCAACCACCAATCAATCTCAAGTCTATACTACCATTTAACTGATCAAATAAGGTCACCCTTTAATTCACAAGTTCATCCACAACTTAACCATCAAACATGCTCAATATCATGCATACATGCTATATTCTAACATGGATTCAATCTAACACTTCTAACTTAATAGATCAATCAAAACTCATAAGAAAGAAAGAAGTTTATACCTTCCTTGGATGCTAACAAAGGATATATATGGTTGATATATCCTCCCTTGCACCTTAACTATGTTAAACAAACCTAAGATCATCAAAACAAAACAAGATTCTAAGAAGTTACTATTCACAGCACTATTCATCATCAACTTTGAATCCATTTTTGATCATGGTATGATCCATGGATGAAGCTAAGATTAGAGATTTACCTTGGATATTGGAAGGGGGTGATTTAGAGCCCAAGATCAAGAATTATGGATGAGTGGAAGTAGGAGCAAAAATCTTAAGGGTTTGAAGAAGAAGAAGTGCCGAATGGTCTTGTTCTTCCTTGAACACTTTTCTTTGTTTTGTTTTGCTTGATTTCTTTTCTTTTCTTTTGTTTTAATTACACCTAATAATTTGCTGATCTATTTGTGTGGTTAGAAACAAGCTTTGTCACCAATGACAAGGCAAAAAGAACTTGTGGTGTGGGTGAAAGTGGTGACAAGGTGGTGATTCATCACCTTGTCATCACCTTGTCATGCCTATGTCATCCACTTGCATCATGCTTATGTCATCTTTTGCATCCTCAATTCTTTTATATATTGCACTTGATGATCTCATAAAATACTCCTCCTTTTGTTAGGGTTTAATCCATAATTTATTACGCTTTTGTTTCGCGATAGTTTCCAGTGGTTCTAAAGACGTTTCTTTGCACCAAAGCTAGGGTACTTCCTTTATCCCTCCATTACCTTTGTCTAATATATATTCTTAGGTTTCTCATCTTGGTTTAAGATATGATCATGGATTTCTCATTCCATATACTTTCTCAAAACGATCAAATCAATACTTCAGTGATTGTCCAGTGAATAGTGATTTAAAACTCGAATGGGAATCCTCTGATTCTGATTGCATTTGCATTCACTCATTTTCCTTATACATCAATAATATGACTTCGAAACATTCATTCCATGTCACCTACATAGGGTGGTCTGAAAAACTTTTTCCTCAGAAATTTTACTATTCATCAGTAGAATTTACTATTCATCAAGGTTTTAAATATTACAAAAATTTGGGATATTACAGTCTCCCCTACTTACAAGGATTCCGTCCCGGAATCAGATCAAAATAAATGAGGGTACTTTTCTAGCATTGCGCTCTCCAGTTCCCAAGTAGATTCTTCAACATTATGATTTCTCCACAAAACTCTGACCAGCTTTATAACCTTATTCCTTAGCACTTGATCCTTGCGGTCAATGATTTCTACCGGTTGCTCTATATAGGACAGGTCTGGTTGTATATCTACTTGTTCGTATTCCACTACGTGTCTGGCATCCGGATTGTACTTCCTTAACATGGACACATGGAACCCATTGTGAACTTGCTGCAGATTTGGGGGCAAGGCTAGCTCGTAAGCTACTTCCCGATGCGTCTCAAGATCTCGAACGGTCCAATATACCTGGGACTCAACTTCCCTTTCTTTCCGAATCTCATCAATCCTTTCCACGGAGATACTTTCAACAGCACAAGATCTCCTTCTTCGTATTCCTTGTCCTTTCGAGCCAAGTCTGCATATTTCTTCTGTCTGTCTTGGGCTGCTACCAGCCGTCCTCTAATAAGGTCTATTGCATCCTTAGTCTGTTGGACCATTTCTGGTCCGAGCATTTTCCGCTCTCCAACTTCATCCCAATACAAGGGTGATCGACATCTCCTTCCATATAAGGCCTCATACGGGGGCATCCCGATACTGGCATGAAAACTGTTGTTGTAAGAAAACTCTATCAGGGGTAGATGATCATCCCAATTTCCTTTGAAATCTATGGCACAAACTCTCAACATGTCCTCTAAGGTTTGAATAGTCCTCTCACTTTGACCATCCGTCTGGGGATGGTAAGCGGTACTCATGTTTAGCTTGGTTCCTACGCACTCTTGAAAGCTTCTCCAAAATCTGGAGTTAAATCTAGGATCTCTGTCTGACACAATGGAGACTGGAACTCCATGTCTCGCCACAATTTCTTTCATATAAATATCCACTAGCCTATCGACAGTGTATCTTTCATTAATCGGAAGAAAGTGGGCTGACTTCGTCAACCGGTCTACTATTACCCAAATGGCGTCGTGATTAGCTTTGGTTCGTGGTAATCCTACTACGAAGTCCATGGCTATTTGTTCCCATTTCCATTCTGGAATCTCTAGGGGTCTTAAGAGTCCACCGGGTCTTTGGTGTTCTGCCTTTACTCTTTGGCAGGTCAAGCATTTGCTTACCCACTCTGTGACATCCTTTTTCATGTTAGGCCACCAATAATATTCCTTTAAATCCCTGTACATCTTGGTACTTCCCGGGTGAATTGAATACCTTGAGCTATGACTCTCATGTAGAATCTCATCTTTTAATTCCTGGTCATTAGGAATCCAAATCCGGTAAGTATACCTCATCACTCCCTTACCGTCTCTCTCAGTCCTTAATTCCTCTCCTGTCATTAGCTCTTTCCCTTCGCTCATCATGCGTTCTTGACTTAATTTGATCTTTTGCAGCAATTCCGATTGTAGTGCGATCTCAAATAGTTTCTCCGTACCATCTCCGGTTATTTTAACCTCGATTTCCATCTTTTCGAATTCTTGGGTTAACTTTTCTGAGGAGGTTATCATTTTGAGTCTCTCCTTCCTACTAAGGGCATCGGCCACCACATTGGCCTTCCCTGGGTGGTAAAGAATCTCACAATCATAGTCCTTGATTAATTCTAACCATCGCCTCTGTCTCATGTTGAGCTCTTTCTGAGTGAAAATGTACTTAAGGCTCTTATGGTCTGTGTAGATCTCACACTTTTCCCCATATAAGTAATGCCTCCAAATCTTTAAGGCGAAAACTATGGCTGCTAGTTCCAAATCATGGGTAGGGTATCTACTCTCATATTCCTTCAATTGCCTAGAAGCATATGCAATCACTCTTTCGTGTTGCATAAGCACGCATCCTAACCCTTTGTGTGATGCGTCACTATAGATCACAAAATTCCCTCTCTCATCTGGCAGTGCCAGCACAGGGGCAGTAACTAGCCTCCTTTTCAATTCTTGAAAACTCTTTTCACATTTCTCAGTCCACTCAAACTTCTCAGTCTTTCGAGTCAGTCGGGTCAGTGGGGCTGCTATCTTTGCAAAATCTTTCACAAATCGTCGATAATACCCGGCTAAGCCTATAAAACTTCTCACCTCAGTCGGGGTGGTCGGTCGGTCCCAATTTGAAACGGCTTCTATCTTAGCAGGGTCAACTAGCACTCCATCACTGCTGACTACATGGCCTAGAAACTGTACTTCTCTCAGCCAAAATTCACACTTGGAAAACTTAGCATAAAGTCTTTCCTTTCTCAAGGTTTCTAACACTATCCTCAAGTGTTCTGCGTGTTCCTCCTCTGTCTTGGAGTAGACTAAAATATCGTCAATGAAAACTATGACACACTTGTCCAAGTATTGCTTAAAGACTCTATTCATTAGGTCCATGAAGGCTGCTGGGGCATTCGTTAGCCCGAACGACATTACTAAGAATTCATAGTGTCCATACCTCGTGCGAAATGCAGTCTTCGGTATATCTTCAGGTTATATCTTTAACTGGTGATATCCAGTCCTCAGGTCAATCTTGGAGAAGTAAACCGCACCTTTCAACTGGTCAAATAAATCATCAATCCTTGGTAAAGGATATCGGTTCTTAATGGTCAACTTGTTTAGTTCCCGGTAATCTATACACAACCTCAAACTACCATCCTTCTTTTTCACAAACAGTACTGGGGCACCCCATGATGACACACTGGGTCTTATCATTCCCTTATCTAGCAATTCCTGTAATTGGATAGCTAACTCTTTCATTTCTACTGGAGCTAATCTGTACGGGGCCTTTGAAACTGGCGCCGTTCCTGGAGCTAATTCGATAGCGAATTCTATCTCCCTATCAGGTGGTAATCCCGGAAGGTCTTCCGGAAATACGTCGTCAAATTCATTAACTATAGGAATATTTTGTAGCTTAGGAACCTCTCGATTTGTATCTATCACATAGGCTAAATAAGCCTCACACCCATGCCGCAACAACCTCTTGGTTTGGGCCATGGTTAAAAACTTACGGGTTTGTCGTTGTCCCTTGAACACGACCTCCCGCCCTTCGGACGTTTTAATCCAAACTTTCTTTCTTTCACAATCTATCTGAGCACCATTGCTCGATAACCAATCCATTCCCAGAATAACATCAAATTCCCCTAATTTAAATGGAACCAAATCTACACGAAACTGTTGACCTTCTATTACTAGGCTACAGTCTATGTGTATTTCATCAACTGGAATTACTTCCCGATTCGCTATTTCTACCTCTAATACTTCGTTTAATGGTTTCACCCTAAGTCTTAACTGACTTGCGAAATCCCTCGAAATAAAAGACTTGGTAGCTCCCGAATCAAATAAAACATTTGCATTGACGGTGTTAAGTAAAAGGGTACCTGCTATCACATTACTGTCCCTTACAGCGTCTCTCACCATCATATTGAAAGTTCTAGCAGTTGGGGGTCTGTTAGAGGCGGCTCCACTGATTCTCGAGCTGGCAGGGTTTGCCGTGGGGCAGTCTCTTTTCACGTGTCCTAATTTTCCACATTGAAAACACTTCTGATTGGTTTGGGGGTAGTGTTGGAGTAATGCCCTGTTTTGTTGCACGTGAAGCAGGTTACCGACTTTAGGGCACATTCTCCCAGGTGTTTTCTTCCACAAGTCTTGCAGTTAGGTAGTGGGGGTCGAGGTTGATTAAAACGGGACGCTCCAGTCTGCTTGCCGCCCTGGCTTAGACTTTTATTCTCTGGCTTCCTGAATCCTGAATTCCTTAATGGCTGAGACTTGGTCCCTCCGAATGTCCTTGCTGGAAAGCTCTTATTCACCGAGCTTCCGCCTTGACTACCAAACTTCCTCTTTTTCTCTTCTCTTCCTTTCTGACTTTGCTCACTACCTGCTTCCACTATGGTTGCCTTTTGTACTAGCGACGCATAGTCCGTTAATTCCAACATTGCTACTCTGTTCTGAATCCATTGCTTCAGTCCTTGCTGAAACCTCCTTGACCTTTTCAAGTCAGTATTTACAAATTCTGGTACAAACCTAGACAATTCAGTAAACTTGGCCTCATATTCTGCCACAGTCATGTTATCCTGTTTCAGTTCCAAAAACTTCCTTTCCATTTGTGCTTCCATGAACACAGGGAAATATTTCTCCAGAAATAAAGTAGTAAACCTTGCCCAGGTAACAACGGTGTTTGTTTCTCGGTTCTTCCTTGATTCCCACCAGTAGTTAGCCTCCCCTTTCAGGAGGTAAGTAGCAAAGACGGTCTTTTGGGCTTCCTCAATACTTAGGATTTCAAAAGATTTTTCCATTTCCTTCAACCAGGCTCTTGCCTCAACAGGGTCAGCAGATCCCTGAAATTCCGGGGGTCCTAAAGACTTAAAAGCCTTAAAAGCACTATGCCCTGCAGTATTGGGGCCTGGCGGTGGTGGCGGTGGATGTTGGTTCAAATTCTGTCGAAGTAGGTGCATAAACTGGTCCATCGGGTTTCCACCGGGGACCTCTACATTCTGAGTACTTTCATACTCTTCCTCTTCGTAGTCCTGATCATCAAACTCATTGTAATCATCATCATCTCCGCTTCCTTCATATTCACCTTCCTCATGGTTTTGTTCTTCCATCTCGCGGAAGTCTGGGTTTTCTCCCTCATTCCGATAATCTTGCCTTTCATCTCCCTGATTAACACTACCCTGAGCCGCAGAATCGGCAAGGCGTGCTCGGGTCCCCATACGTCTGGGTGGCATTTTCCTGATGTTTTTAAACAACAACTTTTATTAAACCCATTTGTTTCTTTCTTTTTTTTTTTAAAAGAATAGGTGCTTGTATCAATTGAGTCCTTGATGAAAATCTTGGAAATTATCCTTGCTCACACAAAACCCTTTATATGAAAAAAAAATATATATATATAACTTCTTTGCTCTTTTTCTTCTCTTTTTTTTTTCCAAATGGGGTTGCACAGTTTATATGTCAAAACTAATAACTTGCAAAACAATTGAAATAGCAGGGGATATCAAATTTAAGACGGAAAGCTTTAAAGAAACTGAAAGGTACGAATATATACATAAGTGACATAAAGTCACGAGGTACTGAAACTAAGTTCCAACAAAAGCGAATACATCGCTGAAATACATCGTCCGTACAACAGTCAAAAGCTAAGTACTACCAGTCAACCTGTCAACACCTGCTACGTCAGTCTGATCAGCCTATCTCTAACTCAGAAAGGATATTACTATACATCAGAACCATCCCACAAAAACTGGCACTACTAGCGGCCATCTGAGTTTAGAGAACTAAGCTATCTGTCACCTATCAAGTCTCCACATCCGAGCGGGTCAGGTTCCTGACACGCGCCATAGCATCTGCCCAAATCCTCTCTGTGGCTAGTCGGGGTACCAGTCCCTCAGCAATAACAGACATGCCTCTCATGCGGACCATAGCTCGCCACTCAATGCGGGAAATCTCAAGTCTCATCTCCATCGGAGTCATACACCTCATCCCGTCCTGATAAGAACGACGGATCTCTCTCTCCGCTTCCAATTGTCTCCTCAGCTCATCGGCTCTAGCCTCTGCCGCTGCCAAGTCAGTGGTCAGTCGGCCAATCATCCAGTTATGGATCACAGTAGGTACTCCAGTGGGTGAGGGAGGAGGTGTGTCTGGATCAGTCATGACGGCCTGGTCTTCCTCATATCCCTCAGGGGCAAGATCATAGTCATTGTCTGATGGTAACGGGCTCAATGGGGGCACAGGAGGGGTAAGGGCTCTCACAATAGGCAGAGGTACATCCTGATGCCTCCTCGGCTAGCACTGTCCTCAGAAGTCTCCTCATCATCCGTAGGAACTACATCAGGTACAATCTGATCTCCCTCAGTGGAATCCTCATCATCGGTCGAATACCTCTCTAGAGAAAAGGTAGGAGAAGCAGGAAAGTCAAACACAGTCGTGGGGTCCTCTTCCGGATCCTCGTCCGGGTCCTCAGTATCCTCCTCAATATCCTCCATGGGGTCGTCCACGGGGTCATCGTCAGCTGCCAGCAGAGCCTCGTCGTGCTGGGTCTCAAAGTCATCAGCCTCCTCGGCCGCGAATACCTATACAAGCGAAAACTAGGTTACTATACTGTGTAATCAAAGTTCCCTTGCGGGTTTTAACAGTCGGTGCTACATCCGGTAGCCCAACCATGAACTCGATGGGAGTTCTTCTTATTATTATAGTTGCATTTATTATTCCTAACGCCCTATCGTTTCTGAGATTAATAACTATAGGCTCTGATGCCATTTCTGTAACACCCCCAGACCCGGGGTCGGAGATCTGGGTTGTCACGATACCTTTGTTCCATATAAACACTCAACACTCGAGTTCCAATATAATAATCAATACACATGATGACCCCACCATCAATATACTCACGCCAGTTATGTCTCAGAAACGAACTTACAATACTGTAGTCATATGATCCACAAACTTAAAGTTATTACAACCCAAAAGTAAATACTTGCAACCTGCCACCATTATGATTTCTATGTGAAACCATAAGGTAGCGCAAATGTTTGTTCTTGCTTATTAATATACATAAGTGATACTTATAATTAAAACGGAGCAACAAGAGTTACACTCCGAACCAACTCAGGTTTTCTACCTGATCCTCTGTAACAACCATGCTACATGCGGCCTGAATGTCCCTGACGCGCTTCCGAGCGGTACGACGAATCCTGGCCATCTACTCTAGCTGTTGTGTTGTGATATATATGTATAGAAAGAGAAAGCAAGAGTGAGCACTCAGCCCAGCAATAATACAATACAGCATAAGCATATAAGTGAGCTTATATCATAAAGGAAAACCTTTAAAGAAAACCTCATTCGTATATAGAATGATGTATTTATTTCTCTTTTCGTCAAAACATGCCATACAGTACGACTACTGTATGAGGAACATCATTACTCATCACTGTCACATTATCAGTAACTCAGCGCCTAGGCTTTTGTTACAATGTGCAGCTCAACTCCGATTGGAGGGGAGGGAATATATTGGAACCCCGATACACGGTGATCAGCCGTTATATCGTAACGTAACTTTTCTACTAGTAGAAGGACGACTTCCTGTTCGGTTATCACCCTGACCGCATACGGGCCATTGTGCTAAGAGATCACTACCCCGGGCCTATTTCATTACCGGGTAAGCCTTAGCACGCAAGAGATCACTACCTCGGGCCTATTTCATCACCGGGTAAGCCTTGATAAGTTTGGCACTACCCCGGCACCTATTTCATTGCCGTGTAAGCCCTTCCAATTCCCATGATGAAAAATATTAGTGAAACGGAAATCGGAATTTAATTCCATTTTTCCCCCGAGTACAATACTCGTCAAAACTTTGTAACCTTCCAGGATACCTTACTCCAGAGTGATTGAAAGGAGTAAGTCAAGAGTGGGTTGACATTAGTCAACGAGACTACCGATGACTATTACGTATTTGGAAATTATGACCAGGGAGTTTATTAAAATATCAGAGTTCAGCGAGTGTGAAATACTTTACTTAAATGGGGGAGCCATCCCCTAGTTATACGTATTCTTAGAGGAACAGTGGAAATAAAACTCTGTCCTCGAATCTTTGAACTAGATTCCCAGTTTTCGATGAGTTAGAAAATACTAACCTCATCTAATTATTTTTAATTATCTCAAGATAATAGTTGGGAATCTAAATTTTAAAATACCCTTTCTGGAATCAGAAAGTTATATACTTGCGTAAATAATAGAACCCTTAATCAACTAATAAGGTTCTATGATTTTAAATCATATTTGGAATATTTAATAAATACCCAAATAATAAATATTAAATTATTATACAATATAAGGTCCCCTAAGTGAATATTTTAAAATAATATTCACCTAGTTAAGAAATCCTCAAATAATAAGTATTTACTTATTATTCCACATAAAACACTTAAGTGAATATTCAAATAATATTCACTTAATTAATAATATTCAAATAATAAATTCTGAATTATTATTCAATCTAAAACACCTAAGTGAATATTTAAATCATATTCACTTGATTAAATAATCTTTAAATAATGGATATTGAATTCTTATTCAATATAAAACACTTAAGTGAAAATTCAAATAATATTCACTTTATTAAATAGTATTCAAATAATAAATATTGAATTATT
This sequence comes from Heracleum sosnowskyi, assembly GCA_030848705.1. Lineage (NCBI taxonomy): Eukaryota > Viridiplantae > Streptophyta > Magnoliopsida > Apiales > Apiaceae > Heracleum > Heracleum sosnowskyi. The sequence continues at coordinate 87,707 of JAUIZM010000043.1, read as the reverse complement.
ATTCAATAAAAACTTAAGTGAATATTTAAAATAATATTCACTTTATACCAACAATATTCAATAATAAATATTGAATTATTAATCAATATAAAAACTTAAGTGAATATTTAAAATAATATTCACTTATACCAATAATATTCAAATAATATTTATTATAATATTATTCAAATATCTCGCATTAAACATCCAAATATATAGATATTGGAATATTTAATAATCTTCAAATACAACTGTCCCTGGAACCTTCCAGCTTTGGACAGTAGTTTAATTAAAATAATAATCGACTCCCGGTCTAAGTTTTAAAATCATCGTACAAGCACTCTATACTTAGAGTCTTTAACTATTACTTTGGTTTATATCTAGTATTTATCTAGCATATAAACATCGTATCTTATACCGCTTTTTAAAAGCGAAAACAGTTATACGTCATTTCACAGCAGAAAGCAGCATATATACACTACCACAACATATATCACAACAGCATTATCTTATGGTATAGGGTTTGAAAACTTGCCTTGGGGTCTTGGAGGTATAGTAGCGGGGGCTTGAGAGGGTGCACGTCGATCTATAATAAGATACATAAGTCACAGTCAGTCCCCTAGAACCATTTAATGTGCTATAACTCAAGCACTACAGTCCTATCAATGAAATTTTAAATGTCTCGCTCTCGGTCTTTTATAACTCATGACGTTCCGTAAACCTCTAAGTCAAAAGCTTGGGTGAAAGCCATTCACAATTTCCAAGTTCTTTTACTTTACCATTTCCTTGTTTTAAACTATCCCCTTAAGGATATTTTACTTGCGCAACTTTCGTTCGCGTATTTTTATAAAATCACTAACTCATATTCTCCACTCGAACCCTTCTAGGCTTCCTTTCCTTATTGTACATACTAGTATCCATTTTAATATCTCAATCAAATTCCAACTTTAGAGGGCTTGATCCCTAACTCAAAGTTCATACAATGAACTATCTCGTTACGCGAAACCGCTTTTACTAAAACGGACGCTACTCCTAAACCGTAAATCAAAACGATACGATTCTTTCGCTAAAATCATCTAGGAAACAGAGCCTACATGCTCATGACAAGAAACCTCAAGTTTATGCTCTGTATCTTGGCCGTGGTCTCTGTCTAAATTACCTAAGTGAAATCCGGCATGGTAACGACGCTTATGCGTACTTCCCGTGTTTTTTAAACACTCAACCATACTACAATCAACCATCAATCCAACCACCAATCAATCTCAAGTCTATACTACCATTTAACTGATCAAATAAGGTCACCCTTTAATTCACAAGTTCATCCACAACTTAACCATCAAACATGCTCAATATCATGCATACATGCTATATTCTAACATGGATTCAATCTAACACTTCTAACTTAATAGATCAATCAAAACTCATAAGAAAGAAAGAAGTTTATACCTTCCTTGGATGCTAACAAAGGCTATATATGGTTGATATATCCTCCCTTGCACCTTAACTATGTTAAACAAACCTAAGATCATCAAAACAAAACAAGATTCTAAGAAGTTACTATTCATAGCACTATTCATCATCAACTTTGAATCCATTTTTGATCATGTTATGATCCATGGATGAAGCTAAGATTAGAGATTTACCTTGGATATTGGAAGGGGGTGATTTAGAGCCCAAGATCAAGAATTATGGATGAGTGGAAGTAGGAGCAAAAATCTTAAGGGTTTGAAGAAGAAGAAGTGCCGAATGGTCTTGTTCTTCCTTGAACACTTTTCTTTGTTTTGTTTTGCTTGATTTATTTTCTTTTCTTTTGGTTTAATTACACCTAATAATTTTCTGATCTATTTGTGTGGTTAGAAACAAGCTTTGTCACCAATGACAAGGCAAAAAGAACTTGTGGTGTGGGTGAAAGTGGTGACAAGGTGGTGATTCATCACCTTGTCATCACCTTGTCATGCCTATGTCATCCACTTGCATCATGCTTATGTCATCTTTTGCATCCTCAATTCTTTTATATATTGCACTTGATGATCTCATAAAATACTCCTCCTTTTGTTAGGGTTTAATCCATAATTTATTACGCTTTTGTTTCGCGATAGTTTCCAGTGGTTCTAAAGACGTTTCTTTGCACCAAAGCTAGGGTACATCCTTTATCCTTCCATTACCTTTGTCTAATATATATTCTTAGGTTTCTCATCTTGGTTTAAGATATGATCATGGATTTCTCATTCCATATACTTTCTCAAAACGATCAAATCAATACTTCAGTGATTGTCCAGTGAATAGTGATTTAAAACTCGAATGGGAATCCTCTGATTCTGATTGCATTTGCAGTCACTCATTTTCCTTATACCTCAATAATATGACTTCGAAACATTCATTCCATGTCACCTACATAGGGTGGTCTGAAAAACTTTTTCCTCAGAAATTTTAATATTCATCAGTAGAATTTACTATTCATCAATAGAATTTACTATTCATCAAGGTTTTAAATATTACAAAAATTTGGGATATTACAAATAAGGATTTTGATCTGATAGCCACATCACTCAGTGGTAACATGATGGCCATAGATAAAAGGAGAATTGACTTCTTCTACCTGTAAAGGATGGTAGAGTTGCTGGAGAGCTATGACAATGTTCCAGAGTCTGTCATGGAACATATTCAGAAATATCAGGCTGATAGGGATGCTGAATTCTATCAGAAATTTGGCTACAATTTTGCAGATTTTGATGATGCTGATATTCTCACTGATCTACCACCTTCTCCTATTCCATACCACTGGAACTATGAATTTGATGATTTTCCCATACCAGAAGGGGAAACCATACCAACTCAGGAAGAGCAACCCATGCCAAGCCAAGGACCTGACTCTTCTCAATATGCTCAATATCAGTCAGAACTTGATAAGAAGGAAGCTGAACTCCTGGAAAGATGCAAGACTGCCAACAAGGCAGAAAGTGAAGCTCCAAATTATCAAACATGTATGCTGGAAAATCCTTTAAGAATCAAGCACCTAAGAGAGGAAATCTATGTTTGCAGCTTGCACAAGCTGAAAACAACTATTCTGAAGGATTTGCAGTATATGGTAGCTGGATCAATTCATCCATTGGAGCAGATTTGTTCTGATGAGATAGAGGAAATATTGGAAAGGAGAAAAGGGGAAAACTCAAAGCTGGACAAGCAAAGGAGGATGTCTCTCAATGTTTATCCTGGAAGCAGATTCAAGCTCATTCATGAAGAACTCCACTTCAGAAGCTATCCATTTGATCAAGAGCAATGGTTGAATCTCAGGGATGCTAGTTCTCTTATTTCTCCTACTATCAAGAAGATTATTGAAGAAATAGAAGATGCTGCAGTCACTCCTGCTGAAATCTCTCTTGTAGAAGGTCTAAGAGGATGCTTGGTAGAAGCTCTCAGAAGAGAGGATGAAACAAGACAGAAGAGGAAATCTCAAGCTAAGTAAACATTCTTAATCCATTCTGATCTTGTTAGTTAAGTTGTCAACATATATTGTAAATTTGTTGTTATTTTCCATAAAAACAAATTGGGGGAGATTGTTGGGATTTATGGGTGATAGCATAGGAACAACTTAACTTTGTATATACTTAATTTTTAATTAAGTAGAACATAATATCACAGCCAAAGTATGTTCTTGTAATCAGTATGCAATGTTACTTTAATTGTGTAATTTGGAAGAAGTTCACTTTCTGTGTTCAAGCCTCAAAGAATGCATATTAGATGACAGCATGAATAAAGGTTACTGTCATAAGCATTGACAGTAAGATTACAAGAAGACAGAATGTTGCGAGTCACGATAGCGTATTCACTCTGACAGCAACATTGGCGGAAGACTACGCGATAGCAACTTTAGCCCTCGACAGCAAGTTTGGAAACCTCGACAGCACACTGTGCGAGGAACTCATATTGTCACCAAAAGAACATTCTTGTGACAGCAAGCTTTGCGGCAAAAGTAACTGTCTCGAGAAAGATCTTTGTTCTAGATATCTTTCTCAGTCAAATCCCGTGACAGTTTCAATGTTCAAGAAACAGGCGTGTTGCAGTATCCCTAAGCTGCACCAAGTCTGCAAGACTATGACAGAAGCTTCAAGCACTGCAAACAAAAGCGAATCAATTCAAGAGCAAGGTCAAGTCTCTATTTGTTGAATTGTTTTAGCTGGAAATAGAATGAATCTAGGTTGCTTTCTTTGTAATGTATATCTGACATTGTTAGCAATTTAGGAAAGTCACATGGGTAGACACTTTGTAAGAAGCTGCCACTTGATAATGACAGTAGCTTCACAGACCCGTGTTGATAGTGATAGGATTAGTTTTATACTTAGACTATCAATTCATTCTGGGTAAGCAACGAAGACAAGCAAGTGTCTTGAAGAAAACCGAAGCTCAAGATTTCTCTCTTGAGGTTGTAGCAACCCTTTGCAAAATAAATAAAAACATTTATTTTGTGAATCCTGTCTTTAGATCATACTGTTTGTGAATGCATATATCTTATTGATAAAATTAAATCTTAGTTTTGGTTGTTGAAATTAAGATTGAATTTTATCAGGATTGCATTCAACCCCCCCCCCCCCCCCCCTTTTGCAATACACGAGGACCAACAGTATGTTCTACTTAATTAAAAAATAAGTACATACAAGGTTAAGTTGTTTCTATGCTATCACCCATAAATCCCAACAATCTCCCCTAATTTGTTTTTATGGATAATAACAACAAATTTACAATATATGCTGACAACTTAACTAACAAGATCAGAATGGATTAAGAATTTTTACTTAGCTTGAGATTTCCTCTTCTGTCTTGCTACATCCTCTCTTTTGAGAGCTTCTACCAAGCAGCCTCTTAGACCTTCTACAAGAGAGATTTCAGTAGGAGTGACTGCATCATCTTCTATTTCTTCAATGATCTTCTTGATAGTAGGAGAGACAAAAGAACTAGCATCCCTGAGATTCATCCATTGCTCTTGATCAAATGGATAGCTTCTGAAGTGGAGTTCTTCATGAATGAGCTTGAATCTACTTCCAGGATAAGCATTGAGAGACATCCTCCTTTGTTTGTCCAGCTTTGAACTTTCTCCTTTTCTCCTTTCCAATATTTTCTCTATCTCATCAGAACAAATCTGCTCCAACGGATGAATTGATCCAGCTACCATATACTGTAAATCCTTCAGAATAGTTGTTTTTAGCTTGTGCAAGCTGCAAACGTAGATTTCTTCTTTTAGGTACTTGATTCTTAAGGGATTTTCCAGCATACATGTTTGATAATTTGGAGCTTCACTTTCTGCCTTGTTGGCAGTCTTGCATCTTTCCAGGAGTTCAGCTTCCTTCTTATCAAGTTCTGACTGATATTGAGAATATTGAGAAGAGTCAGGTCTTTTGCTTGGCTTGGGTTGCCCTTCCTAAGTTGGTTGGGTTTGCCCTTCTTCTGTGGGTAAATCATCAAACTCATAGTACCAGTGATATGGTATAGGAGAAGCTGGTAGATCAGTTAGAATATCAGCACCATCAAAATCTACAAAATTGTAGCCATATTTCTGATAGAACTCGGCATCCCTATCAGCCAGATATTTCAGAATATGTTCCATGATAGACTCTGGGACATTATCATAGCTCTCCAGCAACTCTACCATTCTTTCCAGGTAGAAGTAGTCAATTCTCCTTTTATCTATGGTTGACATGCTACCACTGATTGATGTGGCTTCCAGATAGAAGTCATTATTAACCTTGGCAGATCTTGATTCTTCCCACCACAGAATGTACTCAGTGACCTCTTGATTTGCATCCAGCTTAATCTCAACACTCTTGATTTCTTTAGATTGCATCTGTTGTATCTTAAGACTGTTAGGAGGTTCTGATTGAATTGGCTTCCTGAGATTTCTGCCAAATCCAGTGGCCTTTTCCTTTCCTGAGTACTTGTGCTTTCCTTTAGGTTTCTGTCTAGAAAACCATGCTTTTGCTTTAGCTTTCAGTCTTTTGGGCTTGACAATAGCTTTGGCTTCATCCTTGACAGAACCTTCCTTGACAGTACCTTTGTCGACAGTATCTTCCATGACAGCATCTTCTATGACAGTTTCCGTGTCGACAGTATCTTTGGTGACAGCATCTTTTTCTGCATTTATGCAGTCAATAGCACATCTAAGAATGCTTGCCTTCAAAGCTTCCAGTATTCTTGGCTCCTCTTCATCTGTTGCATCAGCATCTTTCTTTTCTTGAGTAGGAGTTTCTGCATTGCCTTCATTCTGAGATTGAATACCAGTATTCCCAGAATTACTTCCACCAGCATTACCTACATTTCCAGAAGCTTCACCACCTCCAATCTCATCATCATCATCATCTTGAAGAGGAATATCATAGAGGCAGCTTCCACCTTGATCAGCTCTTTTGGCATTGGCTCTAGTGATTAGTTCCTTCACTCTAGCTTTCACTGCCTTGTCTCTCAACACCAGTATTTTGTAGATCTCTTGAACAGCATAGACTCTTCCTGGATTGGCATTTGAGCTAAGTATTCCATTTAACACTTTCAGAATTGTCTCAGTTTGCATCCTGGATGGACTGATCAAATTCATGTAGCTGTTCCTTCTTGTGCCATCCTTTGTAGTAGATCTGTAGAAAACACATGGTGGATCTGTGTAGACTTCAGGTAGCTTCTGTGTGATCATGTTCTGGATTTGCATATTCAATATTTCATTGAATGGTGTTTGAGTTGCCTTGATCTTTCCCTTCATAGCACTCAACACCTTTGCTGACGAATGCCCTTGCAGCCTTCATGGTCGTGCTCAATCGACTTTTCAAGAAAGTATTTGGATAAGTATGTCATAGTGACATTGGCAATATTTAGGTTTACCTCAAAGACCGAGGAAGAACATGCAGAACATTTGAGGATCGTGTTAGGAGCACTGAGGAGAGAAAAGTTATATGCCAAGTTCTCAAAGTGTGAGCTTTGGCTAAGGGAAGTACAATTTTAGGACATATGGTCAGCAGTGAAGAGGTGCTAGTTGACCCCCTAAGATAAAAGTTGTTTCGAATTGGGAAAGACCAACCACACCAACCGAGGTGAGTAATTTTGTGGATGTAGTCGGATATTACCGAAGATGTGTACAAGATTTTGCTACGATAGCAGCCCCACTGACTCGACTTACTCGAAAGACTGAAAAGTTGAATGAATCGAGAAATGTGAGAAAATTTCCAGGGATCATAAGGTATATTTCACCAAGTTGGGATTCCAAATGTTCAAGAAATGAAAGATGCTAAACCTTCGGAATGACTAATAGAAGAACTGAAAGGATGAAGTTTGAAGTCACGAGAACGCAAAGGATTATTTAAAGGTCCTGAATGAGCCAGAACGAATTAAGGAATAAAGATATGTCATAAAGAGACAGCTACACCGAGAGTACAAAAAGGTAAAGAAAGTTAAGGAAATGTTATAAGTGGTCGGATAAATAAAAGGACTTATCGATTGATAAACAAATATTGGATCTGTCAGAAAATGAAGGCAGAACAAAGACCTAGTTGACTATCACAGTTAATAGAGATTCCTGATTAGGAATGTAATTTTAATATAATGGATTATGTGATAGGATCAACAAGAATCGAGTCGGACTATGACGTCAATTGAGCTATAATTGATGGATCAAATGAGTCTACTCATATTTTGTTATCAGCAAGAGATCGTTAACCGAAGAGTTACGAAAGAGATAGTTGGGTGATGTGGAGTTCCAGTCACCATCGTGTCAGATAAGAACCAATGATTGAACTCCCGATTCGGGAGGAGTATTCCAAACATGTTTGGCAACGAGATTGAGTGCGATTACTACGTAGGATCCGTAGACCGACGGACCGACCGAAAGAAACATTTCAGACAACCGAAGTTACGGTAAGTGTTGTACCGTCGATTGCAAGAATAATCGAATGTTAATAGAAAATGGGTGTATATGAACATAACCAGAATTGGCTTATATAAAGCGTCCGGTAGATGTCACAGACCGGAATGAGAGAGTGTTGTAATGAAACCAGAGAGTTGAAGAGTCAACCTGGGAACTGGAGATTTCTATATTGAAAGAGTAACATCAGCTATTTTCTTAGATTCCGGGACGGAATCATTTTAAGGAGGGGAGACTGTAATAACCCCAAATTTTGGACTTAGTTAATTTTTTTTTATTTGATGAATAGTAAAATCCTGATGAATAGTAAATTTCTGAGCCGAAAAAGATTTTCAGACCACCCTATATACGGGGCGATATAATAAACTTTCAAAGTCGTATTAGTGATATGCGATGTAAATGAAGGAATGCAAAAGCTGTCAGAATCAGAAAAATAGCATTTCTGTTTTCTCCGAAATTTCACCAATAACGGACGGATTAATGATTATTTCAATATATTGGAGGATTTAAATTATTAATTCCATGGATATGGATTTAATAAAAAATTAGAGATATTAAGAGTGATTGCGGTAAACTACTTCGATAGAACCCTTAAGAAATCCCTGCGAACGTTCATCAAGATTAAGCCGTAACCGAACAACGAGACACGAATCGATTTAAATACGAGATTAAGCGGTGACGGAACAACGCGACATTTACAGGATTAAGTATAGACATGGAAGTAAAATGTAACAAGATAAACACAAGGAATGCAACAATTGGATCATCCGTGTGAAATAAAACGAACCAGTAAAGCTACTTTATCTCTAGACTCATGCATGTCCGACATGTGTCCTATGACTAAGCAACAAAGGCAATGACTCACCAATTTTTAATACAAAATATCTCAAAAGTAACCAAGGAAGAAAAAAGAAAACTCTCCCCCATTTCTTCAACAATCTGCTCAGCTTGCACAAGGAGAAGAGAAAAATTCATAACTCCAAATCTACTTGTCCTAAAATCACCAAATTTTAACCATAGCTTCTCCACTCCATGGGTAACATTCGTTCAAAATTTCATGGTCAACAAAGGAGTGTAGTCTAGCCAAATCCCTTCCCCAAGTTAGAGAACCCAAACTGTCCAGTTTCTGTCCAGCGGAAAGATGGGGCTCAAAACCCTAGCTAGGAAGCTTAGAATTTGGCGATCTATAACTCAAAAGAAATCTGATGAAGAGCACAAGGTCTGGTAAAAATCTTAGCACCGAACTCTTATTTTTCGATTTATTATGGAGTTTACAAGATGAGGATGAATAGTAACTTTTCATGATTCTTGATTTTGTTTCTTAAGGATTAAGCTTGTTAAGGTTTATTCAAAGCTCAAGGAAGGATTATAAGCCATTGTTAGTGTATATGAAGCATCAAGGAAGGTATAAACTCTTGAAATCCTTAGTTATAAATCGAATTATATGATGAGTTTTGAGTTAGTTTATGTTAGTATGGTTATAAGGATGGATGATTGGTTTTGGTGGATGATTGTTGTGGTTTTGAGGATAAACAAGTAGATGTTGGTTTTGACTATGGTTGATGATGATTGTGGATTAGTATTGATGTTGATGAATTGACTTGAAGTTTTGGTTGGATTGATCTTGTAAGTTTATGATTAAACTTTGGAATCGTTAAAACATAGTCGTTATAATGCCTGATTTTCCTTAGCCTTGTTTTGTTTGTGATGTTCGAACATAATACCTTCTTTCCAAGGTCACCACTGCCTAGTATAGTGTAGGTCTTGTTTCGAGGTTCGTTTTGGTGCGAAGATCATGTGAATCCGATTTACGGTTTAGGAGAAACGAGTGTTTTAGTAAAGGATGTTTCGCGAGACCAAACGATACCACTTAGTCAACTTTGAGGCTATGATCGAACCACTTAGAGTTCATAATAAAATGTGAAACTTTGTGATAACATGCGAGGTATGTTTAGGAAGACCCTTGAGAAGATTTCGTGTTAAAAGGATTATATTTCAATTTTAGAAAAATGCGTGAGCAAGCATGCTCGAGTAGAAGTTCTTAAGAAGTTAATTTGGAAATGGACTTGTACTTGAGTTAGTATATACCTAGTATGGTGAAAGCGTTTAAGTTATTAATCTTGAACCTTGTCTTGATTCTAGATTACTGGACCAACCTGAGACTTATTGCTACTTCGGGATTTCCAGGCAAGTTTTCTCATTCCATGCTTTATTTTAAGTTATAATATTCTGATGATGCATATGGTATTATGCATGCTTTCAAACCTCACGTCGTATATAGATGTGATGGTATAAAATTGTTGAGATGAAATATATGCATATGATAGATGCATGCGAGTTTCTAAATCTATACTTTGAAGTATTGACTATATACTACTGCTTTTGGCCATGTATAAACTTGGACAGTTTTACGATATATCTTATTTCTTGTTGAAATGGATTTGACCTTTGGATTATATAAAATCTTTTGAGTTAAGTAGTTATGAACCGGTTTTCCTGGTAGCTCTAAATATAAGAGCATATTCATTGTTTTCGACTCTAAATCGGGAGTCGGTATTTTGAGATATGTAGATAGCCGTGGAAACCCGGAGGGATACCATCGGCAGAATACTATGTATTTTGAGGATTGTTATTCGAAGGTGATATCATTTGGAGAATGATATTTGCTTACTATATCTTTCAAGGAATGTTATTTGAGTATTATCTCAGTCGAGAAATACTATTTGAATATTATTTCAGTTATATATGCTAATGAAAGGCATAGCGGTTTTCGAAAGTATATTGTGATACTTGCTTTATGATTATTTATTTAATGAATATTATTTTGGAATATTCATTAGTCTTTATTTATTTAATGAATATTATTTTGTAATATTAATTAAGGCTTATTTATTTAATGAATATTATTTTGAATATTCATTTGAGATTTATTAAGTTAATGAATATTATGTTGAATATTCATTTAATCCTTATTTATTTAATGAATATTATTTCTGAATATTCATTTGAGGTTTATTTATTTAATGAATATTATTTCCGAATATTCATTCGAGGTTTATATTATCTTGAATATTCATTCGGGGTTTATTAGTTAATGAATATTATTTTAAATATTCATTTAATCTTTATTTATTTAATGAATATTATCTTTTAAAATCCATTTAATCTTTATTTACTTAATGAATATTATTTTTGAATATTCATTTGAAGGGTTACTTATTTAATAAATGTTATCAATTATTTTAAATCAAAAAGAGGTTCCCAAAACAATGTTTTCCATTTAAATCCGTCTTTTAAGAGGATTTAAATGCTCGCTCAACCATCAAAAATATGGGAAACCTGATTTAAGTGTTGGCTACTCTTTTTAAACTCTCGAACTCAAAAACTGTCAGGGGACAGATATTTTCTCGGAGTAATTTAATTGCTGCCAGTCGAATATTGTGTTACCACCTCAACGCTAGAGGGGTAAATTCCTGGAACAAGTCGATATCCATTAACAAGCATCGCTTGAGAAATATTGGAGAGTCTTCCTTTCCAACCTAGATATAACTACTTAGTGGAGTCGTATCAACAAGTATTACACTTGGGGAAAGGAGGACGATCTTTACGTTTCAGAGTCATGGATTTAATCTGAACTAGGAGCAAATGTAAGAGGTCGAGTCACGCCGATCCATCATTTTATTGCCCCAAATGGGACGGGGAGATCCAGAAAGGCAGTAGACAAATGTCAGGCTGTCGTGTTCTTCCATCTACATGTAGTAAACCTTTTTTAGTTGTACAACCTGCTACTGATCATAGTAAGGTTGGGCAACTAGCGCGGAGATTACTCCAGTATTAGTTCATCATCCAAGGTGGATAATTCTGCAACATGTATTGAAAGGGACTAAGGGTCTCCCCCTTAGTATAGGTTTACCGATCATGTTGGCAGAGGGTCGAAAAGTGTTTGACAAAAAAATGAAGTTACAATAAATCCTTGCAATTTCATCTTTTATTTCATGAGATATGACTCTGATAAAACCTGATTAAGGATATATATGCATAAGTGGATTTTGGGTTACGGAAACATTTTATTAATTTTCCTCGTAACTTCATCATTTATATTATACTAGTTTCTTATCCGTTTAAGGCATAGCCTGTGGCTACAAAGATATTTTCGAACTGTATATATGTTGAGAAGGTAATTAAGATATACAGTATATTGAACTGTATAGTATTTTGAATCAATGGATAGGCTTTAAGCCTTGATTCCAATATTTGATATCTATTTTAAAAAGATATGTTTTAAGTCTTGGTTGATCATACTGATACCAAGGATTTCCAAATGATTACGAAGAGTATATGAGTATGATTATAAGTCATACGGTATTTTAAACGGTATACTATTTTGGGGTTAGACCCTAGTAATGATAAAAGCTTTGATCCCATATGGATTATCTCCCTAAAAGGTTTAAAGAGTAAAACTGGGATAGATTTCTTGCTGAGCACTATTAGCTCATTCTTGCTTTATTAAATATTTCAGCATGAGGAAAACATTGCCGAATCTACCTTGTGTTACGAGAGCAGGGGAATGGAGAGACCACCCTGGAGTTAGTTGATGCAGGATGGATACTGTCAGTGTGAGCAGAATGGTTGCAGCTTGGATTAGTGAGAATTATTTTGAGTGGGTTTGTATTTCTAAACCTTGTATAGAATTGTGAGGTCCTGGATAGTACATTTGGGTTGTAATAACAGATGTTGATTGTTGCCGCTCATTTCCAAGGCTATAACTTGTGTGTGTGTGCGTAAGTGATTGGGGTCTTTGGAGTTGTACTATGAGAATGTTGTAAGTAATGCAGGTATTGTATCATTGATGGAGCGTGACAACCCAGATTCCTGACCCCGGATCTGGGGGTGTTACAGAAATGGTATCAGAGCGTTAAGTTATAAACTTGGATATGAGAGTGTTAAGAGTTATATCGAAGTAAGAGAATGACGAGAGGACTCATATAGAGTTCGTTAAGTGGACTACCGAAAGTAGTGTCACTGAGGATGTTAAGATTAAAGAGTTTAGTTGAGGACTTATCGGAGGACCGACAGGACCGTTGAAGATCATCATAATGATGAGAAGGGCGTTTAGAATTGTACACGGATTATCAAAAACATTAAGATAAGACGCGAAGCAGAGTCTCGGTTGCAGTTGGGGTAAGGTCGGAATGGCCAATACCAATGGATAACTTGACTTAGTCAGAACCTAAGTGTTTGAAGTTCATCGTAGTTTGCCACGAGAAGGCAGCGCATGTGAAGATTGAGATGTTTACAGTCCTTTACGCGATCTGAATTACTAAATTGCATGGACCAGTTAGGGCATTATCTTGTGTATGAGGTCCAAGCCTTGAGAACAACGATTCCACAAGAGTTGGTGTCTTTTCCGTCGATGGGTATTTTGCTACCTAAAGAGGAGACTGTTGCGTACGTGTAGTACCAGAACGTTATCGTGAGACGAACGTGCTAAATCGCATCGCGAGTACATTTCGTGCGATGGGCCATAATGGCTCAACTCAGAAATCAAAGATATGAAGAATGAATAGCGTGATTCTGATAAAGACACGTATGGTTGCAACGAGCAATGCGACAATCTCAGGACCTACGAGGAATGAGACCTATGGTGGCCTGGGGTTGGATTCGTTCGATACGATTAGTGTTAATAAATTACATATACGTTAATCGACCTTCATCTTTTGAGGATGTGTTGATACGGCCGTAAGGGGCTCAATCTCGGGACGATTATCATGGAATGACAAATATGTTCGAACTCCCGACCTATTTAAGGACTTGTACGATTTTGAGGTACCGTTGGTTAGTACCATAAGCCATAAAGGCAGAAAGATAAGATCATCCTCGTGCGGGTGGTGTTAGAAATTATGATGACCATTGACTTTTTGGTATCTACTTGCTGGTACACTCCTCAATCTAAAACTGTTCATGCCCGTGTTACCTTGAATAATTCATGTCAGGTAAACTTTCTAGTTTCCTACTTCAACTTGGGATACAACCAACAACCATTATGTTCAGTTTATTCATTTTCTTTCCTCCACTCATTACCTTAAGGGTTAAATACGCAGAATTAAGCTACCATTACTCACCGGAGTGTTTTGTTCATGTTCCAGGACGACCTGAAGAAGGAACCATTATTCATCTATCCTTCCAGGTCTATAATTTATTTCGTATTCTTTCAATTATCTAAGGAATGTTCAATTAATGCTTCCTCAATTATTTGACGAATATTCTTTAACGATTATTTTGATATTCGATTTCTTTTTTTCATACTTGGACTCCTCAGTTGATTTCATAAATATCAAGCTATGTGTCTAAAACATGGATGATATATATTTCATAGATTACTCGGGAATTCTTTTCTCCTATTAAGGAGAGATTTGCACATCAGACGTTGAAATCGTAGAAAGGATATCAATTTGATATTGATATTCCGAATTCAATTCTATTGGAAAATTTGATAAATTTTATGTACGGAGACGCCTTTGGGTGGACCGTTTCATTGATGAGAAATGATTGGTGGGAGGTTATCGATTGTTCCGATACCAAGAATTTCCTATTCATACCATATATTTTATTCAAGGGTTATAATTACCTTGTTCATCCTAAACTTATTTACCTTTCTTTTCAATTCATTATGCAAGTAGTCAAAATGTTGTTTTCTTTCTTTCTTTGGCTACAATGTCGAGATTTTGTACTCGTAGATTGAATCTGGCTAATTATATGTGCCATGATGAGTGACTAGTTAATTGTTCTAACTAGTTGAAATTTTAATGATATGATGAAAATCTAGATAATTATCCTAGCTAGATGTTGCGTCCCAAACTAATCGAACTAGCAAATTTTGTTCCGCTAGTTGTTAAAATTTTCTTGAAATGAACTAGTTATTGTTTCACTAAGTTCAACTTTCGGTCAAATTTATATAAGTGAATTCACGATGCATTTTGTATGTAGTGAAGTATGATGAGAAAATTTTCAAACGATAATTTGATTGAGACCTAACCAGGTCGCCCCCTCAGCGAGAATTTTTACGAAGTTTTTTTTTATATAAATATATAAAGCATTCTGTTGCTTGAAGTATTCTTGGTACCATGCAAGTATTTTCCTTAGTATTTGGAAAAAGAGAGTGTTGAAGCTTAGAGCTAAAACAAATGAGTACGACAAATTATGAATCGAAGTTTACGGAAATTGCCAAGGTTTGTTTCGCATGATGCGAATTCAGAATAACGAAGTGTTCGAAACGACTGATTATGTTACCTTGGTTAATGAAACGACTATGATAGAAATGGAAGCAAAAGGGGATGAGAAAGAAATGGGAATAAATAAAATAGAGTATGAAACGCGAATAGGTTGAGAAAAAAAGGAAGTAAGAATTCAGATTATCGGACGAGCAAACGTTTGATCTCCAAGGATATGAAACACATTTGGCCTACGTGATAGATACGAAACGGGAAGCACCTAGTATGCGGAATATCCCTGTTATCAACGAATTCGAGGATGTATTTCCAGAAGATCTCCCAGGGTTACCACCCGATAGAGGAATAAAGTTTGCTATAGAATTAGCTCCAAGAACGGCGCCAGTTTCGAAGGCCCCGTACCGACTAGCTCCAGTCGAGATGAAGAAATTAGTCGCTCAATTGTAGAAATTGTTAGGGGAAGGAATGATAAGACCAAGTGCGTCACCGTGGGATGCACCCGTGTTATTGATGAAGAAAAAGGACGACAGCATGAGGCTGTGCATAGCATATCGAGAGCTAAATAGGCTAACTATTAAGAATGAATACCCCTGCCAATAATCGGTGATTTGTTCGATCGGTTGCATGGTGCAGTTAAATTCTCGAATATTGATTGAGAACTGGATACCACCAATTGAATATTAAACCCGAGGACGTACCCAAGACTGCGTTTCGCACCAAGTATGGACACTACGAGTTTTTAGTAATGTCGTTTGGGCTGACGAATGCCCTTGCAGCCTTCATGGACGTGCTCAATCGACTTTTCAAGAAAGTATTTGGATAAGTATGTCATAGTGACATCGGCAATATTTAGGTTTACCTCAAAGACCGAGGAAGAACATGCAGAACATTTGAGGATCGTGTTAGGAGCACTGAGGAGAGAAAAGTTATATGCCAAGTTCTCAAAGTGTGAGCTTTGGCTAAGGGAAGTACAATTTTAGGACATATGGTCAGCAGTGAAGAGGTGCTAGTTGACCCCCTAAGATAAAAGTTGTTTCGAATTGGGAAAGACCAACCACACCAACCGAGGTGAGTAATTTTGTGGATGTAGTCGGATATTACCGAAGATGTGTACAAGATTTTGCTACGATAGCAGCCCCACTGACTCGACTTACTCGAAAGACTGAAAAGTTGAATGGATCGAGAAATGTGAGAAAATTTCCAGGGATCATAAGGTATATTTCACCAAGTTGGGATTCCAAATGTTCAAGAAATGAAAGATGCTAAACCTTCGGAATGACTAATAAGAAGAACTGAAAGGATGAAGTTTGAAGTCACGAGAACGCAAAGGATTATTTAAAGGTCCTGAATGAGCCAGAACGAATTAAGGAATAAAGATCTGTCATAAAGAGACAGCTACACCGAGAGTACAAAAAGGTAAAGAAAGTTAAGGAAATGTTATAAGTGGTCGGATAAATAAAAGGACTTATCGATTGATAAACAAATATTGGATATGTCAGAAAATGAAGGCAGAACAAAGACCTAGTTGACTATCACAGTTAATAGAGATTCCTGATTAGGAATGTAATTTTAATATAATGGATTATGTGATAGGATCAACAAGAATCGAGTCGGACTATGACGTCAATTGAGCTATAATTGATGGAACAAATGAGTCTACTCATATTTTGTTATCAGCAAGAGATCGTTAACCGAAGAGTTACGAAAGAGATAGTTGGGTGATGTGGAGTTCCAGTCACCATCGTGTCAGATAAGAACCAATGATTGAACTCCCGATTCGGGAGGAGTTTTCCAAACATATTTGGCAACGAGATTGAGTGCGATTACTACGTAGGATCCGTAGACCGACGGACCGACCGAAAGAAACATTTCAGACAACCGAAGTTACGGTAAGTGTTGTACCGTCGATTGCAAGAATAATCGAATGTTGATAGAAAATGGGTGTATATGAACATAACCAGAATTGGCTTATATAAAGCGTCCGGTAGATGTCACAGACCGGAATGAGAGAGTGTTGTAATGAAATCAGAGAGTTGAAGAGTCAACCTGGGAACTGGAGATTTCTATATTGAAAGAGTAACATCGGCTATTTTCTTAGATTCCGGGACGGAATCATTTTAAGGAGGGGAGACTGTAATAACCCCAAATTTTGGACTTAGTTAATTTTTTTTTATTTGATGAATAGTAAAATCCTGATGAATAGTAAATTTCTGAGCCGAAAAAGATTTTCAGACCACCCTATATACGGGGCGATATAATAAACTTTCAAAGTCGTATTAGTGATATGCGATGTAAATGAAGGAATGCAAAAGCTGTCAGAATCAGAAAAATAGCATTTCTGTTTTCTCCGAAATTTCACCAATAACGGACGGATTAATGATTATTTCAATATATTGGAGGATTTAAATTATTAATTCCATGGATATGGATTTAATAAAAGAATTAGAGATATTAAGAGCGATTGCGGTAAACTACTTCGATAGAACCCTTAAGAAATCTCTGCGAACGTTCATCAAGATTAAGCCGTAACCGAACAACGAGACACGAATCGATTTAAATACGAGATTAAGCGGTGACGGAACAACGCGACATTTACAGGATTAAGTATAGACATGGAAGTAACATGTAACAAGATAAACACAAGGAATGCAACAATTGGATCATCCGTGTGAAATAAAACGAACCAGTAAAGCTACTTTATCTCTAGACTCATGCATGTCCAACATGTGTCCTATGACTAAGCAACAAAGTCAATGACTCACCACTTTTTAATATAAAATATCTCAAAAGTAACCAAGGAAGAAAAAAGAAAACTCTCCCCCATTTCTTCAACAATCTGCTCAGCTTGCACAAGGAGAAGAGAAAAATTCATAACTCCAAATCTACTTGTCCTAAAATCACCAAATTTTAACCATAGCTTCTCCACTCCATGGGTAACATTCGTTCAAAATTTCATGGTCAACAAAGGAGTGTAGCCTAGCCAAATCCCTTCCCCAAGTTGGAGAACCCAAACTGTCCAGTTTCTGTCCAGCGGAAAGATGGGGCTCAAAACCCAAGCTAGGAAGCTTAGAATTTGGCGATATATAACTCAAAAGAAAGCTGATGAAGAGCAAAAGGTCTGGTAAAATTCTTAGCACCGAAATCTTATTTTTAGATTTATTATGGATTTTACAAGATGAGGATGAATAGTAACTTTTCATGATTCTTGATTTTGTTTCTTAAGGATTAAGCTTGTTAAGGTTTGTTCAAAGCTCAAGGAAGGATTATAAGCCATTGTTAGTGTATATGAAGCATCAAGGAAGGTATAAACTCTTGAAACCCTTAGTTATAAATCGAATTATATGATGAGTTTTGAGTTAGTTTATGTTAGTATGGTTATAAGGATGGATGATTGGTTTTGGTGGATGATTGTTGTGGTTTTGAGGATAAACAAGTAGATGTTGGTTTTGACTATGGTTGATGATGATTGTGGATTAGTATTGATGTTGATGAATTGACTTGAAGTTTTGGTTGGATTGATCTTGTAAGTTTATGATTAAACTTTGGAATCGTTAAAACATAGTCGTTATAATGCCCGATTTTCCTTAGCCTTGTTTTGTTTGTGATTTTCGAAAATAATACCTTCTGTCCAAGGTCACCACTGCCTATTATAGTGTAGGTCTTGTTTCGAGGTTCGTTTTAGTGCGAAGATCATGTGAATCCGATTTACGGTTTAGGAGAAACGAGTGTTTTAGTAAAGGATGTTTCGCGAGACCAAACGATACCACTTAGTCAACTTTGAGGCTATGATCGAACCACTTAGAGGTCATAATAAAATGTGAAACTTTGTGATAACATGCGATGTATGTTTAGGAAGACCCTCGAGAAGATTTCGTGTTAAAAGGATTATATTTCAATTTTATAAAAATGCGTGAGCAAGCATGCTCGAGTAGAAGTTCTTAAGGAGTTAATTTGGAAATGGACTTGTACTTGAGTTAGTATATACCTAGTATGGTGAAAGCGTTTAAGTTATTAATCTTGAACCTTGTCTTGATTCTAGATTACTGGACCAACCTGAGACTTATTGCTACTTCGGGATTTTCAGGCAAGTTTTCTCATTCCATGCTTTATTTTAAGTTATAATATTCTGATGATGCATATGGTATTATGCATGCTTTCAAACCTCACGTCGTATATAGATGTGATGGTATAAAATTGTTGAGATGAAATATATGCATATGATAGATGCATGCGAGTTTCTAAATCTATACTTTGAAGTATTGACTATATACTACTGCTTTTGGCCATGTATAAACTTGGACAGTTTTACGATATATCTTATTTCTTGTTGAAATGGATTTGACCTTTGGATTATATAAAATCTTTTGATTTAAGTAGTTATGAACCGGTTTACCTGGTAGCTCTAAATATAAGAGCATATTCATTGTTTTCGACTCTAAATCGGGAGTCGGTATTTTGAGATATGTAGATAGTCGTGAAAACCCGGAGGGATACCATCGGCAGAATACTATGTATTTTGAGGATTGTTATTCGAAGGTGATATCATTCGGAGAATGATATTTGCTTACTATATCTTTCAAGGAATGTTATTTGAGTATTATCTCAGTCGAGAAATACTATTTGAATATTATTTCAGTTATATATGCTAATGAAAGGCATAGCGGTTTTCGAAAGTATATTGTGATACTTGCTTTTATGATTATTTATTTAATGAATATTATTTTGGAATATTCATTAGTCTTTATTTATTTAATGAATATTATTTTGTAATATTCATTTAAGGCTTATTTATTTAATGAATATTATTTTGAATATTCATTTGAGATTTATTAAGTTAATGAATATTATGTTGAATATTCATTTAATCCTTATTTATTTAATGAATATTATTTCTGAATATTCATTTGAGGTTTATTTATTTAATGAATATTATTTCCGAATATTCATTCGAGGTTTATATTATCTTGAATATTCATTCGGGGTTTATTAGTTAATGAATATTATTTTAAATATTCATTTAATCCTTATTTATTTAATGAATATTATCTTTTAAAATCCATTTAATCTTTATTTACTTAATGAATATTATTTTCGAATATTCATTTGAAGGGTTACTTATTTAATAAATGTTATCAATTATTTTAAATCAAAAAGAGGTTCCCAAAACAATGTTTTCCATTTAAATCCGTCTTTTAAGAGGATTTAAATGCTCGCTCAACCATCAAAAATATGGGAAACCTGATTTAAGTGTTGGCTACTCTTTTTAAACTCTCGAACTCAAAAACTGTCAGGGGACAGATATTTTCTCGGAGCAATTTAATTGCTGCCAGTCGAATATTGTGTTACCACCTCAACGCTAGAGGGGTAAATTCCTGGAACAAGTCGATATCCATTAACAAGCATCGCTTGGGAAATATTGGAGAGTCTTCCTTTCCAACCTAGATATAACTACTTAGTGGAGTCGTATCAACAAGTATTACACTTGGGGAAAGGAGGACGATCTTTACGTTTCAGAGTCATGGATTTAATCTGAACTAGGAGCAAGTGTAAGAGGTCGAGTGATAAGTGGGTATTTTATTCACTTAGAACGTTTCCGGTTGGCTTAAAACGTATGTTTGTACTCGAGTTGTGGTGTTTTTGATCTCTTTTAAGGGTATTGTGCAGGTTTATGATCACAGGTGTACTAGGAGCAATCGGATTGCAATTTGGAGTTTAATTGAAGAAAAGGAAAAAAAAATCAGTTCCTGGACAGAGATTTCGGCGCGGCAGCGCCGTGTTACTACTGTGGAATGGCGCGGCAGCGCCGTTGCAGAAAAGCAGAGAAAAGTTGAACAGAGATCTTGGCGCGGCAGCGCCGTGCCCCTATACAAACTTGGCGCGGCAGCGCCGTAACGTCTGGAGGAAATTCCTGTTTTGCCCTAAATTGTGATTTTTCAAGTGAAAGAAAAAGGAAATCATTTCCTGACGAAATATTGCACTTGGAGGCCTATATAAAGAAGAGACAAACCCTAGAGATAAGGGAGAGAGACCACTTATCATATATATACGGAGTTTAAGCACGAAGAAGCAAGAAAGAAGATCGACTCAATTTTATTCTTGTAATCTTTCTAGTTTGTGGATGCTTGGATTGGTGTATTCTTAAAACCTTGATATTTATAATAGTTATAATTCATTTCTTCTATCATGTTTTCATTGGAACCCATGGTGACGATTAGTTTGATTATGAACTAATTCGTTGTCATGGGGTTTTAACGGAGTTATTCATGAAGTCTATTAGTTGAATTTTCTCGATGCCTATAGTGTGATTGATGCGATATCCTATCATGGTTGCTTTAATTCGTTATAGGAGAGTAGATAACTCCTGTAATTGTGTGTTAGTTCTTATTGAAGCGAAAGTGGATCTAAGAGTTTAGAACTTGCCATGCTAGCATAGGTTTATGCGTGAGAATATCATTCGTAATTAGTGTCGTAACTCTAACCGTTTTATGACGACTATGTGATCAATTGAATGCTTGTACTTCAACCATTATGTTTTCAATCTTTATAGACATATAAGGACTAAGCATAATTGGGAGACTAAGTGATTTCTATCTTATTGTGGATATTATTTAGGATGGTATTTGTACAACGAAAGTTGGCTTATATCAGTTTTGTGTGTTCGATCAGGTATTAATAAATCACATGAAAGGGCTAGAGAATTGAAGACTATAGATGGATTGTTTAATGAAGTTAAAATCCCATGTTTTAATCGCATAAGTAAATCGACATAAATCTCAGTTCAAGTAGTTGATAATTAGTTATAATTCTTAGAGTATTTGTAGTGATAAACAAAATCCACTTTGTTATTTGTTTTAGCATCGGATAATAATCATACATTGGTGAGTGAATTAACTAGACAAAGCAACGAGTCCCTGTAGGAACGAACCTTATTTGCTATCTGTATTACTTGAGATCACGTGCACTTGCGTGTTGAGTTTGGTCGTAACAAGTTTTTGGCGCCGCTGCCGGGGACTGCGGTTTTATTTGTTTAGTTTCAGTATGTTAGATATAATTGCTAATGTTTGTTTATCAGTGTTTAAGCAACAGGTACTGGTCAGAGTTTATCAGAAGCCGATCAGAGTTTAGTTAAACTCTGATAGGGTGAAGAGTTTAAAGGAAGCCGGTCAGAGTTTATTTAAAGTCTGACAAGGAGAATGTTGAATTAGCTGTCGGTGCAGAATTGAAGATTCTAGAAGCAATACATTCTGAAGATGGAAAGAAGCAGAATATATTGATACAGCTAAGGAAACAGAATAGAAGATAAGAAGCAATCCTTAATTGATAAGTTTTGTATAGCTAACTTGTAGGAATATCAATTAGAGAAGGATTGTATGTAGCTGTGTACTATATAAACACAGATAGGTTATCCCTAGAAGGGACGCGAATATTGAAAGATTATTCTTGTAACCTAGAAGCTCTTTATGATTCATTAACATCATAAAGAGAGAAGCTGTTAATAAGATTACAGTTTTATTGATTCATAAACAGTGTTATTAATTATTGTTATTCTCATACATACTTGATTATATTGTGTATTCGGCCTAACAATTGGTATCAGAGCTAAGGCTGTTTAATATATACAGTTTTACGATTCAAACACAGTAATAATCATGTCTGAAGAAAATCAAAATCAAGTTCCTCCTGCGGCTGAACAGGTTAAGCCAAATTCTGTGAGTCGATATGAAACTATCAGGGTTCCAATTCTCAGGCCAATAGAGTATCCGATATGGAAGGTGAAGATGACCATGTTTCTGGAGGCTACAGATCCAGAATATCTTGACAGAATTAATAACGGTCCTCATAAGCCAACTAAATTATCTCCTGCTGTTGGTGATAAAGAACAGACACTGATTCCAAAGGAAAAGAAAGATTATACTCCTGAAGACATCTCATCAATTGCAAAGGATGCAAAGGTTAGACATCTACTCCACAGTGCTTTAGATAATGTTATGTCTAACAGAGTAATTGGCTGCAAAACGGCAAAGGAAATCTGGGATGCTTTGGAAGTAAGGTGTCAAGGAACCACTGCTATAAAGAAGAACAGGAAGACAATACTCACACAGGAGTATGAGCACTTTGATTCAAGATCCAATGAAACCTTGACTGAGACTTATGACAGGTTTTGTAAATTACTGAATGATCTGTCTCTGGTTGACAAAGAATATAACCTTGAAGAGTCAAATCTCAAGTTTCTCTTATCTCTACCTGAAAAATGGGATCTGAAGACGACCTCAATAAGAGATAATTATGATCTTGAAGATACAGATCTTGATGAGATTTATGGCTTGTTAAAGACTCATGAACTTGAGATAGATCAAAGAAACAGAAGATCAAGCAAGAAGACAAAATCTGTTGCTCTCAAAGTTGAGGAGAAGCCCATTGAAAAGAAGGAATCATCAAAGAAGAAAGCCCAGGGAAAGGCTTTAGTCATTAAATCTGAAAGTGAGTCATCAAACTCTGATGATGACTCAAACTCTGATGAAGCTTCTGACTCTGAGGATGATGAAGAACAGTTGATGCAAATGGCTGCATTGATGGTGAAGACCTTCAAGAAGATGGGATTCAAGAACTTCAAGAGAGGAAAGAGATTCTCAAGGAGAGATTCAAATTCTGAGAAGAAGAATTTCAGAAAGTCTGATGGAAAGGATACCAAGTCTGGAAAGAAGGACAAATCTGAGATCCAGTGCTACAAGTGCAAAGAGATGGGTCACTATGCTCCAGAGTGCAAGAAAGGAAAAACTGGAAAAGCACTCGTCTCTAAAGGCAAAGACTGGGCAGATACTTCAGATTCTGATGATGGAGAAAATTATGCTCTTATGACAACTGTCAAAGATGAGACTGAATCATCAGAAAATAAGGTACCCCTAACTACTTATGCGTATGATACTGATAATATTTCTGAATTAAGAATTTATCTTAAGAACATACATGTTAGTTATAGGGATCAGACTTTAGAGAATGAAAGGATTAAATCTGAGAATCTTAGTCTTAAAGAAAGAAACAAGTTTCTTGAAAGAGAACTTGAGAATATGAAGCAGATTCAAAAAGAAAGAGATGATGCTGTTTATGTTGAACAGGAGTTGCTTAAAAGGTATAGGCAACTAGAATCTGATTTAGAGAAGGAAAGAAAAATAATTAAAACTTGGACTAATTCAGGCAGAGATACACATCAAGTTTTTCAAACAGATGCTGTAGGTTTAGGATACAGTGAGGAAGATGAACTTAGGTTTCAAGATAAAATTAAGGTTAGAGCTTTTACAAGTTCATATTCAACTCCTGTAACATTTGTTCCTGAATCTGGAAAATTAAAATCTGTAGTTGTGAAAGAAACTGTTATGGAGCCAGTTGAAACTTGTGTTGAACAAGTAGATACTGAATCTAAAACAGAGAAGCCTGTTGAGATAGAAGCTGTTAAAGAACCAATTAGAGTCTGTGAGAAACAGGTCAATGTTGGTTTAATGACAGGAAAACAGTTTAAACATAAGCTCAAAGAGGTTAAGTCTGCCATGAAACCTAAAGGGTCCAAGAGAAATAGGAATGGAAAAATAGGC
This sequence comes from Heracleum sosnowskyi, assembly GCA_030848705.1. Classification (NCBI taxonomy): domain Eukaryota; kingdom Viridiplantae; phylum Streptophyta; class Magnoliopsida; order Apiales; family Apiaceae; genus Heracleum; species Heracleum sosnowskyi. Next base: position 63,012 of record JAUIZM010000043.1, on the reverse strand, counting down.
ATAAACAATAGAAATAATCATATGCCTAATGCTGGTGCTTCAAGGAAAACATGTTACAGTTGTGGTAGTTCTAATCATCTTGCTAGATTTTGCACTAAGAACAAGCATATTAATTCTTTACCTTCTACTTCAGAAGTAAAGAATGATTATGTTAGAGTAAGACCACAGACCTTATGCAAACATTGTGGGAGCACTTGGCATTCTATTTACACATGTAAGAGTTATCATGAAATTTATCATAATTATTATGAGCTAAAACCCAACTTGAAATGGGTTAGAGCAAACTCTGCTAGTGTAAAATCTGACAATGTTAGTTTAAACACTGAGAAAGCTGATTCCGCTGCAAAAGCTAACACTGTTAAGAAAGGCAAAGGATCCAAGCAGGTCTGGATCCTTAAAACTAACACTTAGTGTTTGTTTGTGATTGCAGGGCATAATAGAGAGCACACTTATCTTGGACAGTGGATGCTCAGGACACATGACTGGAAATAAAGCCCTGCTATCAGACTTTGTGGAGAAGGAAGGCCCAAAAGTTTCCTATGGAGATGGCAACGTAGGACATACTCTGGGATATGGCAACATTAATCTTGGAGGTGTCATCATCACAAATGTAGCTCTAGTCTCAGGACTCAAGCACAATCTGTTATCTGTGAGTCAAATCTGTGACAGAGGAAACCATGTAGATTTTCATAGTGAATACTGTGAAGTAATCAGTAAATCTACTGGAAAAGTTGTTCTAGTTGGACACAGGCGCAACAATATTTATGAAGCAAGTTTGGTTACAAACTCTGATGGAAAAACAGTGTGTCTGACTGCAAGAATGTCAAATGAAGAGAGTTGGAATTGGCATAAGAAGCTCTCTCATCTCAATTTGAACAACATCAATGAGCTGATAAGAAAGGATCTTGTAAGAGGACTCCCAAAATCAACACTCAGTCTAAATGGCCTATGTGATTCCTGTCAAAAGGCCAAACAAAGGAAGTCATCTTTCAAGAGCAAATCTGAATCTTCAGTAGTGGAACCTTATCATCTTCTACATGTTGATCTTTTTGGACCAGTGAATATAATGTCAATGGGCAGAAAGAAATATGCTCTAGTAATTGTTGATGAATATACAAGATATACTTGGGTGTATTTCTTATCAAAGAAGGATGAAACTGCTCAAACATTGATGGATCATGTAAATCTACTGGACAAAGGATCACAGCACAAAGTTAAAATTATAAGGAGTGATAATGGAACTGAATTCAGAAACTCAATCATGGAAGCTTTCTGCAAGGAAAGAGGAGTGAAACAAGAATTTTCTGCACCTGGCACTCCACAGCAAAATGGTGTAGTTGAAAGAAAGAACAGAACTTTAATTGAAGCAGCCAGAACTATGCTTGAAGAAGCAAAATTACCAACTTATTTCTGGGCAGAAGCTGTTCAAACTGCTTGTTTTACTCAAAATGCTACACTGATCAACAAGCATGGGAAAACACCATATGAGATGGTGAAAAATAAGAAGCCAAATTTGAAATATTTTCATATATTTGGATGCAAATGCTTTGTGTTGAAGACTCATCCTGAACAGTTGACAAAGTTCGAGTTAAAAGCTGATGAAGGAATTTTTGTTGGCTATCCACTGTCAACAAAAGCATTCAGAGTTTACAATCTAAGAACTAAAGTGATCATGGAATCCATACATGTGTCATTTGATGACAAGAAAATAATTGGACTTGAAGACAAGGATGGATATGATCAACTACGTTTTGAAAATGAAGATCTATTTTCTGATGATATAAACTCTGATGAAGCAGGGTTGACAAACTCTGACGAAGCATACTCTGAACCTCTACTGGTAAATACTGGAGAAACTGAAAATTCTCAAATAGAACAAAATAGAGAACCAGTTGAGGGGGAGCGTGAAGAAGCTCAACATGACACAGCAAGTGAGTCAGTTGAGGAAACTGATTCAAACTCTGACAATTCAAACTCTGAGTCATCAAATTTAGGGGGAGCCTCAGAGAATGTAGAAAGTCAACATATGAATCAGGAGAGCATGGATCAAGGGGGAGGATCCAACAATAATGATGCAAGAAACCACTTACATTCAGCAAGAAAGTGGACACAGGCACACACACCTGATCTCATAATTGGAGATCCTGATGCTGGTGTAAGAACCAGAAGTGCAACAAATAATGAGTGTCTGTATCATGCTTTCTTGTCTCAAACAGAACCAAAGAAAGTGGAGGAAGCTCTTCAAGATGCTAATTGGATAACAGCAATGCAAGAAGAGTTAAATGAATTTGAAAGAAATGAAGTCTGGACACTTGTACCTAGACCAAAGAACAGATCAATTGTAGGTACAAAGTGGGTTTTCAGAAACAAGACTGACAGTGATGGTGTGATTACAAGGAACAAGGCTAGACTTGTGGCAAAAGGTTATTCACAACAGGAAGGAATTGACTATGATGAAACCTTTGCTCCAGTTGCAAGATTGGAAGCCATAAGGATTTTTCTGGCCTATGCTGCACACAAGAAGTTTAAAGTCTTTCAGATGGATGTGAAAAGTGCTTTTCTCAATGGGAAGCTTGAAGAAGAGGTATTTGTTGAACAACCACCAGGATTTGTAGATCCCAAGCATCCAGATTATGTCTACAGGCTTGACAAGGCATTATATGGACTAAAGCAAGCACCAAGAGCATGGTATGAAACTCTTGCTCAATTTCTTTTAGAAAGTGGGTTCACAAGAGGTACAATTGATAAAACTTTGTTTTATTTCAATTCTGGTGATGATTTGCTGCTAGTTCAAATTTATGTAGATGATATTATTTTTGGATCTACTAATGACAAACTTTGTAAGAAGTTTGCAAAGCTTATGCAATCCAGGTATCAAATGAGCATGATGGGAGAGCTTAGTTATTTTCTAGGCTTACAGGTCAAGCAAACAGATGATGGTATTTTCATAAATCAAGCAAAATATACCAGAAATCTTCTCAAGAAATTTGGTATGCTTGATAGTTCATCTGCTACAACTCCCATGGCTACTGCAACAAAGCTAGACAAAGACACAGGAGCCTCAGTAGATATGACAAACTACAGAGGAATGATAGGGTCTTTACTGTATCTTACAGCAAGTAGACCTGATATCATGTATGCAACATGTCTTTGTGCAAGATTTCAAGCAGATCCTAGAGAGCCTCATCTAACAGCTGTAAAAAGAATTTTCAAATATCTCAAAGGCACCATAACCCTGGGTTTGTGGTATCCTAGAGAATCAGAGTTTAAGTTGATTGGTTACTCTGATGCAGATTTTGCAGGCTGTAAGATAGACAGGAAAAGTACAAGTGGAAGCTGTCAATTTTTAGGTGACAGATTAGTTTCTTGGTATAGCAAGAAACAGAAGTCGATTTCCACATCCACAGCTGAAGCAGAGTATATAGCAGCTGGTAGCTGTTGTGCACAGATTTTATGGATGAAGAATCAACTGCTGGATTATGGGTTAAGGTACTCTAAAATACCTATTTTCTGTGATAACCAAAGTGCTATTGCTATGACAGGAAATCCAGTACAGCATTCCATGACCAAGCACATCAGTATAAGATATCATTTTATCAGAGAACATGTGGAAGAAGGGAATATTGAGCTTCATTTTGTGTCTACAGACCAACAACTTGCAGATATCTTCACCAAACCCTTGAGTGAAGCTACTTTTACAAGATTGGTAAATGAACTTGGAATGATCTCTGGTTCTGACTAGAGATACGGGTTAGACTCAAAATTTATACATGTTTAATTTTTGTTGCTCATGATTCTTTGCATATGTTAACTGTTATGAGTACCAGTGTGATAAACTCTGTTGGTTAAACTCTGATGTTAGACTCTGTTAGTCATAAACTGTTGGTCATACTTTGAATGTTACAGATTAATGCTATTCTCTGATTGTAATTTTGTCTGGAACATAAGGACCAATGAAGAAATTTGTATGAAGCATAATTCTCAGTAAGTAACTGTGAAACCTTAAGAGTTGTATAGATTCTGATCTCAAAAATGTGCAGTAAGCTAACACAGCATGATACTGTCTCGATATTTATAGCATCTCTTAGTTTATTGATCCTATACACTGAGTCTGTATTAGCTGTTTGCATTTTCTCTCATAAGTTAATTATATTTACTGATGAAAAGTCTAAACTCTGATTATTAATTACAAATAATTCACCCTCAAACTCAAAAGATGCCAAACAGAGCACAAATTCCTTTGAGATCATGTTGTGCCTAGGAAGATCCAGGAACTTATTGTATGAAATAAGGGCTAAAATCTTTGATTTTTGGTGACTAGTGCCAACCACTGATTACTGGAAAAATAAAAAAAAAAAAAAATATAAGAGGGTGAAAAATAAAAGACATATTCAAATGAAAGGATATCAGTAATACAGAGTTTAGATATAAAATCAGATTTTATGTTATACATGAGAGTTTAGGCAACCAGTTTTTACTACTTTAGATTGTGGATTTTATGCACTTTGAGATGGTCTAAATACTGATTTCGGTAAACTCTGCTACTACACACACATATTTTCACAACTGTACAGATTGAGAAAAGAGTTTATTGACAAAGAAGGACTAATGGTAAACACTGATGTTTTGTGTGAAATACGCCGAGGTTACTTTGTTTTAATCTCTTATGGTTAAAATAATTTCCTTGTTTCAGACAGGTTATGATTTTGGGATTAGTCATTTGTTTTTCGAAAAAGTATGATTGAACAGAGAAAAGGAAGAGTTTGTTTGATAAGTCCTGATAGTAATTAGTCGTTTTGCTGAGTATGTTAGTTTATTGTTCAAAGTGATATCTTCTCTTTCACTTTACAATTACTAGGCAAAATTTATAATACTGAAAGTAAAGCAATAAAATGAGTCTTTTTCATTAATTGATTCAAACTCTGTTTACATTCAGTCAATTACATACTCATGCTTAGCTAATCTTTCTGGTAAATACTAATTTCTATGGTTACAAAAGTGAAGATCTATTTAACCAGGATAAGTATTTGAATGCTATCCAACATCGAAGCAGAAGAGCTAGAGCCAGAAGCTATTGTGCTCTACTACTTCTGATGATAGCTACCCAGTTGTTCATCTGGTCATTATACCATTTGGGATAGCTTGAAATCCTCCTAATGATGAATCATCATCATCATCTTCTCGGGATCTTTTTCTGCTTTGCAGCTTACAGGATTGTAAGAAGAGGTTTTCTTTTGAACCCGACAAGAAACTCAGTTGAAAAAGCATCAAGCAGATCTCCATGGCATCTTCATCTGCGAGGATTGGTGCATCATATGGTCCTGGACGGAAGATGTATACATGAGGGTTGGAGAAAGGCCCTTCGGCTATTTCATCGTCTACGATAAGGCCTTCTTCATTCAGGAATGAGAGAACAAGAAATTCATCGATAAGATAGTTTTCTTGTTGTTGCCAGTTCATGTTCAAAAACTCTTCCACATCCAGGAATTCGAAAGTTCCAGCCATTTTGGTGTATAGTAAGTTTAAGATATGAAGCCTGTTGTTCCATTGCTTTGGTATTTAAAGCATTCAAACAGGGTAACTGAAAGGTTTTTCTTGGAGATTGAAAGGTTATTGAAGCTTTTGGAAACAGTAACGTGCGAAGTTCCAAGACGGTCATTATTATACTGACTGTTGAGTTGCTTTGTATTTTGTTATTGTATTTCTGAGAGATTAAAATTGATAATTTTATTATTATTATTGATTTTTATTAAAGTGGATATTTTGAGCGTTTTATGTGTTGCCAGGTGTCTAAATGTTTGCACGATTGCACGTGCGTATTGGATACAACTGTCAGCGTATACACGTTTGACATCTGTCCCACTCACACACGTTTCAAGGACGCTTGCTGTGTATCGTGATCTTTTCAGTTTTTATTTAAATACACTACACATAAACGGTTCAATCTTTTACGAACCTTATCTCTTCATACGCTTTTTCACAAACACCTTTCTACACATAACCTCTGTTAAGCTTTCGCATCAATTCAGAATTTTCTAATGGCAACCACAGCTTTTGTTTCGTCTGGATTAGAGTTCGTTCCAAACAACTATACTGCACCACTAAACACTGCAAACGCACCAGAGGCATTTCATATAATTCAAGAGTTTCTTGCTCAGTCAGTGATTGGGCGTGCTTTGGTAGAACCTGAAAAACTTTCTGGTTCACAGATAAAGGCGTTCTGGGAAACAGGAATGTATGATGATGGTGGTGAGACAGGCAACCCATCGATTATTTTTGAATATGAAGATAAAGAGTATGTAATAACTGCTGGAACCATTCGCGCTGCAATGGGGTTTCCTGAATTTTCTTCGTATACAACTGGAATGGGTGATGAGGATTTGATAAGAATGATGCAAGAGATTGGGTATTCTGGACCCTTGTCGAAGATTGGACAGCTCAAACGACCATTCTTAAGGAAGGAGTGGAGCTTCTTCTTTGATTGCATCACAAGGACTTTCAGCAAGAAATGCACAAACTGGGATGCTATTCCCACAGACAGTCTGCAAATCGGGTATTCTCTTTTATTCGATAATCATTTTGATTTTGCACGACTTGTTTTGAATAATCTAGGAGATAAAATGACAGAGAATAGAGGAGTAGTCTATTTCTCTAGATTCTGTCAGACTTTGTTCTCTTACTGTGTTGAAGGAGTAGAAGTAGGTGAAGAAGATGTTTCTTGTTTTAAATTACATAAGAGAATATTTTCTGATCTTATTAATAAAGATGTTAAGAAAGGGGTTGTTGGAGACTTGTTGCTACCTCAATCTGTGCAACAGTTTTTAAATGCTCAAGTCAATCCACCAACACAAGCTTCTTCTCAACCTGAGCCTCTACAACAAGAACTGCCTCCTTCAACTTCTGTTAAACCTAAAAGGGGTGGTAGGACTAAGAATGTTGGTACTAAACCTGCTAGGGTTGCTAAGTCAAATGCTGAAGCTGGGGTATCAAGAACTAAAGAGATGCCTCAGAGAAAAAGAATGAAGAAAAAGAGAGCTCAAAGAGCAAAGTCTGTTGCTGCTGATTCTGTTGCAGAATCAGAAACTGAAACTGATGAAGAAAATCCTCATCAGAGAAAGAGAAGACAAGTTGCTGATTATCTTTTTGCTGATATCATTGCCAATATGGACAAAGTTCCTGAGGAAACTGAAGCTCCTGAAGCTTTTGTTCAGGAGGAAGCTGCAAATCCAGAAGCTGTCAATCAAGACAGGCTAAATACTGATGATATTCAGATGGATTTTGATAGAGAAGCTCCTACATCAAATGCTAATGATGTAGTTGAGGAAGCTGCTGCTCATTCAGACAGCAGAATTTTTGATCATGAAGAAAATGTAATGGATGCTGATCAAGCTACTACTGAGATAGTAGAGACTGTAGCTTCTCATACTGAAATTATTTCTCTAGATTTTGAGAAAGGAGAAGAAGTTGATCAGACTTTAGCTGATCATCCTACAGAAGCTGTTGCTGTACCTGCTGATGCAACAGAGAATGTTCCTGTAGCAGCAGAGTTTGTTGCAAACTCTGAGGAAGCTCTTGTTCTTGAAGCTCTACAACAATCAGTTGTTGAGATTGTTCAGAGAGAAGCAGAGGTAATTGCTAAAGCAAACTCTGATATTCCTGAAACTGTTGCAGAGAAAGTCAATAATGAAGCTGCACAGTTAGAACATGAAATCACTGCTGAACATGTTCCTGAAGAGATTTCAAGAGAGGATGACAATGTTAATGCTAGTCCTGCTCATTCACCTTCACATATATCTGACATTCAAGCCAACTCTGATGAAGAAAGAGAGTTCAATCGGGCTACTGAAGAACGTTTTCAAGAGATGTACTTCAACAACTGGACAGCAGCAGATTGTATCTTTACTTCACAAAGGGCTGCTGATTTAACTGCTAACTCTGTTAAAGAGATTACAAATCCTGAACTTCTCAGTCATCTCAAAGCAACTGTTGTTCAAATCAAATCATTAAATAATCGTTTTGATGCTTCTGACAAGGTGATTGAAGGGTTAAGGAATGATATAGCTACACGAGAGCTTACGCAGCAAAGGGACAAATCTCTATACATCTCTTTGTGTAAAGAGCAAAAGACTTTCAATTCTAGATTGTCGAAAGTTGAGGAGAATCAGACTGCTATGTCTGCTCAACTAACTTCAATTTCTACTGCTCTGGAATTGCTGACATCAGTACTACTTTCTGATGATGTCAAAAAGGGGGAGAGTGTACCAAGTGACAAATGCAAAGACACTCAAGCTCTGAGACGGAGGGATGATGGTAATGATGGTGGAAGCAAGGGAGGTGAATCTGAAAAGAGTTTAAGCTTAAGACCACCAAGATCAAGATCAAACTCTGAGAGAAGATCAAACTCTGGTAAGGAAAAAGTAATTTCTGCCAGTAGTTCAAGGCTCAAAAGTTTGATAAACACTGATAAGCCTAGCACTGATGAAGAAGTTGCTGCTAAAGTATTTATAGCAGAACATGGAAAAGATGTTACAATTGAAGATATCCAAGCTGAAGAGCAAATGCTTGCTGAAGAACACAGGAAGAATCTTGAAGCTGGGATATACAAAAAGAAAGAAATCAAGGCTCCTAGGAAGAAAGAAACTGGAATTATCATTAAAGAAAATACTCAACAGAGTATACAATACACCAGGAGGCCTGTGATTAGAAATACTGATAAGGGTAAAGGCAAAATGATTGAAGAGCCTAACCTGAAAAAGAAAGATATTTCAACCTCTGACATTGCTCAAGTTGAAACAAGATTAGCTAAATCAACCTCTGACGCTGCTCAAGTTAATGATACTATTGAAGTTAAGCCAACCACTGACAATGCTCAAGTTGTGCAAACTCAGCTAGCTCCACAACTCCAAGGTACTTTTAGAAGACCTGTATTATCTGAAGCTCTGACACTTCAACCTGTGGATTTTTCTCAAACCAGGACTGTACTTGGAAAAGAAACTTTTGATAAAGCTGGTTTAGGTTCACATAGGGAGAAGAGAATAAACAACAGATCTGGAGATCAATCATCATTGGCAGTATCTGGCACTATTACTCAAGAGAATCTTGATATGCTAGACTCTGTTCAGTTGATATTTCACAAGGGTTTGAAGAAAGATTTTCTGTTGTATTTTATGAATGATGGAAGAGTCTACAGAATTGCAGAGTCTGATATAGATCTTAAGTCTTATCAAGAATTGGAGTATGTTCTGTACTTGCTAAAAGTCAAAAACAGAAACACTCACAATGCTGCTACATTTATCAGACAAAAGATGCAAAGATCAAAGGTGATGCTTGGAGGAGGAGTTTCAAAGGTATACATTCCTAAGTATAGAGATGCTTATGGAAATGTTATAGAAATGAAGAGAAACAGTGCAAGACTAAGGACTGATCTGGGAGTTAAAGTCTTAGAATTCAATCTAGAATCTGATAAAGCATATTTTATTAGGCTAGGGAATGAGATGAGGAAGAATTCCATCTATTCTCTGAGAGCTGCTATTTATCAGACTGGAGAATCTGATCCAGAACTCAAGGAACTGAAAGAAATCATGGTTGAAGAGCTGGAAAAGGCTGAAAGAAGACTTCTAATTGATTATCTCAGGACAGTGCCTGATATTCAAGAAATCAAATAAAGTCTGACTGTAAGTTTTTAATATTTTCTATTCTAAGTCAAATTTAAACTCTGTTTTTAAATTAAACTCTGTTATATGTTAAACACTGCATTTGTTATATGTTTTGACATCATCAATTATATGTTTAACTTGTACATTTTATTATGAACAAGTTGGGGGAGATTGTTAGATATAATTGCTAATGTTTGTTTATCAGTGTTTAAGCAACAGGTACTGGTCAGAGTTTATCAGAAGCCGATCAGAGTTTAGTTAAACTCTGATAGGGTGAAGAGTTTAAAGGAAGCCGGTCAGAGTTTATTTAAAGTCTGACAAGGAGAATGTTGAATTAGCTGTCGGTGCAGAATTGAAGATTCTAGAAGCAATACATTCTGAAGATGGAAAGAAGCAGAATATATTGATACAGCTAAGGAAACAGAATAGAAGATAAGAAGCAATCCTTAATTGATAAGTTTTGTATAGCTAACTTGTAGGAATATCAATTAGAGAAGGATTGTATGTAGCTGTGTACTATATAAACACAGATAGGTTATCCCTAGAAGGGACGCGAATATTGAAAGATTATTCTTGTAACCTAGAAGCTCTTTATGATTCATTAACATCATAAAGAGAGAAGCTGTTAATAAGATTACAGTTTTATTGATTCATAAACAGTGTTATTAATTATTGTTATTCTCATACATACTTGATTATATTGTGTATTCGGCCTAACACAGTATTTACCATCAGTGGTCATTAAAGTTCGGTGACTAGGACGTTTCTCACCAAATTTTCTAGTTGGTGAATTTCAGGTACTTATTGAGTGTGTATGCGTACACGAGCTCGAGCACGTAGAGAAGAACTAGCACGAAGGAAACTTGATTTTGAGAACATCAGTGTGGAAAACAATCTTGAATCAGAAGAAGATATGACGGATCAGGCACAACCAGCGAAGGCTTTGAGTGAATTCTCTCAGCCAAAAGTGGAGGACATTCATACCAGTATTGTTCGTCCAGCTGTTGCGGCTAATAATTTCGAGCTTAAGCCGAACATCATTCAGATGATTCAGAATACAGTTCAGTTTGGGGGTAGTCCTGTTGAAGACCCCAATGCTCATATAAGGGACTTCCTAGAGATCTGTGACACATTCAAATTCAATGGAGTTACAGATGACGCAATCAGATTGAGGCTATTTCCCTTCTCTCTAAGGGATAAAGCCAAGAGTTGGTTACATTCTATGCCATCAGGTTCTATTACAACTTGGGCAGACTGTGCTCAAAAGTTCTTGACAAAGTATTTCTCCATGGCGAAGACAGCAGCGTACAGGAATTCTATTTCTCAGTTTGCTCAGCAACCCCAGGAATCTTTGGGGGAAGCTTGGGAAAGGTACAAGGAGATATTGGCACGTTGTCCTCATCATGGGATGCCGGATTGGATGATAATCAGCAATTTCTATAACGGGTTGGGAGCTCAGTCAAGGCTTATGCTCGATGCAGCTTCTGGAGGAGCACTGTGGGCAAAAAGCTATGAGGATGCCTATAATCTTATCGAGATGATGGCGGCCAATGAGTTTCAGAATCCTACTCAACGCTTGCCACCTGCTAAAGTGGCTGGAATTCTTGACTTGGATGCAGCTACTGCTATTGCTGCTCAACTCAAAGCGTTGACAATGAAGGTAGATTCCCTTTCCAATCATGGGACTAACCAGGTTGCTATGGTGTGTGAACTGTGTGCAGGAGCTCATGATACGAATCTGTGTGCTATCTCAACTGAATCTGCACAATTTGTTAGTAATTTCCAAAGATCTCAGCAACCAGTGCCTAATGCTTATCATCCCAACAATCGGAATCATCCTAATTTCAGTTGGAGCAACAATCAGGGTGGTGTTCAGCAACCACAGAATCAGCAGTTCAATGCAAGGTCATATAATCAGAATTATCAACCACCACCTTATGCTCCGAGGAAACCATTCAATCCACCTGGATTCCAACCACCTCAAGGGACTTCATTGAATCAGTCTGAGAAGGCTGAATTGGAAGAGCTTCGAATGATGTGCAAGAGTCAAGCTGTGTCATTGAAGACTTTAGAAAATCAAATTGGCCAACTTGCCAATGTAATGTTGAATCGTCAACCGGGAACGCTCCCGAGTGACACAGAGCTGAATCCAGGCAAGAAAGAGCACAAGGAACAGGTCCAGGCAGTAACCTTACGATCGGGGAAGATTCTACAAGGTCAGAACGAAGAAAATTCAGCCGAGAAAAAAAATGATAATCTTGACGCTGGGGTCGATTCTGTCCCTGATTTGGTACCTAATGCTACTCCCTCGACTCCTACAACTGTTAGGACTGATAATTCTCAGAAGGAAGTAGAAGAAAAGGTGTTTCCACCTCCTCCATTCCCAAAACGAGTTCAAAGGCAAAAGTTTGACAAGCAGTTTGCTAAGTTCTTGGATGTCTTCAAGAAGCTTCAGATTAATATACCATTTGCAGAGGCTCTTGAGCAAATGCCGAGCTATGCGAAGTTCATGAAGGGCATTCTTTCAAAGAAATTGAAACTTGAGGAGCTAGAGACAGTTGCATTGACGGAAGAATGTAGTGCCATCTTGCAACAAAAGTTGCCACCTAAGTTGAAGGACCCTGGAAGCTTCACCATTCCATGTACTATTGGAAATCTCTCCTTCAGCAAATGTTTGTGTGATTTGGGTGCAAGCATTAATCTCATGCCCTTATCAGTGTTCATGCAACTTGGCCTTCCAGAACCGAAGCCAACTACTATGACTCTGCAACTTGCGGACCGTTCAGTTACTTATCCTCGAGGGATAGTTGAGGATGTTTTGGTGAAGGTCGACAAGCTTATCTTTCCAGCCGACTTTGTGATTCTTGACTTTGAGGAAGACAAGAAGATCCCTATCATCTTGGGACGACCATTCTTGGCTACAGGTCGGACTCTTATTGATGTCCAAAAGGGAGAACTCACTATGAGGGTGCACGATCAAAATGTCACCTTTAATGTGTTCAATGCAATGAAGCTTCCAACTGACGAGGAAGTGTGTTTTAAAATTGATATGACGGACAAAGTGGTTAATTCCGCAGCTCAACACTTGATCAGTTCTGATGTGTTGGAAAGAGTTCTTACTAATGACTTGGAGATTGAGAACGAAGAGGATGAAGAACAATTGCAATATCTTAATGCATCTCCATGGAAGAAGTTTGAGATTCCGTTTGAATCTTTGGGGTTGTCAGAGCTGAAGAAGTCTCATGTTAGACTTAAGCCATCTATCGAGGAAGCACCTAAATTGGAACTTAAGACATTGCCTGAACATCTAAGGTATGCCTATCTTGGTGATTCTTCTACCTTACCTGTTATTATATCATCTAAGCTTTCAGGCATGGAAGAGGAAAAGCTATTGCGAATTTTAAGGGATTTCAAATCAGCCATTGGGTGGACTATAGCAGACATCAAGGGTATTAGTCCTTCTTATTGTATGCACAAAATTCCTTTGGAAGAGGGAGCTAAACCTACAGTTGATAATCAAAGGAGGCTGAACCCTGTTATGAAAGAAGTTGTGAAGAAGGAAATTCTTAAATGGCTTGATGCAGGCATTATCTATCCGATCTCTGATAGTTCTTGGGTGAGTCCGGTGCAATGTGTGCCTAAGAAGGGAGGCATGACCGTGATAACTAATGAGAAGAACGAGCTCATCCCCACTCGAACAGTTACTGGTTGGAGGATTTGCATGGATTATCGAAAGTTGAACAAGGCTACTCGGAAAGATCATTTTCCACTTCCGTTCATTGATCAGATGCTCGACAGATTGGCTGGACATCAGTACTATTGCTTGCTTGATGGGTATTCTGGTTACAATCAGATTTGCATAGCGCCCGAGGATCAAGAGAAGACTACATTCACTTGTCCATTTGGTAAATTTGCATTCAGACGTGTTTCTTTCGGGTTGTGTGGAGCACCAGCTACGTTTCAGCGATGCATGATGGCCATTTTCTCTGACATGATTGGAATTAATGTGGAAGTATTCATGGACGATTTCTCAGTCTTTGGGGATTCTTTTGATGAGTGCTTGGGAAACTTGAGTTTGGTTCTAAAGCGTTGTGTGGAGACAAATCTGGTTTTAAATTGGGAAAAGTGCCATTTCATGGTGCAAGAAGGTGTCATTCTAGGACACAAGGTTTCGTGTAAAGGCTTGGAAGTTGACAAGGCAAAGGTGGAGACTATTGAGAACCTTCCTGCCCCTGTTTCAGTCAGGGGTATCCGCAGCTTTCTTGGTCATGCGGGGTTCTACAGGCGTTTCATAAAGGATTTCTCAAAAATTTCTAAGCCACTTTGCAATCTCTTGGAAAAAGACGTACCGTTCAAGTTTGATGAATCTTGTTTACATGCATTCGAGATTTTGAAGAAGAAATTGATTTCTGCTCCAGTTATTACAGCTCCTGATTGGAGCCAACCATTTGCTTTGATGTGCGATGCTAGTGATTTTGCACTTGGGGCAGAGGAGGTTGTGCAGCAGCCTCAGACAGCGCTGGATCATCAGAGTATAATGAGGCTGAATGTGTGGGATGGCGGTGAGCCAGATTGGTGGGGTCTCGGTTATGTAGTTGAGGGTCAGCAGCAGCAGCAGGGGGGAGAGCCTCAGGATGGAGGTTCTCTTATTAGTCAGAGGCAGTATAGGAGATTGGCGAGGCGTATCGATGCGGTGCACGATATGCAGGCAGGTTTTAGAGCAGATTTTGGTCAGTTTGCACAGGCATTGAGCACGGCTCTGCGTGCAAGTGGAGTGGACGTGACTTTTCCGTCCTTTGGAGCTGGCGCTGTCTATCCGCCACCGGACACTCCTAATGGGAGTGGTTCGGATGACGAGTAGGTATGCTTTGCACTCTTTTTATTCTTACCTTCAATGTGGGCATTGAAAATTTTAAGTTTGGGGGTGGGGATATGAAAGGTGCATTTGTATATTAGTTGTATTGCATATTAGGAGCATTTGTGCATGTTAGTTAATTGCATGATAGTTTAGAGCATATAGGACATTCTGTTATTTTGTTATTTATGTGCATATAGTTGCATAAGCATGGCATGCATTTTCATGATCCCTTAGGACGAGCTATTTCTGTTTGGCAGGTAGATGTTGATTTGAGTGTGGTAATCATGAATAGAGGGTTGATTTAGAGTTTCTATGAAATTGACATGCATGTAATGGGGACAAAAACAATTGCACAACTCATTGTTTGCTTTTGGGCTAGATTGGGGGTCATGCTTGTTTGGAGGTTTTGAGGTTTAATTACTTGGTTATATTAAGAATGTTCTTTATTCCCTTGATAACGTAAGAGCACTAAAGTATAAGTTTGGGGGGGAACATGATTTTCATGCTAGTGTTTGAGTTTATGGCTAGGTGTCAATTGGCTAGTAGCCGGCTCATATTTATATGAGTAGTCTAGGGTTGGAATTGAGAATTCTCATTCCAGATTGTATAAAAAAAAAATATTTGAAAAAAAAAAGAAAAAAAAAAGAGTCATGTAAATAAGTTAAATGCAAAATTAACCACGAGTGAGCTCTTTAATACTCGAGTCATTAAGTCTGAGGGGACTTAGTCCTAGTGACCTAAGGCTTTTATAGTCTGGGATCCACTGACCTAACACTCGCTACATGGGTATTATTGTATAAGCCTTTTGGGGTCTCACTCATTGCACGGTTAAATAAGCATATGTGTTGTGAATAGTAGTTTGTGTCGTGGTAATAAAGCATGAATTCCTGGTTAACCTGAATGAGTATGGAGGTGTCTCGAAGTTATGAAGTGTTTACCGTTCATTTTTTTTATAAACTTGTGATTGCCTTGACTAAGAATCGGTATGATTTTTGATCTAGTGTTAGGAGTATATCTGATGAGTATCGCACACACCACGTTCCTATGCATGTATTGTTAGTATACGGGGATTTAGTCGAGCTCTGTTTGGAAGTTGTTGCATGATTTGAGATGTTTGCCTAATGAATGGTTTTGGTTAGTTCAAAAGGGGTCCTTGCATTTCATATAGTTGCATTCATGTAGTTAGTTGCATTTGTAGTTGCATTGTTAGATGGATTTTGTGGGTACATTCACTATAGGCCCTCACGAGACCTTACTCGTCCACTAGGGCTGCCTAGGGGTTTAAAGGGCTTGTTGCATATGCCAAATGCAACCGTGATCACCTACGGAAGTGGTAGTTTGTTTATGCTCGAGGACGAGCAACGGTTTAAGTTTGGGGGTGTGATAAGTGGGTATTTTATTCACTTAGAACGTTTCCGGTTGGCTTAAAACGTATGTTTGTACTCGAGTTGTGGTGTTTTTGATCTCTTTTAAGGGTATTGTGCAGGTTTATGATCACAGGTGTACTAGGAGCAATCGGATTGCAATTTGGAGTTTAATTGAAGAAAAGGAAAAAAAAATCAGTTCCTGGACAGAGATTTCGGCGCGGCAGCGCCGTGTTACTACTGTGGAATGGCGCGGCAGCGCCGTTGCAGAAAAGCAGAGAAAAGTTGAACAGAGATCTTGGCGCGGCAGCGCCGTGCCCCTATACAAACTTGGCGCGGCAGCGCCGTAACGTCTGGAGGAAATTCCTGTTTTGCCCTAAATTGTGATTTTTCAAGTGAAAGAAAAAGGAAATCATTTCCTGACGAAATATTGCACTTGGAGGCCTATATAAAGAAGAGACAAACCCTAGAGATAAGGGAGAGAGACCACTTATCATATATATACGGAGTTTAAGCACGAAGAAGCAAGAAAGAAGATCGACTCAATTTTATTCTTGTAATCTTTCTAGTTTGTGGATGCTTGGATTGGTGTATTCTTAAAACCTTGATATTTATAATAGTTATAATTCATTTCTTCTATCATGTTTTCATTGGAACCCATGGTGACGATTAGTTTGATTATGAACTAATTCGTTGTCATGGGGTTTTAACGGAGTTATTCATGAAGTCTATTAGTTGAATTTTCTCGATGCCTATAGTGTGATTGATGCGATATCCTATCATGGTTGCTTTAATTCGTTATAGGAGAGTAGCTAACTCCTGTAATTGTGTGTTAATTCTTATTGAAGCGAAAGTGGATCTAAGAGTTTAGAACTTGCCATGCTAGCATAGGTTTATGCGTGAGAATATCATTCGTAATTAGTGTCGTAACTCTAACCGTTTTATGACGACTATGTGATCAATTGAATGCTTGTACTTCAACCATTATGTTTTCAATCTTTATAGACATATAAGGACTAAGCATAATTGGGAGACTAAGTGATTTCTATCTTATTGTGGATATTATTTAGGATGGTATTTGTACAACGAAAGTTGGCTTATATCAGTTTTGTGTGTTCGATCAGGTATTAATAAATCACATGAAAGGGCTAGAGAATTGAAGACTATAGATGGATTGTTTAATGAAGTTAAAATCCCATGTTTTAATCGCATAAGTAAATCGACATAAATCTCAGTTCAAGTAGTTGATAATTAGTTATAATTCTTAGAGTATTTGTAGTGATAAACAAAATCCACTTTGTTATTTGTTTTAGCATCGGATAATAATCATACATTGGTGAGTGAATTAACTAGACAAAGCAACGAGTCCCTGTAGGAACGAACCTTATTTGCTATCTGTATTACTTGAGATCACGTGCACTTGCGTGTTGAGTTTGGTCGTAACATCGAGTCACGCCGATCCATCATTTTATTGCCCCAAATGGGCCGGGGAGATCCAGAAAGGCGGTAGACAAATGTCAGGCTGTCGTGTTCTTCCATCTACATGTAGTAAACCCTTTTTAGTTGTACAACCTGCTACTGATCATAGTAAGGTTGGGCAACTGGCGCGGAGATTACTCCAGTATTAGTTCATCATCCAAGGTGGATAATTCTGCAACATGTATTGAAAGGGACTAAGGGTCTCCCCCTTAGTACAGGTTTACCGATCATGTTGGCAGAGGGTCGAAAAGTGTTTAACAAAAAAATGAAGTTACAATAAATCCTTGCAATTTCATCTTTTATTTCATGAGATATGACTCTGATAAAACCTGATTAAGGATATATATGCATAAGTGGATTTTGGGTTACGGAAATATTTTATTAATTTTCCTCGTAACTTCATCATTTATATTATACTAGTTTCTTATCCGTTTAAGGCATAGCCTGTGGCTACAAAGATATTTTCGAACTGTATATATGTTGAGAAGGTAATTAAGATATACAGTATATTGAACTGTATAGTATTTTGAATCAATGGATAGGCTTTAAGCCTTGATTCCAATATTTGATATCTATTTTAAAAAGATATGTTTTGAGTCTTGGTTGATCATACTGATACCAAGGATTTCCAAATGATTACGAAGAGTATATGAGTATGATTATAAGTCATACGGTATTTTAAACGGTATACTATTTTGGGGTTAGACCCTAGTAATGATAAAAGCTTTGATCCCATATGGATTATCTCCCTAAAAGGTTTACAGAGTTAAACTGGGATAGATTTCTTGCTGAGCACTATTAGCTCATTCTTGCTTTATTAAATATTTCAGCATGAGGAAAACATTGCCGAATCTACCTTGTGTTACGAGAGCAAGGGAATGGAGAGACCACCCTGGAGTTAGTTGATGCAGGATGGATACTGTCAGTGTGAGCAGAATGGTTGCAGCTTGGATTAGTGAGAATTATTTTGAGTGGGTTTGTATTTCTAAACCTTGTATAGAATTGTGAGGTCCTGGATAGTACATTTGGGTTGTAATAACAGATGTTGATTGTTGCCGCTCATTTCCAAGGCTATAACTTGTGTGTGTGTGCGTAAGTGATTGGGGTCTTTGGAGTTGTACTATGAGAATGTTGTAAGTAATGCAGGTATTGTATCATTGATGGAGCGTGACAACCCAGATTCCTGACCCCGGATCTGGGGGTGTTACAAATAAGATATGCCAGAAGTGAAATAGATACTTACAGCCCATCTTTTCTCATCATTCACCATTACACTGACACTGATGATTTGATCCTTTAACAGTTTTGTGGTGTTGGTTGGACTGTTGTTTGGTGCATTCATTGCTTCTTCCACCAGACTGCTAAATTCAATGTCATGATTGTGTAATGTGTTCTCCCTGTAATCCACCATTATAGTATTGGCTTCTTCTTGATCAAACTCAGCACCATTAGACCAAGTATTTCCCTCCTGGATGGATCATTAAGATGCGCCCAATCAACGTGTCGGGCCAGGCAGTTTCCCTTTACCTTTCCCAAGCTTGTTTTGTTCCTCCATTTCTCTCCATCTTTTCTGTAGAGCAGTTTCTTGAGTTTCTGAAGTTGGTTCTCTAATTGTCACAGTAGGTAGAATTGGGTGCCTAGATGCAGGTCTTCTTTGCATTGCATCTTGAGTTGCCTTAGACATTAACACCTTTTCACCATCCAAGTCAACTTCAACAAGATCTTCAGCTTTATCCTTTGGTTGTCCGCTGCTTGGTTTGACTTGCTCCCCCTTTGTCATTGCTTTACTCTTGACTCTAGAAACTTGTTTTGCTCCCCCTTTGTTCTTCACAGTTACTGGCTCCCCCTGAGTTCCACCTGATTCCTGAATAGATATTGATTCTGATCTTGCTACCTTCTCCCCCTTAGTTGAGTTGGCAGCTACTAGGTCAGTAAGGAACTGGATAGAGAGTTGAGTAGCAACAAAACCATCAACCACCAGTTGAGAGAGAGAGTCCAGTTTGGAGTTCAAAGTAGCACACTGTCCTTCCAGAGCTTCAATCATGTTACCAAAAGTTGCAGAGGGGCCACCATTCCTTAACCTTCTTGGAGGGGAAGGAAAAGAAAGGGGCTTGGAGGCTATGGGGGTTCTCACACTCTCAGGGTGTTTTTGAGTGATCTCATCACTCCTCACTATTTGACTCTCAAGGCCTAATGCCTGAATAGTGTGGGCTCCCTCAAGATCTCTCTGGACATGCTCAAGTCCCTCTCCTTTTGCCAGCTCATTTGGCTACCTCTCATTTTTATGCTCACCTCTCTTTTCTTTTATCTCTCTTTTCTTTTGCACACCCTCACTCAACCTAAATGCATGGGTATGAGCAGTACTAACATGCATGGAAGTAGAAGATTTAGAATGTACCTTCAAGAGTTGGGCAAGAGGTAGGTCATCATCAGAGGCATCCTCAATGGTTACAGCATCAAAATCTGGCTGAGAGGACTGGACAGCATCTTTGGCAGGAATGTTACTGTCAGCTGGAGCGTGGACAGCAGGTTCTGTCATGACTGCAGCTTTGGGATGTGGAGTGACAGTAGGTTCTGTGTTGACAGTAGCTTTCTCTCCACCCATGATAGCAGGTGTGTCCAAGACAGCAACATTTCCAGTGTCTTTGACAGAAACAGAGGCTGTGACAGCATCTTCCTGAAGGTAAGATGCTCCTTGGAGTTCAGACAAAGTGTTGGCTGTTTCATTTTCTGGCAAAATACCACTTTGCCCTTGCTCAGTGTTTGGAGGAGTGGTATCCATTTCACTTTGAGAAATGGGTTCTTTTGGACCACCAGATGGGGGCTCATCCATGATTGGAGATGGATGATAAAAACCTGAAGGGTTGGGACTGTACCCTTCTCTAGGTTGTGGAGAAGAAACAAAAGAATGTATAGGGAAGGAAGAAGGTGAAAGTGTAGCAGAGAGTGGGGGCTGATTCACAGGAGAAACATGTGAACCATCAATAGGAATAGAGAAATCCTCACTTTGCCCTAACTCACTGTGTGTTTCTTCAAGTGGGGGTTCCTCAGGTTGTGAACCATGAGTTTGTGCAGACTTTGTACAGGGTGCCTTGGGAGACAGGCCAATTTCAATAGATGCACCTTGTTGAGAAGGCACATCTAGGGAGGTGTTTGAATCTCTTTCAGTAACCACAGTTTGTTAAGAAACTGCAGCTTGGCTAACAGTGGTTTTGGTCCTCCTAGCTTTCTTCTTCTTAGGCTCAGGGGAAACCACTAGGGGTTCTGTTTGACTACCTTCCTTATTTGCTGCACTAGGTGCAGTGTCTCCCTCTTGACTAACAGAGCTACCACCAACACCAGCTTCTAAGGGTCGTTTTCTGGATTCTTGCAAGGCTTCTCTTTGGGCTTTGGGAAGTCTAGAGGGCCTAGGCTTAGTGTATGGTGTTGAATGTGGGTTAACTGAATTTGGGTCTAATTCAGTTTCATTCGCAAGAGTGAAAGAGCTATAACCAGAGGGTAATGGAAAATCAAGGTTGGACACTTGATCAACCATGTGCTGAGTGAAACAAAGTGGAATATGTGCATTGAGATTCTGTGATGATAATAGTGTGTGTGTGTGTGTGTTCTTTTTCAAAACAGAGCAATCCTCTAAACGAGGGGCATCATTATTAAAATCACAGAATGAGTTGATGCACAACATAAGAAAGCGAGGGTACATTGATACCTTCTTACCTATGGCAGCCGTGAGGTGTGCCATGAGGAGAGCTCCAACATTCACCTTGTATCCATGGACAAGAGAATGTGTCAGTTTCTTGATGTGGGAGGGTATTCCATTCCAGCCAGTGGACTTGGTAGAGAACACCTTGACCATCTGTTCGCACAAAAACACGCAAGCGCACATGGTCACAAGTAGTATATAGATAAATCAAGTTCGATCCCACAAGGACTGGTTCAGGTTGTAATAGTTTGTACTTATGCACCAATGTTTGGTTATTACTCACTGCTAAGACAAGTATCAATTTGGTGTTTTGATTAACTACTAATTAGCACTTAACAAGTCTATAATTAACTGAAAGAATTACTAGTGAATTACTGATATGAATAGGCATGGGATCCTAACATCATTAATATTTCATCTAGAGTCTCTTGTTCTTAATCTCTGTATGTGACAGTCGTGACAACTAACCAGATAACATGAATTTAGTACACGCTACCTTTCAGTATACATATACCATACCACTTAAACATCCATAGATAGATAGAAGTTAAATGGACACCAGATATGCTTAGTCCCTATATGTCTATAGAGATTGAAAACATAGTGGTTGAATGAGCAGGTTATCTATTCAGATCACATAAGGTAGATGAAATGGTTAAAATCACCCACAAATTATGCATAATAATCATACATAAACTTATGCTAGCATGACAAGTTCTAAATCCCTAAATCCACTTTCGCAATCAATAAGGATTAACAAACAATCATGAATGTTAGCTACGCATCCACAATGAATAAGCACAACCATGATAGGAAATCAATTCGCCACCACACACAGAGTATATAAAACAATTAACCACTAAACTCCATAAGAACTCTGTTAGAATCCCACGATAACGATTAGTTCATAAATGAACTGTTCATCATCGCAGGTTCTAATGAAAACATGATATAAAAACTAGGTCTTGAATTGATAATTGCAAATCAAATAGTATCAAGAATAACAATGTTTAGAAAACGATAAAGAAGAATCCAAGTATTGCTTAATTGAGAGAAATACAAAGAAAAGTGTAATCCTCCTCCAATCTAAGTCTCTATGCTCTTCTTTATTATTCCTCGACTTCCCCCTCTGGAAATTAGGGTTCTCCCCTTAGAAAACACCCACCAGAAATGACAAAGGCCCAAAACATGACCCGCTACCACTCTAAGCCCACAAAACAAGAAATCAGAATTTCCACCAGACGGGGACGCGCGGCCGCGCGCTAGCAAGCGCGGGCGCGCCTGGATTCCTGCCAATGGACGCGCGGGCGCGCGGTGTAAGGCGCGGGCGTGCCTGGCTCTCTGCCAAGATTCGTGCTTTTCTGATTATTAGCTAACTTCCTTGCCAATTGCTCGCCTCCAACATCACTCAACTCCTGGAGCAAAAACCACCATTTTAAAGCACGATGACCACCACTTGATCCCATTTAGCTTATCTGCACATAAACACTACAACTCATCATAACATCACACATTTGAGGCCAAAACAACCAATTTAAGCTGATTTTAAGGTGTTCCAAGTAGATATAAAACCGACTTATCACACCCCCAAACTTAAACTGATGCTTGTCCTCAAGCATAAACAGACTCGATATAAAACTAATGCAATGCATGAATGCAACTAATATGATAATGCAAGCGATCCCCTCAACCTAACCTTAATCCATGAATGAGCCAACATCTCACAGAATGCAATCTTCCAAACAGAGTTCAACCAAACTCCCTTTGATCAACCATACAAACACAAGAACGTGTGTGTGTGCAATGCTCACCAATATACTCCCAAACCAAATCAAGACCATACCTATTCTTAGCCAAAACAACCACAAGTTTATAAACAGAATGAACGCTAGACACAAGAACCCTTAGGATACACCTCCATAGTCCACTTGAGTTAGACAGAAATTCATGCTTTATTACACAAAAACCACTATACACAACACATATGCTTATTTGACCGTGCAATGGCTGAGACCCCTAAAGGCTTATACAATAATACCCATGTAGCGAGCGTTAGGTTAGTGGATCCCAGACCAGAAAAGTCTTAGGTCACTAGGCACAAAGTCCCCTAGAACTTAATTGTTCGGGTATTAAAGAGCTCAACCTAATCAATTCTGCATAAAACAACTAAAACAACTTTTTTTTTTCTTTTATATTTTTTTTTCTTTTTTTTTTCTTCTTTTTTAAATTCGGAATGAGTGCGCTTTGCCTTTTTCTCATCCCACCCTAGACTACTCATCTTTTCAATGAGCCGGCTACTAGCCATTTGACGCCTAGCCTTTATTGACAACTAGCATGAAATCCCTGGTTTCCCCCAAACTTATACTTAAGTGCACCTACATTTTCAAGAACCTAGCAAAAATTCTAGACATAAACAAGTAGTTAAATTCTAACACCCAAACAAGCATGGTCTGATCAGATTCAAAAGCAACCAATGAGACTTATGAAAAAGAATTGTTCCTATGCATGCAAACCAACCCTTAGGAGCTTAATCAGCCCTCTATTCATCACAACTACACTCCAATCAACATCGACTCACCATAGAACAGTCAAATCTTAAGGGATCATGAAATATGCTATGCATAAGCAACTACATGAACTCACATGCTAGATAAACTATGCAACAGAATGCTCTATATGACATATATATGCAAGGATATGAATGAATTAAATAAATATGCAATGTGAAACCTATATGAATCCTACATGAGACACACTAACACTACTATTCCTTGACTACCACCCCCAAACTTACAATATTCAATGTCCTCATTGAAGGTAATAACAAGGAAAGTGCAGATAATACCTAAGAATCAGAATCATCACCACCATCAACAGGTGGTGTCTCCGGTGGTGTATCCGGTGGTGGATAAACAGAACCAACTCCAAAATCTGGCCAAACCACATCAACTCCAGTGGCACGGAAAGCAGTGCCCAATGCCTGAGTCAAATCCGTAGCAAAACGGCGGTTAATGTCATGCATGGCATCAATCCGCCTAGTCAACCTCCTGTACTGAGCCCCTCCAAAACCGGCTCTATCTGCCTCCTGCTGTATCCCAAAAGCACCCTGAAGCCCCGCCCTGGCGGCCTCACGAGTACGAGCATCCATGCCATCATTATCTACGTTACCAAACCCTAAACCAGATGGATCCGTGGAACCACCATCCCAATCCTCCAAGCGCTGAATCGCCGCATGATCAATAGGAGCACTAGGTAACTGCAACTGCTCCTCTTCCGACCAACGGACACCCACTGCAGTGCATAGCTTAGTAACCACAGCAGCATGAGGAATCGCCGCCGTGGTACCACCCCTCAAGAATCTCACGATACTCCTATTTAGGAGAACCCCAAGGTCAACATACTTCCCATTGAGAATCCCCCACAGCACAATAGCCCTTTCCACAGTAACCTCATGCATATGCGATGAGGGCATGATGTTAGCACACACAAATAAATTCCAGGCCTTAGCATACCTGTAACACCCCCAGACCCGGGGTCAGAGATCTGGGTTGTCACGATACCTTTGATCCATATAAACACTCAATCACTTGAATCTCAATACAATAATCAAAACACATGGTGACCCCGCCATCAATATTACTCACGCCAGTTATGTCTCAGAAACGAACTTACAATACTGTAGTCATGTGATCCACAAATTAAAGTTATTACAACCCAAAAGTAAGTACTTGCAACCTGCCACCATTATGATTTCTATGTGAAACCATAAGGTAGCGCAAATGTTTGTTCTTGCTTATTATCATACATAAGTGATACTTATAATTAAAACGGAGCAACAAGAGTTACACTCCGAACCAACTCAGGTTTCTACCTGATCCTCTGTAACAACCATGCTACATGCGGCCTGAATGTCCCTGACGCGCTTCCGAGCGGTACGACGAATCCTGGCCATCTACTCTAGCTGTTGTGTTGTGATATATATGTATAGAAAGAAAAAGCAAGAGTGAGCATTCCGCCCAGCAATAATACAATACAGCATAAGCATATATGTGAGCTTATATCATAAAGGAAAACCTTTAAAGAAAACCTCATTCGTATATAGAATGATATATTAATTTCTCTTTTCGTCAAAATATGCCATACAGTACGACTACTGTATGAGGAACATCATTACTCATCACTGACACATTATCAGTAACTCAGCGCCTAGGCTTTTGTTACAATGTGCAGTTCAACTCCAATTGGAGGGGAGGGAATAAATTGGAATCACGATACACGGTGATCAGCCGTTATATCGTAACGTAACTTTTCTACTAGTAGAAGGACGACTTCCTGTTCGGTTATCACCCTGACCGCATACGGGCCATTGTGCTAAGAGATCACTACCTCGGCGCCTGTTTCATCACCGGGTAAGCCTTAGCACGCAAGAGATCACTACCTCGGCGCCTGTTTCATCACCGGGTAAGCCTTGCTAATTCTGGCACTACCCCGGCACCTATTTCATTTCCGTGTAAGCCCTTCCAATTCCCATGATGAAAAGTATTTAGTAAAACGGAAATCGGAATTTAATTCCATTTTCCCCCGAGTACAATACTCGTCAAACTTTGTAACCTTACAGGATACCTTACTCCAGAGTGATAGAAGGGAGTAAGTCACAAGTGGGTCGACATTAGTCAACCAGACTACAGTGTATTTGGAAATTATGACCAGGGAGTTTATTAAAATATCAGAGTCAGCGAATGTGAAATACTTTACTTAAATGGGGAACCCATCCCCTAGTTATACATATTAGTAGAGGAACAGTAGCAATAAAATTCTGTCCTCGAATCTTTAAACTAGATTCCCAGTTTTCGATTCGTTAGCAATTACTAACCTCATTTAATTATTCTTATTTATCTCAAGATAATAATTGGGAACCTTAATTTCAAAATATCCTTTCTGAAATCAGAAAGCTATATACTTATATAAATATTGGAACCTTTAGTCATATAATAAGGTTCTAAGATTTTAAATCGTATCTGGAATATTTAATAATTCCCAAATAATAATTTTTATTATTTTATACAATGTCAAATCCCCTAAGCGAATATTAAAATATTATTCGCCTAGTTAAGAAATCCTCGAATAATAAATGTTGACTTATTATTCCATATCAATTACTTAAGTGAATATTCAAGTAATATTCACTTAATAAAATAATATTCAATTAATAAATATTGAATTATTATTCAATATTAAATACCTAAGTGAATAATTAAAATAATATTCACTTAGTAAAATAATCTTTAAGAAATGAACATTGAATTATTATTCAACATTAACTCACTTAAGTAAATATTCAAAAATAATATTCACTTAATAAAATAATATTCAGATAATGAATAGGGAATTATTATTCCATATATAAAGTCCCTAAGTGGATATTCAAAATTTAATACCCACTTAAGTAAATCATACTCAACTAACAAGTATTGAATTATTATTCAATATTAAATACCTAAGTGAATATTTAAAAATGATATTCACTTAATAAAATAATATTTAAATAATGGATATTGAATTCTTATTCAATATAAAACATTTAAGTGAATATTTAAAACAGTATTCACTTTATTAAATAGCATTCAAATAATATTCATTGAATTATTATTCAATAAGAACTTAAGTGAATCTTTTAAAATAATATTCACTTTATACCAACAATATTCAATAATAAATATTGAATCAACAATCAATGTAAAAACTTAAGTGAATATTTTTAAAATAATATTCACTTATACCAATAGTATTCAAATAATATTTATTATAATATTATTCAAATATCTCGCATTAAACATCCAAATACATATATATTGGATTATTTAATAATCTTAAAATTACAACTGTCCCTGGAATCTTCCAGCTTTGGACAGTAAGTTAATTAAAATAACAATCGACTCCCGGTCTAAGTTTTAAAACCATTATACAAGCACTCTATACTTAGAGTCTTTTAATTAATACTTTGGTTTATATCTAGTATTTATCTAGCATATAAACATAGCATCTTATATTGCTTTCTAAAAGCGAAAACAGTTATACGTCGTTTCACAGCATATATACGATATCATAACATATATCACAACACATATTACAACAGCATGATCTCATGGCATCGGGTTTGAAAACTTGCCTTGGGGTCTTGGAGGTGTAGTAGCGGGAGCTTGCGAGGGTGCACGTCGATCTATAATAAGATACATAGTCACAGTCAGTCCCCTAGAACCATATAATGTGCTATAACTTCAAGAACTATAGTCCTATCAATGAAATTTTAAATGTCTCGCTCTCGGTCTTTTATAACTCACGACGTTTCGTAAACCTCTAAGTCAAAAGCTTGGGTGAAAACCATTCACAATTTCCAAGTTCTTTTACTTTATCAATACCTTGTTTTAAATCATCCCCCTTAAGGGTATCCTACTCGCGCAACTTTCGTTCGCGTATTTTTATAAAATTACTAACTCGTATTCTCCACTCGAACCCTTCTAGACTTTCTTTCCTTATTGTACATACTAGTACCCATTTTAATATCTCAATCAAATTCACATTTTAAAGGGCTTGATCCCTAACTCAAAGTTCATACAATGAACTATCTCGTTACGCGAAACCGCTTTTACTAAAACGGACGCTATTCCTAAACCGTAAATCGAAACGATACGATTCTTTCGCTAAACTCATCTAGGAAACAGAGCCTACATGCTCATGACAAGAAACCTCAAGTTTATGCTCTGTATCTTGGCCGTGGTCTCTGTCTAAAATACCTAAGTGAAATCCGACATGGTAACGACGCTTATGCGTACTTCCCGTGTTTTTTAGACACTCAACCATACTACAATCCATTACCAATCCAACCACCAATCAATCTCAAGTTTACATTACAAATTAACTGATCAAATAAGGTCACCCTCTATCCACAAGTTTTATCCACAAATTATCCACCAATCATGCTTAATATCATGCATACATGCTATATACTAACATGAATTCAATCTAATACTTATAACTTAAAAGATCAATCAAAACTCTTAGAAAGAAAGAAGTTTATACCTTCCTTGGATGCTAACAAAGGCTATGTATGGTTGATATATCCTCTCTTGCACCTTAACTATGTTAAACAAACCTAAGATCATCAAAACAAAACAAGAATCTAAGAAGTTACTATTCATAGCACTATTCATCATCAACTTTGAATCCAATTTTGATCATGTTATGATCCATGGATGAAGCTAAGATTAGAGATCTACCTTGGATATTGGAAGGGGGTGATTTAGAGCCCAAGATCAAGAATTATGGATGATTGGAAGTATGAGCAAAAATTTTAAGGATTGGAGGAGGATGAAGTGCCGAATGGAAGTGTTCTTCCTTGGACAATTTTCTTTCTTTTCTTTTCTTTTGTTTTAATTACCCTAATTACATGGCTGATCTTTTGTGTGGTTAGAAACATGGCTTGGTCATCAATGACAAGGCAAAAGAAACTTGTGGTGTGGGTGAAAGTGGTGACAAGGTGGTGATTCATCACCTTGTCATCACCTTGTCATGCCTATGTCATCCACTTGCATCATGCTTATGTCATCTTTTGCATCCTCAATTCTTTTATATATTGCACTTGATGATCTCATAAAATACTCCTCCTTCTGTTAGGGTTAAATCCATAATTTATTTCGCTTTTGTTTCGCGACAGTTTCTAGTGGTTCTAACGACGTTTCCCTGTACTCAAAACTAGGGTACTTCCTTTATCCTTCCATTACCTTTGCCTAATGTATAATCTTAGGTTTCTCATCTTGGTTTAAGATATGATCATGGATTTCTCATTCCATATACTTTCTCAAAACGATCAAATCAATACTTCAGTGGTTGTCCAGTGAATAGTGATTTAAAACTCGAATGGGAATCGTCTGATTCTGATTGCATTTGCATTCACTCATTTTCCTTATACATCAATAATATGACTTCGAAACATTCATTGCATGTCACCTACATAGGGTGGTCTGAAAAACTTTTTCCTCAGAAATTTTACTATTCATCAGAAAATCTACTATTCATCAAGGTTTTAATTATTACAAAAATTTGGGATATTACAATACCTGTTCATAGCAGATGCCGGAAAAGTGACTGGCTCAGTAGTACCCGGCTTGTACTTCCATGTCGTGCCCGGCACACAAAGAACACCTACTATGTTCTCCAGATCCACATCTGCCCGGGTCTTCAAGGCCCAATCTTCTTCACCCTGTGTCATCCTCGGTAACCTAAGAACCCGAGAAATAGCCGTCGGCGTGTAATCCACTGTAAAACCTCGAACAACGGAATAACCGTTCTTCTCCGCCTTGGCATTAGCATAAAACTCCCGCACAATACCCAAGGGAACCGGCTCCGGCGCTTCACAAATACCTTCCCAACCTTTGGTGGTAATCATCGCCACCAAATTACCATCACGATGAGTGGGTATAAACCCTCTCTCCTTAGCCACGGCCTTAGACAATAGCCGTGCATATTCCACCGAAGCTTCCGGAGATGAAAACTTCTTTCCGCCAAACCCCGCACTTGAATCATCAGATGAAGAAGTACGTCTCGTGCTACTACTACCTGCATATCTTCCTCTCTTTGGTGGTGCCATGTAATTGGGATGAAAAGTGTAAGTAGGTGTATGTATAGATTTATGATTTTGGATTGTGGAAGAGAGAAAAGAGGCTAGGGTTTTGATTATATGAATTGGGTGTGGGTAGATGTAGGTTTAAATAGGTAATTACAACAACAAGGCTTTATTTTTGGGGTTTTGGTTTTGTGTTTTTCGTATTTTTTTCTTTTTTTCTTTTTTTTTTCTTCTCAATGTACAAACAATAATACTGCTACTACGTGGGTTGCCTCCCACAAAGCGCTTCTTTTACGTCAATAGCTTGACGTGCTTCCAAACTCATTCTGGAGTACCAAGAACCGTGGTTTCCGCTTCACGATTCACACGTTCACCAAAGTAAGGTTTCAACCTTTGGCCATTGACCTTGAACGCCTCATCTGGTGACCTATCATAGATTTCCACCGCACCATGTGGAAACACTGTTTTAACCGTGAATGGTCCCGACCATCTTGACTTAAGCTTCCCTGGGAAAAGTCTGAGACGAGAATTTAACAACAAAACTAGTTGACCCGGAACAAAGGACTTTTGCACCAACCGCTTGTCATGCCACCTCTTGACCTTCTCCTTGTATAATTTGTGATTTTCATAAGCCTGTAGACGAAACTCATCCATTTCATTAATCTGAAGCAATCTCTTCTCTCCTGCTGCTGCCAAATCAAAATTTAACTTCTTTAGCGCCCAATATGCCTTGTGCTCTAACTCGGCGGGCAAATGACAAGCCTTTCCATAGACCAACTGAAAAGGTGAAGTTCCCAATGGTGTCTTGTAAGCTGTTCTATAAGCCCAAACAGCTTCATCAAGTTTCAAAGACCAATCCTTCCTGGAAGGATTCACCACCTTCTCCAAAATACGCTTAATCTCCATGTTAGACACCTCTGCCTGCCCATTAGTCTGAGGGTGGTAGGCAGTAGCAACCCGATGATTGATGTTATACCTAGCCATTAAGGCTGTAAACTTCCGGTTGCAGAAATGTGTACCTTCATCACTGATAATTACCCTGGGAGTGCCGAAACGCGTGAAGATTTGCTTATGCAGAAAACTCAGTACCACTTTAGCATCATTGGTCGGTAAAGCCTTTACCTCGACCCACTTGGAAACATAATCCACCGCTATCAAAATGTACTGGTTGTTGCATGAAGGAACAAAAGGGCCCATGAAGTCAATGCCCCACACATCAAAAATCTCCACCTCTAGCAGCATATTAAGAGGCATCTCGTTCCTTCTCGAGATATTACCAACCCTTTGGCATCGATCACATCTCAACACAAACTGGTGAGCATCCTTAAACAGAGTTGGCCAATAGAACCCCGCCTGAAGTACTCGAGTAGCTGTCTTCTCGCCACCATAATGACCTCCATAAGTGGTGGAATGGCAATCACGCAAAACACCCTCTACCTCACTGTAAGGAATGCATCTGCGTATAACCTGATCGGCTCCTTGTCTGAACAAAAAGGGTTCGTCCCAACAGTACCACATCATGTAGGAACTTCTTCCTTTGAGCATAAGAGAATTCCGAAGGAATGACATTACTCACCAGATAGTTCACAATATCTGCAAACCATGGTTCTTCAGCTTGCACTCCAAAAAGTTGCTCATCTGGAAAGAATTCATTGATGAGAGATTTGTCCAATGAATTCTTACTGTGGTCTTCTAACCGGGACAAGTGATCAGCTACCTGATTATCAGTACCCTTTCTGTCTTTAATTTCCAGGTCGAATTCTTGAAGTAATAGAACCCAACGAATCAACCGCGGCTTCGAATCTTTCTTCGATATCAGATATCGAATAGCTGCATGATCATTAAATACCACTGCTTTGGTTCCAAGCAAGTAAGATCTGAATTTCTCGAAACTATATACAATGGCCAAGAGTTCCTTTTCTGTAGTGGTGTAATTCAGCTGCGCATCGTTGAGTGTTTTGCTAGCATAGTAGATCACATGAAATACATTGTTCTTCCTTTGCCCAAGAACAGCTCCAACTGCAAAGTCGCTAGAATCACACATCAACTCGAATGGTTCACTCCAATCGGGTGCGGTAATAACAGGTGCAGATGTCAACTTCTTTTTCAACAGCTTAAAAGCAGCTAAGCATTCTTCATCAAACTTGAAAGGGATATCCTTCTCCAACAAGTTGCACAAGGGTTTAGAGATTTTGGAGAAATCTTGAATGAACCGCCGATAGAACCCCGCATGACCAAGAAAACTGCGAATTCCCTTAACTGACTTTGGTGGAGGAAGATTTTCAATTGTCTCCACTTTGGCTTTGTCCACCTCAAGCCCCTTGCTAGATACCTTATGCCCAAGAATGATTCCCTCTTGCACCATGAAGTGACATTTTTCCCAGTTGAGTACTAGATTAGTCTCAACACATCTTTTCAGCACCATGCCCAAATTACTGAGGCACTCATCATATGATGCTCCAAAAACTGAGAAGTCATCCATGAACACTTCTACATTTATACCAATCATCTCCGAGAAAATGGCCATCATACACCTCTGAAAAGTAGCAGGTGCACCACATAGGCCAAAAGGTACACGACGGAACGCGAAAGTACCAAAAGGACATGTGAAGGTGGTCTTCTCCTGGTCTTCTGGAGTAATACCAATCTGGTTGTAACCTGAATAACCATCCAACAAGCAATAGAATTCATGCCCCGCCAACCTGTCCAACATCTGATCAATGAAAGGAAGGGGAAAATGATCCTTTCTGGTAGCTTTGTTCAGTTTCCGGTAGTCCATGAAAATTCTCCATCCAGTAACTGTACGAGTCGGGATCAACTCGTTCTTTTCATTAACCACCACTGTCATGCCTCCTTTCTTAGGCACACATTGCACTGGACTCACCCATGAATTGTCTGAAATAGGATAGATGATCCCAGCATCTAGCCACTTGAGAATTTCTTTCTTCACTACCTCCTTCATGATAGGATTAAGGCGTCTCTGAGGGTCCACAGTTGGCTTGCTTCCTGGCTCTAGTGGAATTTTATGCATACAGTACGAAGGGCTGATACCCTTAATATCCGCTATAGTCCACCCAATTTCTGATTTAAACTCTCTCAAGATTCTGAGGAGTTTGTCTTCTTCACTACCTGACAAGTTAGATGAGATAATAACAGGTAATATAGATGAATCACCTAAAAAAGCATACCTCAAATGTTCTGGTAGTTGTTTAAGCTCAAGAGTGGGAGCTTTCTCAATAGAAGGCTTGAGACGCTCTTGTGGTTTCTCCAACTCTGTTATGCCAAGAGAGTCAAAAGGCATGTCTAACCTCCTCTTCCACGGAGTTGCATTCAAATACTGTGCTTGTTCCTCTTTTTCTTTACCCTCAACATCAGATTCCCCCATAAGTGCTTTTTCCAAGGTGTCTGACTTGATCAATTTGTCAAACTCCTTGCTTACTGCAGATTTCACAAGATCTATAGAGAAACATTCTTCATCTTCTGTAGGAAACTTCATTGCATTTAAAACATTGAAGGTGACGTTCTGGTCATGCACCCTCATCGTGAGTTCCCCTTTTTGCACATCTATCAAACTGCGACCTGTAGCGAGAAACGGCCTTCCTAAGATGATAGGAATCTTCTTGTCTTCTTCAAAGTCCAGAATAACGAAATCAGCGGGGAAGATAAGCTTGTCAACCCTTACTAGGACATCCTCCACAATACCCCTAGGATATGTGATAGACCTATCTGCCAGCTGTAAAGACATGGTAGTAGGTTTAGGCTCCGGTAGCCCTAGTTGCAAGAAGACGGACAATGGCATCAGATTAATACTCGCTCCCAAATCACAAAGACACTTGTCAAACGATAGATTGCCAATAGTGCAAGGAATTGTGAAACTCCCTGGATCCTTAAGTTTCGGGGGCAACTTCTGCTGCAGAATAGCACTGCACTCCTCCGTTAAAGCAACAGTTTCCAACTCTTCTAACTTCAACTTTCTTGAGAGAATACCCTTCATGAACTTTGCGTAGCTCGGCATCTGTTCAAGAGCCTCCGCAAAAGGTATGTTTATATGCAGCTTCTTGAAAACCTCCAAGAACTTAGCAAATTGTGTGTCCAGCTTATGTTTTTGAAGTCTTCTAGGGAACGGAGGAGGGGGGTAGATTACCTTACCCTCTGTTTCTTGCTTAGAAGTGGAATCATGAGATGTATTGGGGTGTTTGCTCACCAATTTCTCCACCAAATTCTTCTTTTCCGGAATTTTCAACTTTTCTGGCAGAATTTCATGCGCGGGTGCGCTCCTCTCCCTGGAAATCAGGCACGGGCGTGCTCTGGGATGCGCTGGCGCGCTCTGCTTCCTGGATTTTTCCTTCAGCTTCTTCGTTTTCCTGAATTTCAGTGTTTTGGTCAGTGGTGACCTTCCCTGATCTCAATGTAATTGCCTTGACATGTTCCTTACTCTCCCGTTTGCCTGGATTAGTTTCCGTATCACTAGGGAGAGTTCCCTGTGGTCTGTTCAGCAACGCACTGGCTATCTGTCCAATCTGAGTTTCCAAAGTCTTGAGAGAAGCCGCTTGGCTCTTGCACATCAACCTCAACTCTTCCAATTCTGACTTTTCATTAGAAGACTGACCATGGTGACCTTGAGGTTGTTTATGAAATCCTGGTGGTGGCTGATAAGGTTGTCTTGGAGCATATTGCTGCTGATAACCAGCAGGGTTGAATGGCTTAGCTCCAAATTGTTGACCTTGATACTGCTGTTGACCACCTTGATTGTTACTCCAACTGAAATTCGGGTGGTTTCTGTTATTTGGATGATAAGCATTAGGAACTGGCTGTTGTGACCTCTGAAAATTACTCACGAACTGTGCTGATTCACTAGATATAGCACACTGATTAGTGTCATGAGCACCTGCACATAGTTCACAGACACTAGCCACTTGCTGCATTCCCATGTTAGATAGAGAATCCACCTTCATAGAAAGAGCTTTTAGCTGAACTGCTATTGCTGTAGTCGCATCCACTTCCAGAATTCCTGCTGCTTTGCCATGTGATAACCTCTGAGTAGGATTCTGGTACTCATTAGCAGCCATCATCTCTATAAGTTCATAGGCCTCCTCATAGCTTTTAGCCCAAAGAGCTCCACCTGATGCTGCATCAAGCATTGGTCTTGATTGACCTCCCAAACCATTGTAGAAACAATTTATCACCATCCAATCAGGCATTCCATGGTGAGGGCACTTTCGTAGCATCTCTTTGTAACGCTCCCAAGCTTCACATAATGTTTCCCCTGAATGCTGAGAAAACTGAGTGAGAGCATTCCTTATTGCAGTTGTCTTGGCCATAGGGAAGAACTTAGTAAGAAACTTTTGAGCAAGCTCCTCCCATGTAGTGATAGACCCTTGATAAGTGGATATTTTATTCACTTAGAACGTTTCCGTTTGGCTTAAAACGTATGTTTGTACTCGAGTTGTTGTGATTTTGATCTCTTTTAAGGGTATTGTGTAGGTTTATGATCACAGGTGTACTAGGAGCAATCGGAATGCAAGTTGGATTTTAATTGAAGAAAAGGAAAAAAAATCAGTTTCTGGACAGAGATTTCGGCGCGGCAGCGCCGTGTTACTACTGTGGAATGGCGCGGCAGCGCCGTTGCAGAAAAGCAGAGAAAAGCTGGCCAGAGATCTTGGCGCGGCAGCGCCGTGCCTCTATACAAATTTGGCGCGGCAGCGCCGTAACGACTGGAGGAAATTCCTGTTTTGCCCTAACTTGTGATTTTTCAAGTGAAAGAAAAAGAAATCATTTTCCTGACGAAATATTGCACTTGGAAGCGGTATAAAGAAAAAACAAACCCTAGAGATAAAGGAGAGAGACCACATATCATATACCTACGGAGTTGAAGCAAGAAAGAAGATAGGATTCAATTTTTATTCTTGTAATCTTTCTAGTTGTGGATGCTTGGATTGGTGTACTCTTAAAACCTTTGATATTTATAATAATTACAATTCATTTCTTCTATCATGTTTTCAATAGAACCCATGGTGATGATTAGTTCAATTATGAACTAATTTATTATCATGGGGTTTCACCGGATTCTTATATAATGTTTTCTGGTTGATTTCAATTATTCCTTGCATGTTCTTATATTTGATATCCTTGTATGGTTGTGCATATTCAATTATAGTTGTCTGATCAACTTCTGTGATTGTGTGTTAATCTCTATTGCAGCGACCGTACTGAAAATAGAGATTTAGAACTTGCCATGCTAGCGTAGGAATTTGGTGTGTCTGATGACATGGCTTATTTGCGATATCACTCTACCCGTTTGGTATTGACTACGTGATCTTATTGATTACTTGTGTTTCAAAATCATTGTACGTTAAATCCCGCAGACCTGTTGGGACTGCCTACAATTGATTGACTATTTGACTTCTATCTTAATTGTGGATGTTCATTAGGATGGTATACGTACAAAGACCTTTGGCGTATATCAGTTTCGTGTAATCGATCAGGTGTCAATGTAATTGCATGTTAGGAGGAAAAAGGAATTAAATTGGTTAATTGCATATATGAGGATGGTAAAAACCCCATGTGTTTTCTCTATCTGATAAACCATAATTGTTAATTGCTTAGTTAATTAGTATAGTGATAATTAAAACCAAACCTTGATAATTGTTTGAGAATTGAATAATATTAATTCTTGGTGCATAAATCGACGAAACAGCAACAACTAGTCTCTGTGGACGAACTCTGTTTTACAGACTATATTACTTGTGATCGCGTACTCTTGCGTGGAAAAGTGTGAACAAGTTTTTGGCGCCGCTGCCGGGGACTCGGTTCTTCGTTGTTTTGTTTATGTATTTGTCATCAGGGGTCATAAAATTTCAGTGACTCAGACGTTTCTCACCAATTTACTTGGTGAATTTTTCAGGTACTTAACTTGAAAGTGTATGCAAACACGCTCTCAAGCTCGGAAGAAATTGTTTCAGAGAACGTAAGTAGAAGTTCAGTCATCTGTTGCTAAGGAAGAGACTGAACCACTTGACACTATGGGAGCACCACATGGTGAAGCAGAGGCAATCAAGGCGCTAAAGGACTATTCTCAGCCGAGCATCAATGATATCCAGTCGAGTATCACCAAGCCGGCTATCGCAGCCAACAATTTTGAGATCAAGACCGGAATCATTCAGATGCTACAAAATTCAGTACAGTTTGGGGGTCTACCTTCTGAGGACCCTAATGCTCATATCAGAAACTTCATAGAAATCTGCGATACATTCAAATTTAATGGGGTTCCTGATGATGCTATTAAATTGAGATTGTTTTCATTCTTGCTACGAGACAAAGCTAAGAGCTGGTTACAGTCTATGCCAGCTGGGTCTATTACTACTTGGGAAGATCTGGCTCAGAAATTTTTGTCCAAATTCTTTCCTATGGCTAAAACTGCGGCTATGAGGAATGCTATTTCTCAATTCACTCAACAGACGGGTGAGTCTCTCTATGAAGCTTGGGAAAGGTACAAGGAGATGCTAAGGCTATGCCCACATCATGGGATGCCTGACTGGATGGTGATTAATGGATTCTACAATGGTTTGGGACATTCTCGAATTATGTTGGATGCTGCTTCTGGGGGAGCACTGTATGCTAAAAGCTATGAGGAAGCTTATAATCTAATAGAGATGATGGCAGCCAACGAGTATCAAAATCCTACTCAGCGTATACCACAGGCAAGAGCAGCAGGCATTCTGGACGTTGATTCTAGCACGGCGTTGGCAGCCCAGCTTCAGGCCCTAACTATGAAGGTCGAATCTTTGGCCAAGGCAAGTACACAACAGGTAGCAATGGTTTGTGAACTATGTGCGGGCGCACATGAGACTCAACAGTGCGCGATATCTAGCGAATCGGCGCAGTTTGTCAGTAATTTCCAGAGGTCATCTCATCCAGCTCCTAATTCATATCATCCCAATAACAGGAATCATCCAAATTTCAGCTGGAAAGACAACCAGAATTCTATTCAGCAGCCAGCGCAGGGACAACAACAATACGGTTCTAGGCCGTATAGCAATTCTAATTATCAGCAGCAGTATGCTCCTAGAGCACCTTATGTCCCTCCTGGATTTCAGCAGCAGCATCAGGGAAATCAGCACCACTTTGTAGAAAGATCTGAGGTGGAAGAGATGAAGTTACAACAAAAGGGTATGGCTGCTTCTATGAAGAATTTGGAGATACAGATTGGACAAATAGCTAATGCACTTCTGCAGAGGCCACAGGGCCAGTTGCCAAGCGACACGGAAGCTAATCCTGGTAAGAAGGAGCCCAATCACCAGGTTCATGCAGTTACTTTGAGATCTGGTAAGAGCACACGAGAGGAAGAGGTGCTAAATCAGCCTGCTGTTGCAATTTCGGAAAAACAGCCTGTTCAGGTTGAATCGGTAGAGGAAGCCGAGATGCAGGCTGCTGAGAAAGATAAGAAGAGCAAAGCTGCAGAGTCTCAGGGAATTTACCCTCCACCACCATTCCCTGGTCGTCTTCAAAAACAAAAGTTGGATAAGCAATTCTCTAGATTCTTGGATGTTTTCAAGAAGTTGCACATCAACATACCTTTTGCAGAAGCTCTAGAACAGATGCCGAGCTATGCCAAGTTCATGAAGGGTATTTTATCCAGGAAATTGAATTTAGAGGATTTGGAAACTGTGGCGTTGACTGAGGAATGCAGTGCTGTGCTGCAACAGAAATTGCCTCCGAAACTCAAGGATCCTGGGAGCTTTACAATACCTTGATCTATCGGGAAATTGTCTTTTGACAAATGCTTATGTGACTTGGGAGCTAGTATAAATTTGATGCCATTGTCTGTTTTTGAGCAGCTTGGTCTGCCTGATCCGAAACCAACGAACATGACATTGCAGCTGGCTGATCGTTCAATTACATATCCAAGAGGTGTGGTGGAAGATGTCCTAGTAAAAGTGGGTAAGCTCATCTTTCCTGCTGATTTTGTTATTCTCGACTTTGAGGAAGACAAGAGGATTCCCATCATCTTGGGAAGGCCATTTTTAGCCACGGGCAAAACGATGATCGATGTTCAAAAAGGAGAGCTCACAATGAGAGTGCAAGATCAGACTGTCTCCTTTAATGTGTTTAAGGCCATCAATGTTCCGGAGGATAATGAAAAGTGTTTTAGAGTGGAAGGGGTTGATACTGGTCAGAATAAACCGTTTGATCAGTTGTTGAAGTCGGATACATTCGATGTTTGTGTATTAAGCAAGCCTCGTACTGAGGAGGTAAAAGCAGAGCATGTTCAGATGTTAAATGCAGTTCCTTGGAAGAGGAAATTTGATATGCCAAACGAGTCGCTTGGTTTGACAGAGCTCTTGAACTCTCAGGTGCGGCTTAAGCCGTCATTTAAAAAAACTACTAATCTCGTTCTTAAATCTTCATCAAATCATCCGAGGTATGCATATTTTGGACAGTCATCTATTTGTCCTGTTATTGTTGCTAACAATTTGTCAGGAAGTGAATTTGGAGAGCACCATCAGGATCCTCCGTTTGGGCCACCAGCCACTCAGGGTGGCAGTATAATGTGATTCTGGTTAGTTGAGTCCGGCTAAATGACGTTAACGACAGCGCTTCGTGGGAGGCAACCCATGTGTTAGGTATGTTTCTACTATCTTTCTTATCACCTTCAATGAGGGCATTGAATATTCTAAGTTTGGGGGTGATTTGGGGATAAGTAGTGTTGTGGTGTTATGTGTCATGTAGGAAATCATATTTTGCATGTTTGTGGTAATTCATTCATGTTTTGATTCGTATTTTGCATGTTTGTTTCATGTAGGACATTTTGTTTATGTTTTTATTATATGTGTCATTTTAGTTGCATGGCATGCATATTTCATGATCCCGTAGGACTTGACTATTTCCGTTAGTGAGTCGATGTTGATTGGAGTGTGGTTGTGATGAATAGAGGGTTGATTAAGTTTCTAAGTATTGACTTGCATGCCAGAAACAAATCTATTTCATAAGTCTCATTGGTTGCTTTTGAATTTGATCAGACCATGCTTGTTTTGATGTTAGAATTTAATCACTTGCTTATATTTAGAATGTTTTCTATTCTCTTGAAATTTAAAGAAGCACTTAAGTCTAAGTTTGGGGGAAACCTGGGATTTCATGCTAGTTGTAATAAAGGCTAGGCGTCAAATGGCTAGTAGCCGGCTCATTGAAAAGATGAGTAGTCTAGGGTGGGATGAGAAAAAGGCAAAGTGCACTCATTCCGGAAAAAAAAAAAATTAATAAATAAATAAAAAAAAAAGAAAAAAAAAAGAGTTGAGTTAGTTGTTTTATGCAGAATTGATCAGGGTGAGCTCTTTAATACTCGAGCAATTAAGTTCCAGGGGACTTTGTGCCTAGTGACCTAAGACTTTTCCGGTCTGGGATCCACTAACCTAAAGCTCGCTACATGGGTATTATTGTATAAGCCTTTTGGGGTCTCATCCATTGCACGGTCAAGTAAGCATGTGTATTGTGTTTAGTATGTTGTTTTGTAATAAAAGCATGAATTCCTGTCTAACTCAAGTGGATATTTGAGGTGTCTTTAAGTGGTTTCTTGTGGCTAGAGTACATTTTGTTTATAAGCTTGTGGTTGTTTTGGTGAAGAATAGGATATGGTCTTGATTTAGTTTGGGAGTATATTGGTGAGCATCGCACACACACACGTTTCTGTGTTTGTCTTGTTGGTCGATGGGAATTTGGTCGAACTCTGTTTGGAAGACTGTGTTCTTTGAGATGTTGGCTTGTTGATTGGTTTTGGTTGGTTTGAAGGGATCGTTGCATTTCCATATAGTTGCATTCATGTAGTTAGTTGCATTTGTAGTTGCATTGTTAGATGGATTTTGTGGGTACATTCACTATAGGCCCTCACGAGACCTTACTCGTCCACTAGGGCTGCCTAGGGGTTTAAAGGGCTTGTTGCATATGCCAAATGCAACCGTGATCACCTACGGAAGTGGTAGTTTGTTTATGCTCGAGGACGAGCAACGGTTTAAGTTTGGGGGTGTGATAAGTGGATATTTTATTCACTTAGAACGTTTCCGTTTGGCTTAAAACGTATGTTTGTACTCGAGTTGTTGTGATTTTGATCTCTTTTAAGGGTATTGTGCAGGTTTATGATCACAGGTGTACTAGGAGCAATCGGAATGCAAGTTGGATTTTAATTGAAGAAAAGGAAAAAAAATCAGTTTCTGGACAGAGATTTCGGCGCGGCAGCGCCGTGTTACTACTGTGGAATGGCGCGGCAGCGCCGTTGCAGAAAAGCAGAGAAAAGCTGGCCAGAGATCTTGGCGCGGCAGCGCCGTGCCTCTATACAAATTTGGCGCGGCAGCGCCGTAACGACTGGAGGAAATTCCTGTTTTGCCCTAACTTGTGATTTTTCAAGTGAAAGAAAAAGAAATCATTTTCCTGACGAAATATTGCACTTGGAAGCGGTATAAAGAAAAAACAAACCCTAGAGATAAAGGAGAGAGACCACATATCATATACCTACGGAGTTGAAGCAAGAAAGAAGATAGGATTCAATTTTTATTCTTGTAATCTTTCTAGTTGTGGATGCTTGGATTGGTGTACTCTTAAAACCTTTGATATTTATAATAATTACAATTCATTTCTTCTATCATGTTTTCAATAGAACCCATGGTGATGATTAGTTCAATTATGAACTAATTTATTATCATGGGGTTTCACCGGATTCTTATATAATGTTTTCTGGTTGATTTCAATTATTCCTTGCATGTTCTTATATTTGATATCCTTGTATGGTTGTGCATATTCAATTATAGTTGTCTGATCAACTTCTGTGATTGTGTGTTAATCTCTATTGCAGCGACCGTACTGAAAATAGAGATTTAGAACTTGCCATGCTAGCGTAGGAATTTGGTGTGTCTGATGACATGGCTTATTTGCGATATCACTCTACCCGTTTGGTATTGACTACGTGATCTTATTGATTACTTGTGTTTCAAAATCATTGTACGTTAAATCCCGCAGACCTGTTGGGACTGCCTACAATTGATTGACTATTTGACTTCTATCTTAATTGTGGATGTTCATTAGGATGGTATACGTACAAAGACCTTTGGCGTATATCAGTTTCGTGTAATCGATCAGGTGTCAGTGTAATTGCATGTTAGGAGGAAAAAGGAATTAAATTGGTTAATTGCATATATGAGGATGGTAAAAACCCCATGTGTTTTCTCTATCTGATAAACCATAATTGTTAATTGCTTAGTTAATTAGTATAGTGATAATTAAAACCAAACCTTGATAATTGTTTGAGAATTGAATAATATTAATTCTTGGTGCATAAATCGACGAAACAGCAACAACTAGTCTCTGTGGACGAACTCTGTTTTACAGACTATATTACTTGCGATCGCGTACTCTTGCGTGGAAAAGTGTGAACAACCCTGCTGGTAGAGAATGCAACCAGCCCTTAGCTTTATCCCTCAAGGAAAAAGGGAAAAGTCTCAGCTTCACAGCATCCTCTGACACTCCATTGAACTTGAATGTGTCACAAATCTCAATGAAATCCCTAATATGCATATTAGGGTCTTTCGTTGGAGAACCCCCAAACTGCACAGAGTTCTGTAGCATCTGAATCGTGCCAGCCTTGATCTCAAAGTTGTTAGCCGAGATAGCTGGTCTAACAATGCTTGACTGAATATCATTGATCTTTGGCTGAGAATAATCCATCAAAGCCTTTGCTCCTGCTGTTGCTGGTTCTCCCATAACTAGATTCAAGTTAGCTCCTTCTTCTTCCAGTTTATCTTTACGAGATTGAGAACGTGTTCGCATACACGCTCACTAGAGTATCTGGAACACACCAAACAAAGTAAAATTGATGAGAAAAACAATCTGAGTCAGTGAACTTTAACTGTCACTGATGACAAGCACATAAACTATATTAAAACTACACCGAGTCCCCGGCAGCGGCGCCAAAAACTTGTTCGCACAAAAACACGCAAGCGCACGTGGTCACAAGTAGTATATAGATAAATCAAGTTCGATCCCACAAGGACTGGTTCAGGTTGTAATAGTTTGTACTTATGCACCAATGTTTGGTTATTACTCACTGCTAAGACAAGTATCAATTTGGTGTTTTGATTAACTACTAATTAGCACTTAACAAGTCTATAATTAACTGAAAGAATTACTAGTGAATTACTGATATGAATAGGCATGGGATCCTAACATCATTAATATTTCATCTAGAGTCTCTTGTTCTTAATCTCTGTATGTGACAGTCGTGACAACTAACCAGATAACACGAATTTAGTACACGCTACCTTTCAGTATACGTATACCATACCACTTAAACATCCACAGATAGATAGAAGTTAAATGGACACCAGATATGCTTAGTCCCTATATGTCTATAGAGATTGAAAACATAGTGGTTGAATGAGCAGGTTATCTATTCAGATCACATAAGGTAGATGAAATGGTTAAAATCACCCACAAATTATGCATAATAATCATACATAAACTTATGCTAGCATGGCAAGTTCTAAATCCCTAAATCCACTTTCGCAATCAATAAGGATTAACAAACAATCATGAATGTTAGCTACGCATCCACAATGAATAAGCACAACCATGATAGGAAATCAATTCGCCACCACACACAGAGTATATAAAACAATTAACCACTAAACTCCATAAGAACTCTGTTAGAATCCCACGATAACGATTAGTTCATAAATGAACTGTTCATCATCGCAGGTTCTAATGAAAACATGATATAAAAACTAGGTCTTGAATTGATAATTGCAAATCAAATAGTATCAAGAATAACAATGTTTAGAAAACGATAAAGAAGAATCCAAGTATTGCTTAATTGAGAGACATACAAAGAAAAGTGTAATCCTCCTCCAATCTAAATCTCTATGCTTTTCTTTATTATTCCTCGACTTCCCCCTCTGGAAATTAGGGTTCTCCCCTTAGAAAACACCCACCAGAAATGAAAAAGGCCCAAAACATGACCCGCTACCACTCTAAGCCCACAAAACAAGAAATCAGAATTTCCACCAGACGGGGACGCGCGGCCGCGCGCTAGCAAGCGCGGGCGCGCCTGGATTCCTGCCAATGGACGTGCGGGCGCGCGGTGTAAGGCGTGGGCGCGCCTGGCTCTCTGCCAAGATTCCTGCTTTTCTGATTATTAGCTAACTTCCTTGCCAATTGCTCGCCTCCAACATCACTCAACTCCTGGAGCAAAAACCACCATTTTAAAGCACGATGACCACCACTTGATCCCATTTAGCTTATCTGCACATAAACACTACAACTCATCATAACATCACACACTTGAGGCCAAAACAACCAA
Organism: Heracleum sosnowskyi; assembly: GCA_030848705.1. Lineage (NCBI taxonomy): Eukaryota > Viridiplantae > Streptophyta > Magnoliopsida > Apiales > Apiaceae > Heracleum > Heracleum sosnowskyi. The sequence goes on along the minus strand of JAUIZM010000043.1, from coordinate 18,991 downwards.
TTTAAGCTGATTTTAAGGTGTTCCAAGTAGATATAAAACCGACTTATCACCATCACATCAAAAATCATACTCCACTCCTTTCTCAGATGCTTCCTATCCATTTCACCAGACAGATACCATTTGGTTGTTCCCTCTTCGAGAATAGGGCCTGCATACCCAATCTTCAAGAAGAGCTTCTTGAGAGTGTCATCATTAGCAAGTTCAGCAAAATTGTGGCCTACTTGAAGTGTAATTCCAAGAGCAGTGTTGATGACCTCAGCGGTAAGAATGTAGTGTTGCCCATTGAGTGTGAATCGAATAGATGGGTTTTCACCCTCTGTTTGAGCAACAGCAGTTTGCCAAAATGCCTCAATTCTGTCTAAGTCGAGAATGGGTGTTGAGGTAATGGCAGAACCAAGATAGGACTTGTTCAAGAAAAACACTAGTCCTTTGAAACCTTCACCAGCATCATTTGGGGAAAAGATGCCAGCAAAGTTTGTTTGAGAGAGAGTCTGTTTGGGGGCCATGGAGATTCAAGAAAAGAAGAAAGTAAGAAAGTAGCTTTTTGCTTGAAGAAAAGTATTTTGCCTTGAGTTTGATGAGAATGATATGTCTGAGTAACTGGGAATAAATAGGGGTATCTCAAACGTTTGTGCACAAAAAGTGGATTTAAAGAACGTGTCTTAACCCACTCATATGACACGTGGGTTACTGGCCGTTATTCACTGTCAAACGTGGGATGAATATCCAATTTCAACGGTCCACTATTGTTGACAGTAACCTGTGCGCTAGAAACAATCTGTCAGTGATAAGCGGTGGTGACAGTAGGTTGTGCGCGACAGCAACTATTGCGCAAAAACTTGTTGTCACTGTTAAGCATTTGAATGACAGTATTCTTTAAAAGTCTTGACAGAAAGTCTTTCCCTGCTGTCAAGAAGTTTGCTGTCAAGAGACACAAGACAGTATCCTTCTTGATGACAGTAACTTAGTTAGGGAATTGTTTCTATCATGAACTTACCAGAATGCTTTATTCATAAACTTAACCTAAAATTAACAGAGTATGGATTTAGCAATTTAATCTTTTGAACACAGATACTATGCAGTTAACACAGACGAAACAAAGACTCAATAAACACAATCAGCAAGAAACTTTATTTTTATTAATAAAATCATTTAAACATAGCATTGAGTACATCAGTTTTTGATTTTATTAACTAATTCTAAAACTTCTTTCTTAATCTCCTCTTCAGTGTAACCTTCTTCCTTGAGAAGTGCCTGAAGTTCTTCCTCTTGAATCTTCCATTTTTCTTCTTCCTGTGCTTGAATGGCTTGAGACTGTTCATTTTTGTAACACCCCCAAATCCCCTACAGGAATCTTGGTCGTCACATTCTCTTGCGGAATATTCGATCACCTGCTTACAATATAATCTACACTGTAATATCCCAAATTTTTGTAATATTTAAAACCTTGATGAATAGTAATTCCACTGATGAATAGTAAAATTTCTGAGGAAAAGTTTTTCAGACCACCCTATGTAGGTGACATGGAATGAATGTTTCGAAGTCATATTATTGATGTATAAGGAAAATGAGTGAATGCAAATGCAATCAGAATCAGAGGATTCCCATTCGAGTTTTAAATCACTATTCACTGGACAATCACTGAAGTATTGATTTGATCGTTTTGAGAAAGTATATGGAATGAGAAATCCATGATCATATCTTAAACCAAGATGAGAAACCTAAGAATATATATTAGACAAAGGTAATGGAAGGATAAAGGAAGTACCCTAGCTTTGGTGCAAAGAAACGTCTTTAGAACCACTGGAAACTATCGCGAAACAAAAGCGTAATAAATTATGGATTAAACCCTAACAAAAGGAGGAGTATTTTATGAGATCATCAAGTGCAATATATAAAAGAATTGAGGATGCAAAAGATGACATAAGCATGATGCAAGTGGATGACATAGGCATGACAAGGTGATGACAAGGTGATGAATCACCACCTTGTCACCACTTTCACCCACACCACAAGTTCTTTTTGCCTTGTCATGGGTGACAAAGCTTGTTTCTAACCACACAAATAGATCAGCAAATTATTAGGTGTAATTAAACCAAAAGAAAAGAAAAGAAATCAAGCAAAACAAAACAAAGAAAAGTGTTCAAGGAAGAACACACCATTCGGCACTTCTTCTTCTTCAAACCCTTAAGATTTTTGCTCCTACTTCCACTCATCCATAATTCTTGATCTTGGGCTCTAAATCACCCCCTTCCAATATCCAAGGTAAATCTCTAATCTTAGCTTCATCCATGGATCATAACATGATCAAAAATGGATTCAAAGTTGATGATGAATAGTGCTGTGAATAGTAACTTCTTAGAATCTTGTTTTGTTTTGATGATCTTAAGTTTGTTTAACATAGTTAAGGTGCAAGGGAGGATATATCAACCATATATAGCCTTTGTTAGCATCCAAGGAAGGTATAAACTTCTTTCTTTCTTATGAGTTTTGATTGATCTATTAAGTTAGAAGTGTTAGATTGAATCCATGTTAGAATATAGCATGTATGCATGATATTGAGCATGTTTGATGGTTAAGTTGTGGATGAACTTGTGAATTAAAGGGTGACCTTATTTGATCAGTTAAATGGTAGTATAGACTTGAGATTGATTGGTGGTTGGATTGATGGTTGATTGTAGTATGGTTGAGTGTTTAAAAAAACACGGGAAGTACGCATAAGCGTCGTTACCATGCCGGATTTCACTTAGGTAATTTAGACAGAGACCACGGCCAAGATACAGAGCATAAACTTGAGGTTTCTTGTCATGAGCATGTAGGCTCTGTTTCCTAGATGATTTTAGCGAAATAATCGTATCGTTTTGATTTACGGTTTAGGAGTAGCGTCCGTTTTAGTAAAAGCGGTTTCGCGTAACGAGATAGTTCATTGTATGAACTTTGAGTTAGGGATCAAGCCCTCTAAAATTGGAATTTGATTGAGATATTAAAATGGATACTAGTATGTACAATAAGGAAAGGAAGCCTAGAAGGGTTCGAGTGGAGAATATGAGTTAGTGATTTTATAAAAATACGCGAACGAAAGTTGCGCAAGTAAAATATCCTTAAGGGGATGGTTTAAAACAAGGAAATGGTAAAGTAAAAGAACTTGGAAATTGTGAATGGCTTTCACCCAAGCTTTTGACTTAGAGGTTTACGGAACGTCATGAGTTATAAAAGACCGAGAGCGAGACATTTAAAATTTCATTGATGGGACTGTAGTGCTTGAGTTATAGCACATTAAATGGTTCTAGGGGACTGACTGTGACTTATGTGTCTTATTATAGATCGACGTGCACCCTCTCAAGCCCCCGCTACTATACCTCCAAGACCCCAAGGCAAGTTTTCAAACCCTATACCATAAGATAATGCTGTTGTGATATATGTTGTGGTAGTGTATATATGCTGCTTTATGCTGTGAAATGACGTATAACTGTTTTCGCTTTTAAAAAGCGGTATAAGATACGATGTTTATATGCTAGATAAATACTAGATATAAACCAAAGTAATAGTTAAAGACTCTAAGTATAGAGTGCTTGTACGATGATTTTAAAACTTAGACCGGGAGTCGATTATTATTTTAATTAAACTACTGTCCAAAACTGGAAGGTTCCAGGGACAGTTGTATTTGAAGATTATTAAATATTCCAATATCTATATATTTGGATGTTTAATGCGAGATATTTGAATAATATTATAATAAATATTATTTGAATATTATTGGTATAAGTGAATATTATTTTAAATATTCACTTAAGTTTTTATATTGATTAATAATTCAATATTTATTATTGAATATTGTTGGTATAAAGTGAATATTATTTTAAATATTCACTTAAGTTTATATTGAATAATAATTCAATATTTATTATTTGAATACTATTTAATAAAGTGAATATTATTTGAATATTCACTTAAGTGTTTTATATTGAATAAGAATTCAATATCCATTATTTAAAGATTATTTAATCAAGTGAATATTATTTAAATATTCACTTAGGTGTTTTAGATTGAATAATAATTCAAAATTTATTATTTGAATATTATTAATTAAGTGAATATTATTTGAATATTCACTTAAGTGTTTTATGTGGAATAATAAGTAAATACTTATTATTTGAGGATTTCTTAACTAGGTGAATATTATTTTAAAATATTCACTTAGGGGATTTTATATTGTATAATAATTTAATATTTATTATTTGGGTATTTATTAAATATTCCAAATATGATTTAAAATCATAGAACCTTATTAGATGATTAAGGGTTCTATTATTTACGCAAGTATATAACTTTCTGATTCCAGAAAGGGTATTTTAAAATTTAGATTCCCAACTATTATCTTGAGATAATTAAAAATAATTAGATGAGGTTAGTGTTTTCTAACTCGTCGAAAACTGGGAATCTAGTTCAAAGATTCGAGGACAGAGTTTTATTTCCACTGTTCCTCTAAGAATACGTATAACTAGGGGATGGCTTCCCCATTTAAGTAAAGTATTTCACACTCGCTGAACTCTGATATTTTAATAAACTCCCTGGTCATAATTTCCAAATACGTAATAGTCATCGGTAGTCTCGTTGACTAATGTCAACCCACTCTTGACTTACTCCTTTCAATCACTCTGGAGTAAGGTATCCTGGAAGGTTACAAAGTTTTGACGAGTATTGTACTCGGGGGAAAAATGGAATTAAATTCCGATTTCCGTTTCACTAATATTTTTCATCATGGGAATTGGAAGGGCTTACACGGCAATGAAATAGGTGCCGGGGTAGTGCCAAAATTATCAAGGCTTACCCGGTGATGAAATAGGCCCGAGGTAGTGATCTCTTGCGTGCTAAGGCTTACCCGGTAATGAAATAGGCCCGGGGTAGTGATCTCTTAGCACAATGGCCCGTATGCGGTCAGGGTGATAACCGAACAGGAAGTCGTCCTTCTACTAGTAGAAAAGTTACGTTACGATATAACGGCTGATCACCGTGTATCGGGGTTCCAATATATTCCCTCCCCTCCAATCGGAGTTGAGCTGCACATTGTAACAAAAGCCTAGGCGCTGAGTTACTGATAATGTGACAGTGATGAGTAATGATGTTCCTCATACAGTAGTCGTACTGTATGGCATGTTTTGACGAAAAGAGAAATAAATATATCATTCTATATACGAATGAGGTTTTCTTTAAAGGTTTTCCTTTATGATATAAGCTCACTTATATGCTTATGCGGTATTGTATTATTGCTGGGCTGAGTGCTCACTCTTGCTTTTTCTTTCTATACATATATATCACAACACAACAGCTAGAGTAGATGGCCAGGATTCGTCGTACCGCTCGGAAGCGCGTCAGGGACATTCAGGCCGCATGTAGCATGGTTGTTACAGAGGATCAGGTAGAAAACCTGAGTTGGTTCGGAGTGTAACTCTTGTTGCTCCATTTTAATTATAAGTATCACTTATGTATATTAATAAGTAAGAACAAACATTTGCGCTACCTTATGGTTTCACATAGAAATCATAATGGTGGCAGGTTGCAAGTATTTACTTTTGGGTTGTAATAACTTTAAATTGTGGATCATATGACTACAGTATTGTAAGTTCGTTTCTGAGACATAACTGGCGTGAGTATATTGATGGTGGGGTCACCATGTGTATTGATTATTATGTTGGAACTCAAGTGTTGAGTGTTTATATGGAACAAAGGTATCGTGACAACCCAGATCTCCGACCCCGGGTCTGGGGGTGTTACAGAAATGGTATCAGAGCCTATAGTTATTAATCTCAGAAACGATAGGGCGTTAGGAATAATAAATGCAACTATAATAATAAGAAGAACTCCCATCGAGTTCATGGTTGGGCTACCGGATGTAGCACCGACTGTTAAAACCCGCAAGGGAACTTTGATTACACAGTATAGTAACCTAGTTTTCGCTTGTATAGGTATTCGCGGCCGAGGAGGCTGATGACTTTGAGACCCAGCACGACGAGGCTCTGCTGGCAGCTGACGATGACCCCGTGGACGACCCCATGGAGGATATTGAGGAGGATACTGAGGACCCGGACGAGGATCCGGAAGAGGACCCCACGACTGTGTTTGACTTTCCTGCTTCTCCTACCTTTTCTCTTGAGAGGTATTCGACCGATGATGAGGATTCCACTGAGGGAGATCAGATTGTACCTAATGTAGTTCCTACGGATGATGAGGAGACTTCTGAGGACAGTGCTAGCCGAGGAGGCATCAGGATGTACCCTCTGCCTATTGTGAGAGCCCTTACCCCTCCTGTGCCCCCATTGAGCCCGTTACCATCAGACGATGACTATGATCTTGCCCCTGAGGGATATGAGGAAGACCAGGCCGTCATAACTGATCCAGACACACCTCCTCCCTCACCCACTGGAGTACCTACTGTGATCCATAACTGGATGATCGGTCGACTGACCACTGACTTGGCAGCGGCAGAGGCTAGAGCTGATGAGCTGAGGAGACAGTTGGCAGCGGAGAGAGAGATCCGTCGTTCGTATCAGGACGGGATGAGGTGTATGACTCCGATGGAGATGAGACTTGAGATTTCCCGCATTGAGTGGCGAGCTATGGTCCGCATGAGAGGCATGTCTGTTATTGCTGAGGGACTGGTACCCCGACTAGCCACAGAGAGGATTTGGGCAGATGCTATGGCGCGTGTCAGGAACCTGACCCGCTCGGATGTGGAGACTTGATAGGTGACAGATAGCTTAGTTCTCTAAACTCAGATGGCCGCTAGTAGTGCCAGTTTTTGTGGGATGGTTCTGATGTATAGTAATATCCTTTCTGAGTTAGAGATAGGCTGATCAGACTGACGTAGCAGGTGTTGACAGGTTGACTGGTAGTACTTAGCTTTTGACTGTTGTACGGACGATGTATTTCAGCGATGTATTCGCTTTTGTTGGAACTTAGTTTCAGTACCTCGTGACTTTATGTCACTTATGTATATATTCGTACCTTTCAGTTTCTTTAAAGCTTTCCGTCTTAAATTTGATATCCCCTGCTATTTCAATTGTTTTGCAAGTTATTAGTTTTGACATATAAACTGTGCAACCCCATTTGGAAAAAAAAAGGGAGAAGAAAAAGAGCAAAGAAGTTATATATATATATATTTTTTCATATAAAGGGTTTTGTGTGAGCAAGGATAATTTCCAAGATTTTCATCAAGGACTCAATTGATACAAGCACCTATTCTTTTAAAAAGAAACAAATGGGTTTAATAAAAGTTGTTGTTTAAAAACATCAGGAAAATGCCACCCAGACGTATGGGGACCCGAGCACGCCTTGCCGATTCTGCGGCTCAGGGTAGTGTTAATCAGGGAGATGAAAGGCAAGATTATCGGGATGAGGGAGAAAACCCAGACTTCCGCGAAATGGAAGAACAAAACCATGAGGAAGGTGAATATGAAGGAAGCGGAAATGATGATGATTACAATGAGTTTGATGATCAGGACTACGAAGAGGAAGAGTATGAAAGTACTCAGAATGTAGAGGTCCCCGGTGGAAACCCGATGGACCAATTTATGCACCTACTTCGACAGAATTTGAACCAACATCCACCGCCACCACCGCCAGGCCCCAATACTGCAGGGCATAGTGCTTTTAAGGCTTTTAAGTCTTTAGGACCCCCGGAATTTCAGGGATCTGCTGACCCTGTTGAGGCAAGAGCCTGGTTGAAGGAAATGGAAAAATCTTTTGAAATCCTAAGTATTGAGGAAGCCCAAAAGACCGTCTTTGCTACTTACCTCCTGAAAGGGGAGGCTAACTACTGGTGGGAATCAAGGAAGAACCGAGAAACAAACACCGTTGTTACCTGGGCAAGGTTTACTACTTTATTTCTGGAGAAATATTTCCCTGTGTTCATGGAAGCATAAATGGAAAGGAAGTTTTTGGAACTGAAACAGGATAACATGACTGTGGCAGAATATGAGGCCAAGTTTACTGAATTGTCTAGGTTTGTACCAGAATTTGTAAATACTGACTTGAAGAGGTCAAGGAGGTTTCAGCAAGGACTGAAGCAATGGATTCAGAACAGAGTAGCAATGTTGGAATTAACGGACTATGCGTCGCTAGTACAAAAGGCAACTATAGTGGAAGTAGGTAGTGAGCAAAGTCAGAAAGGAAGAGAAGAGAAAAAGAGGAAGTTTGGTAGTCAAGGCGGAAGCTCGGTGAATAAGAGCTTTCCAGCAAGGACATTCGGAGGGACCAGGTCTCAGCCATTAAGGAATTCAGGATTCAGGAAGCCAGAGAATAAAAGTCTAAGCCAGGGCGGCAAGCAGACTGGAGCGTCCCGTTTTAATCAACCTCGACCCCCACTACCTAACTGCAAGACTTGTGGAAGAAAACACCTGGGAGAATGTGCCCTAAAGTCAGTAACCTGCTTCACGTGCAACAAAACAGGGCATTACTCCAACACTTGCCCCCAATCTAATCAGAAGTGTTTTCAATGTGGAAAATTAGGACACGTGAAAAGAGACTGCCCCATGGCAAACCCTGCCAGCTCGAGAATCAGTGGAGCCGCCTCTAACAGACCCCCAACTGCTAGAACTTTCAATATGACGGTGAGAGACGCCGTAAGGGACAGTAATGTGATAGCAGGTACCCTTTTACTTAACACCGTCAATGCAAATGTTTTATTTGATTCGGGAGCTACCAAGTCTTTTATTTCGAGGGATTTCGCAAGTCAGTTAAGACTTAGGGCAAAACCATTAAACGAAGTATTAGAGGTAGAAATAGCAAATCGGGAAGTAATTCCAGTTGATGAAATACACATAGACTGTAGCCTAGTAATAGAAGGTCAACAGTTTCGTGTAGATTTGGTTCCATTTAAATTAGGGGAATTTGATGTTATTCTGGGAATGGATTGGTTATCGAGCAATGGTGCTCAGATAGATTGTGAAAGAAAGAAAGTTTGGATTAAAACGTCCGAAGGGCGGGAGGTCGTGTTCAAGGGACAACGACAAACCCGTAAGTTTTTAACCATGGCCCAAACCAAGAGGTTGTTGCGGCATGGGTGTGAGGCTTATTTAGCCTATGTGATAGATACAAATCGAGAGGTTCCTAAGCTACAAAATATTCCTATAGTTAATGAATTTGACGACGTATTTCCGGAAGACCTTCCGGGATTACCACCTGATAGGGAGATAGAATTCGCTATCGAATTAGCTCCAGGAACGGCGCCAGTTTCAAAGGCCCCGTACAGATTAGCTCCAGTAGAAATGAAAGAGTTAGCTATCCAATTACAGGAATTGCTAGATAAGGGAATGATAAGACCCAGTGTGTCACCATGGGGTGCCCCAGTACTGTTTGTGAAAAAGAAGGATGGTAGTTTGAGGTTGTGTATAGATTACCGGGAACTAAACAAGTTGACCATTAAGAACCGATATCCTTTACCAAGGATTGATGATTTATTTGACCAGTTGAAAGGTGCGGTTTACTTCTCCAAGATTGACCTGAGGACTGGCTATCACCAGTTAAAGATAAAACCTGAAGATATACCGAAGACTGCATTTCGCACGAGGTATGGACACTATGAATTCTTAGTAATGTCGTTCGGGCTAACGAATGCCCCAGCAGCCTTCATGGACCTAATGAATAGAGTCTTTAAGCAATACTTGGACAAGTGTGTCATAGTTTTCATTGACGATATTTTAGTCTACTCCAAGACAGAGGAGGAACACGCAGAACACTTGAGGATAGTGTTAGAAACCTTGAGAAAGGAAAGACTTTATGCTAAGTTTTCCAAGTGTGAATTTTGGCTGAGAGAAGTACAGTTTCTAGGCCATGTAGTCAGCAGTGATGGAGTGCTAGTTGACCCTGCTAAGATAGAAGTCGTTTCAAATTGGGACCGACCGACCACCCCGACCGAGGTGAGAAGTTTTATAGGCTTAGCCGGGTATTATCGAAGATTTGTGAAAGATTTTGCAAAGATAGCAGCCCCACTGACCCGACTGACTCGAAAGACTGAGAAGTTTGAGTGGACTGAGAAATGTGAAAAGAGTTTTCAAGAATTGAAAAGGAGGATGGTTACTGCCCCTGTACTGGCACTGCCAGATGAGAGAGGGAATTTTGTGATCTATAGTGACGCATCACGCAAAGGGTTAGGATGCGTGCTTATGCAACACGAAAGAGTGATTGCATATGCTTCTAGGCAATTGAAGGAATATGAGAGTAGATACCCTACCCATGATTTGGAACTAGCAGCCATAGTTTTCGCCTTAAAGATTTGGAGGCCTTACTTATATGGGGAAAAGTGTGAGATCTACACAGACCATAAGAGCCTTAAGTACATTTTCACTCAGAAAGAGCTCAACATGAGATAGAGGCGATGGTTAGAATTAATCAAGGACTATGATTGTGAGATTCTTTACCACCCAGGGAAGGCCAATGTGGTGGCCGATGCCCTTAGTAGGAAGGAGAGACTCAAAATGATAACCTCCTCAGAAAAGTTAACCCAAGAATTCGAAAAGATGGAAATCGAGGTTAAAATAACCGGAGATGGTACGGAGAAACTATTTGAGATCGCACTACAATCGGAATTGCTGCAAAAGATCAAATTAAGTCAAGAACGCATGATGAGCGAAGGGAAAGAGCTAATGACAGGAGAGGAATTAAGGACTGAGAGAGACGGTAAGGGAGTGATGAGGTATACTTACCGGATTTGGATTCCTAATGACCAGGAAATAAAAGATGAGATTCTACATGAGGGTCATAGCTCAAGGTATTCAATTCACCCGGGAAGTACCAAGATGTACAGAGATTTAAAGGAATATTATTGGTGGCCTAACATGAAAAAGGATGTCACAGAGTGGGTAATCAAATGCTTGACCTGCCAAAGAGTAAAGGCAGAACACCAAAGACCCGGTGGACTCTTAAGACCCCTAGAGATTCCAGAATGGAAATGGGAACAAATAGCCATGGACTTCGTAGTAGGATTACCACGAACCAAAGCTAATCACGACGCCATTTGGGTAATAGTAGACCGGTTGACAAAGTCAGCCCATTTTCTTCCGATTAATGAAAGATACACTGTCGATAGGCTAGTGGATATTTATATGAAAGAAATTGTGGCGAGACATGGAGTTCCAGTCTCCATTGTGTCAGACGGAGATCCTAGATTTAACTCCAGATTTTGGAGAAGCTTTCAAGAGTGCGTGGGAACCAAGCTAAACATAAGTACCGCTTACCATCCCCAGACGGATGGTCAAAGTGAGAGGACTATTCAAACCTTAGAGGACATGTTGAGAGTTTGTGCCATATATTTCAAAGGAAATTGGGATGATCATCTACCCCTGATAGAGTTTTCTTACAACAAAAGTTTTCATGCCAGTATCGGGATGCCCCCGTATGAGGCCTTATATGGAAGGAGATGTCGATCACCCTTGTATTGGGATGAAGTTGGAGAGCGGAAAATGCTCGGACCAGAAATGGTCCAACAGACTAAGGATGCAATAGACCTTATTAGAGGACGGCTGGTAGCAGCCCAAGACAGACAGAAGAAATATGCAGACGTGGCTCGAAAGGACAAGGAATACGAAGAAGGAGATCTTGTGCTGTTGAAAGTATCTCCGTGGAAAGGATTGATGAGATTCGGAAAGAAAGGGAAGTTGAGTCCCAGGTATATTGGACCGTTCGAGATCTTGAGACGCATCGGGGAAGTAGCTTACGAGCTAGCCTTGCCCCCAAATCTGCAGCAAGTTCACAATGTGTTCCATGTGTCCATGTTAAGGAAGTACAATCCGGATGCCAGACACGTAGTGGAATACGAACAAGTAGATATACAACCAGACCTGTCCTATATAGAGCAACCTGTAGAAATCATTGACCGCAAGGATCAAGTGCTAAGGAATAAGGTTATAAAGCTGGTCAGAGTTTTGTGGAGAAATCATAATGTTGAAGAATCCACTTGGGAACTGGAGAGCGCAATGCTAGAAAAGTACCCTCATCTATTTTGATCTGATTCCGGGACGGAATCCTTGTAAGTAGGGGAGACTGTAATATCCCAAATTTTTGTAATATTTAAAACCTTGATGAATAGTAATTCCACTGATGAATAGTAAAATTTCTGAGGAAAAGTTTTTCAGACCACCCTATGTAGGTGACATGGAATGAATGTTTCGAAGTCATATTATTGATGTATAAGGAAAATGAGTGAATGCAAATGCAATCAGAATCAGAGGATTCCCATTCGAGTTTTAAATCACTATTCACTGGACAATCACTGAAGTATTGATTTGATCGTTTTGAGAAAGTATATGGAATGAGAAATCCATGATCATATCTTAAACCAAGATGAGAAACCTAAGAATATATATTAGACAAAGGTAATGGAAGGATAAAGGAAGTACCCTAGCTTTGGTGCAAAGAAACGTCTTTAGAACCACTGGAAACTATCGCGAAACAAAAGCGTAATAAATTATGGATTAAACCCTAACAAAAGGAGGAGTATTTTATGAGATCATCAAGTGCAATATATAAAAGAATTGAGGATGCAAAAGATGACATAAGCATGATGCAAGTGGATGACATAGGCATGACAAGGTGATGACAAGGTGATGAATCACCACCTTGTGACCACTTTCACCCACACCACAAGTTCTTTTTGCCTTGTCATGGGTGACAAAGCTTGTTTCTAACCACACAAATAGATCAGCAAATTATTAGGTGTAATTAAACCAAAAGAAAAGAAAAGAAATCAAGCAAAACAAAACAAAGAAAAGTGTTCAAGGAAGAACACACCATTCGGCACTTCTTCTTCTTCAAACCCTTAAGATTTTTGCTCCTACTTCCACTCATCCATAATTCTTGATCTTGGGCTCTAAATCACCCCCTTCCAATATCCAAGGTAAATCTCTAATCTTAGCTTCATCCATGGATCATAACATGATCAAAAATGGATTCAAAGTTGATGATGAATAGTGTTGTGAATAGTAACTTCTTAGAATCTTGTTTTGTTTTGATGATCTTAGGTTTGTTTAACATAGTTAAGGTGCAAGGGAGGATATATCAACCATATATAGCCTTTGTTAGCATCCAAGGAAGGTATAAACTTCTTTCTTTCTTATGAGTTTTGATTGATCTATTAAGTTAGAAGTGTTAGATTGAATCCATGTTAGAATATAGCATGTATGCATGATATTGAGCATGTTTGATGGTTAAGTTGTGGATGAACTTGTGAATTAAAGGGTGACCTTATTTGATCAGTTAAATGGTAGTATAGACTTGAGATTGATTGGTGGTTGGATTGATGGTTGATTGTAGTATGGTTGAGTGTTTAAAAAAACACGGGAAGTACGCATAAGCGTCGTTACCATGCCGGATTTCACTTAGGTAATTTAGACAGAGACCACGGCCAAGATACAGAGCATAAACTTGAGGTTTCTTGTCATGATCATGTAGGCTCTGTTTCCTAGATGATTTTAGCGAAAGAATCGTATCGTTTTGATTTACGGTTTAGGAGTAGCGTCCGTTTTAGTAAAAGCGGTTTCGCGTAACGAGATAGTTCATTGTATGAACTTTGAGTTAGGGATCAAGCCCTCTAAAATTGGAATTTGATTGAGATATTAAAATGGATACTAGTATGTACAATAAGGAAAGGAAGCCTAGAAGGGTTCGAGTGGAGAATATGAGTTAGTGATTTTATAAAAATACGCGAACGAAAGTTGCGCAAGTAAAATATCCTTAAGGGGATGGTTTAAAACAAGGAAATGGTAAAGTAAAAGAACTTGGAAATTGTGAATGGCTTTCACCCAAGCTTTTGACTTAGAGGTTTACGGAACGTCATGAGTTATAAAAGACCGAGAGCGAGACATTTAAAATTTCATTGATGGGACTGTAGTGCTTGAGTTATAGCACATTAAATGGTTCTAGGGGACTGACTGTGACTTATGTGTCTTATTATAGATCGACGTGCACCCTCTCAAGCCCCCGCTACTATACCTCCAAGACCCCAAGGCAAGTTTTCAAACCCTATACCATAAGATAATGCTGTTGTGATATATGTTGTGGTAGTGTATATATGCTGCTTTATGCTGTGAAATGACGTATAACTGTTTTCGCTTTTAAAAAGCGGTATAAGATACGATGTTTATATGCTAGATAAATACTAGATATAAACCAAAGTAATAGTTAAAGACTCTAAGTATAGAGTGCTTGTACGATGATTTTAAAACTTAGACCGGGAGTCGATTATTATTTTAATTAAACTACTGTCCAAAACTGGAAGGTTCCAGGGACAGTTGTATTTGAAGATTATTAAATATTCCAATATCTATATATTTGGATGTTTAATGGGAGATATTTGAATAATATTATAATAAATATTATTTGAATATTATTGGTATAAGTGAATATTATTTTAAATATTCACTTAAGTTTTTATATTGATTAATAATTCAATATTTATTATTGAATATTGTTGGTATAAAGTGAATATTATTTTAAATATTCACTTAAGTTTATATTGAATAATAATTCAATATTTATTATTTGAATACTATTTAATAAAGTGAATATTATTTGAATATTCACTTAAGTGTTTTATATTGAATAAGAATTCAATATCCATTATTTAAAGATTATTTAATCAAGTGAATATTATTTAAATATTCACTTAGGTGTTTTAGATTGAATAATAATTCAAAATTTATTATTTGAATATTATTAATTAAGTGAATATTATTTGAATATTCACTTAAGTGTTTTATGTGGAATAATAAGTAAATACTTATTATTTGAGGATTTCTTAACTAGGTGAATATTATTTTAAAATATTCACTTAGGGGATTTTATATTGTATAATAATTTAATATTTATTATTTGGGTATTTATTAAATATTCCAAATATGATTTAAAATCATAGAACCTTATTAGATGATTAAGGGTTCTATTATTTACGCAAGTATATAACTTTCTGATTCCAGAAAGGGTATTTTAAAATTTAGATTCCCAACTATTATCTTGAGATAATTAAAAATAATTAGATGAGGTTAGTGTTTTCTAACTCGTCGAAAACTGGGAATCTAGTTCAAAGATTCGAGGACAGAGTTTTATTTCCACTGTTCCTCTAAGAATACGTATAACTAGGGGATGGCTTCCCTATTTAAGTAAAGTATTTCACACTCGCTGAACTCTGATATTTTAATAAACTCCCTGGTCATAATTTCCAAATACGTAATAGTCATCGGTAGTCTCGTTGACTAATGTCAACCCACTCTTGACTTACTCCTTTCAATCACTCTGGAGTAAGGTATCCTGGAAGGTTACAAAGTTTTGACGAGTATTGTACTCGGGGGAAAAATGGAATTAAATTCCGATTTCCGTTTCACTAATATTTTTCATCATGGGAATTGGAAGGGCTTACACGGCAATGAAATAGGTGCCGGGGTAGTGCCAAAATTATCAAGGCTTACCCGGTGATGAAATAGGCCCGAGGTAGTGATCTCTTGCGTGCTAAGGCTTACCCGGTAATGAAATAGGCCCGGGGTAGTGATCTCTTAGCACAATGGCCCGTATGCGGTCAGGGTGATAACCGAACAGGAAGTCGTCCTTCTACTAGTAGAAAAGTTACGTTACGATATAACGGCTGATCACCGTGTATCGGGGTTCCAATATATTCCCTCCCCTCCAATCGGAGTTGAGCTGCACATTGTAACAAAAGCCTAGGCGCTGAGTTACTGATAATGTGACAGTGATGAGTAATGATGTTCCTCATACAGTAGTCGTACTGTATGGCATGTTTTGACGAAAAGAGAAATAAATATATCATTCTATATACGAATGAGGTTTTCTTTAAAGGTTTTCCTTTATGATATAAGCTCACTTATATGCTTATGCGGTATTGTATTATTGCTGGGCTGAGTGCTCACTCTTGCTTTTTCTTTCTATACATATATATCACAACACAACAGCTAGAGTAGATGGCCAGGATTCGTCGTACCGCTCGGAAGCGCGTCAGGGACATTCAGGCCGCATGTAGCATGGTTGTTACAGAGGATCAGGTAGAAAACCTGAGTTGGTTCGGAGTGTAACTCTTGTTGCTCCATTTTAATTATAAGTATCACTTATGTATATTAATAAGTAAGAACAAACATTTGCGCTACCTTATGGTTTCACATAGAAATCATAATGGTGGCAGGTTGCAAGTATTTACTTTTGGGTTGTAATAACTTTAAATTGTGGATCATATGACTACAGTATTGTAAGTTCGTTTCTGAGACATAACTGGCGTGAGTATATTGATGGTGGGGTCACCATGTGTATTGATTATTATGTTGGAACTCAAGTGTTGAGTGTTTATATGGAACAAAGGTATCGTGACAACCCAGATCTCCGACCCCGGGTCTGGGGGTGTTACAGAAATGGTATCAGAGCCTATAGTTATTAATCTCAGAAACGATAGGGCGTTAGGAATAATAAATGCAACTATAATAATAAGAAGAACTCCCATCGAGTTCATGGTTGGGCTACCGGATGTAGCACCGACTGTTAAAACCCGCAAGGGAACTTTGATTACACAGTATAGTAACCTAGTTTTCGCTTGTATAGGTATTCGCGCCGAGGAGGCTGATGACTTTGAGACCCAGCACGACGAGGCTCTGCTGGCAGCTGACGATGACCCCGTGGACGACCCCATGGAGGATATTGAGGAGGATACTGAGGACCCGGACGAGGATCCGGAAGAGGACCCCACGACTGTGTTTGACTTTCCTGCTTCTCCTACCTTTTCTCTTGAGAGGTATTCGACCGATGATGAGGATTCCACTGAGGGAGATCAGATTGTACCTAATGTAGTTCCTACGGATGATGAGGAGACTTCTGAGGACAGTGCTAGCCGAGGAGGCATCAGGATGTACCCTCTGCCTATTGTGAGAGCCCTTACCCCTCCTGTGCCCCCATTGAGCCCGTTACCATCAGACGATGACTATGATCTTGCCCCTGAGGGATATGAGGAAGACCAGGCCGTCATAACTGATCCAGACACACCTCCTCCCTCACCCACTGGAGTACCTACTGTGATCCATAACTGGATGATCGGTCGACTGACCACTGACTTGGCAGCGGCAGAGGCTAGAGCTGATGAGCTGAGGAGACAGTTGGCAGCGGAGAGAGAGAT
This sequence comes from Heracleum sosnowskyi, assembly GCA_030848705.1. Taxonomy (NCBI): domain Eukaryota; kingdom Viridiplantae; phylum Streptophyta; class Magnoliopsida; order Apiales; family Apiaceae; genus Heracleum; species Heracleum sosnowskyi. The sequence goes on along the minus strand of JAUIZM010000043.1, from coordinate 1,830 downwards.
CCGTCGTTCGTATCAGGACGGGATGAGGTGTATGACTCCGATGGAGATGAGACTTGAGATTTCCCGCATTGAGTGGCGAGCTATGGTCCGCATGAGAGGCATGTCTGTTATTGCTGAGGGACTGGTACCCCGACTAGCCACAGAGAGGATTTGGGCAGATGCTATGGCGCGTGTCAGGAACCTGACCCGCTCGGATGTGGAGACTTGATAGGTGACAGATAGCTTAGTTCTCTAAACTCAGATGGCCGCTAGTAGTGCCAGTTTTTGTGGGATGGTTCTGATGTATAGTAATATCCTTTCTGAGTTAGAGATAGGCTGATCAGACTGACGTAGCAGGTGTTGACAGGTTGACTGGTAGTACTTAGCTTTTGACTGTTGTACGGACGATGTATTTCAGCGATGTATTCGCTTTTGTTGGAACTTAGTTTCAGTACCTCGTGACTTTATGTCACTTATGTATATATTCGTACCTTTCAGTTTCTTTAAAGCTTTCCGTCTTAAATTTGATATCCCCTGCTATTTCAATTGTTTTGCAAGTTATTAGTTTTGACATATAAACTGTGCAACCCCATTTGGAAAAAAAAAGGGAGAAGAAAAAGAGCAAAGAAGTTATATATATATATATTTTTTCATATAAAGGGTTTTGTGTGAGCAAGGATAATTTCCAAGATTTTCATCAAGGACTCAATTGATACAAGCACCTATTCTTTTAAAAAGAAACAAATGGGTTTAATAAAAGTTGTTGTTTAAAAACATCAGGAAAATGCCACCCAGACGTATGGGGACCCGAGCACGCCTTGCCGATTCTGCGGCTCAGGGTAGTGTTAATCAGGGAGATGAAAGGCAAGATTATCGGGATGAGGGAGAAAACCCAGACTTCCGCGAAATGGAAGAACAAAACCATGAGGAAGGTGAATATGAAGGAAGCGGAAATGATGATGATTACAATGAGTTTGATGATCAGGACTACGAAGAGGAAGAGTATGAAAGTACTCAGAATGTAGAGGTCCCCGGTGGAAAACCGATGGACCAATTTATGCACCTACTTCGACAGAATTTGAACCAACATCCACCGCCACCACCGCCAGGCCCCAATACTGCAGGGCATAGTGCTTTTAAGGCTTTTAAGTCTTTAGGACCCCCGGAATTTCAGGGATCTGCTGACCCTGTTGAGGCAAGAGCCTGGTTGAAGGAAATGGAAAATCTTTTGAAATCCTAAGTATTGAGGAAGCCCAAAAAGACCGTCTTTGCTACTTACCTCCTGAAAGGGGAGGCTAACTACTGGTGGGAATCAAGGAAGAACCGAGAAACAAACACCGTTGTTACCTGGGCAAGGTTTACTACTTTATTTCTGGAGAAATATTTCCCTGTGTTCATGGAAGCATAAATGGAAAGGAAGTTTTTGGAACTGAAACAGGATAACATGACTGTGGCAGAATATGAGGCCAAGTTTACTGAATTGTCTAGGTTTGTACCAGAATTTGTAAATACTGACTTGAAGAGGTCAAGGAGGTTTCAGCAAGGACTGAAGCAATGGACTCAGAACAGAGTAGCAATGTTGGAATTAACGGACTATGCGTCGCTAGTACAAAAGGCAACTATAGTGGAAGTAGGTAGTGAGCAAAGTCAGAAAGGAAGAGAAGAGAAAAAGAGGAAGTTTGGTAGTCAAGGCGGAAGCTCGGTGAATAAGAGCTTTCCAGCAAGGACATTCGGAGGGACCAGGTCTCAGCCATTAAGGAATTCAGGATTCAGGAAGCCAGAGAATAAAAGTCTAAGCCAGGGCGGCAAGCAGACTGGAGCGTCCCGTTTTAATCAACCTCGACCCCCACT